>OY720407.1:10990366-12232152 GCA_963082905.1 Oligia fasciuncula
TAGGAGATTAAATCGCTGATAAAAATGCCTGGCTCAATGCTGGTCCTGCTCCACAACTACAACTAATTGATTAAGACCTTGTCCAGAAAGAGCGAATTCGCCGCGATTTTCTCGTGCGTATTACGCGCGACCGTTGCGTCCAGAAGGAGCGTACCAACGCGCGAGCATTTGGGTTCGAATTTCATTTGACAGTAGAAAACATGGAGTTGAACGCTCTGGAGTTCGCGCGTCAAGTGGACGCAACAAGGAGTCTCTAGTATCTCGACTCGAGCGTAATACGCGCGAATCAAGCGCGAGTCTGGCGAACTGCACGCGATTTACAAGCGTATTTTAAAATCGCGCGATGCTTGTGGACGCGATGTATTGGCGCCTAGTAGGTATCTCGTTAGCGCGTGAATGAATTCGCGCGAAAAGTTTCGCGGCTAATTCGCCCCTTCTGGACAAGGTCTATTTTAGGTACCTGTAACTACGCTTTGGAATAGGCAACTAGCTTCATATTTTCTGACTGACCGACTTCTTGACAATTCAAAAGTTAAATGGTAGTTAAATGGTTTAATTGAAATAAATGCTTGAGTTTGAGTTAGAGGTGCGAAATAAAAATTGAGATGAACCCGTATATTTCTCAATTTTATCTATTTGCAAATACTGGATATGTTGAAGGAAACTTTCCTTAACTTAATCAATATCTTGTTTATTTTCTTACTCCGTAAGTAAAGCTTTTATCTCTGTTTATTTGTTTGTACCTTACCCTCTATATGGGGGGAGCGTCCGTCGTTTCGTTAGTGTCAATAGCAAATAGTTGGTCGTTCGACAGGCGTTTAATTTCCTGCTTCGAGTCTGGGAACAGTGAACCATTTTGTGTCTTAAAAGAGAATTTATGGTGCACCTGTAGTGTGTGGAAGCGTGTTTTGTTTTTCAGTAAGAGTCATACGATCGGTACGATTAAATTGAAAATCTTGAAAATATTAGAAGTTTGAAAAACATTCTGGTTTCTAAAAACCAGAATGTTTTTGATTGATAAGTTAACAGACAGACAGACACACTTTCGCATTTATAATATATTAGTATGGATTAAGTAGGATAGTATGATGTGTGATAAACATAACAAAGCAATTAACTGAATAGTAAAATAATAATAAGTTAATCTACATTTATGCTGGCTATCATAGAACGGACACGGGCGACTGGGCGTGTCGACCGACGGACAGTAAATAATCCGCCCACACTTGTCACGGGGTTCAAATGTCACGCTCACTTGCTGCCTCTGACTCACTACGCTAATCTATGTCCTTTATATTGTAAACTAGCTTCTGCCTGCGGCTTCGCCCGCGTGTGGTTTTAATTTATATGCGCGGAACCATAATTCTTTTTCTAAAATTACGTATAATATTAGAAATGTTTGATAGTATGACTCGGTTAGGGTTGAAGCCATCACTGAATCGAAAGAACCACTCAAAATTCAAACGAAAACTGCTGTTTTAGAAAAAGTTACTACTGAACCAAAATTTGAGTGTAACTAGTTTTCTTTTGTTTATGTTTAACTAGCTGCGCCCTGCGGTTTCACCCGCTTAAGTGTCGATCCTGTGGGAGTGTCGGAATAAAAAGTATCCTGTCTGTTATTCAGATGTTTACGGTAAAGTTTTATCAATATACGTTCAGTGGTTTTTGCGTGAAAGAGTAACAAACATCTATTTATCCATCCATCCTCAATAACTTTCCCGTTTATAATATTAGTAGGAGTTGGATTAACAAACTCCTAAACATATTCTGCACAAAAATATTGTAGATAGACCATTTACTACGGTGTAGCCAATATTCAACAGTTACCAGCAAATCTGGTCTAAAGAAGGAGGCTAATAATGAAACAAGTCTGAAAATTGCATTTCATCCTGAAACCATTTTTTATCTTCATAATGAATACAAGAATGAATGAACAAGGGCTTGTGGCAGATAGTAAATTATCTTCCCACGCCAATCGCGCTCAAACGTCTCATTCAGTTGCCTCTGACTCACGCCACTAACCTACACATTTCAAATCTATACACAACAATAATAAAATGTAAAGAAATATTGGACTATTATTTTACAAGACGTGGAAAACTGAGAAAAACAAATGTCCTTTGTTTCAAAATCTGAAATCACCTTGCTTTTAAGATAAGTTAAATAATGCTGCAAATCAGCATTATTATTTCCATGAGTGAGGTTTTTTTTGTTTCGTTCCACGTTCACTCGATACCGACAAATTGATATAGGAATGAACATTCATCTCCTCCTTTCATGCTCCTTCATGCTCCTTTTATTTCATTTTTGGATCATTCTGTAGACGAGTCAAAGATGACGAGTGCCGAAATTATGGATCGGTTCACTATTATTAATTACTAATTAATCAATTTTTCACTTTTGATTAGTTTTATGTTCAGACGTTTCACGTCGAGTGAAAGATACCGAATGAAAAGAAAAGTGAAGAGCCTGATATCGGCTTAATAGTGTCTCTGGAACGCAAAAGCCGTAAGTGAAAATAATAAAAGCTCATAACAAAGGGACGTCCTTACCTCATCGACCTGCGCCTGCGTCTGCTGCAGCCGACGCTGCGCCGCGATCTGCTGCGGCGTCTTGGGTCCGCCCACCGGCATTTCTCCATCGCCGACTGGCGCCAGTCCGCCTTCCGCCGCCCTGTAATGTGAGAGGGTGTTATGTATTGATAATAATGAATGACGTCATCATATATTAAAGAGGAGGTTTTTGAAGTGAAAACTTCTTTAGGCGCTTTGGGGATTTTTTGAGACGGGAAAAACCATTGAACTCGCGCCACTGTTACCGTAAGCGACACCGCGCGTATTTTGTTTATAAGATGATAAAAAAATACCCGCTTCGGATGTGTTCGGCTGTCCTCGGGATGTACTCGGTTTTAATGTATATCCGATATGTCAGTGAGTGATGGCAAATTATTCTGTTTGTGTTTTGTTTTCACTTCTGTCGGCACTCCCGAGTGCCACTGTTTTTTTTAATTTTTCTAGTAAGATTATCGAAGATGATATCATCATTCAAGCAGAGCGATATTTCAGGGCAATTTTCGATTGAAATGAGAACTATGTTAAGTAATTGCTTGGCGCGCTTTTTCTTTCATGGTAAATGTTTGTTCAGCCATCTCTTTCATACATGATTCATCATCATTTGCCTAGCCTTTGTGTAACTATGTTGGGGTCGGCTTCCAGTCTAACCGGGTGCAGCTGAATACCAGTATTTTACATGGAGCTACTGCCTATCTGACACAACCCAGTTACTGGATAATACGATATCCCTTGGTAAGACTGGTTGTTAGACTTTCAGGCTTCTGACGAGTGTAACGACTGTCGAAGCTCCACGAATGACAGCCGAGACCAACGCACGGTTTGACGTGCATATATTATGATTATGCGTTTCATATATAATTTAGTTCTGGCGGTAGTATGATTTAGCGGGGTTATTGCATAACACAGTAACAGAAAAGTAGCAATGACTTTCATTTTGACAGTTCAACAACATTCATTGCGTTATTGACGTTGTTGCGCAGATAAAGTTTTCGAACATAATATGAAGCAATGGATTAGCAATACTTATCCTTTGAAATGATTCAGATTGTTATTGAAAGTGTCACGCAGTTAAGAGTATAGGTCAGAAATTATTTTCATTATTCACAGTTACAAACTATTAGAATCGTGAGTCCAAGCGGTTAGGCTGCTTTTTTCCCATCTGTGGCAATGCCAAAATGAAGGGTTATGATTTTAGCAGTCTATGTATATATGGTTGTAATTACGTTGGAACACACGTGTGTTCCAACGTAGCGTCTAAATTACTGAACCAATTTTGATGAATGAGGTATCAATAGATTCGTAACTTATAATAGTTTGTGTAGGTACCTATATGTATGAGTATGTGTTTAATTTTCCAGCACACTATTACCTATTACTCTCAATTTGAATCATTTTGAAGCATATTCCTAATCCATTGCTATATGTTCGAAAAATGTGTCTGTTGGTAAACTTTGAAGAATTAGGTACCATTGTCCTCTACTTACATATACCTACGTGGTACTTACAGTTTAATTACTTTTAAACTTTCAGCACAGAAAGAATCTGCTAAGCCCCCATCGGACAGTATTTACAAAGTCTCCGTATTTCCAACTTCAATAGAGTTTTATTTCCCTAGAGCACTGTGCCACTGGCTAAGTAGGCTGGCTAGTTTTCCTAGACGACTATCACTCAAGTAATTAATTGGCTTCATAAAGCTAATAGGTTCTCGACTGAGGTTGTGAGTCGACGCCATTGTGATTGTAAGGTCATTCCTCTCTCAACATGGGTTAGGAGTACTCAAATTAAGTGCCTAAACGAGGATGCGATCACTTTGCAATAAGGGGTTTGA
Organism: Oligia fasciuncula; assembly: GCA_963082905.1. Lineage (NCBI taxonomy): Eukaryota > Metazoa > Arthropoda > Insecta > Lepidoptera > Noctuidae > Oligia > Oligia fasciuncula. Next base: position 10,994,768 of record OY720407.1, read on the forward strand.
GTTAGTTTAGGGTTAACCGTTGCTAATACATCGTTTTAATGCTTGTTACCGTTTGCTTTTAACCAACGAAACGAGGAGGTTCTTGAGTCCCTGCGTATTTTTTTAAACTTAATGTGTTTTTTTGTTCGCAAAGCATTGCCTGTTCGTGATACTTTCGGGAGAGGTTCGGTCATTTTATACCTTGTTCATATAATATGACCCTACCCACCCCTAACCACACACTGAAAACCACCACCCTGAATATTTGATATTTGTTTGCAATCAGCACCCTAATTGCATAGCACACTATCAATCAGCACCCTAATTGCATAGCACACTATCAATCAGCACCCTAATTGCATAGCACACTATCAATCAGCACCCTAATTGCATAGCACACTATCAATCAGCACCCTAATTGCATAGCACACTATCAATCAGCACCCTAATTGCATAGCATACTATCAATCAGCACCCTAATTGCATAGCACACTATCAATCAGCACCCTAATTGCATAGCACACTATCAATCAGCACCCTAATTGCATAGCACACTATCAATCAGCACCCTAATTGCATAGCACACTATCAATCAGCACCCTAATTGCATAGCACACTATCAATCAGCACCCTAATTGCATAGCACACTATCAATCAGCACCCTAATTGCATAGCACACTATCAATCAGCACCCTAATTGCATAGCACACTATCAATCAGCACCCTAATTGCATAGCATACTATCAATCAGCACCCTAATTGCATAGCACACTATCAATCAGCACCCTAATTGCATAGCACACTATCAATCAGCACCCTAATTGCATAGCACACTATCAATCAGCACCCTAATTGCATAGCACACTATCAATCACAATCTGAATCATTTTGGATAATATTGCTAATCAATTGCTTCATAAGTTCGTAAAGTCTAACGTAAATAACGCAACGAATGTTGTTGAACTGTCAAAATGAAAGCCATTGCTACTGTTAGTGTGTTGCACAATTACCTCGCTGTTCGGGCTGGAAAAGCATGACTAAATTATTCTAGATAGCTATCTAGAATAATATAAATATTTTTTTAAAATAAATTATTAATAGTCTTTTTTGTATGTATTGTATTTACAAAGCATTTTATTTCGGAAATGTGCAACAGCTGCTCTGCAATGCTCGGAGAAAATCTCATAAGCATTTTGCAAAACAATCGCAACCTGCAATCCGATACTAATTTTATGAAAACATATCCTTTGCTCAAAGTTAAGTTGTTGTACATACTATGAAAACCTGCAATAAATACCTAGCATTACGAACGGTAATCTTTCCACCTTCCTACCAAGGTTGATATACCGGTATTTCCTCTTAAATAAAAAGTACGGCGCATACTGAACTTAAAATAAATCGGTAAAATTTGGAGAATTTGGGTCACAGCCGGTGCCCGGAGGCTGTGATCTGAGTCCGGAGCGACGGCAGTATGTTTGATATATTTCAACGAATTCATGTGAACTCAGCCTTAGTGAAAGTCCTTTGTTATTTTTTTTGAAAAACTTACGGGAGATAAATTAGGTAGGTAAAAAAGGTATTTTTATTTTTTTTATTTTATTTGGGAAAATAAGGTACCTATCCGCAAATCAGTGGCAACACCTGCACTGAGAAAAGCGCCCTTACTGCTACGATATAAAGGTGCTGACAATGACAAATTGTTTCCACATAAGAGCGGTTGACTGTACCTGCTGATTGTTTACGGAGTAAAGGTTGAGCGACAGTGTAAACAATAACTAATTATTTAATGAGATTGTAATATCCTGAAATGGAAGAATAAAACAGAAGCAAGTTCTCTAGCTCTTGTCTTATAGTCAGATATAGAAAAAATATAGAAAATGGTTATCTGTAGCGGTATCTACAACGCCACATGCGAACAACGCGTCATACTGACGTCACGCAAAATCCTGCATCTCGCAAGAAAAGTTTACCGCACAACTAGCATAGATACAACGGCCCAACATGAATCATCGGGCAGTTGCCCGCCAGACACAACACATGTCTGGTCGGAGGACCCTCCCTTTTTCATGGAGTATGAGTGAACTTTACACCCTGTTCCTCATACCTCTATAGAAGTGATAATGAGTTTCCCATTAGGGATTTCTCAGGAGCAGCCCGGAATCTTAATTAATGCCCGGTTGATGGCTGTAGGCTCACCCTATAAGTAGATAGTACACCCACATTTCGCCAGTTATGATTAAGTCTCATGTCCAATTAAATGGGACTGAGACATAAAGTGAGTAACAAGAAAAGTGGGTGTACTATCTACAGGTACACCTCTGTCTAACATTTCAGGGATTACACATTACAGGTTTGTTGTTACCATAATCAGCCTATAATGTACCCACTGCTGGGACACAGGCCACCTCTGTTCGACGGCACAATTATAGCCGAGCTCACATTCCACATGTCAACAACCTCGTGTGCTAAGTCGATATATTTAATTTGTTTCTCTTTCTCAGCTTTCACGAGGTTCCCGTCATGTGGAATGGTAACATCGACAATCATTGTGCGGCGCGCTAATCGATCTGGACCATCATTGTGCGGGTTGGTAGATGTCACATGTTTTCTAACTTTTGGTTTTAGGACTGGATACTGGTTTCCTCACTATGTCTTCCTTCACCATTTCGAAAGCAGTGGTGATGAAATTATTTACACTAAGTATCGTCGTCGGTCGTCGTAAGTCGGGGCCGTTATACTGGCCCACCACTGCTCTCGGTTTGTTGTTATGTGTTGTGTGTATTATATTAGAAACTAGCAGCGCCCCGCGGTTTCAACCGCGTAAGTTTCGATCCCGTGGGAAAGTCGGGATAAAAAGTATCCTATGTGTTAATCAAGGAAATGGTCTATCTATGTGCCAATTTTCATCCAAATCTGTTCAACGGTTTACGCGTGATTGAGTAACCAACATCCAAACATCTTCACAAACTTTCACATTTATAATATTAGTAGGATTAATATCTTTTCGTCAGCAAACTTATCTGAAAATATTCTATCAACGCGAACGGTTAAACGACGCGACGAACAGTAAAAAAACTAACCAGCTTTTACTGCAGGATAAGCCATGGTGTCCGAGGCAGTCGACACTTTCACCGCATTGGCAGCGATGCGGAGCCACGCAAGGGGCGCCCAGACGCAGACAAGTAGCGAGCGAAGTCGAGAAGGGGTGACAAGTAACCAAACATTTAAGTTCCCAAAGAAAGAACAAATAGTAGGTAATCATGTATGTGTATTATTAATAGTATGATCAAATAAAAGGGACGTTGTATAAATCGTCACTCGCATGACTGAAAGTCCTATCTAATTTTTCACATTTGAGCTGATTTGAGTTAGGACAACTACATAATAATATTTCTATTCGTGATTCTTTACATTTTTCACTAACCGTCGTACCTCTATGTTATTTGGGTCTCAAAATAGAACCATTTTGAAAGGCAACAAAATGTAAAGAATATTTGTAGTTGTCCTAACTCAAATTACCTAAAAAATGAGATAAGACTTTTAGTCATGCGAGCGACGATATGCAATTGCTAGTCCCGCGGTAAACTCTGCTTGCGCCATGCAGGATTTTACGTGACGCGTAGTTCATAAGTGGCGATGTAGATGCCGACACATACCTATGTGTAGGTATAAGTCTTTTTATGAGTAAGTAGGTACCTAATCATCATCATCATCATTTCAGCCGAAAGACGTCCACTGCTGGACATACCTAGGCCTCCGTCCAAGTGGAGGTGCTTGGGGAAGCACCTCCACTTGGACCGGTTCTGGGCTTCTCGCATCCAACGGGTTCCTGCGGCCTTCACAAGGTCGTCGGACCATCTTGTGGGAGGCCTTCCAACGCTACGTCTTCCGGTACGCGGTCGCCACTCCATAACCTTTCGGTACCTAATACCTTTCCTGGAATATTTTACCATCTAAGATAGGTATACAAAGCAACAATGTTCTTTGACCTTTCACGGCTTGTTGAAGGACAAACATGTTCGTTATTTCGGAGAAAAATCTTCAGTATTATGTACCACGGAAATCTGATTAATCTTTTATTGTTTGCAAAGGTAAAGGTTGGTTGTTTAACGAGATTGTGAAGGTAGTTCAACACATTCATATAAACATGAGTGATTCTGAATAGTACATTATGATACATGTGTGCTATGTTGATCATTATGCACGAGGCGATATTATCGCGCGAGCCGCAGGCGAGAGCGATAAGAAAGCCGAGTGTATATTGATTAATGCACACGCGTTTCATACGACGTTTTTCAACACACTTGCGAGGAAAAAAAACAGACTTGTATTGTTAAATATTAACTTGTATGGAAAATGGCGCGCTGGTTTTGTTTTCCCGCGCACCGTGCTAGCCAGCACTAGCGATGCGCGCGCATCATTGACTCATTTTAAATATATTAATCTATGGCACAGACAAAACCGATACAGCCTATAGAAAAAATATAATAAACACAAACCTGAAAATTGCAAAAACCTAAGAATTTCGCGGTCTACCACTGCGCATTCACCTTAAATTGTCTGTGGTCCCCTGCGAGTTCATTTTGCGACCAAGGACAATACAGACTATTTAAAAAAAATTGAAATATAGCCCGCGGATTTTTTCTTTCGGCATGAAGTCTCTTTGGGCGCTTTCCGAATTAGCTATAATCGCTCACATCACAGCGCTCACATCATCTCCATGGACGTATACGTCCATGCATCATCTCACATGCGTTCCGATTTAGATATTACTATTATGACTGCTGAGAGCTGGCAACAATTCGGAACACTCGTGAACGCGCTCACATGACAGTACTTACACAATGTAAAAAAGATATTATTACAGTATTTCTTTGTATAAACACCACATTTCTTCTTCAGTTCTTCTTCTTTGGTTAGGTGGCGACTGTCAGCCAGAAGCACAATTTCAAAAATGCCACGTTAGTTTAATTTAAAGATGATGCAACTCAAAACAAAACACACACTGACACAACCTCATACACACACTGTCATTTTTGACAGCGCTCACGGTGATATTATTCTAGGGCATGGTCGGCATTATCGCAAGATGGCGAATGTCATGACGTCATCTATGACGATTCACGGGACATCGTTATCGTTATCGCGCTCACGCTAATTCGGTTATTTCCCAATTCGGAACACATCGATTATTTCCCAATTCGGAACGCAGGGTTTGATGAGATTAAAAAAGCGCGCGTCTCCGACTAGTAAATAGTTATCTGTGGTATTACAGAACATGTGGATTAAAGTAAAGAAAAAGCACGCGTTCGTAATACACTCCATTATGGACCTAAAAGCGGTTCAATAAGAGCCACTTTACGAGCAAGTGTGTTGAAAAATTAATTACCTACCCCTAAACGTTTACAATGAAAATAACCTCCATTCATAAATCGCACCCTTTCCTCATTGAGAAAATAATTCACAATGGGTTTCACATTAAATATTGAGAACAACCCTTCATTTCGAATAACATCAAAGCTTTATTGATACGAACTTTAACATTTACTTATAATTCTCTAAAGCTCAGCCAAACTGAAACGAGCAAGCGCGCGGGAAGCGGGACGAAATTCGCTTGCGGCGATTCTGCTAACCAACTTTTATTGATGTGTTCAAACTATGCTCAGGTACGCACGGGTCATTTTTTTACACGATGATTTTTTATCGCGTACTGGATTTCCGACTCTCAGTGCCATGCCGAGCATTGAAAATCCAACAGAGTGCGTTAAACACACACTGTTGAATTAAAAAGTGCGTTGGAAATTCAGAGCTCGATAAAACATCGACGCGTTATAAAATCGCCCATGGGTATGAGGGCTCAACACGAATAGCCGCTTGACTTAGTCATTGAAACAATCGACGCTCGTATGAACTGAAGCGAACAAGCGAGCGGGTGCTCGCTTGTTCCCTTCAGTTTGGTCTGAGCTTTTCCGTGTACCGATTTTAATTATTTTTTTTCATTTCGCTTCATAAATGTCACTGGGTCATGTTAGATTTTGTCAAGTCTCATAATATTTTATGATCTTTGTCGACTGATAAAATAGAAGTGTGGTGGGCGGGACTGATTTTATAGTTAATTTTCCAGTGACTGAAGCCTTTCGTACCTTTTCTGAGCCCGTGGAAATCGGATTGAGTCCCTTGTAAGTGATCAAGGGAATAGGTAAAATGCCACATGAGAATTTTTGGTCGACCTTTACCGAAACATCTGTATCATTTTGCTTTTCCTATTGACAGCGATGCGGACGAATTTTTGATGCTCTTTGATTACTTCCCCTCCTTTTTATGTATTTGTACATATTATTATTTTAAGAATGTTAGTCTATTACTTACAGAAATAAAACTTTTATAAAAAGGAACTTTTTGATACAGCTGTTAAGCTGTAAAGGATAACATTATGAATCATACTGGACAGTTAACTGTCAAGTTAATTGTATGTGAATGATTTTTCAGTTATTTTATTTTGTCTGTGCTAAAATACCAATCAATCCAATCCAAATCCCAACCTCTTTGATTATACCTACGTAGTGCAGCGAAAAACACGGACTTTCTTCGCCATACTATGATTCATCCTTTTATGATTCTGCCAAAGTGGCCTTTTTAGGCCCCAGTTATGTGTAAGTCCAATGTAATAGAGCCTTGAAAAATCCAATAAAACTTTGCCCGACCAGTTATCCCTCGACCTCATGCTCAGCAATAGCGACTACTACTATCGCAATAACATTTAATAAATACGAAGGAGTTTATATGGTAAATAAAAACCCCTTAAAATATTTCAACACCTTAAAAGTATCACGAATTTATTTAAATCCATCTTAAAAGAAAGATGCTGAGCATGAAAAGAAGGATAAGCTTTATAAAGCGTTATTTTATACGTTGAAATACCAAAAAAAGATTTAGTAAAGATGATACCCACAAAAAATTTGGTACCTAGGTTACTTAATTCCGTAGAAATTAGATTTCCCGTCAAGTTGGAGCCATTTTTCTCCGATTGATATTGGTATTTATGTTGTTATTTATTTTATGGAGGGGTCCTTGGCTAAATAATAACAGCCGCACAGGTCGATCGATCAGGTTAAGCTACGCTTGCCGCGGTTGGTCTGTGGATGGGTGACCATCTTTACATACCGAGACCCCTCCGTGCCTCGAAAAGCACGTTAAGCCGTTGGTCCCGGCTGTCATTCGTGGATCTTTGACAGTCGTTACGGGTAGTCAGCAGCCCGAAAGTCTAACAACCAGTCTTACCATGGGGAAGGGGTATCGTATTACCCAGTAACTGGGTTGTGGGGGTCAGATAGGCAGTGGCTCCATGTAAAATACTGGTATTCAGCTGCATCCGGTTAGACTGGAAGCCGACCCCAACATATTTGGGAAAAGGCTAGGCAGATGATGATGTTGTTATTTATTTTATGGCGTATCATGGAATTATTTATATAAAAATTGTATAGGTATAATAAATTTATTATGTGGTGGCTTTGTAAAAGGATGCCTGGAAGGATTTCAAATTCAAAAATTTTAATTCGAGCGAAGACTCATATAGGGTTAGTAAAATTGATCTTACAGCTAAGTGTTAGTAAATAACATGATACGATGGCACATGTAATTGACAGCAGTGAATCATATACGGACAGTCCACTCTGTCAGAAATCATTTTCAGATCCCTGTTGGGGCTGGCCTTCACTCGAGCCATCATTGCATCGATGATCGATCGATCGAACAGTCTACACCGCGCCGCACCGCAAACATATCTGACGCACTGCAACGCCATGGCAACCCCATCAGTATTTGTATTTGGGGGAGGCCTTTGCTCAGCAGTAGGACAGTGTAGGCTTAATACTATAAAAAAGTATTACACATCATGCATACACATACACACTATGAGCTTCCATTTACTGGGTACGCCTTTCATTGATTTGAACGTGCCCTGGCGGCTGAGACGCGCGGGGCGATTTTATCAACAATTCAATACAAACTTTATGGTATTGTTATTATATAATCATAAATTCAGTTTAATGTTGTTAAATATACAAATGAAAAAACAATCCCACGGCTAGAATTGTTATAAAATGTAGTTAAAATAAAAAAAATAATAAATTTGTTTTTTATTTAAATTGTTGTGTTGTGTGTTTGTTGTTAATTGTGTATGTTTAAAATACGTAATGTATAGAATACGTGGTTTCAATTATTAATCGCCACAATAATTTTAATGTATAAAAAAGTAGAAAGTTCATTTTCCTTGTCGTATTAAAGTAGCCTAGACATAAAGCTTCATAAAGTTTTATCTTCTACAGTTTCATTAGCCTTGATTTTAATCTTGTAATGAAAGTTTGAATTATTTCGGACAGAACTTTTCTTTAAAGTTTCACCGGTTACACTTCTTAACGTACCATCGATACGTGTTGGCTCGAGGTTTCTGAAAGGCTTTTCAATATTACTAAAGTTTATTTAGGAAGAGATAAAAGAAAACAAAATCGTTTTTGCGGTAAGATATGACGCAAAGAAAAAACGCCAACACAAAAATAAAAACTTGGTGGAGAATTTGCGTCACATCCACGCAAAACTTGCATCGCTCAGCATAATGCGGTGCACGTGTGCTCTATTACAAGTGATTTCATAGTTATTTCAGTTGAGCGGTAACTATTCAGTAATCTGTGGTTGAGGTGCTTATAACTTTTTACAGAGTAGTCCGATTTTGATAATTCTTTTTTTGTTAGTGGCATTTCATTCATCTTCTCAACATGACCAAACCATCTAAGCATAAGTACTCTTTTCAAGCGATGTTTATGTGTATCCCTATTGAAATATAATCTTTCGCGATATTCATATATTTCAGGTAAGATATCCCCGCTGCCTGGAGTTATCTAAGTCGGTGAAAGATGAGCCAATACTCACGGAGCTGGAAAATCTCGACATCCGTAAAGATACTTATTAAATTCCTTGTACTCTTTGTGCTGTAAATATTTAATAATGCGCTCGAATAAATACCCTAACAGGATTTTAATAGAGAAGAAATTGAAATAATTTATTTCCTTATAATATAGGAATAGGTACAGATAAGATGTAATTTTTAGGGTTCCGTACCCAAAGGGTAAAATCGGGACCCTATTACTAAGACTCCACTGTCCGTCTGTCCGTCGGTCACCAGGCTGTATCTCACGAAATACAGGTGAAAATTTCACAGATAATGTATTTCTGTTGCCGCTATAACAACAAATATACTAAAAACAGAATACAACAAACGTGTTTTTTTTCGGTTTTTTGCCTTTTGGTACGGAACCCTTCGTGTGCGAGTCCGACTCGCACTTGGCCAGTTTTTTATTATTTCTGTGAGAGTACCAATAAATACTTTTTCCTTCTTTAATAACGAAAGCGTCAACTTAATAACACGGTAGGTAGGTACACCACTTAGACAAGCATACTTCCCTCTATCTGTCCTTGTCATATTTCCATATCGATCAGTAGGTACAAAGCTATTTCATCATAGGAATTAGCATTTCCAAAGGCTTTAATCATCCCTCAACTTGTTAAACAGGTTTGAATGGAAACGGTGATGGTGGGGATAATCGCAGGCGTCTCTGCTCTTGACATTGATTTTATAGCTCTATAATTAACCAAGATTTCATCAAAATAGATATCTCTGTTGACTGAAAGGTCAATTATTAATAGACTAATGTCAAAAGGGAATCCGCAAAGAGCTGTGAAAATGGAAATGACAACTTGCAATGTAATTGCGTAACACATTTACAACGGCAATGCTTTTCATTTTAACAATTCAACAATATTCGTTGCTTTATTTACATTGTCCGAAGACGAATTTTTCAAACAATAATCAATGGGTTAGGGATTTCCCTTAAAATTCTTCAGATTGTGGTAGAAAGTGTGTTGCAAAGTGTGTTGTTGAATCAAATTCATTTGCACGAAAACAAAGACATTAAATTATTTACAATATCTTAAATCTCTTTCCACGAAAACAATCTCATGAACAAAACAATCTAATGTTATTTTTAAATGTGCATATGACATGCGTCCAACTCTTGCCTGTAGTACAGACCTTATGTTTTAGCGATAAAGTTGAAAATCTATTAAAGAAATTTGACAGATTGTAGTAGTTTGATGTGCTGGCGTCTGTACCTATTTTTGTAAATACAGTACCTACCTACATACATAGAGGTCTTCCTAAAGAACGATTGAAATATTTTTTCATGCTTTTTTATCATAATTATCACATTTCTTGATTATCATGTTTGAGGATGAATGAAAGGCGACTAACAAAAGGTAAATTTCAACTATATCCGACGACCCTGGTTACTTATTTCCTTTGGTGACCGTACCATCATTGTAATATACTGCTCATCAGAAAATTTCACTCTGCAAAATTTATATTGTTCCTGGCTTATAAGATTGTCAGACAGCGAAGAGCTTACCTACATGTTTTTCTGACATCATCCCTTGTACGGAAGGATTAACTGCGTAAGTTGTGCCAGAAAGCCTTTTATATTGAGGACAAAAAGGCTTGGGATTGAGCTGCTTCCAATTTATGCATTTTGAATGTTTTTTTTATTTTTTTTATACACATTGACATGAATGATTTTTTTTATAAACAATGACATTTGCTTACTTTGTAAAGTATTATATTATTTTATTTATTGTGAATGTGAAGACGATGTGGGTCATTTTATTAATTTTATATTTTTTTATTATTATTCTCTCTGTTCTGTTAGTTTTTTTTTCATGGTTTGGCAGTTTGAGTAATCTATGTGGCCTACCCAAATGTCCTTTCTTTGGTATTGTTCGTCGAATCGTTGAGCTCCTTAAGTCTTGAGTTGAGCTGCACGATTTCTGACAAATGCGTGCACTGATTAGACAGGTCCTCTCAATCTGTGTGGTTCTTTCCTCAAAAGACCATCTCAGACATCGATCTACATGGTCTTCTTAAAACCTGACCAAGATTATGTCTGGACTTTAAAAGAGACTGTGACCTCTGAGTTTGTTTCGGCCTTTCTTCCCAGAGTAGTCAGATAGGAAACGCCAACCTCATCTAGTGTTTGTAAAAACCTACTTACAAAAATAAAATAATTTATCATTTAGTACCTAATCATAAAAAAGTCGGAAGGTGGGACACCCAGTTCACAAGGAACGAAGTTCCTCTCGCTGTATAATATGACGTATTAATACAGTGCCATCTAGTATGGTCTCAAGTGTCAAGGGTCAAAAGTTTTTGTTTTTTTATTAAATACAAAAGCACTCTGTGTACTCTTGACACTTCAAACTGACTTTTTCGTTACGTGACGAATAGTGCCAGTTTACTCCTATCGAAAGCAGTGTTAAATAACTTATTTCCAATTACATGTCTCAATTTAAAAAATGTAGCCGACTCTGACTACCTATCATCGAATGTAGCAATAGATACGTTCGTGGTAATTTGTTGAATTCTAAGTGCCATTGTGTAAACTGTCAACGGCTATCTTTTCAGGCCACCATTGCAGTCAGATCAGAACAAAGCCATTGTTAGAACTTCCCCACAGTTCGCTACGGTTCTAACAACAAACTTTTCTCAACAGGTTTGTGATTATTTCGTGATTAGAACCTTTCTAAACTTTGGGAAACAAGTTTTTGGATGAAACTTTTATTAAGTGTGGGTTTGTTGTCCCAAGTGTTGTTTGTATTCCCAAACGGTGCCAAAGGACTAATACTAAAGCTCCGCTGTCAGATCGTTTCTCCGTACGACCGTCCGTCCGTCTGTCTGTTTTTTTATTAATTTTTTGTTATAGCGGCTGTAGTACAGGCTCCTGGGGTTAACCACCGTATCGGCCGAATGTTCGGTCATTTTCTACTACCTTTCATTTCCTATATTGACTATAGGTCCCGACCACACTGTGCCAATCCGAACCTTTTTAGAACCCTTACCCTTTTTTTTTTAAATTCGTAGTTGGACAACAATATTCGAATCAGAAAATGACCGAACATTCGGCCGACACGACAATCAACCACTTCGGAGTAGACCCCCCCCAACACATCAAGTTCCTACAGTCTGTCAAATTTCTTTAATAGATTTTCAACTTTATCGCTACAGCATAAGGTCATAAGGTTCAAGGTTGATTGAGAAAATTTGACAGTTTCGGGTAGCTTAATGTGCTGGCGTCTGTACTACACACTCTGTGAAGATTTTAAGTGTCTATCTATTACGGTTCACCCTGTGATAGATGGAGGGGTCCGCCCTCCGGACAGCGGAGACTTAGTAAAAAGGTCCCGTTGGCACCCTTTGTGTACGGAACCCTAAAAATAACTTTTGCCTGAGTAGCGACTAACCCCCTTACTAATAAACGTTGTATAGCGTCTGTATAGTTACACAACGCTTTGTCTTCTTCTTTCGAAAGTTAAATTACTGACGACTGAAAGAGAGAAATCGTCGTGGAACTATTCTTCTGATATAATACGTTTATTAGTAAGGGGGTAAGTGAGGACAATGACTCATATGCTCGTATCACTTAGTCGATCAACATTTGGCTCAATAGCTCTATTAGTGAAACAGTAGCAATGTCTAGACGGTAGAAAAACATGCTTTCTTTGTGAGCTATCAAATTGGCTCAAATACTAACCAGCGCAGCGGGGTAATTGGGTAACATACTATCATTAGAAATGTTTTTCATTTTGACAGTTCAAAATCATTCATTGCGTTATTTACTTTCCTGAGCAGACACTTTTTTAGAACATATGAAGCAATGGATTAGCAATATCTTTCAAAATTATTCAGATTGAGATTGAGAGTGTGTTGTGCAATTAAATGGATGATGATGTACTATAATAATAGTACATCATCATCCATAGTCCTAACTTATATACAAAATTTATATTATTATTATATTAAAATAAATTATTTTTTTAATATTAAAAATGCTAAAGTAAGTTTGTTTCACGCCTAAACCACTGAACCAAACATCCTGAATATTTGAATATATACGTTGTCAGGTGTAAAACGGACATAGGGTAGGTACCTATCATCCCGAAAAAAATGCTGTTCCCAAGGATAACAACAATAATGTTATTATGATAATAGATGGCGCCACGTATCTTTCGAACGGGATCGACACTTATGCGGGTGAAACCGCGGGGCGCTGTTAGTATTTTTCACGAAACCCCTTCTAAGACTGGTTGACAGACTTTTGGGCTTCTGACTACCAGTAACAACTGTCAAAGATCTACGAATGATAGTCGGGACCAACGTGCTTCCCGTAGGTATCGATATGTAATGGATAGTCACCAATCCACGAACCGACCGCGACAAGCGTAGCTTAACCTTCAATCGACCCGAGCGGCTGTTGTACAGTCAGCAGCAAAAGTAGATGATCAAAATCAGAAATTCAATACTAATGAACGGAGTTCGCGTCAGCACTCTGCCACACAGCCACACAGTCTCTGCACACAGCTCAACAACAACAACTACAACAGCAACAGCTCTGCCACACAGTTCTGACGGGAACTCCTTTAATTAGTATTGAATTTCTGATTTTGATCATCTACTTTTGCTGTTGACTGTACTCCAGCTCCTTATGATGTCTGACGTGTCATTTCGAGAAGGACTAGCTGTTCACGTGTACGTCGGAAAACATATTGGATTTCATGGGTTTTAATTTTTTTGCGCGAAGAGTAATTCATCAACTTGTCCTAGATGCCTACGGTCCATTTAGGACGACTTTAGCCATGAGCCCAGATATGTAATTAATGTCAGTAAAATCCAACACAAATTCAGAACACTTTTTTTTTTTTTGCGGATTTATCAAATGACCCTTCCCGCTCTGGGTGGAGCGGAAGGGAGTGTCAGACTCTTACTGACTAAAACCTTGAAAAATCATTGCCTAACCACTAACAAAATAAGGAACATATATCTACCGTCACTAGCACTGTCCAATCTGTTAAAGTGGGGCTACCCCGACGGAACAGCAGTTGTGCTTCACCTCCTATCCTGCCCTCTGTGTCCCAAAACATGCAGTCAAACTGACCTCTGCGCTGCAACCAATGACGCTGTGAAAGTAGCGAAGTTTTGGTCCAACAAGAACTAAAATACAGCCTGCCAGCGACACGGAGAAGAAGAAGTACTGGCACTATGTACACTGTCGTACAAAATATCAACCCTGACCTTATTAAAACTAAGCTATTTCGAAGGTTCAAGAGGATATAAAATGACCTTTTAACCGGTCAACACCTTCGATTTAAAATGTCGACGTTTATTTTAGCGAGACTTTTATTTTACCGTACATAATACTTCCCCTGCCACATTTATTATATTAAGTTGACAAGTTCATGACAATAGGTCAAAGGCGACCTTCAGATCAGTCAGACTTAGCAATTAAGATCAAATGTCGTAGGTATTAGATGAGGAATGGACTTGTGGCCTGTTGCCATTCTGTCGCTGGGTTGAAAGGTAGAATATTATTTTTAGTTAAATAAAGAAAACATTGTAATGAAATAAGTCTAGAGTTTTCTTACTGTGAGGCCATAAAGTCTCTTCTCTGAGAAATAGAAACATATTGATGTGCTTGCTTGTTCCAACGAATGCAGATAATTTCTGTTAGGTTTTCAATTTCCAAAGCTGCAGATTTTGGTCAAGAAACAGCGGGGCAATTGCGTAACACATTATCAATCGGAATCGGTTACATTTTGACAGTTCAACAACATTCATTGCGTTTTTTACGTGTTGAGCAGACAAATTTTTCGAACTCATGAAGCAATGGATTAGCAATTTGCTTCAAAACGATTCAGATTCTGATTGATAGTGTGTTTCGCAATTAGGGTGCTGGTTGGAAAAATATAAGAAGTCGAGTTGTGCACCAATGTGTTAGTATCATTGATATATTTTATTATGCTTAGTATCTGAAAATTCTTTTGAAGGAAATAAATAATTGATAAAGTGAGATTTTAATTTAAGTACCTGACCTAGGCCACTGAAGGCCCAGTAAGAAATAAACTGGCAATAAGAACAAAAATAAAAACAAAAAAGAAGCGTTGAAACAAAACACTATCGTATCTACGTCGCAAAACATCACAGCTGACAGACAGAGGTCGTTCCAAACCTGCCCGATGTATTTTCGCAACACAATCCAAGGGAAAAGCTAAAGTATCTAGATAAGATCTACGTCGATCGAGCCCGCATGTTAGCTACTTTACGTTCGTGCTTTGAAATTTTAATGTATCTTAGTATCTAGCTATTGTGCAGGCTTGGCCAATTAGGGCGTATTACTGATTTTCCGATGACGTTGGTAGTACGAGCGCGTTCTAGGGTTGGATCTGTGACGTTGGTAGTATTGGAGTTTTCCAAAAGCAATTTTCTTTTTTTTTTTGGAGGTGGAACGTAATTGTTGAATGGCCAGCCCTGTTGTTTCATTATGTCCTGTTGATTTGAGTTTCGGTTAAAGGTCACGTCCTCTTACGTCATTACCTTCGTATTGGTATCATTCTTATGTCTGCTAAGGAAAATCCAGAATATTCACTTATGTTCCTGGTATTTTAACATGTTTCACAGAAAAGATAAAGGCCCACCTTTATCTTTAAAACTAGATTTACAGATTCTGGTAAACTGCAATGCTAAACGACAGGAACTCTCTTCTTCAGGACAGGGTTTATCCAAGAAAGTAGGTAATCTATCACCATACACCTTAAGTTCTTCCAAGACAGTGCTACAACCAAGGAAGCACTGTCTTGGAGAAACTTTTATAATTAATATCCTCCCGACCGATTTCGTCCAACCAACCAACCAACCACCCAACCAAACCAACCAACCAATACCGTCATCGGTAGAAAATGCGTCATGGTTACACTCGCATTGAATGAGCAGAGTGTTGTAAGTTTTATACGTAGGTTGTGTCCTAGTTAAAACAAATCTTAAAGATGACCTAAATAACATACTTGTTGACAGTAGTAGCTGTAAAGCCGAGCCAAATATCTGTAAAATATTTAGATTTTAACATATCTCGGGACCATGGGGTAGGTCCTTTGGAAGGCGTACGAGGGGCCGAAGCCAACTCGCAGAGGCCCGTTAGAGATTTTCAATGAAATGAGGCACCAACCGACGATTATCCCTGTTCGCACTATGCAAGTGCACCCAAGGACAACCCCCGGTTGGTGTAGGACTATTGCAAAATATGGAAACAAAAATATTGGATTATGGGTTTTGGTGGCTAAAGTGAACTGGTTATCTAAGACTGGAAAAATTATAGCCCCTGCCTGACCGATGTACTCTATAAATTACACAGAATATTTAGATTATTATTATCTTAGTTAGGTGTAATTTCTTTGTTAGTAGGTATGGCCCATTTCCTCGTCAACTAGGATAATATCGTGTATTTTGTATTAGATTGGGTTGAAATAAGTGTTAATATTTCAATGTACCGGCTCACTTGAATTTTGCATTGTCATCTTGATAACAGGTAACTTTGTAAACTTTATATTTGCTTTTAGTTTGTTTGCGTACCTACTATAATTACCTCAGCAATTACACCAGGTAGGCATCAGGTCAAGTGTCAAGAATGTCAAGAGAATGAGCAGGAGCAGTTCTCTTGTCTACTTCAGTAAATAGTTGCAGCTGCTCATTCTCCTGTAACTATGTTGGGATCGGCTTCTAGTCTAACCGGAAGCAGCTGAATACTCGTATTATACACAGGGCGACTGCCTATCTGACCCCAGTTAACACGACATTTCTTTGGCAAAACTGGTTTTTAGACTTTCGGGCTACCCGTAACAACAGTCACAGGTCTACGAATGACAGCCGGGACCAACTGCTTAGCGTAGCGTCCTTTCAGAGGCATGGAGGGGTCTCGGAATGTAATGGATGGACACCCATCCACCAACCTCGGCAAGCGTTGCTATACCTTGAAGATCGAGCCGTGCAGCTGTTATTATTTAGCCAGAGCCTCTCCTCTTGTCCACTTACAGCAACATACTGGCTGAACAAAGCTTATCCGAAGCCTGCTTATTTATATTTTGAATACACTGGGGAGAAGCCTTTGCCCAGCAGTGGGATGATGCAGGCTAACAGTACAGTACATTGTGTTTTATTATTGTAATTGTGCACGCTCAGAGGTAGTCTATGTCCAGCAGTGCACGCGTCCTTCGGTCGAATGACAATCATGATGATGAAACGTAACATATATGTATATCAATGGATGAATTTGAAAATTGATGACCATCAACAAGCATCTCCATTGCAATGGTTTCTTAAAAATAAAATGATTGAATGAGCAACAACGTTACCCTAGTATGCTGACCATTTGCAATTTAGCAGCCATAAGTAAAAAAAAAACTGACACTGGCTGGATTGAATGCAGGCTTGAATTCATAAATACTCTATTGTTGAAGCAAATTTTTAAAACATTCCTTACAATCATTCTAATTCTTCATTTGTTTCAATAAAAAAAGGGATAAAATATCGCAAACGTAGAAGCCGCAAGAAGGTTGCATATCTATAAAATCTATAAGTCATTGTTGAGCGTCCTTTTATCGAACGGTTCACGAAACGAACTACAAAATGACAGCGGCATCAATTTTGTATGCACTAACAATTATTTCAAACACATGAAAATGTCTGAGAGTTTTTGGAATTTGTTTGATGGTAAAATGGATAAAAACTTACATTTTCTCTTCTGTCCGGTGTGACTTCTGTAAAGACGAACTCAGCCAGTGGCCTGTTTATCGATCCTCGTGAGCACTTCAATCTTATCACCGAACGATTACATTCACCAGTTAAATCGCTTCTCCCAACTGTATTACTTCACTGCCCGACACCAAATGAATGTAATTTATGAATGGAAAGCTCTCACTAGATTTCCCTACAAGTATATCGGGCAATGATCTATTTTTAGTCACACCTTTCCCGACAAAAAACTCCTATTTCACGATAAATCCTACCCCATGAACACACACAGTGATTTGACGTACGAACTAGTGTAAAAAGACGCCGAAACTGTGATGTTAATTGTGGATTTTTCAGAAAATATAGACAGAAAGTGGAAAACCTTCCGCGACGAGGTTTCCCGATTTGTATGGGAGAGGGCGCGTCGGTACTCGCCATAATAGGCACGTATTGTCTAAAAATACCAACTGTTCACAATACCAGTCAATTCTCCGCCTTATCTTATCTCCCTAGAGTCGAAATTCTATGTTTGGTAAAGTTGGAGGGTGCGTCAATGTGTGGTACTTTGTTAAGGGTGTGTGCGTTAGGTTTTCGCGCATGCGTGGTGTGACAGAGCGATGGTAACAAAAATCAATCCGCGTCGGTAGGTGGGAGTTACGTAATGAGTGGGACATGAACACGTCGACAACCGTACTTGCCCTTAATTGGTATTAATCTTTAAAATAGGTAACGAAATAATTTACTGCGTTCTTGTAAAAACAAAATGAAACATTTCTAGCCTAAAATATGATATTTTAGAATGATATTTAAAACGTAGAGTTCTCTTTGTTGAGCGTGTGTCTGAGTGGGCGATGGCGTGGGTGCCGTAATATATCAATGCTTAGTTCCCGTACTTGTTTTAAAAATTACTGTATATTTCTCGAAACTGCTACATAAAAGCTTATTAAACCTGAAATTTCTCTGTAAAAATATAATTATCTTTATTTTTTGTAGTGTTGAGGGCGGGTAAAATAATTCTTGCACAATTTTCTAAATGTTAATACTCCAACGTTTTAATGTCCTCTCTAGACTCAAATTACGCTTAATTATTTACATGTGTATAATATCTTGCTCCTCACGTAACGAGCAATAGTTCTTAATTAATTGTCGACGGTTTTAATTAAGTATAATATAAATTAAGCATATAACGTAGGTACATAAATGACAAAATTGTTTGGGAAGTTGTAGGGTTTTGGGATCAGAACCTCTGAAGCGTGTGGTGTCCTTTGTATCGTTCACCTATGGAATCAAATAGTCATATATTGTCTGTTAGTAGAGCAGCCACGCGAAAAAATTGTATTGGAAGTGGACCGGCCATGTAGCTCGACTGCCAGATCAACGCTGGACCGGAAGAGTGACGTCATGGTAGGGCCGATCGGCAAAAGCGGCAAAGGAAGACCCATTAGTAGATGGGATGATGAACTAAAAACCGTCGCCGGCCCACACTGGATAGTAAGTAGATACTAAGAAGATAGTAAGAAGTAGACCAGCGGGATTGTCCGAAAGGGTTACCGCTGGCCCGGAACATAAAGGGCTAAGGAGGGAACACGGGTGGGTTTTAGTCAGTAAGAGTCTGACACTCCCTTCCGCTCCACCCAGAGCGGGAGGGGTCATTTGATGATTTCCCATCCGCAAAAAAAAAAAAGACCGAGACAATTGGCTAACTTTGGAGGAGGCCTTCACCTGTGAAGATGGGGTTCTTGCTAACAAGAATAAATCATAAATTGAATAAACTAACATTAGAATAAGCAATTTAACATAAACTAACAACCAAAGAAGTAAATGTAAAGTGCATGCAAGAAATAAAAGGCGTTTTTATTATTTATTTATTAGAGCAGCCATTTGTAAATTATACAACGGTTACGCATCTTTCCTTTTCAATGATTTCTGACAAATCGCTAAAAATGTTTAAACCGAAATTCAATGCCATGTCAAAAATGTAAAGTAGAGTTTTTTTAATTTTTTTTTCAAGGTTTAGTTCTATGTGATTGTTTTTAACAATACAGGAATTGCTGCTCAGGTATTCTCTCAAAACGGTGAACAGCAGTGGGAACCTTCTAGGCTGATTATGTGATTCAGATTCAGACAAAACTTGGCCGGTCTCCTAATCCGCGGAAACCCAAACAAATATTTTTTTTTTTTTTTTTTAAATAAATGACGGCTCTAACTTGTAAACACACTCGTAAACCAATGGGAGAGAGGTCATAATCACAGGTCGACATTTACATATCTTCTAATGACTCATTCACGCCTTGACTTTAGTCTTGAAGTTACTTAGATAGTAGATTAGCATTTTGTTTATCAATTTATTTAACGAGGCCAGAGGTCAGAAAATATGTTATATCTGCCATGATCTCTCTATTTTTTTGTGTTATTTTATCCTTACTTGGTGTTAACTTTAATTTCTAATTGCTTATTTTGATTTTGTGGTACCCAAAAGGTAGGGCATAAAATCATACCATGTGTATTGTGAAATCTCCATCTATTTAATGACTGCGTCAGCGAATGGTATCCGCTTTGCTGAATTGTGGGCCAAACAAATTAAAAAAACTGGGTATATTAATTTTTTGCTCATAGACACGCCAAGAGGAAGAAGATCTACCTACTTGATAAAAATATTAAATTCACTGACAGACAACGAAAAATAAGAGTTGTACAGACGCCAGCGTATAAAACTACTACAATCTATAAAATTTCTTTAATAGAGATTTTCAACTTTATCGCTAAAGTATAAGGTTCAAAGTTGATTGGGAAAATTTGACAGTTTCGGGTAGGTTGATGTGCTGGCGTCTGTACATAAGGAAGGTGAGCATAAGGAAGGATTTTTGAAAATGAATCCCTAAAGAGTTTAAACGGGGATGAAAGTTTTTATGACAGTTCTTCATTTTTGGCGATGAGGAGGAATCCCACAGGGAACACTGCTTTTTTTTTCTCAATAGTAACAGAAGGAAGGATTTTTGAAAAGTCAAGGGTCAAAGTCTCTTTTAAAGTCCATTAATCTTGGTCAGATCATATGAGGACCATGTAGATTACCTAGTGCCCGAAAGCTTGATTAAAAAAGCTCATGAGAAAGGAAAAAGTTTTAGAGGATCACAAAAAGGCGATCATTATTAAGTATTCAATAAGTTTAATAGAATCAATTAAATGTTTCCCTTTGTATCATAGGTACTGTAGTGTCCTGTATGTTCTGGCCTTTAGCAAAAGTCCCTGGCTGGTAATATTTGTTGATCGATTCCATTCGAAAGTTCAAACGAACGTCAAATAATGAAATAAGGTGTTGTTGGTTGAATAGAATATATAGATTGATGTAATTTCCGTGAAGCTGTAAAGTTCATTTTAACAATATAATAATTCAAGTCTAACGTCCTTTTATTTGTGTACCTTTCAGAGGTACTCTATAGATCCCCTCCGGAGCTCCACTGACCACAGATATAGTAAAAATATCTTAAATGATTTTTTACTAGCCGTACCTAAGCCAGTTGCTATTATTAAGAGGATCCAGACTGAAGTTGCTTAATATTCTGCCTGGTCCACACCATTACGCAGACAAACAAACTCCCACGTTAGGAAATGTCCAGAAATAGCTTTCCTTAAAGACAACACAGGGAGTGGTCATATTAGTAAGGTGACACGGCACTGTTGCTAAATAATGCTATAAACATGTAATAGCTGATACCATACCTACCTAATTTGATGTTGACATCAGGGGCCTGTTTAATAATACCTACGTTAATATGAAATTATGAAGGCAAAAAGTTTGTAAGTTCGTGTATGTATGTGTGTGTGTGTTTATATGTTTGTTACTTCTTCACGCTCAAACGGCTGGACCAATTTTGAAACAATTTTGTATGGAGGTAGCTGACACCCTGGATTAACATATAGGCTACTTTTTATCCAGATATTCCCACGGGATCGACACTTCTGCGGGTGAAACCGCGGGGCACAGCTAATCGTATTATGTTCGAAAAATTTGTCTGTTCAACAACGTAAATAACGCAAATGAATGTTGTTGAAATGTCAAAATGAAAGCCATTGCTACTGATAGTGTGTTACGCAGTTACCTTGCAGAATCTACTACGTTTATAGCCCACGTTATAATTTGCGTCGTAATAAAACCATTAGTTCATATCAACCCTAAACTTCAATAGGTACCTAATCTATCTATACTACCTAATAGTACCTAATAAAACTGAAGAGTTTTTATGTTTGTTTAAACCCATTAATCTCTTGAACTGCCAGACGGATTTAAAAAAATAAATTTTGCGTTTGATAGCCCAATTTTTAAGGAAGGCTATTATGTAGGCTATTTAATATCATGCTAAGACTCTAATGAGCCGCTTAAATAGATAAAAAGTCAGAAAGAACGCTAAGCGAAAACGAACTAATAGCGCGGACGGGGGCGATGCGATGCGACGGGGGAACAAAAAATGTCACGCGGACGAAGTCGCGGGCAGGAACTAGTTACTCTATATGCACCATAACATGTATGAAATTGCTAATAGTCATATTAATATAAATCCGGAAGGTAGTAATGAGCGGAAGTATAATACACGATACATATTCAAGTGCGCCGGTCATGTGGTGCGTCAATGTCAATTTCGAGGTGAACCGGGTTTGTGTTACTGGTGTCAACGTGCGTTTAGGCTCGACTGTGGCAGTGATGCAACTAATAAATATGGTAATTTATTGCGTCACGATCAATGATGCGTGTGCGCAATATCTAGTATTATGTGAATTTTATAGTTAAAAAATTAAGTTCATTTGTGAATTCTCGAATAATAAGATTATGGTTTGTTCAAAATAATTATTATGATGATTTTCACAGGATTTTCTATGACTAGACCATAGAAAAGCATAGCAGTCTAAACATGCTTCTTGAATTTCAAGACTGAATTGTGGTGCAACGGCTATTAATGCGTTACTCACGATTAAAAGTGCATTTGTATGTGCAATACAAATGATAAATTATGTATTTCTCCATTTACGTAAAGTTTTGAAATAGGAGAGAGGCCCGTGGCTAAATAATAACAGCCGCACAGGTCGATCGATCTGGTTAAGCTACGCTTGCCGCGGTTGGTCTGTGGATGGGTGACCATTTTTACATACCGTGCCTCGGAAAGCACGTTAAGCCGTTGGTCCCGGCTGTCATTCGTGGATCTTTGACAGTCGTTACGGGTAGTCAGGAGCTCGAAAGTCTGACAATCAGTCTTACCAACGGGCATCGTATTCCCCAATGACTGGGTTGTGGAGGTCAGATAGGCAGTCGCTTCATGTAAAATACTGGTATTCAGCTGCATCCGGTTAGACTGGAAGCCAACCCAAACATAGTTGGGAAAAGGCTAGGCAGATGATGACGTAAAGTTTAGAAATACTGTGATGGCTGGATTGATTATAGTTCAAATAATCTATGTTTAGGAGGAACTTTAGCTCCTGAGATACAAGTATCTTTTTACTTAGTTTAAGAGCCAGCTGTTTAACTGTGTGCTCTTTTGACCACCACTTATACAATCTTGTACAATCTTTGTACAAGAAACTTATAATTTATCAAAAAAAAAAAGTGTTGAATGATAAAAACATGATTTTCGTGAGGATGTTCCAGGATAAGTGACTTTAGGGTTAAGAGCGTTAACGCCGAACGTCATTTCATACAAACTTTCAAGCCCTTGTTTTCCGAAATGAATGAACCGATTTTAATAAAACTTCATACGCATAAGGGTGAATATCCCCACAGCAAATTTTACGCGTCCACGTTGAGAATCGAGGTGTTAAATGATAGGATGTTTCTTATTTTTTTTTATAGTGAACTACGTAACTTGGTTCAATTAGGGCCACATTTTTTTTTTATAAGTGTGTATTTAAATAATCAGGAAAAAAAAAATCGCCTTGTAATTCAAGTTAGGTGGCTTGTCCCAGCTCCATTTTTTGATATAATTGCATTCACCAAAGTAACAATTTGCTATACAATAAAAAATAAACAAGTTCGTTAGTGTATGCTTATGACACATTATCTAAAAACAATTAACTATATTAGAAAATCTAATTTAAAAGCACAGGATACTCGATCAAAGTTTGTCCAAGCAAAAATCTAAATTTTGGTGGCACATATTCAACATACTATAAAATGAAGTTTCGTGCGTGTGCGATCAATCGCGTTTTATTATTTCACATCTCTCAGTCATGCACCGGCACTTGCGCGTAACAGGTGTGTGATTAGTGCTCTGATTTTCCGCCAAAAACGTAAGTATCATCTTGGGTGGCACGGGGGACAAGAATTGTTCAATTTTTGGTGGATCGATTTGCTGTTAATTTTAAAGTGTTTTAATAGTAAGGTACACATTATAGGTAGTGATTTGGGTTACGCATAAATCAGTGATATTAAATAAATTGTAACTTAAAACCCCTATTTTTAAAGATTTTTTTTATATCTGGTTTCAATTTTGGTGGCTCAATTTTGGTGGTTTTGGTGGCGTTTTCATGCCACCAAAATTGAAAACGAGCCACCAAGTTTTAAGTATATACTGTAAGTATTGTTTGTACCTATAAAGCCAGTTTTTAAGTTGCAAGTCAGTTTGATTAGCAAATAAATAAATATTATGTACCTACTTGGCAGTACCTAAGTGGTCTATTATTATAAGGACCTAGCTTCATATTTTTAGAAATAGCTTCATATTTTCGGACTGACCGACTCCTTAATGGTTAATGGTTTAATTGAAATAAATGCTTTGAGTTTTAGTTTGAACTACTAATGAGTTATGACCAAGTTTCTTATCATTATATTTTTATTTTGTTGCTTATTAGAATGCCAAAACAGACCACCGAAGAGAGGCTGCTTAATAAGAGAACGGCAGAAAGAAGAATAATAATAAATAATAACAATAATAATAATGCAGTCATGCATGTAAAGCGAGGGGAGATTATGGAATCCGAGGGAATTCAACTCTCCGATTCCATAAGCCTCAGATCCCTCTCCTCATCCGAAAGCTATAAGTATTTGGGTATGTCGGAAGCGTTAGGCATCAACGATGCTGACATGAAGCAATCGTTGAAGGAGCGCTTCTTTTGTCGCCTGAAGAAGGTATTAAATAGTCTTCTTTCGGGCGGAAATAAGGTGCGCGCCTTCAATGGTTGGGTCATGCCGGTTTTGATGTACTCTTTCGGCATACTCAAATGGACTCAGACCGAACTCGACGCCCTGGATAGAAGAGTCCGTACACTATTGACCGCAAACCGGATGCATCACCCACGATCATCGGTGATGAGACTGTATATCCCGCGGAAGTGTGGGGGTCGAGGCTTTTTAAATGCGAAGACCCTCCACAACCGCGAGGTGTGCAGTCTCAGGGAATATTTTTTAAAAGCCGAAGTGGGTACGCACCGTGATGTGGTCGCAGTGGACAAGGGGCTCACCCCGTTCTCCATGGCTAAAGAGAACTGGCGCAAACCTGTAGTACTTTCTACTGATGACCGCAAGAAGGTATGGCAAAGCAAGGAGCTTCACGGGCGCTTCTATCTTCTTCTCTTCATGAGCCCGGTGTAGACTTCTTAGCGTCCGTATCCTGGCTACGTTTTGGTGACCTTTTCGGGGAAACTGAAGGTTTTGTCTGTGCAATTATGGACGAAGTTATCTTAACGAATAACTACCGGAGACATATTATGAAGGACGGGACGGTTGACGTGTGTCGGGCATGCCATTGTCCGGGTGAGTCTATCAGACATATTATATCTGGTTGTTCTCGTCTGGCTAACGGCGAGTACTTGCACAGACATAACCAAGTAGCTAGGATTATTCACCAGCAACTTGCTTTGAAATATAAACTTGTGGATTCTGAGATACCGTACTACAAGTATGTGCCCGACCCAGTTCTTGAAAATGTACTGGGATCGGTCTATCATTACTGACAGGACTATTACCTGATATAGTAGTGATAGACGAGATAATGATTGTCGATGTTACCATTCCACGTGACGGGAACCTCGTGAAAGCTGAGAAAGAGAAGCAAATTAAATATCTCGACTTAGCACACGAGGTTGTTGACATGTGGAATGTGAGCTCGGCTATCATTGTGCCGATTGTCGTATCGGCCAATGGACTGATGGCCGAAAGCCTCGATTAAAATCTATCGAGGCTCTCGTTAGGCGGTTGGGTCAAGGGCTTGATTCAGAAGGCAGTACTCCTCGATACGGCTCGCATTGTGAGGAGGTTCCTGTCTCTGGAGCCCTAACCACCGGTGGCTTGGACCCTGCTCCCGACACCGGCGGATCGCAATTTTTTTATATTTTAAATGTTTTTTATACTTATTTTATATTTAAGAAATATTAAAAAATACAATAAAATAAGATTATGTAAATGAATAAAGGAAATAATACATTTTATTTGACATAAAAAGGTAAGTACACAAATACAGAGTGACAATTTAAGCATGCGAATATCCTGGTCCAAAATAAATGACCAATGACCCCCGTGCTAGGCAAAACCTGTGTTACAGGGGTCAAGAAGAAAAGCAAGAATAAAGAGCAATCCCGAACAGGCTGAAATAATATTTCCCGAGATATCCACCTTACACATTGTTTCAGATTCACCTTCTAATCCAATTTTGGTGCCACTAATTTTCAATTTTGGTGCACTTTCGATTTTGGTGGGCGATTTTCAATTTTGGTGGCCGCATTAGACTTTGAACTAAAATATCTCAAAAAGTTATCGAGATATTCTCAGACCTCTTGAAGATCCTTCCAGCTTGGACTTTCTATTATTATACCAGGTCATTATTTTTCACGAAAAGTGAAGAAAAAAATTCGCCACCAAAATTGAACAAAAAATCACTTTGTTGATATTGACCCATAAGCAGGATACAAAGGTCTAAAAAGTTAGTAGAGAACATTTTCGAAAAATAGTGTCACAGCCAAATTAGACCGATTAAACTTTTCATAAGTAGAAACAGAGATTTCCAGTTATGTTTTTTTAAATAAGACATTTCGAAAATGTTCTCTACTAACTTTTTAGTCCTTTGTATCCTGCTTATGCAAGGTTTTAAGTTTTTTTATTAAGTCTTTCGTTTCTTATATCTAATTTTCTTTTGGAGGTAGCCGATGTGCGTTTACGTTAGGCTGAACCATGTTACAACTGCTGTTTGAGGCTCCCGCAGACAGGAGCGACGCTACTGTAGTAGAACAATTTCTATGAAAATTTAATGGAAATTGTTCTACCAGAATCGCGTCGCACTGTCGCTTCGCGCCTTTGATTGTCGATTTTTACTCCTCGTCACCTGTCTAGTTATAAGATTGTCTTATAATCGATATGTCAGTCTCTGCGATTATCAAAAGCTCCGTTTTCTAATTACCGGTTTAATCTCCTGTTTCCGACGTGTTTTGGTGAAGATTCCCCTCGATACATAAAATTGACAGAAAGTTAAGATAGTGGAGAACACAATAATATTCAGCAGGATTTCTACAGCTTCACGCTCAGGGTTTCCTTAGAATGTCTTACATTTTTTTTTTGTGAGAACGTTCATGAATTCCTTCGGAATTCGGGTTATCTTGGACTCCTACCGACTATAATCCTACACTTCCTTCTTCTATCATGATCCGGGAGACACTCGTACATTCGCCGCAACCCCGACTAAAGAATATCTTACCTGGCACACTTCTGGTGCAACATACAATGAAGACTTCTGTGATAAATTCACATTATCAGCAATATCCATAGGTAAAGCCAAACCAAACCATCAAACCAACCATTACCATCAACCAAACATTACCATCCATTAGAATCAAGTAATGTTTACGGCGACATCTTGACCTTTTCTAATGTCTCTAGAACATTCCTCGGTGTTGTCAGTGAATGAACGCAGTGTTGTAACGAGTATGAACGTTTTTGAGGCCAGTATGACCTTGACAAGATGGAGGTATATCGATTTACTGGTTTGTTGTGTTTTTAAGAAAATGGCTTTGGCAGGCGTATGCATTATTATTGTAGGCACTTGGAACCATAATCATAGTTTTTGATAAAAAAAATTAGTATCCTGTATATTAGTGACCCAGGAGCTTGATAGACGGTGTTTTAAAGGGTCAAATTTGTTACCTTCAAAATACCAATATGTTATAATAGTCCGATGGCGATCAATGTCAGCGGGGACCGAGGTAATTGCAACTGCCAAATGATTCATGTCGGGCCGTTGTATCTATGTTAGTTACGCGGTAAACTCTGCTTGCGCGATGCAGGATTTGCGTGACGTCAGTATGACGCGTTGTTCGCATGTGGCGTTGTAGATACCGCTACACTCTCTCGTCCTCATTCTCATTGCCCGATGGGACGGCAATCCAACACAACCGGAGAGAGATTAGGCGCAGGGCCAGCAGCTTTCCTTCCGAGGCACGGGGTATCACACCTCCAACTCCCAAACTCCGGGACTAATACAATAACCCGTTGCCAAAGAAGCAGTCTTCAAACTTAGGTAACAACCAGCCTATAATGTTCCCACTGCTGGGACACAGGCCTCCTCTCTGTGAGAGGAAGTGGGCCGTAAACGTGGTGGATGTAACATGTCTTAGAATTTTTTGGTTCTAGGACATGCCCTTTTGCTCACGATGTTTTCCTTTACCGTTTTGAGAGCAGTGGTGATGAAATAATTTTAGACAAAGTAAAGTGATTGCCTGGGTTCAAGCTCTCGACCTACAACTTGTAAATCGGGGCCACTGGGCCACCAAACTTAGATATCTGCAGAAAACTGCGCTCAAGTTATATCTGAAGTGTCAGTAGCGGCCCTAGAGTGGTGCGAGCGGTGCGACGGTACCTGGCGCCGTCATGGGAGAGGCGCTGAAATCAACCGAAATGCGAGCACCAGCACTGGTGGTCGCATTTCAGTTGATTTCAGCATTCAGCACCTTGACGATCGGCTTTATAGTAAGTTACCATCAGTCATTGATGATAGTAACTTATTATAAACCCGATCGTCCACAAGCAAACAAGCAACTGCAGAATTATGCATAATATATCATATGAACATGGTTGTAAATAGAGGGGAGCCACGTTAAGATTTTGCACCATCTAAAAAAAAATTGGGCCGCCGCTGGAAGTGCTAAGTGGTAAAGTTCAACTGCGCGTAAAATTATTCTCATGACTGGGGTAGCTCTCTAGGGCACTAGAATTTCTGTGAGAATCATATATTTTAGTTAGGGTTATAATTTTCTTTGAATGTATGTAGGTTAGAAGTAGTTTAGTTACGAACAGCGGTCTTCATTTGATTAGTTTTATTCTGAGTCGAGACTTTTGAAGGCTTTTTCATTATGGTAAAGTCATGTTTATTATCCAGGACTCGAATGTAATCAGCGGGGTAATTACGTAATACACTATCAGTAGCAAAGGCTTTCATTTTGACAGTTCAACAACATTCATTGCGTTATTTACGTTGTTGAGCAGACACATTTTTTAAACATACGAAGCAATGGATTAGCAATATCCTTCAAAATGATTAGATAGTGTGTTACGCAATTAGGGTGCGGATCTAAGTTACTGACATGTTTAGGGTTCCGTAGCCGAAGGGTGCCAACGGTACCTTATTACTAAGCCTTCGCCGCCGTCCGTCTGTCTGACTGCCAGCGGGCTGTATCTCTTGAACCGTAATACGTAGACAGTTGAAATTTTTACAGTGTGTATTTCTACAGCAAATAATAAAAGTTAGTAAAAATTAAAGGGTTTGGCAGTTAAGAAACGTGTTTTTTCGGTGTTTTTTGCACCTTGAACCGTGTGGGAGTCGGACTCGCACTTGACCGGTCTTTTGAAAACATCAGTGCGGATAATTTTATGAACAGATAAACAGGTAAGTACTCTTTTTATTGTTTAAATTATTTATATATTTTTGTAAACGTTCGTAAACACATTTTTTTATTTTACGTTCTGGGAAATCGATTAAACTTAATACTTGCCGTATTAAGTTTATTGCAAAGTAATGTGCAGCACATTTTTATGAAAGTTGTTTTAAACAATATAAAGTAGTTTATGTTGTTATGAAATAATGGTGTTTGCAAATACTGGAGTTTGTAAAAAATGAATGAAAATGATAGTGTCACTGAGCCTTCTAGCAAGTAAGAAGAGGTTTTATAGTGTTTTAAATTATTGATTGATATTTTTCCTTGGATACAGGGTTAGTTTTCAAAGACCAGCCAAATTTAAGGGTGTGGTATATACCATCAAACTGAACCATTTTGTCCATGGGACCAAACCAAAAATTCAGCCGTCCCATACGTTTAGGTCGAGTAGATATTGAAGTTTTCTATGGGACAGGTGATCATTTTTTTGCGATTACGACATTGGAATGACAACGCTTTGCCCCTATTTGCCCTCCAAGCAAGGTGAATTTCAGAATACTTACAGAGGCGAGGTAGGATAAAAAAAATACAAGTGTCTGTATATCTAGATTGAGATATTTGATATATTTTCAGTGATCATATTTATTCCTCTGAGATCGAGACAACATTTTGTTCCGGTAAGATTGCTATTTATTTATCAAGACAAGTGGGTATTTGCCGAAATTGAGAGATATTCTTGTAGCATAAGGATAACATTGAAGTAAAATAATATGTCATCATCTGCCTAGCCTTTTCCTAATTATGTTGCGGGTCGGCTTCCAGTATTTTTAGATGTAGATGAATACCAGTATTTTAGTAGTTCTGCGCCTGATCTCTCTCCAGTCGTGTTGGATTGTCCTGTCATTAGACTATGAGAGTGAGGGAAGAGAGAGTGCACAAGTATGTGCGCAGACACAGCTACACTATAAAATCTCCCGCGCCGAAGGCTGGTCTCCGCTGAGATTGGATTATTATTAAGTAACACAATACCCACTTAAGACTAGTTTTTATACATCCAGGCTTCTGACTTACGACTGTGTTCTTTAACAGTTCCCGGAGTTACACCCGTGTCTTCTGGCTGACATTTGCAACCACTCATTTATTCCAGAGTGTGGTTTTTATGCAAAAAGGATACATACCAGACTGTTCATAGACGAGTGCGACATGCACGAGTATAACTGTGATAACAATATGAGTAAGTACCTATAGTGCAGAGACAAGCAAGCTTATCTGCCCGGTGGCTTTAATTGGAACTCACGAAATCACTATAAAAATTTACAGGAGCTGTCAATTTTTGTTTACTGACAGCGCTGTCGTCACTGAGCCAGTAAGGCTGGTTTTATCGTCACGCGTTTCGGCAGCGCCGTTGGAGCGCGCGCGTTCGAAGATGTATAAGGTAGTAGTTGCGTTTCAAAGTCACGCGCTTGAGCAGCGCCGTTGAGCAGTATGCGTTTTAGTGTACACATACAACTTCGAACGCGCGCGCTCCAACGGCGCTGCCGAAACGCGTGACGATAAAACCAGCCTTAGTGCGCGTACACAAGGGCGACACGCGTCGACAGGCGTCAACAGGCCGCTCGTGTTATAGAGCATCGTACTCAAATACACGAGTGACACGTTGTCGACGGCAGCCGCCGTCGCTTCGAAGGTGGTGTCGACGGATGAGGTTGCCTCTGTCGTCGTCGCGTGTCGTTCGTGTGTATAAGCATTAGGCTTTTTTTTTTTTTTTTGCGGATGGGAAATCATCAAATGACCCCTCCCGCTCTGGGTGGAGCGGAAGGGAGTGTCAGACTCTTACTGACTAAAACCCACCCGTGTTCCTTCCTTAGCCCTTTATGTTCCTGGCCAGCGGTAACCCTTTCGGACAATCCCGCTGGCCCGGCAGGCTTCGGCCCTATGGGGCCCCTCCTCGATGCTGACATCTCTTTGAGGCGCGCGTGGAACACGTACGCGCCATCCGGCACGGGCCTGGTTCTGATCGGACGGTGAGCTACCCATTACTCTCCACCCGCAGGCCCGCGCCTACGGTGGCCGGTAGTCGTAGTCGTCGCGCGGCTCCCGACGCCCGGAGCGTCTCCCGCGGTGGCTGGGACGGGAGGCTCTCTCCCTGAGCCGTCCCGCCACCTCCTTCGCTAGCATGACTGCTTCGCAGAAGGAGGTGACTGCCTCCCACTCCCTCTCGCCCCGGACCATGGCTTGCACCAGGGCCGGGCGCGAGAGGTCGCCGCCGCTGCCGATCGCCTCTACGAGGACACGGCGGTGCTCCGCCCAAGCGGGGCAGACCTCCACCGTGTGCTCCACCGTGTC
The DNA here is from genome assembly GCA_963082905.1 of Oligia fasciuncula. NCBI lineage: Eukaryota > Metazoa > Arthropoda > Insecta > Lepidoptera > Noctuidae > Oligia > Oligia fasciuncula. The sequence goes on from OY720407.1 coordinate 11,026,599, forward strand.
CTCTGGGCGATCCTGGCAATGGTGACACCCGGGCGTTTCCTCCCGCCTGATGATGTGCAGGAACCTCCCGAAACTTCCGTGTCCGGTGAGGACCTGCGTCAGGCGGTAGGTGAGGGCGCCGTGGCGCCTCTCTAGCCACTCTCGCATTAGGCTCGCTTCATTATTTATGTAGGTGTAATACCGCGGTTGCCTGCAACTACATACATTACGCCATCTTGCATGTCTTCTCCTTGGACTTACAGGACTTACTCTCACTTACTAACTAAAACTTCTAACATCAGCTTATGATTCCAGGATATGTTTTTACGAACTATTCGGAATGCTTCGGCCCCGCTACCTGTCCAAGCATTCCAAGTCTATTGACACGAGTGCAAGGCTTTTATATCTACTACGCAGACGGAAGAAGGATGCTGTACCATCCACCCGCGGGAAGATCCCCAACAATGCCCATGTTTCCGTTCGTAACAACTGATACAACTGATAAAACTCGTTCCACAAATTATAATGATAGGAGGAGGTACACACCCGAGAAAACGGGGCGTTACAAGCCCTGGACTGATCCTCCGTGTGCTCCTTGTGGGAGAATGAAAACTCAGACGCATTTCGACTCACAGAAGACACTTTCTCAGTACTGGCCTCCCTTAGAACTTCCAACGGGAATGTTCTTTCCGGGGCAAACTACAAGCACCAAGAAACGAACTACAAAACGCAGCATGAAAAGCACCACGAAACGCACCACAAAACGCACTAAGAAAGCAACTACTCAGGTAATTGACAAGACAACAAAGATTTAAATCGTTAAATTTGCCCTAACCGTACATATGTCGCGCGAAAAATTGACAGTACGGAGAAAAGTAGCTCACACATTCCCGCAAAAGATAGATACCATTTTCAGTATGAGTGAGCGAGACAATACTATTAAAATATCATTGTCAACTAAACAGAAATCTGCGGAGTAATTCCGTAACACACTAACAATTACTATGCTTTTTGTTTTGGTAATTTTAAATGAGTTTAAATGTTTGTAAACGTACTCACAATACAGGGGAAATTCCTAGTGTGGGGCAATGTTTTTAATTATATTTTGTCGAGCAAGCGATTTTTTGCAGTCAATGTAAGCAAAGTAATATATTATTTCCTTCAAAATCCTTCTGATTTTAAAGAGTGTTACACAATTAGGGTTCTGACCATCTTTTGACGGTTGGCCGAATCTAACGACTTATATCTTTCCAAGACAAGATACTCGTAAGAATCTTGACTTTGATTATACCATTGGAGAGCAAGAGCACATTTTTCGTTCATAAAGAAAACACCACGCTTGCCCAGTTAGTAGAATTATTATTTAGTACAGTCAACAGCAAAAGTAGATGATCAAAATCAGAAATTCAATACTAATGAACGGAGTTCGCGTCAGAACTGTGTGGCGTCGACGTGATTCAAAAGTATGTGATTGTAAATTATACCTACCAAACATTTACTACTAGTACAGCTGCCATATATTCGTGATCAATTTTGACTCCTATTGAATTTCTGATTTTGATCATCTATTTTTGCTGTTGACTGTACACAAAGGAATTTACTAGACATTGAAATCAAATATATGGAAAAAGACTGTTATATCTATTTATATGCAAATCAGTCGTTGGTCCTGCGCTTGATCTCTCTCCGGTCGTTTCGGATTGCCGTCCTGATCCATCAGCCTATGAGAGTGATGGAAGAGAGAGTGCAGGTACCGGTTTCTGCGCACGCACTTGTGCACTATAATATCTACCGCGCCGAAGCTGTGCCGAAGGCTAGTCTTTGTTGCGATTGGCCGCCATGGCCGAAATACGGTCTGGATATGCACATAAATCGACAAAACGTATGGAGCGGTTATATTTTTACGCGATTTGGGGTTTGGTAAATAGTCAAAGATGCCCATAATGATAAGTACCTACCTCATCTATCGCTTACCATCAGGCCCGATCGGGGTCAAGAGAGGGCCCATTTAGAAAAAAAAATAATAATAATAATGATATTTTTAAACAAAAATTAATATTGTTCTGGTCACAAAATACAGATAGTATCTATGTATTTTGTGTTTTGGTGTACGAATGTAATATTGAAAATATATTTTTCTACAGATTATTCGAACGGGAACAACTGGGACGGTTATCTTAAAAAAAATTACAGTCTGGAAAAATGGAAAGAAGTTTTACAAGGTTGTCAAAGGATATAATAAGGCTGCGATTACCAAAACGCTAGACGATTCTGATTTTTTGGAGTAATCAGAGTAATAAATATATTAATTAAATATAAAGACTTGCCCCGCGGTCACTATATGCATGCTAATCTCAATAAATAATTTAGTATTTATACATAAGTATACTTACAACATATTCCGGAATAAACGCACGCCACCAAACACCCTAAGTAGAATATTATGTTATAATCATAATACATAGGTACACACAATTTTTACTATTATGTAAAAAACATTGTTTATTTATTAAATTAGCTTAACTGTTTGTCGGAGAAAATTGTGGTTACATTATATAAATCTACGCACGCGCATATAAGAGTCTAGCGTGGTAGGTACTTCATCCATTTTGGTTTGTTTTGACTTTTCTGGGATAAAAAATTACCTATATTAAAAATGACAGAAATCGATTCAATAAACGATTCTGAACCAACTACTTTCACAATGTGCATTAATTCACATACACATTGTACAGTCAACAGCAAAAGTAGATGATCAAAATCAGAAATTCAATACTAATAAACGGAGTTCGCGTCAGAACTGTGTGGCGTCGAAGTACTACTACTTAGAATACTTACTACGTAGAATACTTTTGAATCACTTCGACGCCACACAGTTCTGACGCGAACTCCGTTCATTAGTATTGAATTTCTGACTTTGATCATCTACTTTTGTATCATGTATCATGTGCTATGGTCCACTTCAAGGACTAAGTGCGGAAACCAAACCCTTAACATAGAACACAGTCTATGTGCTTCTTATGGTGGTATTTTATATATTTTAAGAGGTAAATTCATATTTATTCAGGAGTTGTTACCGATTTCCGCAAAGTAAAATAGGCTATAGTTACAGCGGTGAACGTCACGACATGACATTGTTCGGGCTCTGGTTGAGTTCGAATTTAGTCGGGCCATAAGTATAACATAAATAGTATACTTGAAAGTGTGATGCTGCTAAATAAACTTGATAATTTTTAACCAATACTCTATGTTATTAAGTTACCAAAAGAAATCGTCATTGCCAATCTGCATGATAATAATTATATCGAAAATACATTTGAAGGGATCTCGAATTCGTTACGAAGATCAAGGCAAATAATATGAGGAAGAAAACATAAACGACACATACAGTACTTATATGAAACCATGTATTTTATCACACGCAATAAAAGGCTGAAACATTTCACAATCTAACAGGATTTATTCTTCACGCTTACTGTAATCTTACGATTGGTTCACAGTGATTTTATACGAACATTCGCGACCAACATATTCTCTGAATTACGCAATTACAGAATACAAAAAAAAAAAACGGTTTATCACATCGATTCAAAATGTAACAAATTACGAAAGTGGTATGGTATATAAAAACTCGTTCAACAATTAATGAAAATAAAATATTGATTTAATCAAAATGTTTCTAGAAATTCTTATAGCTTTATGTAAGAGTTTTATAATTATTTAATTAATTTACGTTTTCATTGGTGTGAATTTTTCTAGGACTGTAGGTACAAACTACATCTTTGTCTAATTTCAGCTTGTCTTTTAATTCAACCAACAATACATCATTTCATTGGGGTATGATCACTTAATACTGTAGTTGAAATAAAAATAAAAATGTCTAAAAACTTATAGAAGAATGTATTCTTGCAGAATTTTGACGAATGCACCGGATCAAAAGTTTGCAACCACACATGGACACCCGTTTGTGGTCATCTTGAAACAGAATCAAGCTACCGACTGTTTTTGGATGACTGTGATTTGCACGAGTACAATTGCGATAATAATACAAGTAAGAAAGTAAAACATAAAAGAATTATAGTCGAAAATAAAAATGTGCTTATTAAAGAAGCACCATTTTAAAATATTTTCTACTTGCAGCGTATGTTGAAGTAGATACTAAACTATGTACCACAAAGTGTACCCAACGTGACCAAGCTGTTTTACCTACACCACCCCCTTCTAAGGTAAGCACTATTATGACTACTGAAGAAATTAAAACTGAAACAAGTAAAATTAAAAGTACCAAAGAAGTTAGTGAAACGATAAAAAACAAGACTGATACTTCTACTATATTTGTAGCTCTGACGATATTAGAGATAACAACAAAAGAAAATACAAAAAAACAAACATTGGAAATGACTACAAAAGGCACAGCGACTACTACTGAAGCAACTATTAGCGTCGCTACGCCTGCAAAGCTCAAACTAGATTGCTATCCCAATAGCTGTTCCATGCCTTCTACGTGGGAAAGAACATCTGTGGGCGAAACAAGAGATTTTGTACAAATACTTAGGGAACGTTACGGTAATAGGATTAAATTTCTAAGGGACACTACCCATTTTCCGAAACAGCCTACATATGCAAGAAAAGGTGCAGCATTCATACCCGGTTATCACAGGGAAAGGCAAAAAGAGCAGTATTTTGTAAATAAATTAGACAATAGTAAGAACAACTGTTGAATATCAAATAAATTTCCAGTTCATTTGGGTTTTTTTTATGTAGTGTAGTTTTTATTCCAATAAAATACAAAATTAATAGGCCTACAATATTAAAAGATGCTGAAACGTGGATACTGACGGTCGGGCTGGTCCACAAATTCAAGGTCGCTCAGCGCGCTATGGAGCGAGCTGTGCTCGGAGTCTCTTTGAAGGATAAAATCCGGAATGAAATTATCCGGAAAAGAACCGGAGTTACCGACATAGCTTGCAGAGTAAGCAAACTGAAATGGCAGTGGGCTGGCCATGTCTGTCGAAGGACCGATGGCCGGTGGAGCAGACGAGTCCTGGAGTGGAGACCCCGTATCGGCAAGCGTAGTGTGGGACGCCCCCCAGCTAGATGGACGGACGACCTAAAGAAGGTGACTGGGGTAGACTGGATGCGGAAGGCGGAGGACAGGGTGCTGTGGCGCCGTCTGGGAGAGGCCTATGTCCAGCAGTGGACTGCGATAGACTGAGTTGATTGATTGATTGAATATTAAAAGAAAACTGAAAGTTCTTGTTTTATTTTTTTCCTTCAAAGTTAATATTAACACTAATCGAATAACACATTATAATAAACCTCATATTTCGCTGATCGTAAGACAACGCAATTTTTAGGCTATTGAATGAGTGACTTGACAAACTAGTATGTTCTAGGTTAAAACCCCATAGTTTCACAATGGTGTGTTTTCATAAAGTTATCTACAACTATATCCATTAAATTCCAAAAAAGACAAATGGCCACACCGTTGTGTCTTTTTTGGCATATTGTTCTAAAAGCAGATAATCTTATTCATTATTCGTAAGTGCGACTGGCCAGTATACAACAATACTAATTGCGGCTCTTAACAACAATTTGTCTGCGATCACGACATTGACTTGATAGCCTTTTGTAGTGGTGCATAAAGGCTACTAGTTGTTGTATCATTCATCTAAATCCTGGTAAGAATCATTCGGCTAGTGTTTAGTTCTGTGTGTGTACTAATTACATTAGTCTAGGCAATTTATGGCTAGATAACATTAGAATGCAAATCTGGATCGATAGTTGGTATATGTCCAATTTCTGTGTCGAGTGCCAAATACATTGCATCGTGTTTGGAATTGATTGAAAGTAAACGTTGAATGTGAATATTGGGTAAAATCTACACGTGTTACCCAAAGTATATATTTTTTATATTATATTGTGTACAGAACAAAACTCAACACAACAAATAAACAAAACTGGTGAAATGTGGGTGTACCTACTATGAGTATACCTCTACCTAACCCTTTGGGGTAACAAGGCGTAATGTTATGTTATTGGATACAGTTATGCTAAGGTAGATTTCAATAATTGTAGACACAGTTGCGTATGAAGAAGGGGCAAAAAGTGTAAAGGGCTGTGACATAGAAGGCCAAAACTGTAAGCCGAACTTTATGGTAACGTGGTGTAGATATTGGTAAAACATTAATATGTATGAATAATTATCGCAGACCACTGCTAGACACCGTTTTCTTCCTTCAAGTTGCCCAACTTTGCCTCGACAAAAAACCAAGTCATCTTGCCAATTCAATTTTTGAATTCCAAAAAATACTAATTAATCTGAATTTTGAATTGACTAATCCAAAATTAAAAAATCACGTTAAAACGATTGAACCACTTAAATGTAACGAACAATGCACTTAAGTGGTCCAAGTGAGCTAATGTCAAGGCCGCCATTGTTGCGATCGCAGATAGCAAAATGGAAAAGGCTGTGGAATTACTGCGCGAATTATATGTTGCAACTGTTGGCGTTGCTAGAATCACATGACGGGCTATGATTGGTGTTGCGTTACTACTGAGATTTACTGGCCCTTTGTGTATTTGTGCTTTATTGCATATTATGTGTTGAAGACACGAATACTCTTTGATACTGGGTTAGGATTTTGAGCGAAACGTAAAGTGATGTTTAGTTTCCAAAGGTTGATCGTAAAAGCGAATGTCTTTGAAAAAATCATCAGTAATCTGATAGGATATAGGCTTTTCATCAGTGTTAGTTTTCCGTATTTGCATGAACAGATCATGCCATGCTAAAAATAAAGTCAATCGAAAGGTATTAGCAGCGGAGTTAAGTATGTAAGTATGACCATTACTGCATGCTGTTTTAATTGTTGTACACGAATACAGGGCACATTGCTCGCAGAACTGACGGCTGATGGGGTCGAAAGGTTCTGGGATGGCGACCGCGCACTGGAAGACGTAGCTCAAACTCAAAGCATTTATTTCAATTAAACCTTGTACCTACAGGCACTTTTGAATTGACAAAATTAAATAGTCTGTTAGTTAGTCAGAAAGTTGAAGCTAGCGGTGCTTGGGTGGCCTATGTCCATCAGTGGACATCTTTCGGCAGAAACGATGATGATGATGACACGAATACAGCGATAAATGTTATCAGTCCATTGAATTATATTTAGCCTGTCATGGAATGTTTCAAACACAATATAATTAATATGTTTTAAACTATCAAATTATCTATATCTTAAAAACCATTTAACATATTCTGATAATGATATAAGTTATATTTATTGCTTTAACATTTCAAAAGCAATAGTTAACTATAGAGGTGTAAATGTTGCTTGTAAAAATGTCATAAATTTATCAAACAATATAAGGTTGTCAGAATAAAATTCAAATGGTAATGGAAATGTTTATTATTCAAGAGTCTTTTGTAGGTAAGTATCATCATAACAATTAGTATTGAAATAGTCTGTACGAGTAAAATAACGACCATATCAGCCTATGATGTTCCCACTGCTGAGACACAGGCCTCTCCAGGAGCCTCCCCTCGATGAGAGGGAGTGGGCCGAAATCAACCGCGTCGGTAAATGTCACATGTCTACGAATTTGGAATTGGTTCTAGGACTTGCCTGTTTCCTCACGATGTTTTTCTTCACCGTTTTGAGAGCTGAGGTAATGAAATAATTTACACAAAGTAAAGCGCCTGTCTGGGTTCGAACCTACGATCTACAACCGTAAGTCGCGATCCTCCTGCCCTTATTCCAGTTTTTTTTTGGTAGACGCAGACGTCCTCTTCATGCTTACAATTTCAGTCATCATCCCCGGTTCTTGCATCATCATTACACACAATCCATAATTTCTTTGGTCTTTGCGCTTACTAAAACATGATTCCTCAATGGGTTTAGGATGCTGATGGGGCTTCCGCGCTTCTGCAGCGCTTTTCAGATGTTTATGAGGAAAGGCATTATGAGGAACAGAACAGCCTAAATAATGGGTAGGTTGCGCGGAAGCTCCAACAGCATCCTAAAAACATTTAGACAAAGTGGAGAGTCCCTTTATAAGTCACTGGGTACGGAGGCACGTGCCATTGTGTGTTGGGCCACGTCTTTTTTTAGTTGTATTAGTAATTTGTAAAAGTTTACTAACATAGTTTTTAAGTTATTGTTACTAACATTATATGGATTATGTGTACCTACTTGTATGTGTAGTCCAAAATCACACTAATATTATAAAGGCGAAAGTTTGTGAGTGTGTGGGGGTGTGTGTTTATATGTTTGTTACTTCTTCACGATTAAACGGCTGGACCAATTTTGTATGGAGGTAGCTGTCACCCTGGATTAACATATAGGCTACTTTTTATCCCGATATTCTAACGAGATCGAAACTTATGCGGGTGAAACCGCAGGGCTCAGCTGGTAAAGAATATATTATTATTATTACATGGTAATGTTGAGCCAATAAATTCCTCAAATTAATCAACACAGCAGCCTATCTGTAGAAACTACTTATAAAATCTATTTAGATAGTGACTCGACGGCTACATGTACCAATTAATGCGATAATTGCATGCTATTCTGTCGAACTTGTAGAACCTTTGAGAATTAGGTTAATCGAATCACTGATTCTAACTACCTACTGTATGTGTAATTGTGGTGATAAGATAGTGGTATGCAAGGTTTTAAGCAGGTGTAAGTGGAAATTCGACTTATCCATAAGCTCAAACTTGCTTAGCCTTTTCCCGATGGGGAACTACCACTATGTTGGGGTCGGCTTCTAGTCTAACCGTATGCAGCTGAATCTGCATGAGCAACTGCCTTTTTGACCTCCACAACCCAGTTACTGGGTAACATGATACCCCTTGGTAAGACTGTTTGTCAGGCTTTTGGGCTTCTGACTTCTATTAGATTTCTAACGACTGTCAAAGATCTAAGAATGATAGCCGAGACCAACGACTTAACTTGCTTTCCAAGGTACCCCGCCGTGAATGTAATGAATGATCACCTATCCACGAAACGACCGTGACAAGCGTAGCTTAACATTCATTCGACTAGTGCGGCTATTTTCATTTAGCCTTATGTTGACTATTAAATATTTTAAATTCCGAAGTGAGACTTTCATTTGTTTGTCGTAACTTTTCAAGTCGACTTTTACGACGTACAGCATTTCAGACAAACTTTCAATGCCTTGTTTTTCGAAATGAATGAACCGATTCTAATGAAACTAACAAAAAAAATATGACCCTCTAAAAATTACAATAAATGCGCTATTTTTACCGCCGTGATTAGAGAACTACCAGACGAATTAGAAAAGCTTTTAACATAAAAAAAATGTTAGGATCCTAAATATACTCTTTCATACAATAAACCTACTTATCTAACTAACACTATGGAAGTAGGTACATAAAACTACTCTAGAAAGAAGCACTACGAAGCTTTGAAAAGTTATTGGTTTCCTGTTGAAGTCGAAGTTAGCGGTAGGGGAAGGTAAAGTTGCGCAATTTCACGAAGCGATGGCGAATATTTTTTCCCGGTTTGGTTTCAAAAAAATTTTTTTTGGCGAAGTAAGTAATCTAATTTTCATTCTGACATACCCATTACCCATTTACCCGACTACGGGTATATGATTTTAAAACCGGTATACTTATATGTATGTTCATCTGTCCCTTCTTATCTTCAAAAGAAGGTACCTAAGCTACCTACTTATAATAATTTGACAAATTAAGTATCGTTAGAAGGGAATACCTACTTGAGTGCGAAAGCCGTATCATCGAAGTTTGTTTCTTCGAAAACCTTTCAACGACATCTCTATATTGCGACGCCTTGTTACTGCGATGTTTCGTTACATCGAAAAACTGTACTACGAACGATTTTACTGCGTAGATATCATACTGCGAAGCCTTGTTCAATCGATGTCACGTTAGTGTGATGTTACTTAGGAAAACTTACTTCGGACGACCTTACGGCGATAACCAAGAATATCGATTTTCTTTTCCAAATTAATACCTAAATTTTTCACATTTCTTTAAAAACACCGAAAACCGAATACTGCCACCGCCGTCGCCGCAGGGGAGCGGCTGGACGACCCTGCCGCGGCGCTATGGGACCCTGGACATCTACCTCCAGTTCCCGCTACCTACGTCTGGAGGCTCTGCAGGGCAGTAGTGTTCTTAGACGGTTATAACTTACGCGTGCGCTCGATATCTTACCCACACCCGGCTCAACCGGCTTTGTATCTAGACTATCAAAATAATCTAATCTTGTAACGTAATTCTTCTTTTATTTCATATCATCTACCACTACACACTACCTAACGTCCTAAACGTTACAGTCTGTAACGTTTAGGAAGTTAGGTACGTTTAGGACGGTTGAGCCGGGTGTGGGTAAGATATCGAGCGCACGCGTAAGTTATAACCGTCTAAGAACACTACTGCCCTGAAGAGCCTCCAGACGTAGGTAGCGGGAACTGGAGGTAGATGTCCAGGGTCCCGTAGCGCCGCGGCAGGGTCGTCAAGCCGCTCCCCTGCGGCGATGGCGGTGGCAGTATTAGTAACCGCCTCCGGGCCTCAAGCCTTCAACAGCGCACGTAGACACGTAACGTCTGTGCAGGTGCAGGTGCAGGTGCAGAAGCGAAGTAGTCAGGCAGAAAGGTTGGTTATCGCCGTAAGGTCGTCCGAAGTAAGTTTTCCTAAGTAACATCACACTAACGTGACATCGATTGAACAAGGCTTCGCAGTATGATATCTACGCAGTAAAATCGTTCGTAGTACAGTTTCTCGATGTAACGAAACATCGCAGTAACAAGGCGTCGATTTAACAAGGCGTCGAAGTATAGAGATGTCGTTGAAAGGTTTTCGAAGAAACAAACTTCGATGATACGGCTTTCGCACTCAAGTAGGTATTCCCGTTAGAAGCGTCTTGACCGTCCGCTGATTATAGGCTATGTGACGTCACACTAAATTCAATATGGCGCCCTCTAGAGGACATAAAGTAATGAATTTAAAACTAAATATTTTGGGATAGTGCCTTGTTGGTAAATCCAATCAAAATATTTCTACCACCAACCACCAATCTCTTATGGTAAAGTGTTAATGGTAGAAATCAAACTTAAAAGATGTATTATTAATGACTCTAATGATTACATTTCTCTAAATATGTACCTGTTGTTGTCGCGAATCATATTTTGATCAAGATACAACCTGACACTGACCTGCAAATTGCAAAAAACGTAAGAAAATTTGAATTTCGCGGTTTCAACTACCCATTCACCTTAACTTGTGCACTCAATGCTTTGATTAACCAAAACAAAACAACTTCTGTTATAAATTCTGGCAAACAAAAGTTGCAACAGTTGCGAAAAAAATTGTGGGAAAGTTAAAAAGCGAGTTAAACTCCATAACTAAGGTCCAAGATCTATCTAAATACCTATTTCATAAAAATCACGAGACTAAGCAAACTGATGTCACCAAACGTCTATTTCAAACAAAACCATACCGTATTACGAAAGCTCTGGCGTATTTGAGTCACGTCTGGTGTCCGATGCGAAGGACATGCAAATAGATTACTTATCTGTAGCGGCTGATGTTTACTTGAAACTGGGTTAAAAGTTATGTATATTGGATATGTAGCTGTGATGTAAACTGACGTTATTTTAATACTGTCTGTTCGAAAAGTGTCTGATGAAAATGTAAACAAATGGATCAGAAAACTTACCTCAAATTATAATTTTAAATCACTGTGAAGAGGGTTTTTCATTTGACAATCATAATCAGCATAAAATGTTCCCACTGTTGGGACACAGGTTTCTCTCAATGAGAGGGAGTGGGCCGTAATCCACCACGCATTTGACAATAATTTAGGTTAATTTTATAACTTCATTTGTCGTCGATGATTTTCAGCTTCCCATTAGCACACTATTAGGTATATCGATAAAAATCCTATGTCCTTCCCCGGAATGTAATCTATCTCTCTGCCAAATTTTATCGAAATCCGTTCAATGGTTTAGGCGTGAAAGGTAACATACAGACAGACAGACAGACAGAGTTACTTTCGTATTTATAATATTAGTATGGATAAGTATGCATAAATCAGCCTATAATGTTCTCACTGCTGAGCAGTGAGTGGACTGTAATCAAAGACTATATAGGTAACCAAATGGTTATATTCTCGTTGACTGTAATCTATCACGCGGGCCTAGTGCGGGTTGGTAGATGTCACATGACTTCGAATTTTTCATCCTAGGACATTTCCTCAAGATGTTTTCCTTCACCGTTTTGAGAGCAGTCGTGATGAAATTATTTGCACAAAATTAAGCGCCTGCCAACGACCTGCAATTCGTAAGTCGAGGCCGTAATCACTGGGACACAACTACTCTCTACAATATTAAGTATAGATAACTTGAATCAATATAAAATTCTAATCTAACTTAAGACCATAGTATGTACATCCTTGATCTCTAAGCTCTCGTAAACCGAGTATTGCACAAATTCTCATACGAATACAACACACGAAATGTCGCAACGCTACATACATATTTATACATGTGAAGTTGTACATCGTTTGACCTGCATTCGTAGCACTGGGCATTGGCCTCACCTGCCTTGTAAAACCACTGTGCACTGTTACGTAAACTGTAATACGAATTGAGAGCACTTTTATAGAATTATATTTTAGTTCTATAATAGGAATAGGTGTAGGAGTAAATACTTAGTATGAAGTCGGGTGTAAAATGTGGGAGGCTTATAATTAGTATCAGAAGCTTTTGAGTTGTTGCTGTCAGGTTGTCATTCTCAAATTCATTCAAATCAGGATTTTGCTGGCGTCATTTGTTTTTGTTTTTATTATTAATAGAATAGATGCCGAGTTATTTTTGAAACAAAAGAAGATCTCAATTTGGCCAGTGTTTGAACGGTAGACAGTTAAGTTTCGCTTCAAATTAATGAGTGGTTCATTAGTTGCTTCTGAATGTATAAATAAATATTACCTACCTTCATATCGAAATCAAAATCAAAATATTTAATTTCACATATATCTACATGGGCACTTATGAAACGTCAGAAGCTAGATGCACGGTTCCAATTCGTCGTTTCCTACATTCCTATGGAGAAGAGCCGGAAAGTAACTCCACGGTTACTCTTTTAAAAATAATTGGCTTTCACAATGTTTTCAAATTACAGTGTTAACAGGTATGGGAGGACAGTGTAAGCCTGTTAACAAGACAACGTGACAATATTAGTCCCTCCCTATAAGAAGGTTGATGACGCGACAAACACATTCAAATCATACCTTATCCAACAAGCTAAAACGAAATCCTTCAAGGCAATTCCTTCAAAAAACACTAAACAGCCAATTCAAAATAGAGTCCTAAAGACGACAAACATCAATAAGTAAGTAACTCAGTAACAGCAAATGCGGATGTAAGTCATTACTTCGACGGAAGCCCGGAGCGGACGGAAATGAGCACGAGCAGCGAAGGCAAGCGGCTTGAAGCGAATAAATTGTGGCTGATTGATAACATTGTTAACACTTTCAGAGGTATTTTTACGTTACAATAGTCATCATCATCATCATTTCATCCGAAACACGTCCACTGTTGGACATAGGCCTCCCCCAAGCACCTCCACTTCGACCGGTTCTGCGCTTCTCGCATCCAACGTGTTCCTGCGGCCTTCACAAGGTCGTCGAACCACCTTGTGGGAGGCCTTCCAACGCTATGTCTTCCGGTACGCGGTCGCCACTCCAGAATCTTTCGGTCCCATCGGTCATTTGTTCTGTGAGTAATGTGCCTTGCCCATGCCACATAAGTTTGGCAATTCTTCGGGTTATGTCGGTTACCTTTGTTCTCCAACACAATAGTACCTAATACCAGCCTATTATTGTCCCAGTGCAGGGGAAAGGCATACGTCACCGTGTGGTAAATGGCCAACACCGTCTTAAGCAAGCGTTTGCTCAAGACTAGTTGGCGATTTCAGACTTATATTGACTAATAGCTTCAGCCCGCGAATTCGTCCGCGTAAAACTTCACCCTCCCCCCATTCACCTTCTTAGGTTTGGAATTTCGAAAAACCCTTTTTTAGTGGATAGATACTTTTCACAAAGAACACACCTTGCAAATTTCATGTTTCTAGGACCAGCGGTTTAGGCTGTGTGTTGATATATCACTCAGTCAGGACTTAAAATTTTATATATCCAGGTTTCCTCACGATGTTTTTCCTTCATCAATCTCATCATCATCAGCCTACAGAAGTCCACTGCTGGACATAGGCCTCTCCTATTGCACGGATTGAATTTCGGCAACTCTCATCTAGCTGCACCAGCAATCCTGCGAAGATCGTCGCTCCAGCTAGCCTGATGGCGTCCTACCTTACGTTTACCGATTCGCGGTCTCCATTTAAGAACACATCTTCCCCAACGGTCATCTCGGCTCGTCTAATATGGCCGGCCCATTGCCACTTCAGGTTGCTTATTCTGTGAGCTATGTCGACAACTTTCGTTCTCTGCTGGATCACCTCGTTGCGGTTTCGATCCCTCAGAGAGACTCCAAGCATAATCAATGCACGTCATGTCCAAGATTAACTCAGAAATTGCATAGAGATTGAAAAAGTTACCTCGTCGATTTTACGTTACTGGATGGTAATCAAGCATGCGGTTCATCTGATGGTACCTAAGTGGAAGCTGGTCTGTGGGTTGCAGCAGTTGATTCTGAAAAATAAATTACTAACAGATGCGTTACTGTCCCAGAGATAGAGTTGATTTCTGATGTAACTTATAATTACACCATGTTGAACCCTGTAAATTGATGAAATACATTTCAATAAAACTACTTTTAGAAAGTATTTTTGCTAACCATTTTAAGGTCGTTATGATACACACTTATTCGTCATCTTTACGATATCGATTATTTACCGCTTATTATGACACTTATGACGCCATACCAGTAGGTACCTTCCACATACACATCTGCATTCGCGATTTGTTTGCCAAAAATGTAAATAAATATGAGTTTATGGAAAAATAACTTTAATTCCTACACAATAAAGTTCAGTTTACGCTACAACTTCAAAGATTTTTATAACTTTTTCAATAGTGCTAGTCACTCTTGCCATTAAAATAAAGTTGATATTGACTTTACATAAAGTCACTCCTATTCCCATGGGGGTTGGCATAAGCTACAGAAAGACATGTGCGCCATCCTAACATTTCTGTTACACGCGCATTGGTGCAATATAGTATGTAGGTACATATATTTTCATCAATGAACATAATATTTAAGTCCCGCGGGTGTAGCGTGGGCAGACTGCACTGGATGTCTTAAAGGTCATGGGGAAAATCGATGTAAGTCCTTATTCCGTTGTAGGATTATTCCAAGAGACACTTTATAATGACTTTAGAAAACTTATTAACAAGTTTAAGCTCCCAAGATCTGATCAATTCGTGTACTCTGTAAGCTTGTAAATATTGGATTAGATTACTCTGCTGCGAAAAACCGACATGATTGGTTGTTTGAATATTAGAAAATGAAGTAGGTAGATACTATTGCTAACGTAACAATGAATGACAGCTTTACTTATTAAACACTTTAATTTCTTGGGGATTCCAGAAACCGAGGTCAAGTCGATGTCTGAGTAACATATACAACATTAGTTTTGGTTTATACTAAACCCGAAAAGGGGTTATTGTAATCATCATTTTGAACAACTTTTTCTATGGGACCTGAACTTTTTCTATGGGATATGCTAGGTACTATGTTGAAAACATAATACAACTAATTTGATACGATAGAAAAAATCATGAAGATACCTTTAAAAACTTTCTTTTTACAATAAAAACTATACTAATATAAATACAATCATTCTGATTTTTTGTCAGATTATTCTACAAGCAGCATACTAAAGCACTAGTGTTTTAATTTTTTTAGTCCAAACAATAGATTTTTTGTAAATAGATAATTGCTCATATTTTGCAATAAATTACATAGGACTCCCCCAAGCATCACCAGGGTTCGGTACTGACCTGACATCCTAAATTCCTGTCAAATATGACCTCAATTGCCGTTCCTGTGGCAACTGGAACAATATCCAGACTATGAAAATTAAAAAAACGCTATCAGTTGATCTCAATCGTCGTCAGTACAAAACTTCAGTTCTTCGAAACGCCTTCAATAGACAATCAAGTTCAGAATTAGTAGACGCTCGCCTTCCGACGTCGCCTAAGGCTCTATTCATTTCCGCGCAGTGTTCACCGCTTCCGATAAATACTGTCCATATCCGTTCTAAAATTTGTTGTATTATGTTTTCAACACACTATCTAACTAGCATATATATCATATATTTTACTGATTTTGTTTACTGTAGTCGATCATATAATATATAGGTACTTTTAAGCATTATAAAACTTGCGTTTTTTTGCGTTTAGGTCCCGTAGTCCCCATAAGAAATATTGTTACTAACATATTTGAATCCTTTGTTACTTGTTATTATTAAATACTAGCTGACCCGGCAAACGTTGTTTTGCCATATAAATTATTTTTCTAGCTGCCCGATGCTACTTCGTTCGCGTGGTGTCCTATCCCTTACCCTACCCTACTCCTACACTACTCCTCCTACCCTGCTCCTATCCTACTCCTACCCTACTTCTACCCTACTCCTACCCTACTCCTACACTACTCCTACCCAACTCCTACCCTACTCCTAACCTACTCCCACACTACTCCTACCCATAAGTAAATAATAAAAGTATTAAATACTATGTCCGTCTAAAACCGGATAAAAAGTATCCTATGTCCGTCTCCTGGTTTAGCCTTTCTTCAGTTATAAATAGTGTAACTAACACGACTTTCTTTTATATTTATAGATTATAATCATTATCATTACTTTTTTTAAATAACACAGACATAAGTATCAGTGTTAATACATACACATAACAATATTTAAAAAATCACAATATGTTTTCGTTAGTACTATATCGCGCCAATAGATGTCGTTACGTGTTTCCACTTATTGCAATAAAAAGTTGTTATAGAATGCTTTAAATTTATTGAAATTATCTTTTGATAGACTGAAGCGATTGCGATGAAACAAAGACTAATCACTACTCCGAGTTCTACACTATATTTGAGTATAAAAATGAACCATATTGGTTTCTTATTTTTTACGTTGAACCTGTTCAAATAAAAAATCTTAAAACAGATATACAGACAAAAATTCCAAAAATTGATGAAATGGCATCTGTTGGTTATCCTTTAACACCCCACCTATTTTTTTTTATAGTTTCTATGTACAGAAACACCTCATCTACAGATTTATTATATGTATAGAAGATAAAATGTATGGAACAGATTTTTTTTTTAAATAACCGTCTAAATTTTTCAACGCATGGGGGTCCAGAATCATATCCTGAATCCAGATTGCGCGTCAATGCCCCTTTTATCCTGTATTTTAATTTACGAAAGTAGAACAAGAACTATTATTTAATATTGTTACCAAGCCAACGTCGCAAGGCGAGTGGAAATTAAATCAGCCTTAGATTGTCTATTAAGTGCGTTTAGCAGCTCTAATAAGATTACGCCTTGATCTAGAGCTTCTAAGGGCATTTGATAACATGGTCTGCATATTAAATTTTATATGCTGTGGTTTATTAATTTCTGGTTGGACTAGCTGTGCATATCGGAAAACCAATTGGATTCATGGGTTTTTTTTTTGCGCGGCACCCTAATTTTTTTTTATCAAATAAAAGTAGCATAAGTTACTCCTTTTAACATCTGAGGGACAATTCTCGTAATTTTGTTTTTTTTTTGCTTTAGTCAACAAAGTACCGAAGTCCTATTTCCGAAAATCTAATCGACCGACTACTTCACTCGCTCTTGCATCCTACTCTATCTTAATTGTTACGCTTATTTGTATAAATCGATTCAGTTATATAGACACTCTTTCTGTATGCATCATCATCGTCATCATCATCTGCCTAGCCTTTTCCCAATTATGTTGGGGTCGGCTTCCAGTCAAACCGGATGCAGCTGAATGCCAGTATTTTATACAAAGCAGTTACTGGGTAACCCTTTGATAAGACTGGTTGTCAGGCTTTTTTGACTACCCGTAACGACTGTTAAAGACCTACGAACGACAACCGGGAGCAACGGCTTAACGTGCTTGCCGAGACACGGAGGGGTCTCGATGTGTATTGTATGGTCACCCATCCACAAATCGACCTCGGCAAGCGTAGCTTAACCTTCGATCGACTCGGGCGGCTGTTATTATTTAGCCACGAGCTCCGGTGAAGAAATTACGCCCTATTAAATGGCGGAATACATATTTTTCGTCATCCCCCTTAGTATGGGTATCAAATGAAATTGCTTAAAGAGTCGATAAGCAAAAAAAGCTAAAAAAAAAGCAATAGTTTGAGGCACTGATGTACGGCACCGTTATACAGGTGTACCTACTAGACAATAGGTCACTAAAA
Source organism: Oligia fasciuncula (assembly GCA_963082905.1). Classification (NCBI taxonomy): domain Eukaryota; kingdom Metazoa; phylum Arthropoda; class Insecta; order Lepidoptera; family Noctuidae; genus Oligia; species Oligia fasciuncula. Next base: position 11,045,027 of record OY720407.1, read on the forward strand.
CAAAAAGGTTACTTAAATTTATTTTTTCTTTTTGGTTCGCGTTGTTCTTTCTTTTTTAGGTTACGTTTTTATTTAAATAAAAGCGTGTTTTTAAAAACTTCTCCATTGTTTGTACAATTGCATAGTTAAGAACATTTACTATCTACGCGAGTCTAACCTCGTACTTGACCGGTTGCTTGAATGCCAACCGAAGATCACATGAAACGAGTATATTTCAAAATGTTTTGCAAAGCTACTGCTTGCTGTCACCAATCTTGTCATTTCAATGATTTAGGCGCAGAATGCCCACTTCTCAAAATGGCAACTGAGTCTCTAATGGACTAATTCTATAAATGACTAATAAAATTCTCAAAAGGACAATTATTGAAAAAAATATAGAAAGAGAATTACATCGTAATATACAATTTCCAAATTAATCAAGAACAAAATCATAACATAACACATAACACAACTGTCACACATTTGATACGTAAAGGTTATACCTAAACAAAATAAAAAAACAACTTACATAATAAATAAAAAAATAAAAATTGATTACATTTATTATGTAAGTTGTTTTTTTTATTTTGTTTAGGTATAACCTTTACGTATCAAATGTGTGACAGTTGTATTATGACATGTGTTATATTATGCTTTTGTGGTTGATTAATTTGGAAATTGTACTAATATATTATTACGATAATTTTTGATTTAAACTGACAAAATTTTCGGGTTTTGGATTTTTGAACATTATATATAAGACTTTTTTGCTAACATTGGTTGATCTTCGATTCAGCCCAAAAGCTTATCGCACGGTTGTGAATAGCTATGCAGAGGAAAACTAAACATACACCAAAGTGTATGTAACTGTTCTCTTTCAGTTTTCCTTAACATCATAATTTTCTTGCCCTTATTGTGTGGTTTGGCGCAACAAGTCTTTTTCTTCCATAATTCTTCCAGTTTTCCTTATGACTTTACTTAATAATTATATTCCAAGCCGATTCTTAAAATCCTGTTTTTTATTCTCTTATTTAACAGGAACCGATAATGAGAATTTTCCAACTGAAAAACTAAATTATGTTTGTCAACGTCCTCGATTTGCAACTAACTACACCCTTTCATTTTGATCGTTTTAATCCTTAAAAGGGGTAATTGTACTCATCATTATGAAAAACTTTTAATGGGACCAAAATCGTGAATAAAAAATTTGTTGACATTATGTCGAGTTATGCTAACATAAATGTATGGATCAACAGATTTTTTTTTCACGATTTGCTGGTTTGCCTATATGTTAATCCAGGGTGTCAGCTACCTCCATACAAAATTTTATCAAAATTGGTCCAGCCGTTTGAGCATGAAGAAGTAACAAACATATAAACACACACACACACTCATAAACTTTCGCCTTTATAATATTAGTGTGATTGATATATTTATTTGAAGTAGAACTTGGAGACCTAGATTCCGAATCCAAAATTGCTCGACTTGCAATCAAAATACACTATTATACATTTGTGAATAAATATTAAAGTACAGCTAGATTTCCAAAAATTCCTGCAGCACAATTGCTTGCTCAATTTTAAACAATATAAATTATATTTCCATACACGCCCTTGTTACAAACTGTATTAAAAGCCTTGTTAACGTTGCGTTGAGATTTCTCACGTGATATCGTATTAATGTCGAGGATAAGATGATATAAACACTCTTACATATACATATAGCATAATAGCTTGAGCATAATAGGTATATAATGATGTAATAGACGATTCAATTAGTTTGGTTTTAGGCGAGGTATGGATTGTACAATGTACATGATGTTTTTGATATTGATGGGACAAACGAAGGGATGGTCAGAGTATAAGGGGCGACGAGTTTTGTAGGGTAGCAGGTAGCAATTGGATAAGAGTAGCCGAGTTTAGACTATGTATATTGTCTAACAAGTAGTGGACTATAATAGGTCGATAAATAATAAATCCATGGTGGATGATGATGATAACGAGGCAGGCAATGTTAAAACAAGGACGTTTGAAGTAAAATATGAATGATGGAGTTTGCTCTACTTAAGTTATGAATAGATGAATGTCCTACGTAGTTTTAGTGACAAGACGTATAGATAAGATTTTTCGTAGGTTTCCTCTAATATGTTTTGAAACGATATTGAAGGCATTTTGAGGATAATATTGGCTTCTTAATAGATCACATATTCTAACATATCTTAAACTTTTACCGACAAGGTTTAATTTATGGCAATACAAGTTTTTTATGTACATATTTCACGTGTCTTCCTGGTATATTACATTCCATACCAGTTCACAATTTGTTTTTATGAAGGTACAAAAATAATTGAAACCTTGGTCTTAAACAGAACTGGTTTTAATTGATCTCAATTGACTTTTACATCTTGCAGGTTTTTGTCTTATTTTTAACTTTATTAATGAGCACTGCTTTATCATTTCCACATGCCTTATGAGTAAGTTTTGGTTTAATGCCTTTTGACAGTGGAATTATTTCACAATTCAACTCAATATAAGTCCTCAATATAATCTATGGTTAGTACTTGTTACCAAATAGGTACAGTAGGCTGCAATTCAAAGGAAAAAAAACAATAGAAGCCAGTCTCTTATTGTATTGAAACTGCATACTACGGTAAGCTTGCTCAAAGCGTTAAAGTTTTAGCAAGGTCAAAGTGTAACCACTGACGTGAATAGATAGATACAAGATACCTTTTCAACTTTTGATGAAACACCATTTTCAACAAATTATATAGAGTAGAGCCTAATATTAGTCTCCGCATTTGTAAACACAAGTCGACTCGTGGCAGACTTTTGTAAGGCTTAATACTTTAATACATGTAGCACGAACTTTCTCCAGGGTTGTTTGCGCTCAGAAAATTGTATTTATATTGTGTTTATTGTATTGTGAAAATTGTTTTGTAAAATATTAAATTGTAATTGTACTCGTATTGTATTTATTAAATTTTTGAAACATTGTCTTTTAACGTGAACTTTGTTTAACAGGACAGGATATAGTCAACGTCAAATCATTCATTTCAAATAGACATATTAAAGGTACTTTTGAACGTCAAAAATTACAGTAAAATAGAATTGATACCGTACCTGCTGCAGTGAAAGTGAGAAAGAATATTATGCCTTATTCTTGATACATTCTGCCGGTGTCTTTTGCGTTTTAAAAAAAGCTTCGAGCTAGATCGATCCTTCAGTGTTTTAACAGCCTGCTTCTCTGCTATAAACAGATTCTCCAAAAGTGTATTATTCTTTATTGCTCTTTTATTGTGTCTATGTTGAATCGAAACCAATCCACATCTACAAAGTGCATACAATTTTGAGTTGTACAAAAAATAATTCTATTACCGGCTCCTTCCCAGCCTTGTTTCACAAAAATCGAACAGCTGATCCACGTGTCAGCCCTATGCCGCGATCAAAATCGCTTGATCCGCATCTCAATGGCTGACTAATACAACGTATACGAAATCCTTGCCAGCAACATAGTTGGACGTTCCCAACTGGCCAGCTGTCCCGGAAGCTAGTAGAAGGTTACTTGGACCGGCTATATATTGGTTGCGCTGCATGCCCGCGCGCAGTACCGCCTTGCGCTTGCGTTGAATCTGTGACCGTGAAACTTATTGTAAGTGTAGTGTGTGTTCGTATATTGTGATGTGTGCGTGCGTTTTGATTTGGATTTGTTTTGGTTTTTATAGTTTTGTTATTTAGGGAGTTGTACGTATGTAATAGTTTTAAAGGAGATATAAAATGATAAGCTCAGAAAAGTGAAAATAAAAACACTTTATTAACACTTATGAGTAGGTATAAAGTATAAGCTTGCCCTGTGTATAAGCCCCTCATAAGTTTTGCCCTATCTTATTATGTTCTATCACAAATCAAGTCTAAACTTTAACAGAAAAGGTTCGTAATCTTAACCTGTCCCATTATTTACAAAGTTTTTGATAGTTCCTTTACGGATTTCAATCATAATAATGATTAGTTACCTTTATTCATAGAGTAAGATGTGTTTTGACTATATAAAAATAAAAAAAATTATATGATTTTCATCTTAAAAAAATATTAGTTCACTACCGACAGATCCGGGTTTATCAAGAGTACTTCAAGGGTGACTAATAGGACCCCCTGTACTTTGTCAGTTCAAGTTTGTCTGAAACTCTGAATTATTAACTTGTTTAAGTTCTGGATAACCGCCCACGCGTGCCTTCTTGTTTATCTTATTGATAAACAGAGGTACAAAAGTTATGCTAATTAATAAATAATTGTTAGAATCATCGTATTTACAAAACTTATATGTATATGTTTGACTTACCTATACCAGAAATTCTCTTTCCTCCTTTTTTAAATTTTGAATTACCTTCTTTTAAATGACTCTGTATTATAGTCCACATCACTCAAGTTTTGTGGTTTACACAGGTTTATCAGAATCAGTTCAAACATATGACTCCTAAGACAGGATAGGATAGACCACAAATTACCGATAAGAAAGAATGTGAGAAGTGCGGCTTAACGTGCTTTCCGAGGCATGGAGGGGTCACGGTATGTAAAGATGGTCACCCATCCACAGACCAACCGCGGCAAGCGTAGCTTAACCGGATCGATCGACCTGTGCGGCTGTTATTATTTAGCCATAGGCCCCTCATGTACCCCATAAAAAAAAAAACTAAATCATATAAAATCAAAATCTTGAGATTATCATTAACATAAACGCTATTTCCGGTAGTATTATAAATTATTATTTTTAAATCTCTTTCGGCAGTCCTGCGATAAAATTCAAAGGGTATTTTTATCAAAATGCATAGGTATAGTACACGTAAAATATTATAGTCAATCGATACCAAAAGACAAGACGTTTAAATCGACTTGATTGATTAATGTGTGACTTCGAATGTCTCATCAATTTTCAATTTATAAGTAACTAGCAACGCCCCGCGGCTTCGATCCCGTGGGAATATCGGGATAAAAAGTATCCTATGTGTTAATCCAGGAAATGGTTTATCTATGTGCCAATTTTCATCCAAATATGTTTAACGGTTTACGCGTGATTGAGTAACAAACGTCCAAACATCTTTACAAACTTTCATATTTATAACGTTAGGAGTATTATTCATCAAAAACCACGAGTCAAGGACATGTTTCTAAATTGCCCATAGTTTTCTTATCAAACAAATTGCACACAACACCACAGCCTACTTGAAAACGTGTCTAAAGTAATCTTATTTACTTCTTCCACTCAATGACCATTCTCTTTCAGATCAAAATGCGTTTTCTCCTCATCACCGCCGCCATCTTAGCGATGGCTCAGGCCAGACCTGGCCTTTTCTTCGCCCAGCCTTACCATACCATTGGAGTGGAGTACTCGTCACCAGGCCTCGCCGCCGTCCATCCTCACCCAGCAGTGGAACTTAACGCTGCGAGTGAAGCCCAACTACCAAGAGGGCTTTTGAAGTCCAGGGACTTTTATGATAACCCCCATGTAGCAGCTGGTCTTGCTAAGGAGTCCTGGTTTACCAATAAGGAGATGCGGGTGGTTGAAAGGGAAGCTGAGAAGATTTCCCGTGATAGCATTTACCATATTGTGAAGAATGCCGGATTTTTGGATCGGCATTAAAATGGAGAACATTTGTTGTGTGTGTGAATAGTGTTAGGACGATCAAAGATGGGTTGAATGTGTGTTAAGAGGTTTTTTGTAAAAATTTAGAAGGTAAAAATTCATGGTACAATATAATTTTAAATAGTGGAATAAGTCGTCACATTGTATCTTTGAAGTAGGAGGAAATGCATAGTAATAAATCAGGTTTAGAGTAAACTAAGATATTCCAAGTCATAAATCGTAGAATAATAAAATTATGTAATTTCTAACATATTTATTTATTTATGTAAAATTTATTTATAGGTAGTTATTCCATCCCAATTATTTATGTAAATAAATGGAATGGAATTGTGATTGCATGCTAAGGTAAACCGGTTTGGCCTGATGGCTTTAATTTCAATAATTAATTATAAGATAGTTTAAGAATGTCAATGAAAATCTGTGATCTCGAACAATAAGTACATCAGTAAGTTATTGTTTAATGTTTTTGTAAATATTAGAAATATTGTTATTATTAAAAAATATTTTTGATTATAAAAGGGTTGTTTTAAATGGAATTTAATATGTTACAATCGGCGTTGTATAGAGGTTTCTTGAAGCTTCTTCCTCGCTTGCAAGTAACCCAGCATTCGTGGGCAGGTTTCTGTGTGTAGTCTGAAAAAAGAAAGTGAATGTTTAAAAAGTATGTTAATATACGAAGTCTGTGGATGAGCGATAAGCTACGTCATAGAAACAAAAGAACATTAACTCATCCAGCAGGGTAATTGCGTAACACACTATCAGTAGCAATGGGTTTCATTATGACAGTTCAACAACATTCATTGCGTTATTTGCGTTGTTGAGCGGACACATTTTTCGAACCTATGAAGCAATGGATTAGAAATATGCTTCAAAATGATTCAAATTGAGAATAATAGTGTGTTACGCAATTAGGGTGCAGGACATAACACGCCCGTAATCAATAACAAATGCCTAAGGAACAGCTGGTCGATTCTGTAAAAATCTCACCGTGTAAACTTAGGTAAAGTGAGTTTGTTTTTGCTAGGAATTGACACTATTGACAGCTCACTCCACGCTCACTTCACCTAAGTTTTCACGGTGAGATTTTTACAGAATAGCACCAATCTCAATATCAATCTCAATCTGAATCATTTTGAAAGATATTGCTAATACATTGCTTTATATATTCTAAAAATTGGTCTGCTCAACAACATAAATAACGCAATGACTGTTGAACTGTCAAAATGAAAGCTATTGCTACTGATAGTGTGATACGCATTTACTTTATAGGTACTGTGCCCGCAGTATGGGCTCCAAATTGTGCATAATGATGGCCATTATGCAGCCTTAAAACTGAGGATAATAATAGAAAACTATACAGTTATAACCTTTTAAAACTCTAAATATAAATTGCTCAATATTGTATACAGTATTGTTAATGTTTCACAATACTGTTATTATCTATTTGTTGCCAAAGAGTGATCGGATGGAGTCATTACAATAACTTTTAATTTCATTTGCGTAAGGTGACTGAAATAGTTGTAGTTGCATTTGCATAATTATATAAAATCACTATAAATCTTGTTGTAATAGTAACTCCTACGTAAGCGTGCACTATTATGTCGACCAAATGGCAAATATTCAAAATCTTTAAATACCAATTGCAAAATGGTAAAAACAAAGGGATGCTGGTGATAAACATTTAAACACAATACAAATAAAAAAAAATACAAAAAAAAAACAACCGACTTCCAAAAAAACACTACAAATTGAAAAATAACTTTAATTTCGGAAGTCGGTATCTTTGGTTCAGCATTTTCGTTTATTGACACAGACTTTCGAAATTAAAGTTATTTTTTAATTTGCAGTGTTTTCTTGGAAGTCGGTTGTTTTTGTTTTTTTTTTTGTAAAAAAGTTTTTATTTCTCACTTTTTAGTTGTACCTAACCCACATAAATTCATATAACACTGCTTGTTAATGTAAATACCTATTGGTGCTGGATCATCAATAGGTTTCATTTGATTTTTGAGACTTCAATTAATACACTCAACATGCCTACAAAATTTGAGAATTTTCCTCGATTTTCATGGGATCCCTTCATCAGATTCTGACTTGGTGACAAAGGGACCACCTCGAGAGCATACCCTTTCAAACCCTAATGCCAACTGGTTATCACATGTTACAAAATATTGCTTTTCCCGATGCTGGGACGTTAATTGTTGAGGAGTTCTCCTAGTAAGAACCAGGAGAACTCCTCAACAACCACTCACCAGACGCATTGTGACGAGCATAAATTGCTTAGCAACCATATTAAAGTAATCGAATAGCAAGCCGTGAAATATTTGTCATTGAGTAGTTCCGATGGCCATCTGTGGTCTTCATCATCAGCTCTACTTTACCAAATGATGATTTCCAAGAGCTAATGCTCAAGTTACTTTAAAATATACCCAAATCGCTATACGAGAATATACCCTTTCAAACAAATACAAAGAAATTTTTGGAATCGGTCCAGCCGTCTTCGAGTAATCGGTGAACGTACATTAAAAAAAAAACATAATTATATAAAGTCGAACATATAACCACCTCCATTTTGGAAGCCGGTTAAAAAGTCGGGGCTCAATGATAAGAGCCGCACGGGTTGTTCGAAGGTTAAGCTACGCTACGCTTGCCGCGGTCGCTTCTTGGGTGGGTGAACATTCATCATACCTATATATCAAGACCCATAAGTGCCTCGGAAAGCACGTTTGCTTTTAATCTACCAAAGATAAGACGACCAATGATAACGAAGCCGTTGGTCCCAGCTGTCATTGGTGGATTTTAGCCAAGTCCAAAAGTATTTGTATTAGTAGGAGTATCGAGTTACCCAGTAACTAGGTCGTGGAGGTCAGCTAGGCAATCGATCCATATAAAATACTGGTAACCAGCTGCATCCGGTTAGATTGGAATCCGAACCCAGCATAGTTGAAAAAATGTAGGCAGATTGGAACCCAGCATAATTGAAAAAATGTAGGCAGATTGATTGACATGAACATAATGAATAAACTACAGCGTTTGAATAGGATATCGTTCAAAACTTTCGTTTGAACTATATATTATATAATATATGCTAAATATTATATTTCACAATGAGATCAGATATTCAACTTGAACATCTATGACCAATAATTCTTCGAATTCTCTCCAAAAGGTTAAATTCCTACATCAAACGACACACAAAAATTCCCATCTACATTCTTTTATATACGTGAAGCGTCGGTTTTACTAAAACAATTGTACGAGTATTGGGTGACTATCGTGGGTGTCTAGCACCACTTCAGTAGGACCTCGAAAGGGCTTAGATTTGTTTGTATTTTCTTTTATTTTTCTATTGCGCTAGGGGCCTACTTAAATTGGTTGGTCGTGAGAAGTGCTTCAATTGAAATCGATATCTTATAGGATTGTTTTAGCTAGAGCAAATCTAATGCTACCAAGGTAATTGGGTAAAGCTTCGGTCACACCTATGCAAACAAAGCAAGTGCGAAACTAGACGGTCATATACGCATTATCATCATCATCATTTCAGCCGAAAGACGTCCAATCACCACCTTTTCAGCTAGTTCTATGGTCCATCTTGTGGGAGGCACCTTGTCATACACATGGCAGACGGTATGATGACGCCGCTATTAATACTTTTTTGTACACCAAAATAGATAACAACTCAGATAGGATTCTCAGATGTTATTATGTTAAAGAAGGTGTTTTGATAAGGAGCCTATCTATTAAAACCGACAGGCGACAATCTGATATCATGTTCCTTTCATACATTTTATTTTTTCCAGACCGTGGTAGATGCTTCTAGTTTGCCGACGATCCTGTTTGACCAGAATTTTATTGACTTTCGAACCTGCAATCACGTGGTTCGTGGTTTCATCCCCTTCAAATACCCTTCCAAGCCACATGTCCAAAAATCCTTTCTGAATAGGTTAACTTACGTCATAAAAGTTATATAATCCGTTTGGTGTGGGTCAACAACGTTCATAACAAGTTGTAGACAATATTGTCTGTTTTAGTGCCAAAACACCACTTAAAATGTCGTTTGGCACAGACGTAATGGGTTGAAGGATGACAAAAAACACAATTTGCACTTTTTTGTACACACGCCAGCACATCAAGCTACTACAATCTGTCAAATTTCTTTAATAGATTTTCAACTTTATCCCTAAAATATATGGTTCAAAGTTGATTGGGAAAATTTGACAGTTTCGGGTAGCTTCATGTGCTGGCGTCTAAAAATCCGGCTACCCTTCTATCGCCCCCGGATAGTAGTAGTCTGGGAATAATTTCGTCAGACCAAATTTTTTGTAGCTTTCACTAGCCTATTTTCTAGGACACTTAGCTCTCTGGGAACCCTCATGATAAGTATCCGGGGCGATAGAAGGGTAGCCGGATTTTTTTGTAAGATCCAAACTATTGTGGTACCTACATTCTCAATATGTACAGACTCCAGCACATCAAGCTACCCGAAAATGTCAAATTTTCCCAATCAACTTTGAACCATATGCTTTAGGGATAAAGTTGAAAATCTATTAAAGAAATTTGACAGATTGTAGTAGCTTGATGTGCTGGCATCTGTACAATCTTGCCAAAGTTAGCTCTGTATGAAGTAGTACGGCAGTAGGGTGTGGTTGTGGAGCTATGTCCCAAACACGGATATAGATACACCTAGATAACTCAAGAGCAACTATTTCGCGTGCCCAGCTTACGTACAAAAATCGTAAGTCACCACTTTCGCGCTCAGTCCGTAGTACAGCTGGCTGGGTGAGCGTGAACGCTGGCGCTATACCCTGGGGGTAGGGGGAGACGGGTGCCGCACGCGGCGGCGTCTTTGCATCGATTTGATGTTCCCATCACTAAGTAGCGCTTGTGACGTCATAGTAGGTGGTCAAAAAATCGCACGCTTTGTTTTCATACAGATCGTGATATGCGTTATCTAAGTCTATCTATATCTGTGGTCGCAAACCATGCTCCACCTTCTATCCTGCCCTCTGTGTCACAAAGCATACAGTCAAAGTGACCTCTACGCTGCCACCGACGACGCCGTGGAAGTGGCAAAGTTTTGGGCCAACAAGATCTAAAATACAGTCGTGCCAACGACACGGAGAAGAAGAAGCAAGTAAATCTAGAGTTCATTTCGTCTAATCCACCATCAAAATAAGTTCTATTTTCGGACAAACTTCAGCCGTTTGAAAACGTAGAAGCCGTAAACAAAGCAATCCTTAGTTTCTTGCGATTAGAGTCGACTTTGCTCGAAAATACTAAGATTAAGGTACTAAAAGTCATATAGAAACAGTTTCGTAAGTTGCTAGTACAGTCGACGGCTTGTCGCTGGTGACACTTTGACTTCGACCTGGCCTACGAAGTAAGGAGTTTCAACAGAATAAGAGGCCATCGGAGCAGTAGTGGCCCAGTGGTAACGGCCCCGACTTACGAGTCGCGGATTCGAACCCAGCTAGGCGCTTTACTTTGCGTAAATAATTTCATCACCCCTGCTCTCAAAACGTCGAAGGAAAACATTGTGAATAAACCGATTCTAGAAGCAAAAATTCGAAGACATGTGAAATCTGCCAACCCGTACTGGGCCTGCGTGGTGGATTACGGCCCACTCACTCTCAGAGAGGATGCCTGTGTCCCAGCAGTGGGAACATTATAGGCTGATTAAGTTAAGAGGCCCGCTTATAGGTACTGGTTTTGTTACCGCTGATGTGCAGTCTAATGTACATTGTAGAGGAGACTTGAATGTAAATGATAGTGAGTTTATTACCCTCGTCTGGGGTCTGGACACGTCACCGAAGTGCTGAAAATAGCTACGTCATTACTTAGGTAATCGTGTTTTTGTCCTTTTATTAAAGACTAGCTTCTGCCCGCGACTTCGTCCGCGTGAAATTTCACCCTCTCCCCATTCACCCCCTTAGGGGTTGAATTTCGAAAAATCCTTCCTTATTCCTTGTCTACATTATAAAGGGAACCTCTGTGCAAAATTTCAGCTTTCTAGGTCCAAGGGTTTGGGCTGGGCGTTGATGAGTCAGTCAATCAGTCAGTCACGACTTTTCTTTTTATTTATATATATAATATAGATATAGATTGATTGGATTGCGGTAGATTTTGTACCTATATTAATAAGTGCTAGAATTTTTAAATCAATGTTTTATGCATTGTATGGGCGAACGACCCTACGTAGGGATCTAGGTAGGTATATTATGGTATTTAAGGAACAATTAAGCGCAATTGATTTAACAAACAACAACAACAAAACAGCCGCGACTTACGAGTTGGTCGTAGGTTCGAACCCGGACAGGCGCTTTACTTTGTGTAAATTATTTCATCACCACTGCTCTCAAAACGGTGAAGAAAAACATCGTGAGGAAACCGGCATGTCCTAGAACCAAACATTCGAAGACATGTGACATCTGCCAATCCGCATTGGGCCCTCGTGGTGGATTACGGCCCACTCCCTCTCACCGAGAGGAGGCCTGTGTCCCAGCAGTGGGAACATTATAGGCTGATTATGGATGGTTATGGTTGTGGATTTAACAAAAGTTCGGATTGTATAGTAAAGGTAGTCTTATTCCTTGAATTAACTGAGAGTACCTATAGGTAACTAAGCTGGGGATATTGAAAACTAAAGACTTAGTAGAACTTTGTTTGAATCTTTGAATAGAGGTATTGCGTATCGAAGGTACTTATACAAGACACGTTTATACGTATAAAAACTGGCCAAACCAAAGTACTTTTGGTTAACATGTCGTTTGATAGTTGTTTGCAACAGTTTATTAATGTAACTAAGGGTCCCAATACTCAGCGGGATTGTCCAAAATTGTTACCGCTGGCCCAGAACATTAAGGGCTAAGGAACAGGGGTGGGTTTTAGTCAGTAAGAGTCTGACACTCCCTTCCGCTCCACCCAGAGCGGGAGGGGTCATTTGACGATTTCCCATCCGCAAAAAAAAAGGATCCCAAATATCTGGGATTGTTATGCATAATTTTTGTACAATTTCTCCCATATAGTCATTACATTCATATGACTTTACCTTTCTTGCTATCACAATTGAACTCATGCATGTCACACGTGTCAATGAAAGTCCTCATCTCCCCGCAGGAGTCGATGCCACATATCGGCACCTGGTCGTGGCGGCAGATGTCTGCTATCTTGCATTCCTCTTCCAACTGAAAACCAATTGTAAAACTTATTATAATATGTGTGCTGTGGTTGCCAAGTGGTAACGGCCGCGACTTACGAGTTGTAGGTCATAGGTTCGAACCCAAACAGGCGCTTTATTTTGTGTAAATTATTTCATCACCACTGCTCTCAAAACGGTGAAGGAAAACATCGTGAGGAAACCGGCATGTCCTAGAACCAAAAATTCGAAACCTTATAGATGGCGGTGTAGAGTATCCCAAATTCCCAATGCACCAAAACGTATTTTTCAGAACTCGGCATTGGAAGATGAAAGTTTGCACACGAACGAAGTCTCGGTCATCAGCTTGTCTTACTATTAGTCTAAAACCCCAACTTCTCCTTATAGGTGTGTGATGTCGAACAAGGCAACTAGGGTCTATAGGAAAATTGTTAATAACTTCCGTTATTGACCTGCCAAATCTTGCACGTTCTATTCATCATCATCATCATCTGCCTAGCCCTTTCCCAACTATGTTGGGGTCGGCTTCCAGTCTAAACGGGTGCAGCTGAATACCAGTATTTTACATGGAGCGACTGCCTATCTGACCTCCACAACCCAGTTACTGGGTAATACGATAGGTACCCCTTGGTGAGACTGGTTGTCAGACTTTCGGGCTTCTGACTACCCGTAACGACTGTCAAAGATCCACATATGACAGCCGGGACCAACGGCTTAACGTGCTTTCCGAGGCACGGAGGGTCACGGTGTGTATAGATGGTCACCCATCCACAGACCAACCGCGGCAAGCGTAGCTTCACCTGATCGATCGACCCGTGCGGCTGTTATTAATTAGCCACGGGCCCCTCATCCTGCACGTTCTATTCATGACCAATTAAGAATGTAAATTTAAATGGTATATAATATAACATAATATCACGCCATAATTTCCTGGAGGGTTAGGCAGAAGTGTACCTATAGTACACCCACATTTCGCAAGTTATGTGTATAATTATATTATTACCGAATATTAAAGAAAGTAAGATAATTTTAGATTTTTTGTTTTGCGACATGAACAGAATGAGAGTCATCATAATATAAATCCTAGTGTGGTTAAAATCCATATTCAGAAATGGGTGGTAATTTTAACAGATGATTGATTTGTTAACTTATTTCGTCGACCTTTACCAATTTGACCTTTTCGTGGACATCGGCCCGTAAATGATAAAAATATGGTAATGGATGTTCAATGTGATATTGAAAATAGATTAGTACTTGTCAATAATGGTTGGCTATTTTTGGAATCCTTGTGGCAAAGTTAAAGTCAAATCTATTCAAATAATAAATAGAATTTAAATACTTATAATAGATATGTGCATTTATTATGTACGTAGAATACTTTTGAAAAAAGTATTCGCTACGAGATGTGGGAACCAGACTGATGCCGAAAATAAAGTTTTAGGTTTTTTTTTTCGTTTGTCTGTTTGTCTGGATGTATGCTTCGGATTGACACCAAAACGGCTGAACGGATTAAGCACACAGATAGTTTATTACCTGGATTCATACATAGGGTTTGTTTTAATCCCGGAAGTACATTCCCGTGGGATATTCTTAAATGCTTATTTCAGTTACTACAGAAATTATGTTACTTACTTTTGCTCCATCAACATGAGCGTAGATATCATTTACTAAAGTCAGAACAATAACTAAAAGAACAAAAATATATTGAAACATTCTAGAACACACAGTTTCTATGAAAAACCATTTTATTCACCTAACATGAGTTTTCGGAATTCGTTTATGAGTTTGGGTTCAAAAATATGAAAACGAAATTCTATTTAATAAAACTCTTCAACATTTTATAGAGCTATAGAAAAAGCAATAAAATGTTCGAAAAGTTTATAGTTTATCCAATTTAAAATGGTTGTCGTCAAAATAAAGATAGTTCATGCTTTATGTGGCTTTAAATTCACTTATTCACTTGTTTTATTTTAAGTTTTACTAACTGCGCCCCGCGGTTTCACCCGCGTAAATGTCGATCTCGTGGGAATATCGGGATAAAAAGTAGCCTATATGTTAATCCAGGGTGTTAGCTATCTCCATACAAAATTTTATCAAAATTAGTCCAGCCGTTTGAGCGTGAAGAAGTAACAAACATATAAACACACACACACTAACAAACTTTCGCCTTTATAATGTTAGTGTGATTTCAGTTCAGAATAGGAATATTTTAGAAATATTTTACCTCTGATTTTGCATCATTGTCCAAATCAAAGTGACCTTTATTCTCATTCCAATAAGATTGCTGTTTGAAACATCTGGATGAGGGACGCACGGAACCGGGAAGTATTTCAGAAGAATGGGGAGGCCAGTACCCAGCAGTGGGTAATTTCGGCGCTGAAATGATGAAGGGCAAATTTCCCCACTGATACTGAACGCGACATCTAACCCGTGTATAATAGCTGTCAGTGTCATCATTGTAGTGGAACATTGACACTGATCGCCCTTAGGGGCCGTCTCCACGAGCGAGAGAATCGCGGCGATAGTCTCGCCGTGCCATCAAATTTTCGCCGCGATGATATCGCCGTGTGGAGACACGTTCTAAGAGAGTGTATAGAAATACGTGGCACGACGATAATATCGCCGCGATTTTGTCGCTCGTGTAGACGGCCCCTTAGTGGAACTGTACTGCAAA
Source organism: Oligia fasciuncula (assembly GCA_963082905.1). Taxonomy (NCBI): domain Eukaryota; kingdom Metazoa; phylum Arthropoda; class Insecta; order Lepidoptera; family Noctuidae; genus Oligia; species Oligia fasciuncula. The sequence continues at coordinate 11,060,470 of OY720407.1, forward strand.
ACAATCTGTGATGGAGTCTCATTCTTTAGTAATAGAAAAGCTGGATGCGTTGGATGGGTGTATCATAATTGCTACCGTGACGTCTGTGACGATCTTTATTATAATATTTACTGTAAGCTTTTTTCTCATGAAAGTGACTTTGTGTCTTTTTAGGGTTCCGTACCTCAAAAGGAAAAATGGAACCCTTGTAAGATCACTTCGTTGTCCGTCTGTCTGTCCATCTGTCAAGAACCTTTTGATCGTGGTTCATACTTTCAACAAGTTCTTTAGGATATTTCATTAGCACCTAAAAACATTCTATATGAATTTTAATTTCTTACTTTAACCCACCTTTTTGGTTCTACTTTATCAACGCATTGAGGATTTATAGAAATAAAAGTTAGATATTTTTCAGTTTTAATAACAAACACTACATTCTAATATTAGGTTTGGGGTTGATATTACAATCAGTCCTGTATTCTGGCTTCTTGAAAGAGCGTCCTCGCTTACATGTCACCCAGCATTCGTGGATCGGCCTCTGCTTGAAATCTGAAAATCCATACTAATATTATAAATGCGAAAGTGTGTATGTCTGTTACCTCTTCACGCTTAAACCGCTGAACCGATTTAGATGAAATTTGGTATAGAGATAGTTTGAGTCCCGCGAAAGGCCATAGGTTAGTTTTTATCCCGATATTCTTACGGGATCGAAACTTATGCGGGTGAAACCGCGGGGCGCAGCTAGTACATTATATGATGAACAAATTAAGACTGCCTCGCTGGTTTAGTGGTCGCAAGCGCTGCTCTTGAGCTCGACCTTGGTCCTGGGTTTTGGGTTGTTCCGTCAGGTATTTCTCAGTATTAGTCTGGATTTGTGCCCGGTTGATTGTCTATAATATGGGACTTCATCATCATCATCATTTCAGTCGAAAGACGTCCACTGCTGGACATATGCCTCCCCCAAGCACCTCCACTTCGACCGGTTGTGTGCTTCTCGCATCCCACGGGTTCCTGCGGCCTTCACAAGGCCGTCGGTCCAATATGGGACTTAAACATTCATTAAGCTCCGCTAATGAGACACAATTGATTTTCTATTGTAACACAGGTTACGCGCGGAGCTTGATCGGTTTAACAAGACAAGACAACAAGACTTAACTGGCGAAATGTGGACGTATTCCATATTGGGCACCCGCTTAAATAGCATCTGAGTGAATTCACCTGACACACCGCGGCACATTCACTTAGGTGCCATTTAAGCGGGTGCCCAATGTGGAATACGTCGAAATGTGGGTGTACTAATAGGTGTGGGTGCCTAACCATTCGGGGTTTACAGGCGTGATGTTATGTTAAAATTAAGCAATTATTGTTTGATATTTTTACCGACTTAAAAAAAAAAGGAGGTTATGGACTTTGTCAATAGATTGTCGACTGCTGTTAACATAATGATGGAGAGATCACATCAATATTATGTCGACAAAATAATTGGAAATTCATGTTGTTGGGTGACAGTGTCCTCTCGATCAATCATTTGGATACCTAGTAAGTATGTTGCTATTCCTGCCGTCCTCTCAACAATTTTCCTATTTAGACAGCAGCATTTTTTGTAATAATTTTGCAAAAGTATCTCATATACAGATTAAAAGCGGGAGATATTTAGAATTTTGAATCTCAAGCAGAATTATTTAGAATTATCAGCTGACTATAAAATTAATGTCAAAGTTAGGTTCATGACTGAAAGCAAATTAACAACATCGTTAAAACCCTAGTTTAATTTTGGTTTGAAATCTCCACACCAGACTTTTTTATTTTTTTATTAGGTACGGTGATATACACCTTATAGTAATGACAATAAAGATCACTGTGATTTTGACAGACATGCCAGTGGTAACAACCCAACTGCAACCTTATTTTAATGAAAATAAAGATCATTGTGATTTTGACAATGATGCAAAATGAGAGAATACAAGTACACGTGTGTAGCTAAGCCGTGGGCCATCGAGCAGCGCCTCTATTATGTTCCTAATTTTATGAGGGAGTGAGGCTAGGCGTATGCTGGGACGCAGGTGACGCAGCGCAGCACAGTACAGATTTAGCAGCTCAGGGCAGGCGAGACAAACATGGTCCTCGAGCGTATGCTGAGCACGCATTCGCGTTCTAGCTGGTACAAAGAATAGACGTGAGTCGAGACGTCTATTCTTTGCACGCGTCGTCGCGCAGGAATCTATCAGGCACTACAACGAGGCGCAGAGCAGGGCAGACACATGTCTGCGTCGCACATGCCTGCGCCGCAACGTTGATACGCAGTACTCGGTACTTTCATGCACTACAAAATCTCCTCTGCCCTGCGCTGCGCGGACCTGCGTCGCCTGCGTCCCAGCATACGCCTGGCCTGAAGGACGGGACTGTCTTATGTAATTTTGACGTTCGAAAAGTGCTGATTCTCAGCCTAATTTGAATAAATGCCTTTTGATTTAGTGTTTTTGGTTACCTTTCTTACTGTCACAGTTGAACTCGTGCATGTCACACATGTCGATGAAGGTTCGCATCTCCCCGCAGGAGTCGATGGCACACATCGGCACCTTGTCGTGAACACACAGGTCTGCTATCTTGCACTCTTCTTCGTTCTGTTAAGAAGTCAAACAAGAGTTACCTACATAGAGTTGATGTTGTAGTGGCTTGAGAGCAGTGATGGCCCAGTGGTAACGGACCCGACTTACGAATTGTAGGTCGTGGGTTCGAACCCAGACAGGCGCTTTACTTTGTGTTAATTTATTTTATCACCAATTATGCTCTCAAAAATGGTGAAGGAAAACATTGCGAGGAAACCGGCATGTCGTAGAACCAAAAATTCGAAGACATGTGACATTTATCAACCCGCACTGGGTCCGCGTGGTAGATTACGGCCCATTCCTTCTCTTAGAGAGGAGGCCTGTGTCCCAGCAGTGCGAACAGTATCGGTTTATTATGTATGTATGTAGTGGCTTGATAATTTTAAAATAGTGGCTTGATATTTAGAAAATAGCGGTTTGATGCCTTAAACATAGCGGCCTGGTACGCTGCAAATAGCGGCTTGATACTTTGAAAGTAGCGGCTTGATACATTGAAAATAGCGGCTTGATTATTTGAAAATAGTGGCTTCAACTTTAAAAATATCGCGTTGATACTTTGAAAGTAGTGGCTTGATACTTTGAAAGTAGCGGCTTGATTATTTGAAAGTAGTGGCTTGATACTTTGAAAATAGTGGCTTGATATTTATAAAATAGCGGCTGGATGCCTTAAACGTGCGCCTGGTACGCTGAAAATAGCGGCTTGATACTTTGAAAGTAGCGGCTTGATACATTGAAAATAGCGGCTTGATATTTGAAAATAGTGGCTTGAACTTTATAAATATCGCGTTGACACTTTGAAAGTAGCGGCTTTATATTTTAAAAATAGCGGCTTGGTGGTTTGAATATAGCGGGTTGGTACCCTGAAAATAACGGCTTAACTCTTTCGTAATAGCGTTTTGAATAGTTGTAGGCGGCCCCTTGAGACATAACTGTAATGGACACAAATAAATTAAGTGTACCTGTTTATTTGTGGATCGCTATTTGGTTATATTCCATATAAATAGCAATCTGCACTTTTAAGAGTAAGCCAAAAACATGTAAAAGTATGATTATGTATCTTGCTTAAGACATCCATTGATATTATCTCATTTTCATGAAGATTTAACACTCGCACTTTACATAACACACGCGCACTGCATACATTTATTGCATACGCTACAAGATATTATGTAGAAATATACTTAGCTATAGTTTTGAGATACATAATGGCAGAGATAAAGATTGAAAAGCACAAGTCATGCCTAAGTTAATGACCTGTTAACTTAAGATTTTGTATTACATAATTAAAATTCGATTAGGTAGGTTTCCTTGCCCTAAAACCCAATATTATCTAGCTCGTTCTAACCAGTGTTAGGCACACAGTAAAGGCTCATAATACCGTACTCCGAATCGAAAGGAAAGCTAATTTTACCGAGAATTTTCATAAATATGATATTATGAGTTTATGTCTGAGATTACAGCCGCGGTAAATAATAATAATAATCTTTATTTTGCCAAAAGAACAACAACCTTACAACAGATGTTACAAGCACTTACTTATAATCCATGGATCCAGAAGATTAGACACCCAATTAACAACTCAGTTCACAATAATAAATATAGGTCGTTGCGAAACCGATTCACCCTGACTCCCGTACTAGTTATAAACTGTATTACGGTGAGACAGCATTCCTCGTTCTCTTACAATATTATAATAAGCCGATTTGAGAGAAAATAATCAGTTAGTCTCACTATCCAAATAATACAAAGCAATACTGTGGGTAGAATGTGTCAAACATTGAAATTGTTGTTAACTTGATTTTTACTTTGTAGGTAGTAGTGTAAGTTCACATAGTATTAAGCAAAATTTTTAGATGTTAAGTATGTTTACTATTATTTTGTAGTTTTCTTGTTACTCGTATAAAACAAAACAAAAAATGTTAAAAGATGAATGAAATAAGTGAAGGCGTGTTTTAATAAATATGTAAAGAGATCTATAAAATACCTAACGCGTTCGTTAGGTATTTTATAGATCTCCTATTACATACTTCGATAGTCGTTTGATACCGAGAAATACGTATGTCGAGAAATCTTTGTAGTGGAATCCGATCGAAATGAGGAATACATTTAGTTGTAGTAATATTGGGTGAGAATATACACAATTGGTGAGTAACAAATATTGCAATGGAATACATATTGTAAAATTAAAGTTTGATTATTTAATTATTATTACAATCTCCATAATATATCCACTGGTGGACATAATACATCCACTGCTGGACCTGCCTCCTGTAAGCGTCACCACAACAACTGAAGAAGAGCTGTAAGATTTTTAGTGAAAAGCACTACAGGGTCCGACGGTCTATTTGTAAAGATCTTAACAATAGTGTCAATCTGTCACATGAGGTGGAATGCCAGCTCTCTTCAAGCTTTCTTTACCTAAGTTTTCTTGGTGACATTTTTACAGAATAGACGGGCTGGTCTCGTGCTGCCTGCATTCAGCTAATTTGGGATATAATAGATTTAATTTAGACTATACAAGGTGTTTTTTTTTATATTCCATAACTCTAGGGTATAAATGAGACCATATCAAAGAATCAACTTGGCATATTAATTACTTTTCAATTACATTTTTTTTTGTTTAAATTTTTCTTACTAAATAATTCGACAAAGTCACGATTATTAATGAAAAACACTGTTACTTGAAATATGACAACGTCGTATTTTCTTAGCTTTAAATATTAATAATTGGTTTGAATGAAAATGAATTAGGTATCTACTTGTATTTATCAATAAAACTTATATACATGATATCTTCGAAATTATGCATTGTTGGACCACATATTCTAGGACTTTTTGTATTATTTTTACTTATAGAATATAATGGGATATATTAAAAAAAACACTATCTAAAACGTAATGAAGTTCTGCCAATAACAGGTACTGATTTTATAAAAAAAAAGGAATTCTGGAGTCTATTTTCCTCGTAAAAGAAGAATCTGTAAACCACTAAAGCTTTTAGCGTCTTATCCGATTTTCAAACGAAATTACGAATGTTGTCGCAAAATTGATTTCTTTACCGAGATACAATTTTGCCATTACTCTTTCCAGTACACCATTTTTTTATGATGAAGTTTAATAACCTATAGTTTATAATTATAGGTATTATAATACTATATTATAATACCATATTATAATACCTTATTATAATACCATATTATACTACCATATTATAATACCATATTATAGTAAGTACCTTAAAATACCAATGATAGATGAACTTTAATTTTGGGATTATAACACATAACACCCACATATTCAGCCTATATTATTTCCGCTGCTGGGACACAGGCCTCTTCTCTATGAGAGGGAGTGGGCCGTAATCCACCACGCGGGCCCTGTGCGGGTTGGTAGATGACACACGTCTTCGAATTTTTGGTTTTAGGACATGTTGATCCCACCAAAAACATTTTCATGTGAAATGTTGCCAAGACGAGACCACATATGGCTCGCACTGCTAAAAAGTTATCAGATCTCATGTAGAGCCAAGCTTCTAACTCTACACGCCCTAACTTCACAAACTCTACACCTTAGTCAAAATATGAGGCTTGGCCGTTTCGATACTACAAGAACTATTGTATAACAGAAAAGTAATGAACAGTGAATACATTTTTCACCTTACGCCCATGTGATGGTAGCGAAACGGCCAAGCCACATATTTTGACTAAGGTGGTGAAATAATGATGATGATAGTCCAAAAGAATAACTTGTTATTACAACTCACTTTCAAAGCTTCGCTATGGCAGTCTATCGATGATATTAAATATATAACAATACCTGAAATAATTAAAATTATTTATTATATTTTTGATTTATTCTAATGATCACCTGCAGTCTTACCAAGGGATATCGTCTAACTGGGTTGTGGAGGTCAGATACGCAGTCGCTCCATGTAAAATACTGGTAAATCAGCTGCATCTGGTAAAACTGGAACCAAACCCCAACATAGTCGGGAAAAGGCTAGGCAGATGACGATATTGATAAGAATGTTCTTAGAACTTAGTTTAGGTTTTGTTCTATGTCTATAACATTTACTTACTATGATAGATTATTTCAATTATAATTGGCTAAATACATTACTTAACTTACCTAAAACAGCTATCATTATAATACGTCATATTCTTTTTCTGTGAGACGTGTACATTTCTAGGTTTCGGAGTAAAAATGAAGTCATAATTTGTTCTAGATTTTACACCGTCCATAAAAAAATATATAACTCTTTTACAGCTACGGAAATGGTAAATCAATAACACGTGATTTTGGATAAATCAGAAATACTGTTTTGACTACATATATTTTTTTTATCCTAACTCATTTGTTGGTTATTAAAAAAGTGAAAGATATAAAATAAACAACTTCATTAGCTTCGATCAATAATCGAAGTTCATTCGTCAATATTTTGTTAAAGTCTAGTAAATTTTATGATGATGACATGTAAATAGCGCAACTGACAATTAGACAATACAGGTATTAAAATAATTCAGGTTTTACTTCAAAATATTAATTATATTATTATTGCATTACTGTTCATATTATCGATAAATGTTATAATTCTATTGACAAATCAACCAAATCCTGGTAAGACCTCCTTTGGATTTGGACACACGCCTTCCTCTTCTTTCACGTGCCTGAAAACTGAAAAAAAAAAGAATTTTGGTCCTTATGTTCTTTTAATAATAATAACTATTACAACTGGGAGTCACAATTTAAATTCATTAATCTAGAAATACAGGCCATCAAAAATGTTTTATTTGTCGCAGCTAACTGGTTCAATTACCAGTTTAGTTAACCGCCTAGCCTTTTAGCTAAACGGCGGCCGTTCAACTAACGGCCTGAATGATTATTAAAAAGTACCAGGAATATTTTTTATTTATTAATATTAACTGGGCGTAATCTTTGTTATCTACGATTTTTTTTTTCGATTTTGGTAGATACCTACCGTTTTAAATTTTTATGAGTATTTTTTTTAGTAACAACGCTTATAATTAAATCTATATTAAATTACGCTTCTATTGATATAAAATATGTTACTTAAAAAGTGTTAAAATTAATATAAAATTTACTATGATTTTCCTTGAAATTGAAATATAATTGACATGTAAACCCGTGGAACCCGTTGGATGCGAAAAGCACAGAACCGGTCGAAGTGGAGGTGCTTGGGGGAGGCCTATGTCCAGCAGTGGACGTCTTTCGGCTGAAATCATGATGTTGATGATGATGACGTGTAAAAGTGTTTGTACAAACCTACTTACAGAAAATAAATCATTTATCATTTATTTATCATTTACCGCTTGTTCCCTAGACTTTTTTGAGTAGTGTATAAGTCTGAAATCGCAAACCAGTCAGTTCAAGCAATCGTAGTCATCAATGCCTTCTCTGAATACGAAGAAGCTTTTGCCCTGCAGTAGGACAGTTATTGGCTGATATTATTATGCCTTCGTATCTTGGTAGTATTATATTTAACCATCGCTTTGCCAGTGACTTCATCCGCAATACTCTTTATTCCCAATCCTGTCGGAATTTCGAAAAGTCCTAATTCCTTGTCTACGTCATAAAGGGAACCTCTGTGCAAAATTTCAGCTTTCTAGGTCCAAGGTTTGGGTTGGGCTTTGACGAGTCAGTCAGTGGGTGTGTCATCTTACCAATCGTATGGGTCACCAGAAGCCCGAAAATCTGACTACCAGTCTTACCAAGGGTTATCGTATTAACTGGGTTGATGAGGTCAGATAAGCAGTCGCTCCATGTAAAATACTGATACTCAACTGCATCCGGTTAGACTGGAAGCGGTCCCCAACATAGTTGGGAAAAGGCTAGGCAGATGATGAATAAAAATATCTTACCCATAATGTATTCACAGGAATACTCGTACAAGTCACATAGGTCCAGGAACGTCCTCGCTTCGTTTACAGACTTGCCACAGACGATGACCGTGTCGTGGAAGCAAGTGTAAGCGTGCTCGCATATCTTCTTCAGTTCTGACTAAAATTAATAAAATACATTGGACCTAATAGCCACGATCTGTTACCAACGGATTAAAAGTTACTTTGGTCACATTGCCCCTTAGGAACCAGATAACCTTAAAAAGTTGGTGGTCACGGGCAAGGTAGTTGGGAAAAGACCTCCTACCCTACCCATCCTACCTCACAGCCGGTCAGACCAAGTAAACGTCCTCACGGGACTTGGTTACGTTACGACCGCCCTGAGAGAAGCCGAGAACCGAACGAAGTGGCAGAATATCGTACAGATGCCAGCATATCAAGCTACCCGAAACTGTCAAATATTCCCAATCAACTTTGAACCATATGCTTCGCAATAAAGTTGAAAATCTAATTAAGAAATTTGACAGATTGTAGTAGCTTGATGTGCTGACGTCTGTACATAAAGGCACGAAGGCCTTTCAGGGACATGACCTTCAGTAATGTAGTAAGCGACCAAGAAGAAGAGAAAAGAAGATGGATATCTTTCTCTCAAACGAAACTATAAAGCCCTATTTACACAATGCAACTTTCTTGCCTATGGCATACAATAAAATTGAAGCAACACAATTACTTATGGCTTAAGAGTTATTCGGAAAAGATTCGAAGTCATCAAAATTACTTGTAGAGTGGCAATAGTTGGCAGTGGGCTGGCCATGTTTGTCGAAGGACCGATGGCCGGTGGAGCAAACGAGTCCTAGAGGGGAGACCGCGTATCGGCAAGTGTAGTGCGGGACGCCCCCCAGCCAGATGGACCGACAACCTTAAGAAGACAGATTGGATGCGGAAGGCGGAGGACAGGGTGTTGTGGCACAGTTTAAAAGAGGCCTATTTCCAGCAGTGGACTGCCATAGGCTGAGTTGAAATGACTAGCACTGTCAAAACACTGTTTAGATGGAGCAACTTTTAATATTACTTCAAGTTATGGTATGCCATAGCACCACTGGTGTTTTACTGAAGAAAGAAACTAAGACAAACGAAATTATGCTTTATTAAATATTGAACCATATTAGCAAAGAATAGACGAACCAAAAGTAAAATTAAGATTTACTTGAATTTCAAATTCAGCCCTCAACTCTAATTATAGTTAGCTTACCAAGTGAGATCTATCACTAATAAGATGAGAATGAACCAACAGTACAACTTGCAAAACTAATAACAAAACACCTTTAATTATAAACATAACTGAGGTTATTAATAAACACTGGTCTTTTGGGTACCATGCAACGTCTATCGACAATATGGTACTAACGTCCATAGACTTGTTGATCAAAATGGAGGACAATCACAGGATGTTTAGGTATTCAGGTTTAGTCTCAAATTGTATCTTTGTTGGAAATTCTAAACATAACTTACGAACTAATTGTATCTTTGTTGGAAATTCCAAACATAACTTACGAACTAATAATGGTTTACAAGAAACTTTGGAATAGGACTGTTGGTTTATAATAAACTAAAACGGAAATAAGAACGCAACCTTTGTCATGTGGTTCTTGAAATTTTGAAACGGCTGGTTGACACTTCCCGTGAGCGAAGGGCTGGCTTTTACCTTGGCCAGAGGCTAAGCATCGCCATTCAACGTGGTAATGCCGCCAGTCTCTTGGGTAAATTAACAGTCGACAGCGATGCGGATGAATTTTTCGACGCTATTTTTTAGTTTCTGTATAGTTTTAGTTAAGTCAGGATTTAATTTTGTTATTTTTAGGTTTAGTTAAAGTAAAGTTAAAAAAATGGAATAGACTAAGTAAAAAATATATTATTACTTAGTCTATTCCAGGGATGAACTTCTATACATGCACGTGCCATTTTTTTTTCAAATAATATGTACTGTGGCTCTCTTTATTCGGAAATAGAAGAAGACCTTTACATTCAGTCATCAACATTTACCGGTGTTTTAACTTTTTTTTCTGTTATTTTTTTCTTGTCTGTTAATATGTGTGTACATTTGGGTTACATGAATGGTTAGGTCTACCAGAATCTCATGGCAAAAAAAAACATTGTGGTTTTCATACATTGGAAATGTCAATCCATATAAAAACAAGTAAATAAAATTCCATTTGGATAGAAAAGTAACATCAAAACGAAGGAAAAAAAAACCTTTATAGGTAGCTGGTTGGCTGGCTGTCGCTGAAAACTAGCGCTGGACTCTGCCTTGCATAGGGTCGTAGCATCAATCTGAGCGATAGCCGATTTGATGTGACGTATATTTTCCCCCAAATTATTCTTTTTAGGGTTCCGTACCCAAAGGGTAAAAACGGACCCTATTACTAAGACTTAGCTGTCGGTCCGTCCGTCCGTCTGTCTGTCACCAGGCTGTATCTCAAGAACTGCGATAGCTAGACAGTTGAAATTTTCACAAATTAGGTATTTCTGTTGCCGCTATAACAACTAATACTAAAAACAAAATAAAATAAATATTTAAGGGGGGCTCCCATACAACTAACGTGATTTTTTGCCCTTTTTTGCTCGATATCAATAATGGCAACAGGTAGGCACTTGAAATATTCACAAAATACTCAGTTGTATTTTTACTTTAATAATAAATAATAATATTAAAATAAAATAAATATTTAAGGGGGGCTCCCATACAACAAACGTGTTTTTATCGGCGTTTTGCCTTGTGGTACGGAACCCTTCGTGTGCGAGTCCTGCTAGTACTTGGCCAGATTTTTGTGTTTTTTTCTGCGTCATGTGTCCCGCAAATAAACGTCTTTTTTTTCTTTCTTTTCTTTAAAGTCAATAATGAAACAAACGATACAATTGTAATACACATTTATTTAATGAATGAAAAGTCTAAATATAGAACAGAATACATTGGAATATTCAAATGCAGTAGTTTTAATTAAGATTTGAAATCAGTCGTCAAAGTAACTGTTGGTTGGTCGACGTGACACGGCAAGTAGGGATCGATCGTCGGGACACGCCGTCTGCTTGTAATCTGAAATTAAATTATCTAGATTAACAATATTCGCTTAAACAAAAAGTGTTTTATGTCTAAGGTATACAGTAATCCTACTAAAAAGTGACCGTTGAATAAAACTAATAAATATATCTCTATGTTCTTCAAGTCTTTTACAAAGAAGTAATTTTATAAGATGTTACAACCTTGTATGGAAGTAGACAGTGGGCAAAAGACAACAAGGCTGTAAGGAAATGTTGGTGCTTAAATGACGTTCACAGGAACACTGTATTGGTAAACATTCATTTGTTTTGTGAAATATACCTATTGAAAAACGGCAGCGTTAGTTCCAATTTTAGCCACGCACCATAAGATCCTTTTACAGCTGTACAAAGGAATCAATTAAAAAGATAAATCTTTTTAAAGGATAAAGAAAACACGAATGCATGCATTTTCCTATCACACACACATACGAGTTTTAATGCATCGTATACTCGAAGCTAATCGAGCGTCAATCAATGCGACTGACACTCGATCTATCTACGTCTGAACTGGAATTCACGCTTCACTCGACAGCTGATGCTACTGAACGATGTATTACTTAAATGACATATCATATAATATAAATGAGAATGTGCGCATGAAAGTTGTGTTCTTACAAAAATAGGTACAGTAAAAATTAAAGGAAATGTCAACTTCATCGGCATTTCCTTCCTAATTCAGAAGGAAATGCCAATGGAGTTGACATTTCCTTATTGGGACATTTCTATATATAAATCTTATTGGGTTCTAGTTATAAATCCAATCTGGCATGGGGTGTTATTGACCCATCCCAAAACCCCCGACATAGAATTTATGTCGCACCTTCCCTCCTGCCCGTCGTGCACAACTACCTACTTTTTTATTTATTTTTATTAATGGCATCTCACATGTCAACTTATAAGGTTGTCGGCTGCCTAACCGGGCTTGCCTGTGGGTGCCTCAATAAATTAGGACCTCCAGCCAGGGCTTAAAAGCTAAAAAATAAGCGACTACACGCAAGGAGCACCCTCTAGGATGTAAATAAAGCACACACAGAACTGTCCAGGACAAATAAATATGAGTCATCGATTGATACGAGAACAAAAAAGTCTAAAATTACAAAAATACATAATCAGCCTGTATAATGTTCCCACTGCTGGGACACAGGCCTCCACTCTGTGAGAGGGAGTGGGCCGGTGCCAGTGCGGATTGGTAGATGTCACAAGTCTGCGAATTTTGTTTCCTCACAATGTTTTCCTTCACCGTTCTGAGAGCAGTGGTAATGAGATAATTTGTGTGTAAAAAGTGAAACGCTTGTCAGGGTTCGAACCTACGACCTACAACTCGTAAGGCACAGCCGTTACCAGTGGGCCACCACTGCCCAAACACAGATGAATATTGTTCATTCTAAAATAGAGATACTTTTAAAGCTTCAATGACGTCGTTACTCTTTGAGCGTGGGTGGAGTCTATGGTCCAATGATGTTGGTATTTTCTTTTAGAAAATTCTCAGTAGCCCGGAATCTAGATTAATGATATTATGCTATATTATTATTATATTACTCGTCTCCACGTGGGTGTTCAACAAGCTTTTCTCTTCAATGCGTAAAGGCGTGATACAGATGTTGTGGGCGTAAGCTCCAGAGGTTTATTTATTTAATAAATATTTATAGAGGTATGAGGAATAGGGCGTTAAGTTTACTCATCCTCCATAGAAAAGCGAGGATCGTCTGACCACTTGTGTCTGGTGGGATACTGCCCGACGATTTTTGGGAGGTTGTATTGAATAACGGGTGTAAAAAGACACTTAACGAAGCCGAGAGTCACTTGTACTCCCCATCATCATCATCTGCCTAGCCTTTTCCCAACTATGTTGGGGTCGGCTTCCAGTCTAACCGGATGCAGCTGAATACCAGTATATTACATAGAGCGACTGCCTATCTGACCTCCACAACCCAGTTACTGGGTAATACGATACCCCTTGGTAAGACTGGTTGTCAGACTTTCGGCCTTCAGACTACCCGTAACGACTGTCAAAGAACCACGAATGACAGCCGGGACCAACGGTTTAACGTGCTTTCCGAGGCACTGAGCCCGGAGGGGTCACGGTATGTAAAGATGGTCACCCATCGACAGACCAACCGCGGCAAGCGTAGCTTAACTTGATCGATCGACCTGTCCGGCTGTTATTTATTTAGCGGGCCCCTCACTTGTACTCCCCGTCATTGTATTTTTTTTTTGTACAGGACCATACCTGGGAACCTTGTGTTTAGGGAGATATGAAGGGTCAAAATTCCAACTTTCACTGATGTTTTTTACGAAAACAAGTTTATAACACAATAATGTTATAACACAAGTTGAAATACCACCACGATCCCTGTACCGTTGCATGCACTCATAAGCACAATGTTTTGCTTGTGTTACATTGCGGAATACCGCAAACAGCAAAAATAAAAGTCGTTTCCTAGCAATTATTTGCGTAGTTGACAGCTACGTGATGGGTTTTTTACACCCTGTATAGTCGCGCGGTAAACTTTGCTTGCGAGATGCAGGATATTGCGTGACGTCAGTATGATGCGTAGTTCACACGTGGCGATGTAGGTCCCGCCACAGATTTATTTCACCTGGTCAAAAGCGATGGATGAGGTCTATTAAAGAATTATGCAGTGACGGCACCCAGAAGATACCTGTTTCCTCTTGCTTTGTAGGTTCCCATGTTACGTGTAGTAGAGAAAAATATTGTAATACATACTCCTCCTCCGGATACAGTTATAGTCGAACATATCGCAGAGGTCCCGGAAGCCCATGATGTCTCCAGCGTGGCTGAGACCGCAGATTGGCACGCGGTCGTGGTTGCACACCTTGGCCATGCTGCACCATTTTGCTCCCATCTGTGATCACAACAATAACTACTTACTACTGTGTTACACGGACTAGTTTAAAAACTGATCTTTTGAATTTGTTTAGTGATCACACTAAACAATATTCTAACATGGTGATCAGTTGATACTATGGCACGGTGCCAAGCTGTAACAATGCGGTACCACTTGCACTAGTTTCACACACATGCTCTTGTTAGTAGGGCACAACTTATGTTAGTTTAGTTTGGGACTCTATGTTATGTCATTTAGTGACAATATTACACATGTAATATCCATACTTTCATTAAATGCGAAAGTAACTTTGTGTCCCTGCCAACCTGCACCCTAATTGCGTAAGACACTATTAATCGGAATCTGAATCATTTTGAAGCAAATTGCTAATCCATTGCTTCATAAGTTCGAAAAATTTGACTGCTCAACACGTAAATAACGCAATGAATGTTGTTGAACTGTCAAAATGAAACCGATTCCGTTTGATAATGTGTTACGCAATTGCCCCGCTGCTCACACTTTAACCGGTGAAAGGAAAATGGACACTAGCATCTTCGAATTTGAAACTTAGTCAACAGACTTGAGATTTATCTCATTTAAAAGCCCTTGGCTTACTTATAATTTGGAAAACATGGGACAAAAAATAAGAATACTGCATCAACAAAAAAAAATTGGGACGTGGTCTATAGTAGGTTTAACATCGTCCTTTGGCACCTAGGTTGACCATGACCTTTGGTTAGGACATAGGGTAACTTTTTGTTGCGATAGCAGGCTCCCGTGGAATAATTTCCAATCTCTACGCGGGAAAAACCGCGGACAGAAGCTAGTTTATTATACATTTTCAGAAAAAATATTTTATTAAAATAACCGTTGGTTTCTGGAAGTTTATTTAAATATATTATTATGTAATTTACTGTTCCTGAACAGTCAAGAGGAGTTTTACTGATATTAGATTTGCTCAGACTTTTAGGATCCAGGTTGAAGTCTGTTTTATTAAAAAGATTGCGAAGGCCTTGCAAGATTAGTTTTCTAAGCTTAAATATTTAGCAGAATTGGTATTAAAAATAACAATAAAGACCACTTTTATGATTCCCAGGTTTAAATCTAACATAATAAGGTGCTCGTAAAAAATTGAGAAAATTACATGTTTTACCTTCCGCCCCATTGCGATATCCTCATTATCCCGCTCCTTCGGGGGTCCATGAGCCTCCGTCATTACTATGATAGAGCAAAACAGGGAGAAGACTGAAAAAATAAAATGACTTATTATGTGAAAAAAGAAAAAAAAGTCTAAAAGCAAAATATAAAATTTTAGGCCCTATAAAAAATGAACAAAGACCAAAAATTAAAGAAATCAATTTTGATCAGCTGATACTACCTACTTGTGAAACTTTTTTGCTAGGAGGATAAAAACCTTTGTGTATTTTATATATGAAAGTAACCCTGTCTGTCTTTAACCATTTCACACACAAACGGCTGATGGGATTTCGATGAAATTTGGCACACAGTAGACCTAGGTTAGAATAAAGATTATTTTTTATCCCGGTAGTAAGTACATTCTTAATGATGTAACTAATATTTTGTAACTACTTATATATTTTTTAGAGTAGTTAGTCATGGTGTTTTTTCGTCGTTCTTCTTCATAGGAACCTACTACGTTTTAAATGGGCAACTAGCTACATCGTTCTGAATAACCGACTCCTTTGGCAATGCTGAAACGTGGTTGTAAATGGATTAATTAAAATAAATGCTTTGAATTTGAGTTTGAGTTGAGTTCCCTTGGGATAATTACCGACCTCCAAGCTGGCGAAGCCGCGGGCGAGGGCTAGTGTAGGTATAAGTTAAAGCTTTAACTGTTACATTCCTTTTATTCGAGAGAAAGACCAGCTGCTACACAGCCTGCAAAGAATTGGCAATCCGCCAATGTATGGTGAGAGATTTACCAACTTTTAACAATCTGTACGAAACGTGGTTCCAATTTGCACCAAATTCATTGAAGGTATGTTTTTGCTTTTATTTTTAAATTTACTGCAATGGAACGTAATTTCATTAAGTGTTAGAGCTTTTACCTATTTATTATTTGCTTGTCAAAACATCGAGATCTCTGTGCTCTAATTCAAATATTTATTATACACATAAACCATAGGGGCCTGTGACTAACTAATAACAGCCGCACGGGTTGATTGATCAGGTTAAGCTACGCAGGTTCAGGTTCAGGTTCAGCTAGTCAGTCGCTCCATGTAAAATACTGGTATTCAGCTGCATCCGGTTAGACTGGAAGCCGACCCCAACATAGTTGGGAAAAGGCTAGGCAGATGATGATGACACATAAACCTTTCGGATAAAATGGTCTAAATGAGGAATAAAAATCACATCAAAATCCATTGTGTAGTTTAGAAGATCTAAGCGGTCACACGGACAGACACGAAAAGCGTTTTTTTTTTAATTCATTGCAGAAGATATAGATTATTTTATTTATTTATTTATCCATTTATTTCAGGCGTCAAGGCCCATATAAACACACACAATACAATATTAATATGACTTAAAAATACTATAAATACATACATTATAATTATACTAAAAACTAACGCACACAAAGTGTCTGCGTGCGTGTGTGTGTCTGTATTACATGTATAAAGATATGTAAAATGGTGCTACCAAAGCCGAGCAGTCTTAAACGCCATGGTTTGGGCTTCGCTCGCCCCTTGAGTTTTCCCCTTTCGATTAAAATGTTCCACTCACCCCGTTTATTATTATTTTGGTGTTGAGATTGAAAATTGGTATTTAAATAATTATTTTGGTGTATCGATTCGCCTCTTGCGGCATTTCCTTAGAAATTTAACTAAAAAAGGTATAGTTGTGTAATCACGTTTGATTACTTTAATAATTCTATCTGTAATCTTACCAACTCGTGACACTCTCACGCACTCACTCACTCACTCTCTCTTGACACTTGTGATAGTTTTCGCTACCTGGCTTACCTATTAGAACAAAATAAACCTTTTTCATGGGTCCAATAAACAAAAGGTTTGTTGAAATATGTTACCCGTTGAGAGAGTCGTATGCTTTTTCTTTCTAAGTTCATATTATATTAAGGAAGGGATGCGTTTTTCGATAATTGCTAATCCTTAGTTTAGTACTTATATCGGAAGCTAAGGTAAGTTTTTATTACAATCGATTTTCCATTTTTTGGTCACAGTTTTATTTCAATCTTCACCGTTTAATCCCAAGAGACACTATTGAAGTTTCAAGATTTGTTTTTTTAAATATTTACAAACTTATAGAGTGCTGAGATCAGATCAGATACCCCAAATCGCCCCCGATTGTTAGTAAGTTAAAAGTACTTTTAACTTACTAACAATCGGGGGCGATTTGGGGTATCTGATATTCAAGGGGGCGAGCAGATACACTTAGGCAATTAGAGGCAAGATCCAAGGGGCGAGCGGAGCCCAAACCAACGCCATAACGCGTGAAGTATAAAAATCAACACAACTTCCATTTTCCTGCTAATTATCTACTTACCCACTAAAACTTGAAGCAAATAAAGTTCAGGTACGACCAAAAAGTTTCTGGTCGTACCTGAACTTTATTTAAAAACTTACCAAAAACTGTCCTGGAGGCCATTTTATTATACGCTGTCTTCAAAACTTATTCCCTCGAAGGATGCACTATGAGTGACACCAAGACGTGTTTACCTAACTAGAGGCTAGAACATTCGCCATTGTCTTGGTGTTTATCAAAACTTCCGCAAATTCCTTGAAAATGGTTGCATTTTGTAAATATACGCCCGTGTACTTACTTGGTTGTTCCAATAATGTACTCGTACATAGAATATAAACGAAGCATTTATGAAAGTAACCATTATATACTCAGCTAGATGTCTCAATCGTATGAAATACTACTCTATTTCTTTATGAATTCTACCCACTTATTGGTTTTTTCTTTGCGTAAAATCCTAGTAGTAGTGCGTACAGCCAAATAAAATCAAAATCGTTTATTTGCATAAAATGTGGCCGGTACAAATACGATGATACATAAAATTTCAGTGCAAAGACACATTCCGCCATTTAATGATAATAAAAAAATACTACAATGCATTTCTGAAGTGGTAGGACTGACATGATTTGGTTGAGAAATTCGCCGACTGAATAAAAACTATGCGATATAATTTTTTTTTTTTTTTCAATACCACGCAGATTTATTTGTAAGGTACACTATGTATATACACACAACTGCGTCTGAATAGGTACAGGGATCCTAGGAACACGAATTTTCAACAAATACCTACTCTGCGACTTTTAGTTTGTTAAAATTATTTTTAGTTTCAAAGAGTTTAGAATTAAGTTTTTACAAATTTTGCGATTTCGTAAATGTAAGTACAAGGAGCGGTGTAGAAGCTTTTGTGATTTAAATACTGGTTTACATGGTTCAGACCAGTCCATGCTATAGATTGTACGCATGCATTTTTTTTTTATCATTAGCTATTGATGACCTACAACACTGTAACGCATTCGCTTGTAATGGACCACATTAGAAGAAGGCTGAAAGTCACTCAAAGGGCTGAAAGAGGGCTATGCTTAAAGTTTCCTGTGATTGAATCAGAAATGAAGAGATCCGTAGAAGAACCAAGGTTACCGACTTAAGGCTCCTACAAGCAGGCGCGATACGCGACGCGAATCGCGCGCGACACAATGGCATCGCAAGTCGCGCAATGAGCGGTGCCTTTGTGTCGCGCGCGATTCACGTCGCGTGTCGCGCCTGTTAGTAGGAGCCTTTAGCTCGAAGAATTTCCAAACTTGTGGCAGTGACATTGCTCGCAAAACAGATGGCCGATGGGGCTGAAAGGTTCTGGAGTGGTGACCACGTACCGGAAGATGAAGCGTAGGAAGGCCTCCCACAAGGTGGACCGATGATCTAATGAAGGCCGTAGTAATCCACTGGACCCTAGAAATACAGAACCGGTCGCCGAAGTGACGGTGCTTGAGGGAGGCCTATGTCTAGCAGTATTTGATGATGATGAGAATCCTAGTCCAATTACCTGCTTTAACACTTTTTCAAGTTACATCTATAAACATACATTTTAGTTCCGACGTAGCCCATGGAAGAAACTTACCTAAACCCACAAAGCTAACCTGAAAGTTTTAATTAATCTAATTTTACACGTCTCACAACAAACATTCAGTAGAAATAATTTGAGGCTAGATTTGTGGGACAAACTTTGTAGCCCGTGCAGCGAAAACTAGATGGTGAAACTTCTAACCGTTTTCGTAAAACTATTACGTACTTGCAAACTTTGTAGTAGCGTATAACCTTTAAAGTTTCAAGATACAATTTGGCTTGACAAATTTTAAATTTGTATTATTTTACAGGTAGTCAGAAGCCCAAAATTCTGGTCTTAAATGGAATAGTGTAATCCAATAACTGAGTTGTGGAGGTCAGATAAACAGTCGCTCCATGTAAAATATTAGTATTCAGCTACATCCGCTTAGACCGGAAGCCGATCCTGACAGAGTTGGGAAAAGGCTTGGCAGATTGATTGACACCCTCTGAGAAAGAATTGTCCAGGGATGTAGGTATAAAGCTGTAACTATCATTTCTGATGATTAGCTAAGTTGTGTATGGGAGGGTCCGTGGCTAAATCCCCCCCCTCTCCCCCAGAGCCCCCCTCTCCCCCAGAGCCCCCCTCTCCCCCAGAGCCCCAGTTAGAGCCGCCCAGCCGAACACTCCCGTGTATATTTCCCGCCTACACTATACCACTAAAGCCGAGGACATCGTGGAGTACGTGTGCCAAAGGACCAAATACAGACCGAGAGTGCAGTTGCTTGAATCGCGCCGCAACGTCAACTTCAAGGCGTTCGTGGTGCGAGTACCTACATGCTACCTGCACCTCGTCATGGCAGATGACTTTTGGCCGCAAGGTGTAATGTTCCGTCGGTTCCGCGGACAAGTGCCACACGATCGCACAAAGACAGTGCTCGAGTGAAGTGAATTTTACTAACATAGTTTTAAGTTTATACACTAACACACATTGTATTATTATAATATATATGTTAGTCTGTAAGCTATGGGCCAAAGTAGCCTGAAAATAAAGGTCTTATAGTTATAGTATAGTAAATAATAACAGCCACACAGGTCGATCGATCAGGTTAAGCTACGCTTGCCGCGGTTGTTCTGTGGATGGGCGACCATCTTTACATACCGTGACCCCTCCGTGCCTCGGAAAGCACGTTAAGCCGTTGGTCCCGGCTGATATTTGTGGATCTTTGACAGTCGTTACGGGTAGTCAGAAGCCCGAAAGTCTGACAACCAATCTTACCAAGGGTTATCGTATTACCCAGTAACTGGGTTGTGGAGGTCAGATAGGCAGTCGCTCAATGTAAAATACTGGTATTCAGCTGCATCTGGTTAGACTGGAAGCCGACCCCAACATAGTTAGGAAAAGGCTAGGCAGATTATGATGATGAACTAAGTTGTGTAGCTCCAAAGGTAGGTCAGTATTATAACTTTCACATACACGTTGACAACGCACATGCAAAGCTCTTGGTAGATATAGTAAGTCTAAATGTAGATGTTGGTTACTTCAAGTGATACTAAGAACTTGCTCTTAATAAAATCATTACAATAAGTTACATTAAAAACCTTTTATTTTTGTATTGCTTTGACCATGAACTAAAAACAGACACACGTACAATCAAGTATTACATTATACTTATGTAATTGTTATAATTCATAATATTATAATTTCACTATCGTTGCTACCGATTTTCGCAATCGATATTTTATAGCGTAATGTGTCTGCGACTACATCTGAATAAATCAGTAAATATCGGATGTATTTATTAGGTTAGTTAGCGCAAAAGCAGAAAATCAACTTTTACGCTCATATTATGATTATGATGCACTTTATTAGAGATGTTGATTGGATTATACTCAGATTAATAAGTGTGATGGTGCAATCAAGGATCCAAATGACCGTAAGATTAGAATGCAGGCAACTGGCTACCAGCCAATTTATCATGAAGGAATCTCATCGTGAAAATTTAGGTGAAATAAGCTTGAAGTGAACTGTCAATAGTGTGAATCCTTAGCTTCTGGTGGAAGCTAGGGCAGCTCACTTCACCTAAGTTTTCACGGTCATTCATTTCAACTTTGTATTCAGAATTTTCTCTTTCTATGAATAAATTTCTCTACTAAACATTAAAACAATCTCCGAATTGTTCATATTCTTTCATGTTGAGGTTGACACGAAAGAGATTTGGCTTCGTCGCGATGGACACAACTAATGTTTTTCATTCGGGCAGTGTAAATTACGATTCTTCCTTTGACTATGATTTGTTCACGAATTTAATAGGTTCATTTAAAAGTCCTGACTCACTCACTGACTGACTCATCAACGCCCAGCCCAAACCCCTTTACCTAGAAAGCTTAAATTTTGACAGAGGGTATTTATAATCTAGAGCCGGATTATTCGAAATTACCAAGGGATAGAGAGTATAGGACATACGCTGTCAAAGTGCTAATTAATCGTATACAAACTATAAAACATTTGTAAGCGTGGTATAGTTTGGTAAGAACTCAGCAATTGCTCTGGATGTGTGACGGGTCGATGATGCCCTATTTTGCCAACTTGTGCTTGCAATGACCTACTTGGGTCTTAACTTAACAAACAAATGTTAGATTTATTTCGTACCGAAAGTTATGTAATGTATAAAAGTATCGTTTTACGATACACAATCCATTTAAGCAGCCTTTAATGTTCCCACTACTGGGACACATGTCTCTCTGAGTGAGGGAGTGACACGTAAACCACGCGGGCCCAGTGCGGGTTGGTAGAGCTCGCATGTCTTCGATTGCATATTGTTTCTTATTATTAACGTACCTACGCATTTATTGATCAATCCACCAAAATCTTTTCATGCAAACAAATATCTTACGTTTTGGCAAAACGGTTGTTTATTCACAAATCTTTTAAGTATTAAAACATTTCCTTTTTATTTCAATGTCAATTTCGAGAACTTATGACCTAGATTCCAATTTGACGAACATTCATTGTGAACGTAGGTAATATATCACAGGATTTTATTACATTGTTATTATTATACTTAGTTAGATTACCTAAATAATTCGTTTATTACGTATTGTTGTAATCAGAGTAGGTGTGCAAGGATATTTAGTAGCTTTCCTTCAAAGTTGAATAATACTAATTTCGGGTTCAATATTTCAATAAATTGAAGACCATACTTAGTTAGTATTCAGTTGCTCCAAAACTTTCCACTTTTTAACAGTTCCACCTGGTCCCATTGCACCAGCTGCATCCAATGTTCCGAAGCTCTTTGGGATTGCCTACCGATAGATTGTCATTTGCCAATAATCCAATTTGTCAACCAGGTACAGACTCCCTTCTACCACTTGCAAAATTCTCCTCTTGAAAGCAAGCAGTCACTACAGAGGAACACAAAACTAAAATAAATCAAAAGACATTTATTCAAATTAGCCTTAGAATCAGCACATTTTGGATGTCAACATTCCATAAGAATGTCCCATAAAAAGCCCATTCTTCACCACTTCATAGTTCTTTAGCTGGGAAGAAGAAGGTGGGACAAACTCCCCCGTAACAGCCATGACACATCCCTTGCCATATTATTTTTTTGGTTTGACTACATAGTTTTTCTAAGAAGCCCGTGACTTTCACTGCCCTTATTTTGTAGACGACGCCAGTTCTGACGTCAGACAAACGATTCCAAGAAAAGATCTTACAATTACTATGACTCAATGAATTCACGTGATTAAGATCTAAGAAGACTGATATTACGTAAAATATACATAGGTATTTGGATATCAAATCGTTTGCCAATTTATCGAAAACAACCCGATGGTTTCCAAACACTGTAATGTTGAATTTTTGCTTTCTCTGACTCTGAGTAAGTGTTAAAATATTTAGAAATAAATTAGGTTACTTTTACTCAATAAATGTAGGTCATCATCATCTGCCTAGCCTTTTCCCAACTATGTTGGGGTCGGCTTCCAGTCTAACCGGATGCAGCTTTTTTTTTTACTCAATATATTCGAATGATATTCTGTTGCTTCATTTAAAAGATAATCTACCTCCCTTCGATGAAATTAAGCAGAAAAGTAGCCTCGGCCTCTTAATGAAGAGATCTGCAGGAGTACCAAGGTAACCGACATAGCCCGAAGAATTGCCAAACTTAAATGGCAGTGGGCAGGGCACGTGCTCGCAGAACAGATGGCCGATGGGGCCGAAAGTTTCTGGAGTGGCGACCGCGTACCGGAAGACGTAGCGTTGGAAGGCCTTCCAAAAGGTGGACCTTGTGAAGGCCACAGGAACTCGTTGGATGCGAGAAGCACAAAACCGGTCGAAGTGGACGCCTATGTCTAGCAGTGGACGTCTTTCGGCTGAAATGATGATGATGTAGTCTCGCCCTGGAAAACATCTAAGTATGTATGTAATTTTCATCCTAGAAAATTAAAAATTTTAGAAACGACCTTTTTAAAACAGGAATAGTCAATATATAAAATTATTTTAGTTAAACTTTTAACGACTATCAGCCATAAATTCATATAATCATCTCAAAGAACTCCAGACTTAAGGACATTCACAGTCAGATAAACAGTAAAGTATTAGGTACATACCTAAACTATTGAAAGATAATTATAATTTGTAACCAACTCAACATTTGTAGAGCTTATAAGTAATTAACAAGTTTTCCTCCAATAAAAGCTGTGTAATATTGAACAAAGCAACTAACATGAACATTCTTTTATACTGGCAACATTTTAAAATAGCCCCAGTGCATACTTATACATATTTAATGAAGCTCATTCGGAAGTGACCCACATGTGTTTCCTACCTTCTTTTGTGGCCGGAGGCTGCATTAAAATGGAAAATTTCAGCTCCACCTGAGTGGAAAGATTTTAAGAGAATCTCTAAAATACGTGCGCTCTAGATTAAATAAACTAATAATGGAATGTAATGAAAGTATAATACATATTTACAATAGATACTAAATTAAATGACTAACTAACTTACTATACAAATAAATACAAAAACAAAGGACACTTAGGCGTCGAAGTACTCGTCCGCATCGCTGTCAACCGGAAACATGCCCACATATAGTTTACTATAAACAGAAACAACACATAGGTAGGTTACTTTTTAACCCGGTAATACGTTTCCGTGGGATAATTTCCGAACACCACGCGGGCGAAGCCGTCGCAAGAGCTTGTATTTAAATATATGTTTATTTTACGCGTAAATAACGTTTCAGAGACGTCATTCACCGGTGTAAATTGTGGATGCTATGTGTAAGAAACCGTACCTTTAGGGGCTTGGAAATATACGTTTGGATGTCTTGGTAAAACCTGTGTCATTAAAAAAACTAATTATAAATGACAGCGTTATCAGGCACCTCTCACTCACTCGCTATACGTACAAGTGAGAGGGCATGACAAGCTCCTTTGTTTGACCGCCATTTTTTAATTCGTTTTTTTGAACGGTGCGGGTTATATTAGACAGAACTGAAAATACACCAGACTCCTTTATTTTGACAGCTTGAAAGCTATTGCATTACATTTTACAAAAAAAAAATTGCCTCTGCTTTTTTATGAAAGTGTCTATGGCAGTATCTGCCTAATGCTAAAAGGAAAAATTATTAATAACATACGCCTATAGTACCGAAGGGGAACGGTAGAGATGTACCTGTAGTACACCCACCGTAGACAGAGTAATCTATAGACTCATGGTATCCGTGTCACCGAAAGGGACATCATTCTTGCCCATTCTTCTCCATACGAAAACTACCTTTTCGAATGGGCGACTAGAATCATTTCTATTTAGTTTTTTTTTGACGTTCAAAAGTGCCTTTAATGTGCCTATTTGAAATAAATGATTTGACTTTGACTTTGACTTTGGACAAAAAATTCCGGCAATCTTCATCATACTATCATTTTTACAGCTTATTACACTGCAACTTACCATTTTCACAGTTGCGCAAATGTACTATTATTAAATTATGCACGAAAATGATCTTATTTTCCGTTTAATCGCGGTGTAGTTTTTATTATTTCATTCATAAACGTCAAACTTGTTGTGCACATTGATGTGCTTAGCCGACACGCAGTAAGGGACAGAAATATTCTTACTCTGTCTCTTTTCTTTGCTAGTGACGTAAATATATTTCTCTTTTTCTTGTGCGAATGAAAAAGAAGATATGCAGCAGTCTATACTTTACTCTGCCTACGACACCCACATTTTGCCACATTTTTTATTTTATTTTTTTTGTTATGTTTGAGTCTCATGTTACGTATATTTTTAGAACGCCCCCCAGCGTTCGAAAAATATACGTTTAGATATAAATCTTATTGGATATGATTTTCACAGAGAAATCTGTTCAGTATGACGGGGTAAATCACCCCCTTGCCAGATGCAGTTGACTTAAGCAGACTTAATCTTCAGCCTGTATAATTGGGTTATCAAACAATGAATTGGCGTGCAGAATGGGATATGTATGTCTTAGTAATGCAATCGAATGTACGAAAGGCGTATCAACGTCCCTAATTCAATCAGAACATGCCTAATATCTATAAATCATATTGGAGAGATGAACGGCGAGCTAACGTTCTTGATCGTTAAAAAAATGCAATAATTTTTATTAGTATTAGTTTTCAGTAGGTATGAAAATGAATGTTTTTGATTACGAAAGTTTTAATAAAAACAACTGTGTTTTATAGTAGTGATTAAATACTGTGCTGCATGTACAAATAATGTACATTTTACTGTGCAACATTCAAGATGACTAATGGATTGAAAAAATGTAGGTTGTTATATTTTTCGTATTAAAAATATAAATTTTAATAAATGAATCCTAAAGGAAACAGCACCGTGATTGCTCAAAACATTTTCAATCAAAATTATTTAAATCATTTTGAAAGATATTATCAACGTAATTATCGCAATGAATGTTGTTGAACTGTCAAAATTAAAGCCATTGCTACTATTAGAGTTTTGTCTCAATTACGCCGCAGCATAGTCAGGCAGTAAGTGGAATAAGTAGGAATAGGCAATAATCTAGCAATATTTCACTAACATCACGTGACAGCACAAATTATTCTCAGAATCCAATTATTTTAACAAAACTATTAGTCTACTTTGCAAATAGCGTAATTATCGCAAGTTGCTAAGAAGCTATACCCACACAAATAAACAGAATAATTACACCTTCTCGATACAAGTGACCTTTAAGTAAACAGAAATCGATTTAATTTGCGTACTAGTGAATGTTAAACATTTATAGAGGATGTAATCAATATAACGAGATGACGGTAATTGCTAATACCTAATAAGCTAAACGTAAGGAATATCCTATCTGTACTCGAAATGGACTGTTTATACGGTGCGAGCGATCAGAAAGCTAATTTCCGTAAAAAAAATGTTTAAAATCTTGTCGCAATCTCATTTAAGCGCCAACCAATGTCAAAAATTTGGCAAAGATGTTTTATTTGGAAAAAAAATCTTTTAACTTTCCTCAATTAGAGGTTATTTGACAGATTGAGAACCAAATGACATCCTAAAAAATATTATACGAATGGAATATGATATGGAATTTTCTTTAAACATTGACACGTTTTTATTGCAATTAAATCCTATATGTTTCCATAAAAAAATAACTGCAATATGCAACTTGTCTCCAAAATAAAAAAAATAGCAAGTATCAAAATGTCTTGCTACTGGTTATCAATTACCAACGCTATAAGTGGAGTAAGCACCACAATCGACCTACTTGTAGCGCCCCGGATCTCAAGTACGCATCATGAGACCCTTTGTTATTGGTGAGACAGCTTTTGTACTGCCAATCAGTTTGAGGACCGAAGGACCAAATTCTTTAGAGACATCCAATGGGATGATGCAAGCGAGTTTGTAATTAGGAGGATTTTAATGAGGTTACAGACAGAATGGGACTAGGTGTGGTTACAGACGAGCGACACGTGTCGACGACAGAGGCTACTGCAAATGTTGACGCGTGTCTGCGACAGCCGCCGAAGCGTGTCGTTCCTGTATTTGAGAACGGTGCTCAAATACACGAGCGGCATGTTGTCTGCGGCAGCCGCGGATCAATAAGAAAGACTGGATGGCCCCAGTGGTCCTTTTTCCTGAGATTGTATGTGTGCATTCCGTAAAATCATTTGGACTTTTTGACTCCATAAATATTTTGTTGTTTCAAGCATTTAGAAATGTTGATCTCTAAATAGAAAAAAACTGTTTAAAATGTAATTGATATTTTCTTTCTCTAGCTTTTGTTGTCCTGGCGGTGGCTGCTTATTCAAACATGGCAAACATCGATTCATTGGAAGACGACAAGTTCGGTGCAAAACTTGTGCTTAGAACCACGGTAAGTAAAAACAAGTAATATTTTATTTTCTAGCTAAAAAACAATACTTGGACACCCCTGGCAGAGGGTAGGGATGGAAAACGAGGTGTCGATAGTTTTGAGAGTACTGTAGAAGTTTTAACCTGCATATGGCTTCCTCATGCAACCTCTGCGAGTATTTCATAAGTAGATGGTTTGAATTATTTAATTATTTTACAGGGTACAGAAAACCGAGAAAAGGAAAACGAAGATAATTCTCTGGAAAGTTTTAGCAGTTTTATAGAAGAGAAGCTGATGCATCAAAATCAAGCGCTTGAACATTTGATAAAAGCGGTTGACGCCAGTGGAGACATGATAAAAAAGCTGATCGAAAATTTGAGCAAAGGTCTAGAAAAACCGAAACTGCCTACTAAAGCGGAAGCTGAAGAGGTACCTCAAGTTAAACGTAAAAACAATAATAGTAGAAATTATAATTCTAAAGACAATACTAAAGATAATCCTGTGTTGAGACTCGGGAAAAACATTCCGAAATATGGCAAGCTTGCCAAAGACTTGGTGATGAGAGATAACAGTGATACAGATCCGACGCCTCTTGTTGAAGAGAGTACAAATTTACCTTTGTTGCAGGCAAGTGGAAATAATAGCAATAGAAAAAAACATGATAAATAAGCAGCATTGGTTTTATTGCATCGAGAGAAGAGGATTTGCCACTTATCTATAACATACAACTAACAAATAAACATGATGTGTTGTCGAAAAATATGTGTTTTTCTAAAATATTTTCAAAGGTTGAAATGATAGAAAATTTTGTAGAAATCTGTTCTGTTTGTTAATGATTCTACTTTAGAAATAGGCAAGTAAAGACATCGATATTTTTTGAAAAATTAAATGAAATTTTCTATCTTTTCAGCCCGGATCACGAAGATCATTTGGAGGTGATCCTTCGCTCAGTCCAAGTCAGCAAAGTGACGATAGTAAAGCAAATCCTTGGTGTCCAATGGCGTTACTTTGCCAGAAGATTGAAGAACCTGTTTGTGGATTCGATGATGAGTTCGGGTATGGTAAATTTGAAAATTTCTGCCATTTACTTCGTGTCAACTGCTATTGGAAATACAGTAAGTGTATTTAGAAATTTATTTTAATTAAATTCATCTTTGAATATTTATTAATTGTTTATAAATCTTCATCTTGCACCTAAATAGAATTTTCACCCTTTCTTGTTTTGTCATTTTCATTTGCATTATTGTTTAAATTCTTTTTCTGTTCTTTCAGATTTTGCTGTGGTGTATTCATGTCGCCCAAAATTATGATACGTTTGTTGAATTAAATATTTAGTTACGAGTGATTTTGTAATTAATGTTTATTAAAATAAAAGTCAGCTTTAAGCCATTTATTTTTTCGGTAGTCTCATTTGATAGCCCATGTGGTTTCCTTAGAGTGGTGGTATATGTTTGCAGTACGACTTTTTTACTTTTACGAATTCTGAAACAGAAAAAGGATACTAAAAGTGCATCCACACCGAAGTTACTTTTTGTAAACAACATTTAGCAACGATAATATTACGTAACTTTCTACAACTTTAAGTAAGACATTAGTTGTTTATTAAATAACTTTTTGTTAGTCGTTGTTGCCCACCAACAAATGCAAATATTGCACCACTTGCAAATGTTGCTCCACAAAAAAAATACTTAGGTGTGCATGCGCATGATGCAATATATTTATATACATATAACACGTCCACTTATTTAAAATTCCAAACCGCTCTATGAAGAAACATGTTATATAACTAGGTCTTATAACATATTATGTTATACATTGTGGACACAGGTCTATATTTTGTTTTGTGTGATCTAACTCCTGCACATCAAGCTGCTACAGTCTGTCAAATTTCTTTAATAAATTTTCGACTTTATCGCTAAAGCATAAGGTTCAATGTTGATTGGGAAAATTAGACAGTTTCGGGTAGCTTGGTGTGCTGGCGCGGCGTCTTTACATCAAAAATAATGGTATAAGTACTATTATTTTTGACGTAAAAACGCCATCAAACTAAGGTTTGATGTACAGAATGCATACCGTAATTGACGGCTTTGTGATGTGTCTTTTTACAGCCTGTATGTTGTTAGAACTTACTCGTTTTATATTCGCAGTTATACTCTAAAATATCACATTTATCTAGGAACCATCGCACTTCTGTTGTTTTCTTGATGATCCCGCACTGTCGTTTCTTAGTGTGAACGCAAACCCCTGCATCTAAGCATGGTATCTGAAAATGTAAAATTAAATTATGATCGTACCGAGTTTTAACTCCGTCTTCGTCCGCGGGAAAGTAAAAAAATTGCCCACAGGAATGTACTACTGGGATAAAACGTGTGTATTATTATATTACTATTCTGTGAAATTCTCACCGTGAATACCTAGACTAGATGAAGTGAGTTGTCAATTGTGTCAATTCCCAACATCAGCCGAGCTAGTCTGTAAAATACTTACCGCGAAGTGAGCTGTCATTCGACTTAATGTTAGGTCTTGCAACTAGTGACAGCTCACTTCAAGCTCATTTCGTCTAAGCGGTGCTATTCTGTAAAAATCTCACCGTGAAAATTTAGGTAAAGTGAGCGTGGAAGCTGTCAATAGTGTCAATTCCTAGCAAAAACAATCTCACTAAGTTTTCACGGTGAGATTTTTACAGAATCGACCGGAAGTTTTCTCGGTGAGATTTATACAGAAGATCAGCAGTTCAGCAGTTGAGGCGTGATTGATTTATAAACATCCAAATTCACATTCACATCCAATAATACAAAAAAAAAGTTACAGACTATACCTACAGACAGACTACACACACACACACACCCCCACACACTACACACTACTACTACAGACTATGTATTATAGAGTATACAGATTATTGGGATAGGTATTATAATGGTTCAATAAATCAATGTTTAAGGAGTTATTATAGGAATTATTAACAATGTTAATACATTTAGACACATCCATATATCTTTCTTTTTGTTTGTTTATTTAATTATGTGTTTTAGGTTCAAAGAAAGATAAATTTGGTGAAGAAGAAGAAGCTAAATCATCAGTAGTAATAGTTTGTCTGCCACAGAACTTTAGCTCCAACAACTCAAGAGAGAGATTTCCAGTAGAACTGTGTTTGACAAGCAGACACCGCTTTGTATGTTATGCAGAAAGTTTACAGTCACGTGCATATATAGGTACATAGCACTTACGCAAATTACAAAAGCGATTTTCTAGTGAAATAACGATTGCAACTTTGAGAAAAGACCGTTTTCATAACAGTATGGTGTCGAGAATAACATGTTTGTAACACCATAAAATTTCTAACAGTAGGTACCTACTTAAAGAGAGCTACTTAGAGATAGAGCAGTGGTGGCCAAGTGGTGACGACCGCGACTTACAAGTTGTAGGTCGTAGGTTCGAACCCAGACTATGCTTTACTATGTGTAAATTATATCATCACCACTGCTCTCAAAACGGTGAAGGAAAACATCGTGAGGAAACCGGCATGTCCTAGAACCAAAAATTCGAAGACATGTGACCAACATCTACCAACCCGCACTGGGGCCGCGTGGTGGATTACGGCCCACTCCCTCTCACAGAGAGGAGGCCCGTGTCCCATCAGTGGGAACATTATAGGCTGCTTATGATTATGCTATACTTAAAGAGAAAATTGCTTATTGAATGGTACAATCAAGCTACCCGAAACTGTCAAATTTTCCCAATCAACTTTGAACCTAATGCTTTAGCAATAAACTTAATACGAGTAGATTTTCATTTGACAGATTGTACTTAGTAGCTAGATGTGCTGGCGTCTGTACGTAAGTCAAAGGCATCTATGCTTGTGAGTGTACCTAAAGTTGTAAGAAAAATCTTATTTGCACGGTGCACTTGACGCCTTAAGCATTCTCTAGTATTCAACCAAGGATGGTAGAGAGGTACCAAGGCACGTGAAATATTTGAGATAGAAGAATGGTAAAATAAATAAAAATAATTCACAATAGGTGTAAACTTATAGCACCAAACTTATAAAATGAGTTATTTATAATTTAAAAAAAGTACATACACCATATTTCTTTGTTTCTATTTGCCACGAAAATGATCCTAAAAGAGTTGCAGTAAGAATCAGTCTTGTATACAGACACATTTATTATTTAAATGATCTTCCTTGACGTGATAGGTATTTTATTTCGAAGCTTCAGCTGTGGCACCTTACATCCCACGTTTACATGTGAAACCCTGAAAAATAATAATATTAAATATAATCAATAACACTCATGTAGGTATATCAATTTGCGTTGGTAATGTTCGTATACCCTGCCTATACTACTGCGCTTAATTAAGGGCTGATTTTTCAATCGACAGATAATTTTATCGCAGGAATAATATTGAATATTTGACAGTTCTTCCATACAAATCTGTCAGACGTCAACTTTATTCCACGAATAAAAATTATCTGTCAATTAAAAAATCAGCCATAGGAAGAACATCATGAAGAAAAATAATTATGAAATTATTTTAAAGACCTTTACAGGTTGATAAAGGGAACCGAGAGTTTAGAGTTATTTGTGTTTAGGAGGAGGAGAAACTTTTTCACAGATTTCCTGTACATAGATTGGTTTTGGAATTACATATAGCGGATCACCGATTTCCAAAGCAGTGAATGAAATCACTGCAATAAGCAAGTTATAGTATATTATTTTATGTTATCAAACCAGTACAACATACAATTCAATTTAAAAAAGCTATATAGAGTACAGATCATAAAAATAAATATTTTAACTAGGTACTTATATTATTTTCCATTGTTAGTTTCATTACGACGTCACACATTTGAAAATGAATTTCGTCATGTTTTCGATTGGTAAGCCTAGACATACCTAATTAGTACCTAGATACCTATTCTACCTTACCTGTTTTCTGTACATTTTAATTTTATTAAGCAAAATGTACTGATTTTTAGAACTAAGCCCGCAGTTTTCTAATTTAAAGTACGCCCGACATCCGAATAAAAAATCAGCCTTAAAAATCTTACCGGGAAAAATTGAAAAATTCGACGCGCGTTCGTGGAATGCAATCTGTATCTAATGTAAATAATTTATTTTACAGCGACGGTCATATTACTGGTTTTCGTCTGGCAATCTGAAAGTACAAAAGTAAGTTAAAATTAAATTTTAATTAAATTATTTTTTTATTATTTGTTGTGTTATAGCGGAAACAGAAATACATCATCTGTGAAAATTTCAACTGTCTAGCTATCACGGTTCATGAGAAGCAGCTTTTTTACCATTTGGATACGGAACCCTAATAACTAGCAACGCGTCACACAATGGCCAAAGCCCGCGCTGAAATGCGTTTTAATTGAATTTGCATGTAAAAAATCAAAATCGCGGGGGCGCTAGGCCAGCTACGCATGGGCGCGTTTTTCTGCACGGATTTTGAAAACACTGAACGTCGTCAAAATCTCGCCGCGATATTTTGACGTCCATGCGAACGGTCTTATAGTATATCCGCCTATATACAATGCCCGTGTTTCTCATTTTTAATTTGAATTGGCAGAGGGTTTAAAATTTGAGTGACTCTGATACAGATCTAGAAAAAACTATTGTTAATTGAATAATGGATAAGTACTTAGATTTTTTGTACTTGTAAAATGAAATAAACCATTTTCTTGCTAATACTTTTTAATCGCACAACTGTACTTTTTCACAATCCAACAACGACTAGCTTTGCACTACATTTTACCATTTAAAACGACATTTGCCCCACCCAGAAATAACGAATATCATAACTGTTATTTCTAAGTGTTGCCAAAGTAGAATAATAAATACATTTAGTTGCCATAGTGGAAATACATTTTAAAAGTTTGTTGATAGTGTTGCCACAGTGGATATTATAATGGGGTAGGTATTAAAATAATGTATATTTTCAATCAATGTTAATTTGTTTTTTTTTATCAATGAAATCACGACACTAGTGAAATGTAGTTTTATCTCCTCTTAGACGAGAAGTCCTCTGAGTTTGTTTCGGCACTTCTACTCGGAGTAGTCAAATAGGAAACGCCAACCTCATCTGCTTTATTTTTTTTATATTTTTTACTAGCTGTGCCCCGCGGTTTTACCCGCGTAAATGTCGATCCCGTGGGAATATCGGGATAAAAAGTAGTCTATATGTTAATCCAGGGTGTCAGCTACCTCCATACCAAATTTTATCAAAATTGGTCCAGCCGTTTGAGCGTGAAGAAGTAACAAACATATAAACACACACACACACACACTCAAAAGCTTTCGCTTTTATAATATAAAATCGATTCCGATAATATTATATCCTATTTACAGAATAAGCAATTTCATTCAATTTCAAGAAACGTTGAACGTTATTTTTTAAACACACTGTCTAACTTTTCAATGGATTTGAAGTTGAATCTTTCAGAATGTGCTGCACTTTTATTAAATGATTCTTGTTAGGCCTTAGAATAAGAAAGAAAGAAAGAAAACGTTTTTATTGCGACTTGTACAGGAACATTACAAACTAAAATAAACACAGTCAAAAATAAAAAAACAAATTATATAAAAAAAAGTAGGTAAGTACTTAACAAAATGAAACAGAAACTCCTATATGAGGCCAAAAGGCTCCTATCTCAGCATGATGCCGCGACATTTAACCCACACAGCACATAATATCTAGTAGATATCCAATATTAGTCTACTGAAATCTAAGATATCTAAGATCATAATGGAACGTTTAGTAGATATCTACAACTGGTCTTGAAATCATCTCTTAGTTAAGATATTACATAATATCTAGAAGACATCTACAGCTGATCATCTCTTAGAGAAGATATTGCATAACGTCTAGTAGATATCTACTGTTGGACTTAAAAATGACTCTGAAAGTTCAGAAGAAACAAAGAAAATCAGCAATTTTTTTCACTGTACTGAACCTTGCAATGCAAATTTATACTTACAAAATAATGAGTTGGACCCAGTTTTTCTATTTTTATTATTTAAAATAGACATACAATTTAACGAAATGATTATAGACGTGGACGTTACATTTTACAATTCAACTCAGCAGATCGTAATAATCATCACTTACGGCAAAAACACTTTGTACTTACAATAAATCGAGTTTATTGATTGGTACTTATTATTTATTTTATGAAACATTTTATTACAAAAACATTTTAGTGTTTTTTGTAATGTTTGAAAGGTTTGTTTTCGAATTTTGCAACGCAGCGAGACGACGCGTTATGATTACGTGTATAGGAACACAACGTAGTAATAGTGTACTGTGGCCCCTATAAACAATATAACTTAAAAAAAAGGCACGCCGTTCGGCTCTGTAATTCTTTTAAAAACGTGTTTTCTTTGCATAAATACCTAATTGGTGAAATCACGATGTGGTAATTTGATGTAAAAGTGCAAAAAAAAAAGAAGAAGAAAATTATATGATGTAAATTAGAGGATGTGATGTGTAAAGAACTTGTTGTTTTCAGATCAGTTATTTAAAGAAATACGGTGGAAGCAATGTATAGGCAGCAACATTTACTCTTTTGCGGATGATGTTTTCTGATTGCACTGGCTCCAAGTACTCTTGGGTTGGGGCTAATAAGAAAAAAGTTTTCTCGTGTAGATAATATAGAAGATATCTTCTAAAGTTTACTAGTAGACATCTAGTAGACATGTCTAGTAGATGTGTAGTAGATGTGCATTTAAAATGTCTAGAAGACATTTAGGAGGCGGACATAGAGTCATCTTCTAGATATCTACTATAGTACTTGTAAATATCAGCAGAGGTCTCCTAGATGTTTGTATGAATATTTAAAAGATATTTACTAGATATTCTTTAGACATTGTGTGCTGTGTGGGAATAAACTGTCTAGCTATCATGGTTCATGAGATACAGCTGGTGACAGACGGACAGTGGAGCCTTAGTAATAGAGTCCCGTTTTTACCCTTTGGGTACGGAACCCTAAAAAGCACCTAAGGCCAAACATGATTCTAAACCCCTAGCGTAAAGGCTCCTCCTTGCCAGCCAAGCAAAACTTACTATCAAAAAATGCCAAGAAATATGGTACCCCAAAGTGTCACATACTCACATTACCGAAATATTTGGAGGTAAAAATCACCATACTACATTAGACGGGCGCGGAAACTTTGAAAAAAAAACAAAATGGCAGCGGTTCGATATGCCACAAAGGTTCATGGTCCTTAATTAAGTGGTTATTAATTTCAGGAGTGCTACAAAGCGAAGAAGTGCATCCACGACGGATATGAGAAGTGCGGTGTCGACGAGAATGGAAGCCCGAGGAGGTTCCTAGACTTATGTGACATTCTGGAGTATAACTGCTATTATAATGCCAGTAGGTTTCCTGTTAACAACAATCCACATTCATTAGAAACCCTTATAAAAGGAAAAAGAAAAGAAAGAAAATAAGTTCGTATATTAAAAAAAATTCAACAAAAAAAAAATTGAGGGAAAATATGCGTCACATCATGTCATTATAGTGTCACCATGTCTGTCTGTCCGCGTTTAACTCTACAGAGACTCTTATTGCTTGAACACGTTGACAAGCGGGCGCGGTGGCGGGCGCGGTCACGAAATGTCAAACACAAAGCATAGTATGCAAGTGTTCACGTACAAAACGCAGGTGCGGCGCATCAAGTCTACCGCGCCCGCACCCGTCACCGCGGCCGCGCGTGCGTACGTGAACAAGCACTTAGTACCAAAAAGTTGTAAGAAGGCATGGTTATAGCCTTAAAGTATGTACATATTAGTCACGCTTACGAAGTTGTGATTTTTTTAGGATACCTTTCTTACACGTAAAGCGAGGATAATTGTTTTTTACTGTTCCATTCAATGATATAACCTTGATGTAAAAAGTGGTAGATAAGATAAACACGCTCTCTGCAAGTGGTACGTCAAAATTCTATGTCTTGTCTCATTTTCGCTCCCGATAATTACGACATGTCCTACTTCCTCGTGTCTTTTGAAAATCAAATGTTGAGCAGGTAACCTATCCACCTCTTTTTTTGAAAATCAAATGTTGAGCAGGTAACCTATCTACCTTTTTTTTATTTATAATATATCATTGCAACTATTCCATTGTGTTGTGTCGTTGGACCTATCTATGAAATCATAACATATTTGATGCCAATTCTAACTTAAGGAATTGTGGATTTTAATTATTATAATTCTGTAAATACTTATCTATTTACTTGTTACGGTCGTTATGGACCTGCAAATTGGAAAAAACCCTTAAGAAAATAGTATTGCTATAACGAAACTTGGGCAAGTGGCTACTCCTCATGACCCCTTGGTCCTTTTGCGACACCCACAGAGTTTGTATCCGACTATTAGATATGGAATCTGACATAGTTTCATAAAAAAAAACTTATTTTACATAAATTTTCAGCTTATACCGAAGCTCCGGAATC
Organism: Oligia fasciuncula; assembly: GCA_963082905.1. Lineage (NCBI taxonomy): Eukaryota > Metazoa > Arthropoda > Insecta > Lepidoptera > Noctuidae > Oligia > Oligia fasciuncula. Next base: position 11,097,710 of record OY720407.1, read on the forward strand.
AGCCTGCTTCAAACTGCCGCCATTGGAGGAAGATACATAAATTCTTAATAACGCTTAGATAAATAAATAATTATTGAAAATACTGTTTTTAATTTTTTTTTAATTTGGGGAGTTCGACAGTCAATTTACGTTCGGCAGTTGGTACCTAAGCCATTGCAATGTAATTCTTGTCGTTGTTATAAAGTAGGTATAAATTAGAATAATTGCCGTGACTTTGATAAAACTCTCGGCAATCATTCTACTAACCATGATTTATTCAAAAGAATCTGCAAATTAGAACTCCCAAATCAGGTCTCCATGAGTTTTTGCCTAAACTGCATCAGGAGAACGATAAGGTATTGCTAAATAAATAGATTAAAAAATCGCTTCATTATTATTCTAGAAGAGAAAACGAGCTATCTTTATCAATTAATTGTTATTTATACCAACCTACGAATAGTATTCAATTTCAAGGTGGAAATCATGCATCTACGCGCATTTTAGGGTTCCGTATCCAAAGGGTAAAAACGGGACCCTATTACTAAGACTTCGCTGTCTGTCCGTCCGTACGTCTGTCTGTCACCAAGCTGTATCTCAAGAACCGCGATAGCTAGACAGTTGAAATTTTCACAAATTATGTATTTCTGTTGCCACTATAACAACAAATACTAAAAACAAAATAAAATAAATATTTAAGGGGGCTCCCATACAACAAACGTGTTTTTTTTCGGTGTTTTTGCCTTGTGGTACGGAACCCTTCGTGTGCGAGTCCGACTCGCACTTGGCCAGTTTTTGTAAGCCTCTTAATCTCACTTCACCTAAGTTCTCACGATGAGATTTTTACAGGATAGACCGGTTGATGAAGACTACAGCTTTGGAAGAACAGTTGTTGCTAATATATTTTTTTTTGTTAGAAGAAGGAAAGAAAAGAAACAACACACTTTGAGCGAGGACACGAGAAGGTCATCAATGAGCATTGGTGCTGGCGCGCAAAATACTGTCGCTCTCTTGGAGGTGATAAAGTTTGCGCTGTTGACATAAGACGAAAAAAAAGGAAGGTGTTCCGGAATGCTTGCGCAATGTATAAAGATAACTGTCACTTTAATCAAGGTGAGATGTTGAAATAGAATAAGTTTTTTAGGAAGCGAATAAGCTATATTTGATCAATTAAAAACTTGAAGCCTAAATTACATAGTTTGGAATGGTAAGGACAAAAGTCTTATTGGCAATTTTAACGCGACGTGATGAGCCTAAAAGCGGAAAGGTGGATTATGGCCCACTCACAGAAAAAGGCCTATATGCCAGCAGTGGGAACATTAAGGGCTGATTATTCTATGATGAGCCTAAAATAATAAAGAATGCAATTGCGAATTCGCTAATAATTCGCTGATCTAAGCAATCGTAGATATTAGTAAGTACAGGCGGTCAAGTTATTTGGTATACAGGCTAAATTAGGTATTCATCTTTCCACTTCACTGCCAATATTCATTTTTCCTGTGTGCGTAATAACAACAGATATTATAAGCTTATGGCATACTTTAAGAGAACGATGTAAATTACTTCTAAGCCAACTCATATTTTTTAAAGTAATTAAAGTGAATGTCTTTTTGGCTACCTTTGCGGCTTAAAATAAGTAGTGACAAAAAATTAAATGAGTATGCTTAGATGGTTTGATCATGTTTAGAGGATGAATGAAAGGCGACTAACGAAAGGTATTACAAGGCAGATGTGACCGGAAACGCCGGGACGGGTCGCACTAGAAGAACATAAATAGTGACCTTATTTATTAGTGATGTTCTTCAGAAACTACGCAATTACGGTTACGTGCATACCAACCGTCAGGTTGCGTAACACACTATCAATCACAATCTGAATCATTTTTCTAATGCATTGCTTCACATGTTCGAAAACTGGCCTGCGTAAATGACGCAATGAATGTTGTTGAACTGTCAAAATGAAAGCCATTCCTACTGTTAGTGAGCTACGCTATTACCCCGCAGATATATGAACGTAAACGAAGCAAAAGGGGGATAGGGTCGTGGCAGATGGCGTCCTGTAACTTCTGTACCTTCCTAGGAAACGGCGCAGGTTTATGCATGTATGTTGTCTAATGGTGTTAGTTAGCTGCCTGTATACCAAATTGTTTGTTCAACTGTATCATCAAACATAGTCGAAATTAATTTTCTTATAAACCCGAGATAAGCTTTTAACTGACAATTTTGTGATATTACAAGTTTTTATTTAATTTTTCAAATTAATTTTACAGATTTCAAGAATAGCGTAATGTATGAATGCTTACTAATAGATAGTGTTTGGAAACAGGTTATTGATTAAAAACTATTTTGTCGTGTAATAGTTTTTTGTTGTTTTACTAACCATACATACCAATTTTTTTGTAGTAAGTATGTGGCATACTTGTGGAAATGTATTCTGTACTTTTTCTTCTTAGCGTATTAATGGCAAAATGCTCAAACATCTTTAGCCCAAAATTAAGCTGCGCGAACTCCGCTCACTGATGTCTACAAAATTCCGTACTAATAATATAATTAATAAATTTCAGTTTTTATTCGTCCACGACTATCCAATAGTTATATTTACATAAATAAATGTATGTTAATTATGAACATGGAATCACAATACTTAGGAATTGTATATAAAACACACGAGAAATGGTAGGTGTGTCCTTGAACGAAAAATTCGAAGACATGTGACATCCGCCCATACGAACTGGGCCCGCGTGGTGGATTATGGCCCACCCCCTCTCACAGAGAGGAGGCCTGTGTCCCAGCAGTGGGAACGTTATAGGCTTATTATATATACACACCAAACCCCGTCGTTTTTTTAATATTAACTGTCTTTGGTATGTACCTGCTATGAACAAGTAGTTATGCAATTCCTTTATCATTAATTAATAATTTTCTACTAATTGAACAAGGTTTTACAATGAAGATTAAATCTTAAATTGGCGTAGGTATAATAGTTTTTATTGGTTTTATCACACTTACCTAATTAATATTGTGTAAGTAGCATGAGACATAGTTGTTAAAAATGAATTTAGTGCTATTTTCTGTTGTTTTTGGTAAGGAATTATCAATAGAATATTTTGTTTAAGTATATAAAAATATACATGTAAATGTAACATAGTTACACACACAGACACAGTACACACACAACAACATAGTTGGGAAAAGGCTAGGCAGATGATGATACATGTAAATGTATTAAAAATCAGCCAAGTGCATGTTGCGTTGTTAGACCACGCACGGTGAAGGGAAAACTTCTTAGTCTGATGAATATTGACGCATATACAGTATTGGTTTTTCAGACCGCAAAAATAAGCTTGTAATTCATAAATAATTTTTCTAAAAAACTATGAAAAAAAAAGTTACTTTTTTTAACAATAATGTTACCGAAAATATCTCATAATATCTCAAAAACTGTTGACTTTAATAGCAGTGGCTTAGAAGCATCTTTCTAATTATGAGATCCAACAAAGGACACCGACACACGAATGTGCATTTTTTTTCATGACTCGGTTGCTTATTTATGTTGATGATTTCCCAACAACAAAAAATAAAAAATAGGAGTGCCACCCAGTATGATTTTTTTTTCGTAGTTTCACAAGCTACACCATTGTTCAGGAACCGACAACTTGACACTTTAAATTTTGCGGAAATAATTAAATCATCTGCCTAGACTTTTCCCAATTATGCAGGGTTAGGCTTCCCGTTTAACCGGATGCAGCTGAATACCAGTATTTTACATGGAGCGACAGCCTATCTGACCTCCACAACCCGGTTGGGTTATGGAGGTCAGAGAGGCAGTGTAGACTGGAGTTGATAAGACTGGTTGTCAGAGTACCCTTCTGGCTTCTGGGCTTCTGTCTTCCCGTAGCAACTGTCAAAGATTTCTAAATGGCAGCCGGGGTTAATCTGCTTTCTCCTTTTATTTAATTAAATTAATTAATGGGTTCGTTTTCAGTATTCCTTGCAACTTTATATCAAGTGGAAACGCAGTATAGTCAGTATGATGTGAGTAAGCTTCAATACTTTATCGAATACAACATTTTGTTCAACAGTGTACCCACATCGCAGTTTTCTATAAAATTCCATTTCGAGTGCTCTTAAGGGGCTTACAGGACCTAAACGCAAAAAAGCAAGTTTTAGAAACAGTAAAAGTACATGATCGATTACAGTAAACAAAATCAGAAAAATATGTGATACTCTTCAGGATAATTATACCTATGCTAGGTAGATAGTGTGTTGAAAACATAATCCCACCAAAAACATTTTCATGTTAAATGTTGCCAAGACGAGACCACATATGGCTCGCACTGCCAAAAAGTTATCAGATCTCATGCTCTCTCCCTAACTTCACAAACTCTACACCTTAGTCAAAATATGAGGCTTGGCCGTTTCGTTACTACAAGAAAGTAACTATTGTATAACAGAAAAGTAATGAACAGTCAATAAATACATTTTTCACCTTACGCCCATGTCATGGTAGCGAAACGGCCAAGCCACATATTTTGACTAAGGTGTAGAGTTTGTGAAGTTAGGACGTGTAGAGTTAGAAGCTTGGCTCTACATGAGATCTGATAACTTTTTGGCAGTGCGAGCCATATGTGGTCTCGTCTTGGCAACATTTTACATGAAAATGTTTTTGGTGGGATTTCACATCTTTTTGAAAGTTGCTTATGAAATAAAAACATTTTTTTTTGAGGGGTTCTTTACTAAAAATCCTGAAATATGTATTTTATTATTTATAACAAGGAGTCCCTATATCAATTTTCAGAACTCTAGCATCAAAATTTGCGGAAGTCTCGTACAAACTTCCATCCCCTAGTTTAAGGGGTTGGAGGGTAAAAGTTCCAAGTTTTAGAATTGTTTTGTTGTTTGTGTACTAGCTTACATACCAAATTTCAGCTTTCTAGGACTTCAGGAAGAACCTTAGAATATTGATGATCATCAGTGACTCAGTGACGAAATCGGGGTATTTTAGATATCAATAAAATGCCCTTGCGATTCGCTTGGCTCGTCCCCAGATCTAAAGTATAAGAGCTATGCAATTGAAACTTTATAGGTTTAATAAGTCAACCACTGACATCATATCCCGAAAATTTTGTTTATCTGGTAAAATCAAAACCCAAGTTAAGAAGGTTCAAAAATAGGACGAAGTGCTTCGAGAAAAGGTAGGTGGTGCCCTTGCGGTTCGCTTGGCTCGTCTTGGCGGGGGCACTCCCGTGCCCCCAGATACAACTAATTTGATACGATAGAAAAAAAACATGAAGATACCTCTAAAAACTTTCTTTTTACAATAAAAACCATACTAATATACATACAATCATTCTAACTTTTTGGCAGATTATTCTACAAGTAACATACTAAAATACTAGTGTTTTAATTTTTTTGTTTTAACAATAGATTTTTTGTACTTAATTAAATAATTGCTTCATATTTTGCAATAAATTACCAGCGTTGAGTCATCGCGCTTCTCTTTCTTTTCTATGCAGTCCGACAGTGACCGCGCTTTAGGTTATGTAAGCCCCTTAACTACAACCCGCCAGAGTTAACTTGAGACTTTGCTCGTATGACGTAAGCGCGCGGCACTGAGGCGTCGGTGTCCATAGCGGTAACAGTTAACTTGAGACTTCGCTCGCATGACGTAAGCGCGCGGCACTGAGGCGTCGATGTCCATAGCGGTAACAGTTAACTTGAGACTTCGCTCGTATGACGTAAGCGCGCGGCACTGAGGCGTCGATGTCCACAGTGGTAACACGTAACTTGAGACTTCGCTCATATTATGACGTAAGCGCGCGGCACTGAGGCGTCGATGTCCATAGTGGTAACAGCGCGGGGGTCGTGAGGGGCCGCTTGAGTCTCAAGTTAAGTCTCCTTACATAGACTTAAAAGGGGAGGATACGTTACTATATCACAGCGCGCGGTCCTATTGCACTAGTCCAAAAGACACAGTGGCACTCAAAGTCAAATCAAATCAAATTAAATCAAATCAAATTTATTACTCAAAGTCAAAGCATTTATTTCAAATAGGCACATAAAAAGCACTTTTGAACGTCAAAAATTACAACAAAATAGAATTGATTCTAGTCGCCCATTCCAAAAGGTAGTTTTCGTATGGAGAAGAATGGACAAAAAACTCCACCGTTACTCTTTTAAAATGTTTTAGTCTCAGTCACCCGAAGACCATAGACTCAATATTTTCAGTTTTTATTTAAAAATACGCTTCAAAATGCCTTCTTTTATATTTAATAAATGTTCTAATCAATTAATAACGAAAAATAAAACACACGGGATTACTTTTCACGCGTAAGTACAGCTACAAAAAAGTTTCATTGTTGAAAGTTATAATTTTAAGTATTTACTGATTGCTTCGCCATTTTTGTGAGACAAGACTGATAGTTGTGCACCGGGCCCAGTTTTAGTAATTGCGACGATGTTAGAGCGTAACGTATGTTCCCCCTTTAAGTGTAAGTATTTATGTATACCTAAGCCAAAATAACTTATGATTATTAAGATTTAATTAATTAATAAAAAATATAAAACGCATTTTTTGAGCGTAAATCGTCGGTATTCCCTAAGCAGCTCATTCAAGATCAAATTTGAATGACGTAAAACCATTAGTAAGTCCCGCAGTCAGGCGCGACGTAGGTACTCTAGTCGAACAATTTATATAAAAACTTCATAGAAATTGTTCTATCAGAGTCGCATTGCGACTGTCTGCGGAGCCTTAACTCATATCTCAGTATACAATAGAATGATTGCAGTGAGTTTAAAAACTCTCGGCAACAATTCTAATTTATACCTTACTTTGAAGACTTACATTGCACTTACTAATGGTTTTACGTCGATTGTGAACGTCTACCTTAGGAAGCTGAGGAATCCACAGTTGATCGTGAGTCAAAGTTCTACTGTAACAAGTTAAAGAGTTGCACCCCCGGGGGTCCAAAAGTGTGTGGCTATGACCAATATAAACCCTGGCTTGCCGAGTTTGAAGATATTTGCATCCTGTATAAAGCCAACTGCGAGCGTATGGGAAGTTAGTACTTTCAATTTATTTCTTTTTTAAAAGCGTGCTTATTGTTTATTTACGTTTTTTAGTTAAGGAAACTTAAGTTATAACAAAGTAGTAAGTAGGTACTTATGCAAACATAACTTAATGATCAGTGATTAAAAAAAAATATGTTTCATTCATCATCTAACTTTTTTGTAGACATTATTCAAAGACTCCATGAATTAAATAAATAGGTTGGTAAAATTTAAACAATAAAATATTTGTTCCGACAGTAGTACTTAACTATCAATTCAGCGTGGTTACTAAGTAAATGGTTGATATACCCGGCAAGCACAGTCGTACTATGGTTAGTGTCGATGACGCGTTGGTGGCTGCCCTCAACAACGTGCTGCTCAAAGATCGCTTTTAGCGATAAGACCGCCCATTGTGTCACCCTTTGTACAGTTTCTATATTTATGTCTGTATTTTATATGGTGTACACAATAAAGAGTATTCTATTCTCATCACTCATGTATTGAGTACGGTGCTCAAATACAAATGAGCAGTAACTGCAGCAGTCGACGTGGTCGACGGCCAGTTACCTCTGCCGTTGACGCATGTCGCTCGTGTTTATAGACACATTATACTATCTTGCTGTGTACATTATACTATCTTGCTGTGTACATTATACTATCTTGCTGTGTACATTATGGTGAATGAGAGAAAGGGGCGACGTGCGTATCCGCGGGTGGTATCCACAAATGCAGATTTTTTTAAGACAACGTTGAGATAATCGCAATATTGTAGTGAAACAACAACAATACTAAAACAAAAACACGTACTTTATTATTTTCACCAAAGATCTTATCATTTAACCCCCTTATGCTCCGCTAATGGGACACAATTGATTTTCTATTGTTTCGTGACCCACCGGTCACGCGCGGAGCTTTACCGGTTTTTAGATACTTAGTGGTAAAAAATCTTTCTATTTAATTATTTTTCAAAAGTTAGTAACATATGGTACTAATTTCAGGGTTCCACCCGGTGGATAAAGTCGTGTGCGACACTAGAATCAAATACGACAAGGAGCATCCGAACGAAACATTCGAGGTTATTCACATTCGTCCCACAAGTACTTCTCATCCTGTACTTAAAGCTGCTCGAGCTGCGACAAGTAAACGGCAACGAGTGAAATTGGTAAAAGCGAAATAAATAAATAAGCTGTTTTAAGTACTTGTTTCATTTATACACCAGGGTTATAAAACGGATATCTTATAAGGGTAGCACGCACCGCCCAGAGGACATGGTGGAGTACACGGTGGAGGTCTGCCCCGTTTGGGCGGAGCACCGCCGTGTCCTCGTAGAGGCGATCGGCGGCGACCTCTCGCGTCCGGCCCTGGTGCAAGCCATGGTCCGGGGCGAGAGGGAGTGGAAGGCAGTCACCTCCTTCTGCGAAGCAGTCATGCTAGCGAAGGAGGTTGCGGGACGGCTCAGGGAGAGAGCCTGCCGTCCCAGCCGCCGCGGGAGACGCTCCGGGCGTCGGGAGCCGCGTGACGACTCCCGGCCACTGTAGGCGCGGGCCTGCGGGCGGAGAGTAATGGGTAGCTCACCGTCCGATCAGGACCAGGCCCATGCTGGACAGCGCGTACGTGTTCCACGCGCGCCTTAAAGAGATGTCAACATCGAGGAAGGGGCCCCTTAGGGCCGCAGCCTGCCGGGTCAGGCCTGTCCGAAAGGGTTACCGCTGGCCCGGAACATAAAAGGTAGTCCACAAAATACTTTTAGGTATACCAGTGGCTCGTGTGCACTTACCCTTAGCATCGGCAAATTAGCGGTTTAGGGTCGGTTCACATTTGACGGAACATGCGTCGCGTATTATCGGTCGCGTAACGCCAGAACAGACAAATGTATGATAAAACATTCAACCTTTCACACTCAACCGATGATGCGTTAGTGCGTCGAGGGAACAATCGCAGTTAGGTACGCCCGACGTATTTTCCGTCAGATGTGAACCGACCCTTAGGGCTGATTTAACCAATGAAACTAAACACGATCAGCACATCTAAACCGCGTTCAAGTATTGTCAGTGTCAATATTCCGCAATCATTATGGCACTGACAGTTCTTGAACGCGGTTTAGGTGTAAGGGGCATAAAAAGGCCACTTTGGCAGAATCATACAAGGATAACATTATGAATCATAATATGGCGAAGACAGTCCGTGTATTTCTTTTTTTCGCTTCTCTACGTTGGTATAATCAATGAGATTGGGATTGGATTTGGATTGGATTGATTGGTATTTTAGCACAGACAAAAAAAATAAGTGAAAAATCCTTCACCAATGGGATTTGATACGATTAACTTAACAGTTAACTGTCCATTATGATTCATAATGTTATCCTTTTATGATTCTGCCGAAGTGGCCTTTTAGGCCCCCTGTTCGCGTTCAGCTTCATTGTTGAAAGTCGCCTTTTTTAAGCATAATACTATAATCTAAACTATACCCACTTTTAGCATCAGCGACTAGAAATTTAGTCGGAGAAAGACGAAAGAGAGATTATTACAACAGTCTCTTTCTAATGCTCGATGTCATATCAACGCCCGGGTACCGTATACCTTTTTTTTTTCCTACGTAACTTTTTTCTGCGCCCTGAAAAGGATTCTGCTCAGTAACAACACAGGGTAGGTTGGAGATAGCTAAATCTTCTATTAAATAATGCGTCAACGCAGCAGTTCACACCTACCCAAGTTATAAAGAAAACAAACACCACAGATATTCAGCCTATAATCTTAGGCTTAGGCGTGTGTACCACTTCTGGGACACACCCCTCCTCCCTGTGAGGAGTGGACCGTAGGTAGGTAATCCACTACACGCGCCCAGTGAGGGTAATATTTGATTCAAAGACCTTGTCTTTTTTAAAATATTTTAAGCCCTGGCTGGAGGCCCTAATTTATTTAGACAACCCATGCAAGTCCGGATTAGCAGACGACAACCTCCCAGGTTGAACTGCGAGACGCCAATCTAAACAAAAAAAACGGTCAAGAGCGAGTGGGACTCGCGCACCGAGGGTTCCGTACCGTCGTGAGGTCGTCGGTGAGGCCTATATTCGTCAGAGAATTTTAACACTATGCACTGCGTTGTAGGGTATTGCAGTTTTATGTTAGCATCATCTTTTGACCGATAGTGGAACTACTGTAACTTTTGTTGATGATTCCTAAAAAAGTGTGCTATTTAAAGACTTCGCTTTATTTTTTCTGTAATCTTTACATAAACTTCTAACACATGTATACAGGGTTATTTGTAAAACACCAGCAACCTCTTAAGAGGTCATTGTACTCATCATTATGAACAACTTTTACTATGGGACCAAACCTGAAATCGCGAAAAAAAAAACAGCTGTTCCCTACATTTATGTTCGTATAACTCGTCAAAATGTAGGGAACAGCTGATTTCTTTTTCGCGATTTCAGGTTTGGTCCCATAGTAAAAGTTGTTCATAATGATGAGTACAATGACCTCTTAAGAGGTTGCTGGTGTTTTACAAATAACCCTGTAGAATAATTTCAGATTTTTCTCTTTGCAAACTTCGGAGATAAGGGTGGGGGGAACGGTATTTTTTTTTACATTTTTCATATAAAGTCGAAAAACATGCGGCATAAAAAAAAAGAAAAAATGTTTGGTAATGTGCAAATTGCGCTCTTTTTAACCGACTTCAAAAAAGGAGGAGGTTTCTCAATTCGACCGTATATATTTTATATGATACCACTGCCACAGTGGGGCTACAAGGGCATACCCTTGTAGCCCCACTTCGAATATTTCAGATACCCATTCAGTCCCTGTTGCAAAAAATATACATATATTTTTATTTCTTTCTTATGTGCAAAATAGCTGGGTAAACGTCATCTAAAACTATTCCAAAGTTCAAGTTGATAGCATTAGTAGTTCTTGAGATATCCAGCTGTGACAGACAGACAGACTGAGTCTCACCATAAGGGTTCCGTTTTACCATTTTGGTACAGAACCCTAAAAAGTCTCGCAGACTTATCTTGCCCGCACAACCACGTATGCTAAGTCAAGTTTTTTCTTTATTTATCACGAGTTTCTATTATTACAGTATTATACCCTTTTTGCGGCATTTCATTGCTACAAAAAATTGGGTTGCAAGCCGGGTGGCGGCTGGGTATGTGGAGTTTCCAGAGGTGTAAACGCTCGTTTCCCCGACAAATGTCATTTACATGGTGCTAACTGCCTGAGGCAAGGAGGTTAGTATTAAATTTATTCTTTCAAATCAATAATTATTATATAAGTTGAAAGAGGTAGATAGGTTATACGTGCTCCGCAAGTGGCACGTTACTACTGGGCCAGGTAGCACACCTGAACTCAGTGTCACGTCGGTGTCAAAGCTGAACTCAGTGTCGCGTCGGTGTTAACGCTGAACTAAGTGTCGCGTCGGTGTCAACGCTGAACTAAGTGTCGCGTCGGTGTCAACGCTGAACTAAGTGTCGCGTCGGTGTCAACGCTGAACTAAGTGTCGCGTCGGTGTCAACGCTGAACTCAGTGCTGCGTCGGTGTCAACGCAGAAGTCGCGTCAACGGAAGCAACGTTACGTAGGTTTGCCATTTTGGAAGATCAAATGTTGCGTAGGTAAGGGCGCTTACAGACCAACGACACTCGATCGACGACGAGCGCTGCGGCGTAGTCGCCTTGCTGACGACCGTGGACGACGACGTCGTCGCCAAGTTGTGTCGTTGCAGTAAGTCCGTGCAGTCGGCAACAAATAGTCTAGAATACGCAAGTAAATTACACACAACTAGGCGACAACGTCGTCGTCCACGGTCGTCAGCAAGGTGACTACGCCGCAGCGCTCGTCGTCGATCGAGTGTCGTTGGTCTGTAAGCGCCCTAATGCAGAGTGGTAGGGACATCGACGCACAAACTGTAACCATATTAAGCACAAAATTCTAGACGAGAAGAAAAAAGTCGGTTACCTATTACAAAAAAGGCAGCTGTTTCATAGGAAAGTGAATCTGCGGATCTCCTCATTCCTGATTCGATCACGCAGGGAAACTTCAAGCATAGCCCTCTCCATTGACCTTTGGGTGACTTTTAGCCTTCTTATAAGCAAATTGTGAGCGACCACGTTTCAGTGCCATAAGTCATCACTGGCCACACGCACTGGAAAGACTTTCGTCCTGAGACACTGCGGTATGTGGGATGAGAAGATATTGACACGACATTTGACATGACTTTCGTTTGGTCCATGTTCATTTTAAGACCCACTCTTTCGGAGGCTCTACTGAGGTCATCGAGCATTGTACTGAGATCCTCCATAGTCTCAGCCATGACTATGATATCGTCGGCAAACTGAAGGTGAGTTATGTATTCGCCATTGATGTTAATGCCAGCCCCTTTCCAGTCCAGAACCTAGAAGACCTCCTCCAGTGCAGCGGTGAACAGTTTCGGAGAGATAACGTCTCCCTGTCTCACACCTCGCTGCAGAGGGATAGGTTTCGAGCTCAGATCCTGGAGTCGGACTGACATAGTGGCGCTTTCGTACAGACACTTCAGCACCTCGACGTACCGATAGTCGATCTGGCACCGTTGAAGAGTCGTATCATAGTAAAATTCAACTGATTGATAATCTTAAGTTCACTTCGAACATCACTCAATTGACGCTCAAAATGCGAAAGAGAACTCACTATAATATTATATTTAAAGGAATTAGTTGTTTAGTTCTATAGGTGTATGAATATTTCTGAAGAGATCATTGTGAAGGAGCTCCGGGAATTATTATCACAACTAGTTCTATTTCTGCCTGACGGTGGATCAGCGTTTGAGCAATGGCACACGGGCTTTGCAATGCATTGCGTCATCACAGCGTGCAGCGCAGTGATTACAACGCATTGTCATCACGAGTGTGTGCATTGTCATCATCAGTGCATCACGAGTGCTGTGATGACGTCACCGCTCAGGCGTTGCAGCGCTGACGCAACGCATTGGCAACGTCCGTGTGGTATCGCCCTTAGTGTTTCCATTAGAAAAACATGAGCAAAATATAGGTACGTTTGGCTCCGAAAGTCCATAGGCAAATTTACACAGCAATAGCTTGACGTTTAGTTTGACTTAAGACCTTCTTTTAATGAGTAATTTGACACACACACCCGCATATTACTCGAATAATCACGCTATTGAATATAGTTCCGTGTCATATTCGTCTTGTTCACATAGTTCGTAAAACTTTATGATTATACCCACAGAAATCTAAATAAATAAAATATAAGGTAGAGAGATGCAGGTAACTTAGGGCTCATTCACCGCGGCTAAATAGAATGTTGTTCTTTCTTGGTTGGTTGATAATTTGATATTGTGGGTTAGTAAAGTGTGTTTAATCTATTAGCGGTATTGTAGTTAATTTTGAAATGCAAGCAAATTTAAATATAGAGATGAAAGCGTATATTATCGCGCTGCGTAAAGTGGACTTAATATTATATCACAAATATTTGATGAAACCGGACTGACTGTGAGTATTATGATTTAATTATTTTATCTAACAATTAGGTAATTAAAGTAGGTATAACTGCTGATCCTAGTAGTTATTTTTTTAAACGTATTTACCATCAGCTCTAAATAGGAGAAAAAAAAAACATATTTCCAAAAGTTTATTTATTTACTTTTGGAATGATGAATATAACATTAAGTATAATTATAATATTTATAATCATTTTGTAACATTTCTATTTTCAAATTAATTTTATTTAAAAAAATAGTACCTAATATTATTTTATAATTTTGCTAGTAGCCTAACTTAAGTATTCCTTTTTTGTTTTAGAGAAATTACCTACTGTGAGTCGGAGGGTCAAAGGAAGAGGGAAGAGGGTAGCCTTCACTTGCCAGTCGAAAGCGAAGTGGAAGGCCCCAGCTGGTCAGGGAATATGAAACTAGTGGTTTCTTAATAGGGAGACATTTTGCCAAATTATTCGACACGTCTTCACGAAGCGTTCGCCGTGCAAACGAAAACCAGCTTAAAAGCCATATTTGATTAGAAATAATTATAAACAAGAACGTTTACATTTTGCGATAAGATACAGCGATGGGAAGCACGGAATGAGAGATCAGTTGAAGTTCAATCAATGATGAACAGTTGAAGTTGCATTCAAGGAAATATGCAGATATATTATGTTTATTTTAGGATCCATGCGCCAGCGTTTACTTGATAGCATTGATAATAATGGGGGTTATACAAAGTATTAAGTTATAATTTACAAATTGATATAGTCCTTAATATTAAAATAATATTGTGTCTGGGCCCGCGTGGTGGATTACGGCCCGCTCCCTCTCACCGAGAGGAGGCCTGTGTCCCAGCATTGGGAACATTATAGGCTGATTATGTTATGTCATGTATTGTGTCATATCCGTAATAAGGATTATTTTGACGTTTAGTATCAATCTTCTTTTCATAATGAATACTAAAGGTATAACCGCAATAGGTCCTAATAAATACGATTTGTTAACTTTGATATTTGAGATAGTGCACTGGCAGTATACCTATCAAAAGTACCACCGAGTAATTTAATTGTGTATTGTGAAGGAGTCCGCAATTTTATTTATTTACGTGCGTAGATTTGCTAGTCGTGGTTTGTTGGAGTAACGGTAGTAATTATAGCATAATATTATTATATTACTGAGATACAATATTTTAAGTCTAATGGTCGTAGTTTACTGATTACCTGCTTTACTTCAATAAATTGTTCTTTAAGAGAAAATAAACTGTTTTAACTAGAAGTTTTCAATGATGTCTCTGTGATCAACGCGGTGAAAACCGGAAGTGATCACCGCATGGTAAGAGGCACATTGAACTTGAATATCAAGCTGGAAAGATCTCGACTGATGAAGTCTCCGATCCAGGTCCGAAACCCCGAGAGCTTTCAGCTCGAACTTCAGAATCGTTTCGAATACCTAGGGAGCTCTGTGGACGATTATAAAGATAGGTTCGTGGAAACTGTCCATTCGGTCGGATCTTCAAGATCCATTGCACGAATTCAAAAAACAGGCTCTCTGATACTACTTTACGGCTCATGAAGGAGAGGTGCGAGATGATCCTGCAGTCTTCAGATGATGCGCTAAATTACCGGCAACTCAATAGACGGATCTCTAAGTCCTTGAAAAGCGATCTTCGCCGCTTTAATACAGACCGTATTAAGGACGCGATAGAGCGAAATAAAGGCTCCAAGGATTTGCTAGAGATTGGTCTATTGGGCGGAGCCAGCTTACGAAACTGAAGACCGATGATGGCAGGATCGTATCCGCCAAATCCGAGCTGTTGAGAGAGATTGAGAGGTTCTATGGACAGTTATACACGTCAACAAGTAACCCCGTTACGAATCTGGCAAACGACCTAAGAGCTAGATTGACCCGACACTATACCGAAGACATCCCGGACGTCAGCCTGTACGAGATTAGGATAGCTCTGAAGCAGCTCAAAAACAACAAGGCGTGTGGGTGATGACGGAATTACGGCCGAGCTCCTGAACGCTAGCGGAAAACCCGTTCTTAAGGCCCTTCAGAAGCTGTTTGGTTCCGTCATACTCGAGGGTAAAACACTACAGGCATGGCACAGAGGTGTGGTGATACTTTTCTTTAAGAAGGGCGACAATGCCCTTTTTAAGAATTATAGGTCCATCTCACTTCTGAGTCATGTCTACAAGCATCAGTTTTCGAGAGTCATCACGAACCGTCTCGCGCGCAAGTTTGAAGACTTCCAGCCTCCCGAACAAGCTGGATTTCGTAAAGGCTTTAGCACCGTTGACCACGTACATACGCTGCGACTGGTTATACAGAAGACCGAAGAGTATAACCTGCCACCTACCTGCGATTGTGGACTACGAGAAAGCCTTTGATTCGATCGAGACGTGGGCTGTGCTGCAGTCTCTTCAACGGTGCTAAAGATGACTGCCATATCGACTATCGGTATATCGAGGTGCTGAAGCGTCTGTACGAAAACGCCACTATGTCAGTCCGACTCCAGGATCAGGAGGGAGCAGGAGGAGGATCAGACCTCGAAACCTATCCTTCTGCAGCGAGGTGTGAGACAAGGTGACGTTATCTCTCCGAAACTGTTCACCGCTGCACTGGAGGATATCGGAAAAAAACAGAAAGAAAAATAATAGTCTCATCTGGAGATTGGAACCCAGACCTTCGAGTTTGCTAATCCAATACGTAACGTTACTAGCTATGTGTACTTGCTGTGAATGCTGTGATGAAGTCCATTTTAGCAATCGTATGAACCCACCAAGGTCATATGTAATTACGTACCCTGTATGTAAAAGCGACGTTATATTTTGGTTTCGTTCGAAGCTAGCCAGTGTTCGAAATCTGAGATGTGCGTTGTGTTGATCACTTAAACGCGCGGCGGTCTTCACAGCAAAATCGCTGTTATTATGCTTAAGCAAATCTGATGTACCTATACTGTACTGTTGGTACCTAGAAACAAAGAAAGAAAATTATTAATTTGGGACACGTGCATAAAATACAAACAGTAAATTCATTTCTTTGAAAAAACAAAACAAAAAAAAGACCAGTGGGAGGTTAAAAAGACTCCTATCTCAGCATAATGCTGCGATATTTAAAAAATAAATACCACATAGAGGCCTATTCAAACCTAAGCGGTATTCGCTGCCGCTATGGGTGGAAGTACATACTCGTACCGCGCGGGTTTCGCTCCGGTATTTAGTATCAAGTTCCGCGGCTAGAGCGGAATAGTTGGTGTCATACATAGTGCCGCATAGGTCTGGTATTGTTTACTTTCTTCTACAAAAACTTCTTTACCTTCCTGAGTGAAACTCGAACTCGGTATTCTACCCACAACAGTAATATGTGTGAACAGTAAAATTACCGCATACCCATTCGCCATTCGCGTGGCCTTAATGGTAGGCCACGTGCGCTTCCTATAATTATTTGCCATAGCAAAATTTTATTTCAAGTAAACATAATTAAAGCAAGCAAAAAAGAAACATTTATTATGTTTAAATAGACTGTTTAGTTATTTCTTAAAATAGGACTGTGTTTGTCATCAAATACCTCCTTATTTTTTTATCTACAGGTGATGACACAGAAATGGTAATGATGGAATATTGTTACCTACTATTTCTGCCTCATCACCATCAGGTCATTAAATCCAGCCGTATAGGTACCCATCTTAATTTTTAAACTTTCCTTTCAGTGTACTGGCAAATAAGCACAGCGGAATGCAACGAAACGATAACGTTTGTAGAGTCGTGGACAGCATATTACGGCCAACCTATATATGAATATTCAACGCTGCCGCCGACGACGACGACGGAAGAATTTTTAACGACGCCTGAGGTGCAGCGCCAGAAACAGATCAAAATATCAGCAGAAAAATCAATTTTCACCAAAATCAAAGACTCTATAGGCATTTCTGCTAACTTTTCTATTCACTATTGAATCTTGAATATGATTTCGTTATTTTATTTCGGAACCCTAGCAAACTCACATGATCAATTGATCACATCAAAGCTATCATAAATTGTTAGATTGTACTGGATAATATGGATTAATGTGTTTTTCGTGAAAGTAATTTTGTGCTAAAACTGCATGTTGTTTTCATAAGGGTTGTTGCTGATGCATATTTTTTTCATATCAGCGGATGCTGATGCTGATTTTAATTACTTTCTTAAAAAAACAGTGACCATTATGAATTTATACCTAAAAGTTGCACAGTTTTCCTTGGTATTGAAATAAAAGGTTGGTTCAATAATTTTGTGACTTTTAATAAAAAATAAAATCAAACTAAGTACCTTGTTTAGTAATAATTTAGCGTATGTTTATAATCGCAATATTCGCAATAACCGCGGTCGACCTCTGGATTGGACAACACGTGAAACAACGCCCCGCCCCCTTTGCGGTCATGTCATGACTCGAACTTCAGCATTGATATCAGCATCGATCAATGCGGATGCTGATGTTGAAAATGATGCTGATGCTGATGTTCGCAACAACGCTGGTACATACCAACCGCTGGTCATCCTAAATAAATCAGTAGATCGTGAAGTTAAATATTAGAATTCCATAGTACTTAATCCTATAAATCTTATTACTGCATAATAATACAACATCACGTCTGTAGGTATTCCCCAGATGAAAATGCAAAGATGTCATCTACTATAATAGGTACGCCCACATACCTACTATAGTTTACGTGTTAAATTGCATTAAATATATAGGTAACTAGCAGCGCCCCGCGGTTTCACCCGCAAAAGTCTCGATCCCGGGGGAATATCGGGATAAAAACTATCCTTTGTCCTTTCCCGATACTAAAACTATGTCTGTAACTTTCATCTAAATCGGTTCAGCGGTTTAAGCGTAAAGAGGTAACAGACAGACAGACACACTTTCGCATTTATAGATAACTAGCTGCGCCCCGCGATTTCACTCGCATAAGTGTTGATCCCGTGGGAATATTGGGATACCATGGCCCACTTTTTAGATAGCTGTAAGCCGTTATTTCAAAAACTTAAAATACTATCTCTGCCATGTCTTTATATTTTTGAAACATGCATTTTTGTAAAAAGAATTATAATTTATTCGAAAAAGCAGCTACAAAATAAATAGTAGAATACGACACCAAGACAGATTGAAATTACCTACCCCAAATAGAATTAAAGTTATTTAAAAGAAATACATACTGTATGGCAATTATTATATATAAATCATTTGCCAAATACATAATACTCAAGATCTGCCATTGCCGTTTTTCAAAAGGTTATTGTTCAGACTATTATTAAAAAAAATATTACAGTGTTCAAGAATATTTAGAGGATAAGTCGTTAATAACACAATAAAATTGAAATAGCCTTTATTCTACCACATGCAACATTTACTTACATAATTCATTATTATTATTACAACAATACAATTTATTAATAATTAATTATCTTAAACAATTTAAATCTTTATTAATTGACTATTATTATTTTTCTAAGATTCATATTTTATTTTAATCATTATTATTAGGCTAGAAATATATGCTGTGACTTTTTTTTATAAAAATATTTGTACGCCATAGTATGGCAGGATATGCTGGAACCTAACATCTACATATTTTACCATATTCTAACAAATAAACATTTTTGATTTTGATTTGATTTGATAAAAAGTAGCCTATATGTTAATCCAGGATGTCAGCTACCTCCATACCAAATTTTATGAAAATTGATCCAGCCGTTTGAGCGTGAAGAAGTAACAAACATATAAACACACACACTCACCCCCTCACAAACTTTCGCCTTTATAATAATATATATTATATAGTGTGATTGAAAGTACAGTGGCGTTCTTAAGTCGATTAGCAATCTGACAAAGCAATAGATTGACGCTTCGGTTCGACTTACGACCTTATTCTTAAAGTTGTTTCTATACTATAGACACGCACACACACTCACTTTAGTTCGATAAATAAATCATTAGTTTTTGGTCTTGTTCGTCTTGTTCACACAAATAATAAAGTTAGTACGTAGACCACAGAAAACCAACTAAATTATTTCGTTTCTGTGAGGTATACAAATTATGCTGTTCGTTACGACTGAAGAACGAAAAGAACGTTGTTGGTTCGTGGATATTGTTGGTTACTG
The DNA here is from genome assembly GCA_963082905.1 of Oligia fasciuncula. Lineage (NCBI taxonomy): Eukaryota > Metazoa > Arthropoda > Insecta > Lepidoptera > Noctuidae > Oligia > Oligia fasciuncula. The sequence continues at coordinate 11,117,347 of OY720407.1, forward strand.
ACGAGGTGTTAAAATCTATTAGCGGTGTTGTAGTTATTATTTTCAAAATGCATTAATATTATGGCGCTGCATAAAATTGGATATAACAAAACCCAAATAGTGAATGAAACCGGACTAAGTGTGAGTGTATAATTTAAATATTTCCTAATTTACTAAACATAAATCTACTTAAATCAAAAGCATTGTTAATCGTTTTACTCGGAAGATGCCTTACTAAATAAAGTTTTAAATTCATTATTTTTTTGTTTATTCATTATTGACTGGCCTGTTGGTCTAGTGGTCAGTGACTATGACTGCTATGCCGGAGGTCGTGGGTTCGATTCCCACCCAGGACAAATGTTTGTGTGATGAGCATGATCATTTGTTCTGTGTCTGGGTGTAATTTATCTATATATGTATGTATTTAGAAATATATAAGTATGTTTATCAGTTGTCTAGTACTCATAACACAAGCTCTGCTTAGCTTGAGACTAGACGGCGTTGTGTGATAGTTGTGGAATATTATTATATATTATTATTAAGAGGTTTAAGTTTAAGAAAACAAAAATATAAATAAGTAATTTTAAAGATACTTAATATAATTAGATTATGTGAATGATGATTAACAATTTTTTTGTCCGTAGTCGTCAAAGTGTTAAGTAATTATTAATAGTAAAGTAAACAATTTTAGTATTTTATATGTCTAACAGTATTCCATTCTTTGTTCTAGAGAAATACTGTGAAAGAAGGTAGCCTTGCAAATCGAGCGCGAAGTGGAAGGCACCGCGCTTATAATAGAAGAACAGCGACGACTCATGGTGAATGAATATGAAACAAATATGGTTTCATTGAATCATTCAACACATCTTTATTAACCGTTCGCCGTGAACACCATGATAAAGGCTTGCATCATCGAAGACGTTGTCGATTTTCTTGTAGATAGACCAAAAATGTTTACATTATTTTAGTAGGTAATATTATTATACTCACCTGTATATTATTCCATAATTTGAGGTTTAGTTTCAATCTTCTTTTCGTAAAGACAATAACCTCAATCACGTTATAATAATAAATGTAGCGGTTTGTTAACTTTGTGTAAGCAAAATAAATGTAACGAATATTTTTTTTTTTTTTTGTTATAGATAGGTACTTAACACGCATTTTTTTTTCTAAACCCTTTATTGCAATAACAACATTAAATAAAAAAGGCAGCAATTTTGTGAATATTATTATTATTGCAAACGTGGCAATGCTGCCAGTCTTTTGGGCACGTTTCCTGTTGACAGCGATGCGGATGAATTTTTTGATGCCCTTTGATTCTTTCCTTTCCTTTTTATATACTTGTACATATTCTTATTATTATTTTAATACTGTACATAAAGTAATGATCTTTAGACAAAAAATAAAGAATAACTATTATTGCAAACAAAAATAAATATTGCCAAAAAACCACACTGCTTTTCGTGAGATTCGAACCTAAGCCAGTTGCATGACAGTCCACCGCTTGACGATTACTGCTATGAGCACATGTTAAATAATTTGAATTTTAGCAACGCTATCTATGCGTTTAACCGTGTCAAACAAAAGGGACGGAATATAATATTTTTTTTGTTTCGTGTGGTGCAACGAGTACGTGACGATTTATGGCAGTGTGTGAAGTAGGTAGGTGGTGTGTGTACCGTGCTGTTTACACATATGCAGATGTACGTTGTACCGCATGATCAGAGCAATAAGACTCGTAAGGTGCTCAGATACTTTTGAACGCTACCATACCTACCAGTGGTGCGGCGTTAATTTCTAAAGGAAGAAGGCTGACGAATAAATTGATTAGCTTTACAGATAACACATTAACTTGCATTTCAATAATCATACAATAACGTCGATATTAATTCAGACACGGATATCGAGGGATATGGCATGGAGGCGTGGCGCGTGTCGCCTGGTTAAGATTAACCTGACCAAGTGTTGCTATGCGCGACGGGCGTGGCGGCTATAAACACCGTTGTCATAAGTTTGCATCGGAACGTGTAGTGTTATTTCGTATTTTTACAAAATGCCGAATTGTTCCGTCCTTATTTGCAAAAATAGAGCAATCACAACAAACCTTAAGACAAGTGGCGTGTCCTACCACCGGTAAGTAAAAAATTACTGCACTAATTATAATATTTATGGATTTTACCAATATTTCATTGTGAAATATTTTTGAGATAACATGAAAAAATTGCCTGGCAACGGACCTATGTCAAATAATGCACTAGTGATGCGTAGCGCTGATATATGAATATCGATAACTGTTAGTTTTCCTAAATACGAAATTATATTAAGAACCTATTTTACTAGAATTAATACATTTTATTTCAGTTTCTCAAAAGATCCAGAAAAATAAAAAATAAATGGATAGATGCAACAGGCAGGGAAAATAATTGGTTTCCCTCAAACCAAACTGTAATTTGTTCTGTACATTTTAAAGAGGATTGTTTTATGTCGTCCGCGATAAGACACATGCTTTTTAAGTGGGCTGTACCTACACTCAAATTAAGATACGTATATGAAATCGTAAGTTAACTATTATTAGTACAGCCACGTACAAAAGTATTATGCATGTTTACTTGATAATAAAAATAAGAGATAGGAATTCCAAGATCTTTTATGGTACAACACGTGTCATACTCACTTAAATGTCTCACCGATGGTGGCCCATTCGGGTCCCTACGAAATGGTTGAGCTGGATGGTGCTGATACACGCGTCATGTTCGTGAACGGCGGGCCGGCGCCGCGGAAGGTTGAGACTGGTCATCTCTTAACTGCCAAGGCTTATTTTTAATCTTATACGAGTATTTTGGTTAGATTAAAATTGCTTGTTAATTAATTGGTAATTAATTATTAGGAACCTGGTTATTTTAATAAAAGTTTTTTTTTAATGTTCAATAGGATAATTGAATTTTTGTTTTAACGATAGTTAAATAGTTTTAATTTTACGTAAGAGAGAAACTAAAGAAACGACTTATTTACTTAAATGTCATTTGCAAACAAATATAATTTATATTATTACGTGATTTGGTTTTATTGGTTTTTAATACACCACATTGAAAACTAGAAAATAAACAATACTAAATACACCTAAAACCCAAAAACACTTCTCTTTTTTTGTAGTCGATTTCTATCGATATTTTTATCGATCAAATATTTCTATTAACCCATCTTCCCTAGCTGATGCTAGTATTGCATGTGTGCATTCAGTGACTCTATCTATACTTTCTAGTGCCCGCCCCTTTTGAGCATGTGTGCAATAAGATATCACAAAAGTGTTACGCTTGTTTTCTTGTGTGCGTGCGAAAAAAGCCGCCCTTTTTGATAATGTGTGCCGTTTCTATTTCTTTTGTTTTTGTGGGAGTTTCCGAGGCGGGGAAAATGTGGCGACACTTGAACTTGAACAAATATGCAGTGAAGGCATATCTCCGGATATCTATCGTGGACATAAACCACTCAGATATAAGTGTTAACTTTACTGAATTAAATGCCATCTATACTCAAGCAGCGAAACCAAACAGACAGACGCTACCTCCCTTAGAGTATATAATGTTCCTTGGACACTAACACAAACCAATTCCACCCCGACCCTTGCTCGAGCCAGCCCGCGCCGCTGAGCCTGTAGCTTTAAATTCGTCCCCATTAAATAATTCCGATCCAGCCTGTCCCTTGCTGTCCTCTCCCAGCGACGCCCTAAGCCGAGGTCCGAACCCCCCGGGGGGGTGCCCTTAGCGTGTAGTCGCTTAGTTTTTAAGTTTTTATGCCCTGGCTGGAGGCTCAATTTATTGTGGCATCCACAGGAAAGTCCGGTTGAGCAGTCGACAACCCCTATGGTTGAACTGCGAGATGCCATTTAAAAAAAATAAAAAAAATAACACAAACCAATTCAATGTTACCCGTTTGGCAATAAGAAGGACAGCACTATTGACTTTACCATTTCAATTGTGGTAAAGTTGCTGTTTCGAAGCTCCGATGGGAAGCTGATAGGAATCGAGTTGTAGGTATAGTACGCTTTGTCACTGTAGGTAATTAATACTACTGTTAACAGTAATAAAGTACCGTCGTAATTTATAAACACGACATATAAACTCGGCTTGGGTTTCTTAGCTAAGTCGTCCAGTTTTAATAAAATCACCTGAATCTACGATAGTCTGAGTCATTGGATATGTACCTACAGTCACGAGCACTAATATGTCAACACTTGGTAACTTTAAATTGCGATTTTTTCACGAAATAACTAATGCAACGTTAAAATACGACACTTTACATAAACCTATGGGTTCGAAAATACTATGTTTCTAATAATATAAAATTTCATTAAAAAATAAAGGAGAAAATCGCCTTTGAATAAAGCCAAGTGTATACATACTTATGCTCGTGACTGTACGAGTAATAGCTGACTTATTTTTATCGTTCAGTAATAAGATGAAAATAAAAACCCAAGGAACCATTTCGTTTTTACCCGGCCTAGCCGTGGCGAAGAGCTTCAAATTCATAATTCCGGGCTGGAGTTTTAAGGGATATTCTTTATTAGGGATTTGCTAAAACATATATCATAAGGAAGTTGGTAATATAGTGTAGCTTTCCAGCAGTAAAATATTCTGTATAATCGGATCAGTGCTTTCAGAGATTATTAAGTTTTTACAAACATCTAAAAAACCATGTTAGGTACAGACACCAGTATATCAAGCTACTACAATCTGTCAAATTTCTTTAATAGATTTTCAACTTTATAGATAAAGCTAAAAATAAAGGTTCATTGGGAAAATTTTACAGTTTGGGGTAGCTTGATCTGCTGCCGTCTGTAGATATTTACAATATTAGTTAGGGTGGAATCATCTGGGCTACCCTTTTGGGTTTAGATTGTTAGGCCTTACATTTCACGTAGGTGTACCTGCTGGTGATCTCAGGACCACATGTCATAATTTTCTGATAAATAATTAATAATTACAGATGATTTATCGATGAACTGTGTGAAAGATGATATTATGACCAGAAAGGTGACTACCGAGATGACGACTAATAGAGAAGTATGCAAGAAAAAGACATGTTGCGACGACCCCAAAAAAATTGGGATGAGGACAGGAAAATTATGATTATATTATGATTACAGGGTAGGAAAGTCAATTACTCTACTTACTTTTGCTACAAAAAGACGACTTGCCTTCCGAAACCGAAACCTGAAAAAGTGTGTGGCATCGAGAAGAATACAGAGACCATCGCAGAATTTTTGGACCTATGTACCTTATATGGCGTAAACTGCAATAGGCAAGGAGGTTAGTATGGATATTTTTTACCTGAACCATAGTTCGGCCGCTGAGAGAATTTGTTCTTGACACCCTTCAGTTTCATACAAACGAAATACCTACGTCTTTTGCGAATTTGATATTTATTAGTTACTAGAATTGTCGCACTGACAGGTATCTGGAAAGAGGTCCCGACGGCCGAATTTTATTCTAATTTTTTCCTAATTTACGTGTAGGTACCTATATAATTACGCCTGATTTTATCGAGTAGGTAATTGTTATGAAATTTAGGCCGCCCCTAAGACGATCCACTGACCAAGAAGTTGTCTAAATTTTCTAATAATTATTTATTATAAGGGAGTTTATTTTATAATTATATGTAATAAAATTAAAATAAGTCCAATATATTTTATAAAATAAACCTTTTACTAGCTTTCTTAATAGCTCATGCAAAATCAACCTTGAAAACATAACGTTAATGTTTGTGCATGCATTACAAGTATTAGATGTCTTCTTATCCTTCTGAGACGGTCATATTTGACATCTTCCGAAGGTTCCTGCACGTCGATTCTGTAAAATTATAAAAAAAAAATAAGTTAAATAGTTCAAAATGACCTTGATTTTGCATTCTGTAAGCATCGCCTGGGGTCACTCGCAAAACCTGCGTTTCTTTTGCGCAACCGTTGAACAGCATTTGACTCTTCTTTGTCAGAACCCGACTCTTCGGACACCGCAAATATTTTCTCAGGGTGGTTTCTCAGTTCCATATTCACCCAAAACATAAAAAAGAACAAGGTGAATTAACAACAAATACTAAATAACTGAATAAAAGTATGTCACAAAAATACTACGCCAGCCATGACGCTGGGTCATATTTAACCGTTTTGAGTTGATGCATTTATATCTCGCCGTGTAGGCGGCGTGGCGTTGCACTTAGCGAACCCGCGATCCGGGTAGAGGGGTGCCCCATCTCCAGCTACACAAACCTTTTTTTTTAAACATTGCCCCCCATCATACCACATAATAATGATAGATTTAAGTCGCCTCGGGTCAGTATGACCCAGCGTCATTGGCACCGGGTTAATAATGACGGGTGTATAATGGTTGTATGCAGCAAGCATGCATCATGCAAGCGAGCATGCAACATGCAGCAGGCATGGTTTCTGTCACGGCTCCGGCGCTGCGGGTCTCCGGCGGTCCCACGCATGCTAATTGTCGCAGACGGCTTTCGCTCACCACCGCTGCTTCGGCTTGCTGGCCGTCTATGCCGGCCAGCCCCAGCCGCGACGTCTCGCTCTGCTCCTCAGCCCGCGGGCCGCCTCGCCCCTACGCGCCTACGCGATTCTAAATTACACGCTCGAGGGGTAGGTAGGGCAGACAAGACTGCGTGGAGTCGGATTTACAGCGATTCGTTTCTCTCAGTAAAACCTAATTTTTAGCGGGTAGTAATAAAAGCTCCGACAAAAAAATAATTGTCCTTACTCAAAATATTAAATCTACTGCCTAAAATAGGTACTAACTTTCCCAATACTTTTGTCCGAATAAAAATGACGAAACGACCGAATGAGATACTTCCTGAAATCTTCTATCATCATCATCATCATTTCAGCCAAAAGACCTCCACAGCTGGACATAGGCCTCCCCCAAGCACTTCCACTTCGACCGGTTCTTTGCTTCTCGCATCCAACGGGTTCCTGCGGCCTTCACAAGGTCGTCGGTCCACCTTGTGGGAGGCCTTCCAACGCTACGTCTTCCGGTACGTGGTCGCCACTCCAGAACCTTTCGGCCCCATCGGCCATCTGTTCTGCGAGCAATGTGCCCTGCCCACTGCCACTTAAGTTTGGCAATTCTTCGGGCTATGTCGGTTACCTTGGTTCTCCTACGGATCTCCTCATTCCTGATTCGATCACGCAGGGAAACTCCAAGCATAGCCCTCTCCATTGCCCTTTGGGTGACTTTTAGCCTTCTTATAAGGCCCATTGTGAGCGACCACGTTTCAGTGCCATAAGTCATCACTGGCAACACGCACTGGTCAACGACTTTCGTCTTGAGACACTGCGGTATGTGGGACGAGAAGATATTGCGTAGCTTCCCGAACGCTGCCCTTCTCTTACCTTTGCCTTATCTTCTATACTTATAATAAATCTGTAGTAAGTAAAAATTCTGTACGGACGCCAGCAGGTCAACCTACCCGAAACTGTCAGATTTTCCCAATCAACCTTGAACCTTATGCTTTAGTAATAAAGTCGAAAATCTATTAAAGAAATCTGACAGATTGTAGTAACTTGATGTGCTGGCGTCTGTACATTGAAAATATAAAAAAAAAAAATTGGTGTTACTAGACCGACACCGAACCCAAAAATGTGATTAAAAAAATTTTTGTCTGTCTGTCTGTTTGTGCAGGCATCACGCAAAAACTTCCGGTTCGATTACGATGAAACTTGGTATTATTCTTCTTTAATATCCTGGGCACCACACTGGGTACTTTTTATCCCGGAAAAGTATCTATTCTATATAGGCATATATTATAATTCAAAGTCCTGACTGACTGACTGATATATCAACGCACAGCCTAAACCGCGGGTCCTAGAGACATGAAATTTGGTGGGTGTGTTATTTGTGAAGAGTAGGTATCCACTAAGAAAGGGTTTTTAGAAATTCCACCCCTAAGAGGGTGAATGAGGGGAGGGTGAAATTTCACGCGGACGAAGTCGCGGGCAGAAGCTAGTCGAAAAATAAACATGACTGTTTATTGCTATAATACTTTTCTACCAGCTTAAATTACGTTCTACTGAAAACTATGAGTCTCTAATCAATCACTCTAATCAATTAATATATAGGTACCTAGGTAAAGGTATTCTCATACGCTCGCTTTTGCATTTTATGTCGACGGAGGCTCGCTTCGCAGGGCTCCTATTTCTGTGTAAAGGGTTTAAAGTAACCTAACCAAACTGAACCTCGGGGTGCCCTTCGCTCGTTCATAAATATGTTTTCGGAAACTTAGTATTTTTTTCGAAAGTTTAGTATTTTTGTTTGGAAATTAATTTATTATTTGAAAGTACTGATTATTTTTCGTAGAATTGTAATTTGAATAAGCTCATTTTTGTTACTTAAATTCAACATTTTTTTTCGGTTAATTTTGAGTAAATTTTTCGGTAATTCATTTTAACACAGCTTCGCCGAAAGTTAGTTTGTTTTTCGGAAGCAATATTATTTCCCATTTTTAGCAAATGTTTTAGGACTAAAACTTTTATTATAAGTGAACATTCGGAATAACACACATTAATACTACAATACTTAGGACATTAATTTATTTCATGCAAAATTAGGAGATTCAATTATTATAGTACTCGACATTATGACAGAATAGTTTAAGAAGTAATAGTACATTATGATACATGTGTGCTATATTGATTAATGCACACGCGTTTCATACGACGTTTTTCAACACACTTGCGAGGAAAAAAAAACAGACTTGTATTGTTAAATATTAACTTGTATGGAAAATGGCGCGCTGGTTTTGTTTTCCCGCGCGCCGTGCTAGCCAGCACTAGCGATGCGCGCGTAACATTGACTCATTTTAAATATATTAATCTATGGCACAGACAAAACCGCTAAACAGCCTATAGAAAAAATATAATAAACACAAACCTGAAAATTGCAAAAAACCTAAGAATTTCGCGGTCTACCACTGCGCATTCACCTTAAATTGTCTGTGGTCCCCTGCGAGTTCATTTTGCGACCAAGGACAATACAGACTATTTAAAAAAAATTGAAATATAGCCCGCGGATTTTTTCTTTTGGCATGAAGTCTCTTTGGGCGCTTTCCAAATTAGCTATAATCGCTCACATCATCTCCATAGACGTAATATTACGTCCATGCATCATCTCACATGCGTTCCGATTTAGATATTACTATTATGACTGCTGAGAGCTGGCAACAATTCGGAACACTCGTGAACGCGCTCACATGACAGTGCTTACACAATGTAAAAAAGATATTATTACAGTATTTCTTTGTATAAACACCACATTTCTTCTTCAGTTCTTCTTCTTTGGTTAGGTGGCGACTGTCAGCCAGAAGCACAATTTCGAAAATGCCAAGTTAGTTTAATTTAAAGATGATGCAACTCAAAACAAAACACACACTGACACAACCTCATACACACACTGTCATTTTTGACAGCGCTCACGATGATATTATTCTAGGGCATGGTCGGCATTATCGCAAGATGGCGAATGTCATGACGTCATCTATGACGATTCACGGGACATCGTTATCGTTATCGCGCTCACGCTAATTCGGTTATTTCCCAATTCGGAACACATCGATTATTTCCCAATTCGGAACGCAGGGTTTGATGAGATTAAAAAAGCGCGCGTCTCCGACTAGTAAATAGTTATCTGTGGTATTACAGAACATGTGGATTAAAGTAAAGAAAAAGCACGCGTTCGTAATACACTCCATTATGGACCTAAAAGCGGTTCAATAAGAGCCACTTTACGAGCAAGTGTGTTGAAAAGATAATTATGTAAAACAAAATTTCGAGTTTTTGAACATTATGGTTACTGAAGTTTATTATAGCAAACGTGTTATGGATTATGATTTTCGGATAATACATTTTAGGAGAAGAAAGGGAGTACCTACCCCTGAATGACTATTTCATGAAATCTTGACATATTAGGATTATACTAACTTAACAAGTTGTCTTATTGATTTTAATGATTATAATTCTGTAAATACATATTTGTTACGGTCGCGAATCATATTTTAACCAACATACAACTTAATACTGACCAGCAAATTGCAAAAAACTTAGCGCTTCCCAGCAACGTTGATAAATATGTGGGTTCATTGTTAATTTCTGTTCCAGAATACAAGCAAATAGACATTGAAATATGTAAGGGAAGTGCAACCATAACCTTTGGTAGGCAGGTTTACTACTACTACAAGGGCTTCCCCCTATACGAGTCAAGCAAATTGCCTTTAGATACTGTTGAGACGAACACATCGCTTCTTCAAGAATCTTCGGAAGAAGTTTCGGAATATGATTCTGAAGAGGAGTCTGAAGAGGAGACCACAACTCACCAGGTTAGCAGCATTATGCTGAGATAGGAGCCTTCAGGTTAGCAGCATTATGCTGAGATAGGAGCCTTTTTGGCCTCGCACAGGTCTTTTATTTTTTTATTAAGCCTACACTTGATTTTCAGGATGAAGTCACTACGGATGGAGAAACTGAAACGGAATTCACATTGCCTGATGATTTTCCACAAATGGGGCAAGGCGGGGCGGGCGGGGCGGGCGGCCCCGGCGACGGCGGCGATCACGATCTTATGTTCAAGGTAGGTATTATTAAAAAACAAAATCAAAATCATTCATCGGTTCGGGAGCTACGATGCCACAGACACACACACACACACACCCCAACACACCCCCCCCCACACACACACACACCCCGACACGTCAAACTTATAACACTCCGTCATTTTTGCGTCGGGGGTTAAAAATAGGTAGGACAAGGACAGCCAGCCCAGGGCCCTATATCACAAAACTTTACAATTACAATTAAGAAGGCACAATCTACATTATATTATTAAGCCCGTATACAATCTACATTATATTATTAAGCCCGTATACAAAAATCTGAGCCATACAATTGTAACGGTAAAACCTTACAAAACATTATGTAAATTGTAGTGACAAGTGAACAATTTATACATAGCCTTCATGCTTCGTGTTACGCTTTTAAACATGCGAAAGAACTGTAGATTGTAAATTGTATAACTACACTAATTTTTAATTTGTGTGTAACACAATTTTTTCCACAATTTTGTAGAATTGTAAACTTGTAAAAGTGCGTACAGACTATGTAACATATTATATAACTTGTGTTTTATAACACGTCCACATTATGTAACCTTGTTATTCAACATTGCAACATAAAACAATACTGTACACATTGGAATAACAATGCAATATAACAATGTTATATAACCATTGTCGCGCGTTTGAGTACACGTGACTAAGTTATATAACATTGTTGTACACACAGCTCCATTAAGTAGTTACCCCACCAAAAGACATGTGCGTTCAAATCCGTGATAGGCCCAAGTTGGTTTTTGTATTTTGCAAAAACATTTTATTTTAAATAATGTATTTATTTAGTGAATAAATAAGTTTAAGTAAGTATTTTTTTTTTAATTCTGTTTTTATTATTGTTTTTTTCAATAAAACAATACTTTTGCGACGACAAGCAACAATAATAGGGTTAACATTTACGACAACTTATTCATCGTCTAAATAGACTGGAGGTTTCAAGACCGCTTACCGTGCATAAGATTGGAAGTTCAAATCCTATATAGGCACGAAATGTGCTTTTTGTTCATTATATTATTTTGAAATATTTTTCTATTTTGTTTTAAGTAGTAATTATTTATAAAGAATTAAAAAATCAAGAAAAATAAAATACTTTATTAATCATTTAATAATATTTATTATTGCTATTATTTAACAAAACTATGATCTTATTTTACAACAAACAGAACAACTATTTTAGTTCTTATAAAATCAGAAATCATTTAAAAAAATAATGGATAAATAGTAGTCGTTTACTCTTCGCCGTTTTAAGTGAACGTATACAAAGTTCTAACTTGAAGGTATGGATTAATTTTATAAAGACAACGTAAGTAAGTAAAATTAATGGATACCCTCAAATTATAACATCTTTCGATTAGACAGGGACCTAAAGATATAATGACTCAGCCGATAGTAGATAACAATTTCATCGCAATTCATATGGGCTCGCTGGCTAGTTCGTCAAACTGCCGGTATGAGTATGACGACGTTCGGTGATGCGATGGTTCGAATCCGAGTCAACACAATGGACTCTTTTTGAAGTATTCTTTAGATTATTCGTAAGGAATTCAATGTTGTAGCAGTGTAACATTTTAAAACTTGAGGGGTTAGGACATAGAGACGCTTTCTGTACATATCACTAACATGTAATTAAAACATGTTTTATAACATTCAGTGTCCACATTATCTGAAACATATTGTTATATAGCAATGATGTACATGTTATGTTATATAGTCTGTACGCACCTCTAAGTTTTGTGGTTTAAGGCCTGGTACAGTGATCTACGTAGGGCCATATGCTGCTGCCGGATGAGAGTAGACTTAAACCGAGTGTCAAGTTGCATCGCGTCTGTCCAACACTGGATTGCTGCTTGATGAGGAGGAGCTAGCATAGGGCTCAGCAGCAAGTAGAAATTGAAACACTGTCCCATTGCTGAGTAAAAGCCTCCCCCAAAGCCCCGGATCTAAGGGGGGGCAAACCGGGGCACTTGCCCGGCAGTTTCATGGAGGCGCCAAATCCATGAGACAAGAATTCGAAATATCGAACAAATGAAGCCTCTTTTCCTACAATCTCATAGGTTTTTATCAAGTAATCGAATCTTAATCTATACATATAATAAATCTGTAGACGAGGCGTTTCTGTACATTGAAAATATATAAAAAAAAATAGGTGGGGTGTTAAAGGATAACCAACAGATGCCATTTCATCAATTTTTGGAATTTTTGTCTGTTTGTCTGTTTTGATGTGACAGATTTTTCATTTGAACAGGTTCAACGTCAAAAGTGCCAAACCAATATGGCTCATTTTTATACTCAAATATAGTGTAAAACTCGGAGTAGTGATTAGTCTTTGTTTCATCGCAATCGCTTCAGTCTATCAAAAGATATAATCAATTTAAAGCATTCTATAACAACTTTTTATTGCAATAAGTGGAAACACGTAGCGACATCTATTGGGACGATATAGTACTAAAAAAAACATATTAATGTGATCTTTAAAACATTATCAGTGTATTATTAACTCTGATACTTATGTCTGTGTTATTTAAAAAAGTAATGATTATAATCTATAAATATAAAAGAAAGTCGGGTTAGTTACACTATTTATAACTCAAGAACGGCTAAACCGATTTGGCTGAAAATTGGTGGGGAGGTAGCTTAGAACCAGGAGACACACATAGGATCCAGCTTTTTATTCGGTTTTAGACGGACATAGTATTTAATACTTTTATTTACTTATAGGAGTAGGGTAGGAGTAGTGTGGGAGTAGGGTAGGAGTAGGGTAGGAGTTGGGTAGGAGTAGTGGGTGGAGGTGAAGTGGTTTGAGGACTGACAATTTTTATTGACGCTGTGTTTCGACTTATGGTGCTACAATTTGCCATAACACCGTGATAACTGCCATAAACGTGTTTATTGAAAACAGCGCCATCTAGTGATTCCTGAGTGAACTATTTTGTGGATCGATTGCGCAAACAAGATCGAAAACAAGCTCACTATGGTTAAGTGTGGTGGCTGCGGTAAATTTCTCGCGTCGGCGGATGCGGCTAAATGCGACAACTGTCGATCTTGGTATCATCACCAGTGCGTTGGAATACAAGACATAGGCCCTCTAACTGCCCCCTGGCACTGTCCGGAGTGCAAGAAAAACATTGTGCGGGACAACCGGGCCGAAACGCCAGTTAGAGGCCATGCAGAGGCACCACTGGAAGTCAGCATGACTAATCTAATGGACACGGACACGAGTCCTATAAATACCACCGCAGTGATGGACGTCACGCATGACCTTACTCAGGACATCAAAAACTTGGATTTCCAGGAGCATCAGTCTCACAAATGAAGACTCAACAAGTGAGTACATTGTCTTGCCCACCTTTTTTAGTAGTGCTTCCTGCTGGAGCGGACATAGCAAAGTTTCGCAATATTAAATATTTATTTAACTGCGTGGTTACGATCCAAAAATTCATGCCCAAAAAGACTGCTGGGACTCAATGCTACAGATGTCAAAGCTTCGGACACGCTTCGAGGAATTGCAATATGCCTGCTAGGTGTGTTAAATGTACTGAACCTCATGCAACGAGTGAATGTCCTAAAAAAGACCGCATTGAACCTGCACGCTGCTGTAATTGTGACCAGAACCACCCTGCTAACTTTCACAAATGCGAGACTCGTCTTGCCTACCTGAAACGAGCCCAAGATAGGCGTGAGAAGTCTAGGCCGATGCATGCCACGGTGCAATTCGCGGCTGCACCTCCTCCTATTTTACCAACCTCATCTAAGAAACGTTCGTATGCTGCTACTGTCAAAACCCACACCAATAAAAATTCTGCTCCTAACGAGCACTTGGATTTACCACCGGACGACCCTGTGACTAAAGAGATGTTGGAAATACTTATCTGTGTCAAAAACCTTAAACCACAATTTTCTGCCTGTGAATCTATGTTAGATAAGGTTATGTTAGTTCTGACCCATCTTGGACACTATGTATAATAGAAATGAGTTAAGACTTTTATCTTGGAACTCCGATGGAATTCGCTTAAAAATACATGAATTACTTGAGTTAGCTGTATGTACCCTATCAGTTGATATAATAGCCGTCTGTGAAACCAAACTTACTTGTAATACTCCCTTAATGACACCAGGCTTTAAATGCTATCGACAAGATAAACACCACAATGGGCGGGGACAAGGTGTAGCCATTCTGGTCAATGAGAGTTTTGAGGCTGAACCGATCACTGTTCCCAAAACTAAGCACATTGAAGCTGTTGCTATAGGTTTAAAAATTAGCGGGAAAAACTACATCTTTGTGTCAGCTTACCAATCGCCGAACTTGCAGCTTGAATGGAACGACATGGATATTTTATTCTCCCTGGGGCCTCATGTTGTAATAATGGGAGACTCTAACGCCAATCACGGGTATTGGAATAGTAGTTATGTCAACACCCGTGGTAATTTATTGTTTCGTCACATGCTAAACCATGATTATGTGATACATTACCCTGACTCACCTACTCAGGTCAACTATAGACCTGATCTCTCTCCTACAAATCCCGATTTGATTCTGGCACTTAATGTAAACAGTATACATGAGGTTCGTGCAATTCCCGCACTTTCATCAAACCACTTTCCTATACTTTTTACAGTGAATGGTCAATGCTATCGAAAATCTAAATCCAAACACTTTCGTTATTGTGACGCTGACTGGGATAAATACCGGTCCTTTCTCGACCAAAATATTTCGCTAAACTCGAAGGTGTTTAAATCCGAGCCGGAAATCGACTACGCCGTAAACTACCTACATCAGTGTCTTACTGCTGCCAGAGATAAATTTATTCCCAGTAAAGTACACGCAAATACTAGCATAAAACTACCTAAATACATCGCAAAAATGATCAAGTATAAAAATCAACTTCGTCGCAAGGAACAAAAAGTGCCCCTCCCCGAAAAAAGACTATTGCGATCAGCTATCAACAAATTACAGCATTCAATTAATTTGGCTCTAACAAAACATCAAGATAAAATATGGAACACTAAACTTTCGAAGGTTGATAATCCTAGCAACGATATTTGGCGACTGGCTAAGTCATTAAAATCCAGATCTGACTCAATACCCCCACTTAAAACACCTGAGGGCACTTTCACAACCAACACCCGTGAACAATGTGATGCTCTAGCAGATGCTTTCGAGATGAACATAAATCTTACTCGTGACTGGATAAGCGATAGTGTCGAGAAGGACGTTCAGTCAGCCACTAGTTACTTAAATGATGTAGTAACAGATGAATTACACCTACCTGTGCGGCCAACTGAAGTCTGGAAAGTTTTACGTAAACTCAAGACCAGGAAAGCACCAGGTGAGGATGGCATACACAACATTATGCTTAAAAATCTGTCACAAAAATCTGTTGTGTTTATCACAAAAATTTTCAATGGTTGCTTTAAATTAGGGTATTTCCCCAATACGTGGAAAACTGCAAAGGTTATCGCACTTAAAAAGCCTGGAAAAGACACCTCTTTACCAGTTAGTTACAGGCCTATTAGCCTACTTCCTGTCCTAGGTAAGCTGTTTGAAGTCATGATTTATAATCGCTTGCTACGTTGCTCTGACCAGCTTGTTATGAACGAGCAATTTGGCTTTCGTTCCTCTCACTCCACGGTACAACAATTGGCTCGAGTATCTGAACACATTTCCTACCATCTTAATCTTAAGCAGTCTACCGGTATGTTCCTTCTGGACATCGAAAAAGCCTTTGATACCGTCTGGCACGAGGGCCTGTTATACAAGCTCATCACTTACGGCATTCCAATTGAGCTTGTAAAACTTATCCAATCTTATCTTAATAACCGGCAGTTTGTGGTCCACATTGGTACTGATAGGTCTTCGCCCCGGACGGTATTGGCAGGTGTTCCTCAAGGTTCGGTGCTCGGTCCCTACCTCTTCATTTTATTCGTGAGTGATGTTCCAGTGCAGATCCGTACTCACCTGGCCTGTTTTGCCGACGATACAGCATCGTACACAAGCGATGATGACATCGACATTATCATTAGTAGACTTCAGTTGTCGCTTGAACTACTTCAATCTTATTTTAATAAGTGGAAGCTGAAGTTGAACGAATCCAAGACTGAGGCGATACTCTTCACACGCCAACGTGCCACTCCAAAAAGAAAATAAAAAATCGCTGGGCAATCCATTCCATGGAGCACTGAAGTTCGCTATCTTGGCGTTACATTAGATAAAAAGCTTAACTGGACAAAACACGTAAATAAACTGCGCGTTAAAGGTGCACAAGCAATTGGTTCTCTCAGTCCTATACTGAATCGAAAATGTAAACTCAGCGCTAATACCCAACTTAGGTTATACACCACTCTAATAAGACCTTGCATCACCTATTCGTGTCCGGTATGGAGTAGTACTTGTCAGTCTAATTATAACTTGTTACAAATAATTCAAAATAAAGTAGTTAAAATTGCCTATAATACTCCGTTTAAAACTAACCTTAAAGCACTACACATTAATATAAAATTACCTAGCATAACAAAATTCATCCTAAAATTAACTCGTAAATTTTACAACAAAAATAAATGTCATCAAAATAAATTGATTGCTAACATTGGTCAAATTGAATTGAAGGACTTGCGACATATCGATAGATACGGTACATACAAGCTTCCCCATCACTACGTGTTGTTTGCGCACAATACTGATAACGCGTCGTAGCTGGGCCTGTACGATGCGCCAGCGCCTCCCCGCTCTCACCGTATACAGGTCAGCGCGCGGGAGGCGCGGTAGCTCGTGCGCCGCTAGTGGCCACGCGCGATCACCTGAGCTACCGCTTGCAACGGTCGCACTTACGCTGAGCGCGTAGTTAAATATTTTGCTGCTACCCCCTCACTTTTTTCTTTTTATTATTTTCCTTATATAAATGAAATTAGTCTCAATAATTTCATCAGATACTATGTATGGTTAAATTATTTTATTCCTCATGTTGTAATAAGTTTGTAACCATCAATATTATATACTTATAAAGGTGATCTTAGCCTGTAGAAGTGTTGTTTATAATATTACTGTAACTGTTACTTTATTTTAAGTACTACAGCTTTGTATATGTTTTATGTTAATAAATAATTTTACAAACAACAACAACAACTCAGGACATCACTATTGAGCTGAGAAAGTTTAAGGAAGAGTTCATAAAAACGGTCCGGAGTATAGATGCTGGCGGGAAACATTCCGAATCATTCCCGTCGAATACTTCGGAAGTATTCCGAAATATTCCGAAACTTTGGGAATATTTCAACTGTCAAAAAAAAACCAGGAAAATCGACCTTGCTACCTATTTCGCGCTTGGAAGTTGTAAATTATATTATCTTTAGTTGTGTTGTGAGCGGTAGGTACTTATATTAAGTTTATAGTTGTGCTTGTGAGTGCACGTCGCATCCAATAAGTAGGCACCTATCTAAAAACAAAAGAATAAAAATCCTGTTATTCGCAGGCTAACATATCTACCTATAAAAATATCAACATATACTTAACTAGCTTTTGCCCGCGACTTCGTCCGCGTGAAATTTCATCTTCCCCGCGTTCACCCTCTTAGGGGTTGAATTTCGAAAAATCCTTCCTTATTCCTCGTCTACATTATAAAAGGAACCTCTGTGCAAAATTTCAGCTTTCTAGGTCCAAGGGTTTTGGCTGGGCGTTGATGAGTCAGTCAATCAGTCAGTCAGGACTTTTCTTTTTATTTATATATATATATACATATATAGATTTTCCTCTAAAAATTTCGAAAATGTAATCTAATTATCATTTATTTAGATAAATAAGGATTCGGGTCAATTTTCAAGTTTATTAACCAAAAAACAAATGATTAGGATTTTTCATATAAACTGTATTCCCGCTTTTCACCCCCACAGGGGTGGAATTTCCAAAAATCGTTTGGGATATGTTCATTACTTGACTCAAAGATTATTTATACCAATTTTCGAGTTAATCAAGCCACGCAGTAAAATCCTCGCCTGTATAATTAACTACCCCTTTTCACCCCGTTAAAGGTAGATTTTCGAAAAACCCTGATACACGTCATTCTTTATTTTTGATCTTAAGTATAAATACTGAGTTTCGAGTTAATCGGACCGCGCGTTAAAATTCTTCCATACAAATTTTGACACCCCCCAATCCCCCTTTAGGGGGTAGTTTAGAAAAACAAAAAATGCCAAACTTCATAATTTACTTACATAAGTATTCGTGCAAAGTTTCAAGTTTATTAACTGAAGGAATAAGATTTTTCATACAAACGAAATCCCCCCTTTTCACCCCCTTAAAGGTTGAATTTCCAAAAACCCCTTCTTAGTGCTCCCCTACATTATAAAAGGAAGCCGTGTGCAAAATTCCACATTCCTAGACCCAGTAGTTTCGGCTGTGCGTTGATATGTCAGTCAGTCAGTCAGTCAGTTTCTCCTTTTATATATATAGATAGATAAATCCCATTCATAATAAAATAAACATCTATATTTTACTTATGTATGTGCCACTGAACAATATTAACTCGCCCACCAGCACCACACCACAAACAAACACGTTTATTCCCCATTGAATTATTCGGGCGAAACATTGAAACATTCGGAAACATTCGATTGCGGGGTATGAATCTTTCTCGCGCGGGCGAAAACTTCTTAGGGGAGCATCTCCCCTCTTGCCGCACCCCACACCGCCATCGCCTGCACGCAAGCAAGACTCGGCGGAAACATTCGATTGCGGGGTATGAATCTTTCTCGCGCGGGCGAAAACTTCTCAGGGGAGCATCTCCCCTCTTGCCGCACCCCGCACCGCCATTGCCTGCACCTGCGCGCACGACTCGTGGCAGTCGGGCGCGCGCGGCGCGGCAATGTAGTCTTTGGGCGCGGCGCCAGCGCGGCGGCAGCGGCAGAGGGGCAGAGCCGGCGGCGATCGACTATCGATGCAAAATGTGATTTTTCAGCAAAAAAAAATAAAAATCTTAATTAAACTCATTTTGAATAATTCTGACTTAAAGAAACTTTCCCAGAAGTATTCCGGAATTATTCAGAATGTTTCAGAAGTTTTGCAACTATAGTCCGGAGTGAATTTCAATTACTGCGTAATGATCTGGCCGATTTGAGATGCTCATTAAAGTCCACTAATGACCGTATGAGCAGTCTGGAAGAAAGAGTGGCCGTCATGGAGAGCCAAAAATCTGTACAACCCCAAGTCTCGCCGGATGTGCATCATTTAATTGCCCAATTGCGGAGCGATATAAATGACCGTGATCAGGAGCTGCTAGCCACTGATATACAGATTTCAAACTTGCCGGAGCCGAGTGGTGAAAATCCCATACACACGGCTATGCTAGTGGCGTCAAAGATGGGCGTTAAGGTTGAGGCGCGCGATATTGTGAGCGCCGAGCGCGTTGGAGGCAGACGCATAAATGCTACGCAGCCGACGCCGGTGGAGACCCGCCCTCGTTTCCTCGTCGTGCGCCTCGCGCGCCGCGATCTACGCGACGAGATGCTGGAGGCAGCACGAGTACGTCGTGGTATGACTTCAGCTGATCTCGACATGCCCGGTCCGCCGGCGCGATTCTACGTCAACGAACGTCTTACGAAGCTGAATCGTGAGTTGTTTCGGATGGCGCGGGAGGCCGGGGTCCGGCTTGGTTGGCAATTTGTATGGTGCAAGCGAGGCCGTATACTTGCCCGATACAGACCTGGGGACGCCACTTGCCAAATACGCTGCGAAGCTGATGTGCAGCGCATCTTTGTACCCATACCTGTACCGGTTACCGACGGCCATAATATTATGTCCTAAATATTTTTGTTTTACTATTACCAATATTTTTTATTATTTTTGCTTTTTTTGTTTCGATTATTGCTGTATATTTTTGGTTTCTAACATACCAATGACGATTTTATTGTATGTTGCAAAAGTGTCATGGTCTAATCATTATCATCAGTTGTTTTCGCTCTGCCCGACCCTCTGGGGAAACAGGCGCGATATTATGTTATGTTATGTTGTTTGTCTCATGGCGGCGGCGGCGCATCTCAGTGGGCTCGTGAACCGGTTTCGACATACTCACATTATTATATTTTTTATAAACAACATTAACCTACATGTAGGAATATTTTCAATCCTTTTTATATTGTTATTTATTATCATAATATTTATTATAATACACATTCACATTAACTGTCCAATATTCGATAATACCTATAAATTGTTTTTATTTTATTCGGAACCAATAATATTATTTAGGAAAGCTAGGGTTATGCAAACTGTTAAGATTTGGATTCAATGTGCATTAGCGATACTCGTAACTGTAGTAATTTTACATTATAGTCATGATGCCTAAAAGTGGAAAATATCTTAAGGTTGGCTTCCTTAATGCAGGGTCTCTGGGTACGGGGGTTCCCCCACAGAGCTTACTTCCACGCAGTAACCCCCGGGCAACGCCGTGTCTGACCACCGTAACGGAGTGGCAGACCGGCGGCTAAAGAGCTCTGTGACTTGCAGCAATAACAAGCGGACGTCTGCAAGTATGACGAAAACCAAAGCCAAGCGCGACGCCTCCGGGCGATTTTTAACCTCGGCTCGTCCCTCCCAGGACGAGGATGCAAATGGCCCTTCTCAGGGCCAACTCAGTGGCCCTTCTCAGGGCCAATCCACCGGCCCTTCTAAGGGCCTCGCCGAAGCTGGCCGCACATCATCCGCGGCCAGCTTATCCAGTCAGCGGGCGGAGTTTTCGGACTCCGACGAGTCCGTCATGGACACGTCGGCGGCCGAAAATGATCGCCTTCAGCGGAAGCGGGCCTACCTGAGGCTCGGGTCCGAGGGCTCCTCAGAGTCAGTGGGCAAGTCGAGGAAGAAGCCGAAGACAAAAAAGGCTTCGACTTCTGCTTCGACCCCCACCCACGATGTGGGCCTGGTGGACGCCGAGCGTCAGTTAGGCCTGGCAAGGAGGCAGCAGCTGCAGCAGGACCTCGAGGAGAAGGTCGCTGCCAGGGAGCAGCAGGCGCGGGCCGCCAGGTCGAGGGCTGGATATGGCACATCCACAGTGCTGTACGCCGACCACTCCCTGGCGGAGCTGGAGCGCATGGCGCTCCAGGACAAGGAGGAGGTGCTGGAGGTCGCCTCCAAGTCCTCGAACCTAAAGGGGACCTTCCAGAAGGCCCTCAAATGCCGGGCCGTGAGCATGCACGGCATCGTCACCGAGCTGGTGCAGCGCACGGCCACAGACGAGACGCGGCAGCTGCAGGCGAGGCTGGATCGCCTGCAGCTGGAGGTCAGCCAGCTGCACCAGAAGCTGGCTGAGGCCACGGCCCGGCAAGCCCTACCTGCGCCTGCCCCTGCCCCTGGTCCGGTAGAGGGAGGCTCCTCCCCCCCTGGCAACCTTGTGGAAATAATCCGCAGGGTTGTCATGGAGGAGAGGGCCTTTATCAGGGGCTGCTTCGCGGGCATTGAGGACCGGCTCTTGCCGGAAAAGCGGCTCCGCCCGCCGTTAGCGGCGGATAAGAGTCCGCCACCGACGGAGCCGGTGCCTGTACCTGCGCAGCCTGCGGTGCGATCGGGTGCGCAGATCCAGGCCCCGAAGCCCTCCAAGGGCAAAGGGAAGGGCAAGAGAAGCACTGTGGCCCCTCAAACCCCCACCACAAGCGCGGAAGGAGCGTCTGCCACTCCGGTAGCCCCCCAGAACACGCAGCGGGAGGACGCCATGCTTCCTTCCACAACCCCGTCCAACCAGGCGTGGACGGAAGTGGGCAGGGGGGGAAAGGCCAAAAAGCCCAAGCCCGCTGTGACTGCTTCGGCAGCCCAGAAGGCTCCGGCGGGCGGGAGGAAGTTGGTTCCTCCCAAAACTGCGGCGGTCGTGGTGACCATCACCCCGGAGGCCGCGGAGCGGGGCGAGACGTACGAGTCCGTCCTAAGACGGGCTCGTGCTAACGCGGATCCCTCGCGGCTGGGGATCGGCAACATTACGTGCCGCCGCACCCAGGCCGGAGCCCGAATTTTTGAGTTCGGGGGGGAGCAGCGCGGCGCAAACGCGGACCTCTTTGCAACAAAGTTGCAAGAGGTCATCGCGGATGTGGCGACGGTCGCCAGACCTGTCAGGACCGCATCCTTGGAGGTGATCGATATGGACGATTCGGTCACCAAAGAGGATGTGGTGGCGGCCGTTGCCGCTGCGGGAGGCTGCAGCGCTGGCGCGGTGAAGGGGGGAGCCATCAGGCCCGGTCGCCGCGGCATGCGCGCCATCCGCGTCGAGTGCCCGGTCGCCGCGGCGGCGGCCGCCCTTAAAGCGACTAAGGGACGGCTGCTCGTGGGCTTCAGCTCGGCTGTGGTCCGGCCGCTTGAGGACAAGCCTGCGCGGTGCTTCAAGTGCTTCGCGCCGGGCCACACCCGATCTACGTGTCCCTCCAAGTCCGACTGGGGAGAGTCTTGCTTCCAGTGCGGACAGGAGGGACACAGGAGTGCCACTTGCAGCGCCGCCACGCCACACTGCCCGGCGTGTGCTGCCAGTAGCCGCCCCGCGGGGCACAGGATGGGGGGCAGGAGTTGCCAGCCGCCCACGAGGAAGGGCATAGTGCCGGCGCAGGTTCGCCCTGTCGCCGCCACCGCCGTTGTCGCCGCCGCTGTAACTCCAGCTCCAGCGGCGGTAGCTGAGGAGGGGGGTGCGATGTCGGAATAATGGTTTCCAATCATCGCATCCTCCAGGCGAACACCAACCACTGCAGAGCGGCCCAGGACCTGCTGGTGCAGGCCATGGCTGAGTGGTCGGTGAACGTAGCGGTGGTCGCCGAGCCCTACTCGATCCCCGGCAGTTGGCTGGGTGACGAGGACGGCTTGGTGGCACTAGCGGCGCGGTCCTCCACAGACTCCCCTCCCCTCTCGCTATTAGAGAGGGGACCGGGATACGTGGCCGCCGCGTGGGGAGAGGTAGCCCTCGTGGGCGTTTATTTCTCCCCAAACCGCCCTCTCCAGGACTTCGAGAACTATCTCGGAGTCCTGGCCGCAGTGGTCGGCAGGGCGGCGCCGCGTCAGGTCTCCGTATTGGGAGACCTGAATGCCAAGTCGGTGACCTGGGGCAACCCGGTCACCGACCCTCGCGGGCGGGCGGTGGAGATGTGGGCAGCCTTCTCTGGGCTCTCCCTCCTCAACAGAGGGAACGTCCAGACATGCGTGCGGCGGCGGGGTGGCTCGATAGTGGACGTCACTTTTGCCACCCCTGCGTTGGCCGCGCGCGTGCTGAACTGGCGGGTGGATCTGGTGGAGACCATGTCGGACCACCGCTACGTGCGGTTCGACATCTCCACCGGTGGCCCCGGAGAGACGCGGCCCCCCTCGGGGCGGTCAGCGTTTCCACGGTGGGCTCTCACCCGCCTGGACAGGGAGGCGGCGGCGGAGGCGGCGTTTATCCAGGACTGGCTTTCGCCGCCTTCCGCTGGCCTGGACGTGGACACCGTGGCGGGACACCTGAGGGAGTCTCTGACCGAGGTGTGCAATTCTAGCATGCCTCGGTCAGGCCGACCGCTGCCCAATCGGGCGGTGTACTGGTGGTCGGTGGAGCTGGAGGGGCTTCGAGCGGCGTGCGTGGGGGCCAGGAGGGCCTACGCGCGGAGCCGGCGGCGGCGTCGACGAGACCACGCCCACGAGGACCATCTCTATGAGGTGTACATAGAGGCAAAACTGGTCCTCGAGCGGGCCATCGCCGACGCCAGAGACTCGGCGAGAGCGGAGATGCTGGAGGGTCTCGATAACGATCCCTACGGGAGGCCATACAGGGTGGCGCGCAACAAGCTGCGCCCCTTTGGTCCCCCGGTGGCCGAGACCCTGGAGCCCTCTTTCCTGGATGGGATGGTTCAGTCCCTGTTCCCGTGCAGGGACAACTTCACCCCACCAGTGATGGACCCTCCGCGGGGGATGGCTCCGCCAGCTGAGGAGGAAGAGGAGGCCCCTCCTGTCACGGAGTTGGAACTCAGCGCGGCGATTGTGCACATCCGCGCCAAGAAGACGGCTCCGGGCCCCGACGGTGTCCCGGCGAGGGTGGTGGCAATTGCCGCCACCCAAATGGAGGAGCGGTTTCGGGACCTCTTTAGCGCATGTCTTGCGTCTGGGAGGTTCCCGAAGCCGTGGAAGGAGGGGCAGTTGTGCCTCCTTCGCAAGGAGGGCCGCCCTGCAGACTTGCCCTCGGCATACCGACCCATCGTCCTGCTCGATGAGGTCGGCAAAATGTTCGAGGGGATAATCGCTGCCCGCCTAAAGAGCCACCTGCGGAATGTGGGGCCGGATTTGTCGGACGCTCAGTTTGGTTTTCGGGCTGAGCGTTCCACAGTGGACGCGCTGGCCCGCCTTAAGGGCCAGGTGAAGGAGGTGATGGAGGTGGGGGACGGATTGTTGGCGGTGTCATTCGACATAGCCAACGCCTTCAACTCTGTTCCCCACAGCACCATCCTAGAGGCGCTCCGATTCCACGGGGTGCCTCTATACATGCGGCGTCTACTGGCCAGCTACCTGGAGGATCGGACGATCGTCCTCGTGAACAGGGCTGGCCAAGTCCGGCGGTACGCAGTCGAGGCCGGCGTTCCACAGGGGTCAGTCGTGGGACCTCTCCTCTGGAACGTCGGCTACGACTGGCTCTTGCGGGGAACTCTCCTCCGAGGCACGAGTGTCGTCTGCTACGCGGATGACACTCTCCTCACCGCCCGGGGGGAGAGTTTCAGGGAGGCGGCCAACTTGGCCTCGGCGGGCGGATCCTTGGTCGCAGGGAGGATCCGCCGCCTAGGATTGACGGTGGCGCTGCACAAGACCGAGGCCGTGTTCTTCCACGGGCCTCGGCAGCGCCAACCACCAGACGCCCACATCTTCGTGGAGGGCGTCCGAATCGAGGTGAAGGCCCAGATGAAATATCTGGGCCTTGTACTCGACAGCAGGTGGCGTTTCGGCCCGCATTTTAGCGGGCTATCGACGCGCCTGCTGAAGACTGCGGGCGCCCTCTCGTGGCTGCTCCCCAACTTGGGGGGGCCCAGCGTGAGATGCCGGCAACTCTACGCCGGCATCTTGAGGAGTATGGCCCTTTACGGGGCCCCTATTTGGGAGGACTCCCTCCACAGGAGGGAGAACGCCACCGCATTGCGGGCCCCCCAAAGGGTCATAGCCCAGCGGGCGGCGAGGGCCTACCGCACGGTCGGCTTCTCCGCGGCATGTGCTCTGGCCGGCACCCCGCCTTGGGAACTCGAGGCGTGGGTGCTCGCCAGAGTATATGAATGGACGGCGGGGCGAAGGGCGAGAGGAGAACGCCCAGCCCCGGAAGAGCGGGAGGCCGTCCGGCGGGAGGCAAAGGACGCCATAGTCGTCCACTGGACGCGGGACCTCGCCGCCGCAGCCTTCGGCCGCCGAACCCTCGACGCGATTGGGCCGGTCCTGCGAGACTGGCTCGAGCGGTCGCACGGGTTCCTCTCCTTCCGTCTGGTGCAGGTGCTGTCCGGACACGGTTGCTTCGGATCGTACCTGCACCGTATCGGGCGGGAGGAGACGCCGTCGTGTCACGACTGTGGCGCGGCGGAGGACACGGCGCAGCACACTCTCGAGGTGTGCCCGTCGTGGTCCGAGCCGCGCCGCAGTCTCACCGCGGCGATCGGAACGGACCTCTCGCTCCCCGGCTTGGTCAACGCCATGCTAGGGGATGAGGGGTCCTGGGCGGCAGTCGCCTCCTTCTGTGAACACGTCATGTCCCAGAAGGAGGCGGCGGAGCGCGTGCGGGAGGAAGACCCTCTCGCGGCGCCGCTCCGAAGGCGGAGGAGGGGTCGAAGAAGACGTCAGTATGACAGTCATCTCCGACTCCTCCCAGGTGGAAGCCAGCAGGCGACGGGTGCGGGGGCACCCTCGCCTGTATTGCACAGGCTTCCACCAGTGCCGGACGGGAATGGCCAGGTGTTCCCGGCCATTCCCGTAGCCCCCCAGACGGGGGGACATGCGGAGCCCGCCAGCTAGGCGGGCATGCGCCGGGGGGGTTGTGGATGCAAAGGCTGAGCCGGATTCCCGTGACCTCCCCATCAAGGCGATGAGGGAACACCGCTGAGTTTTAGTGGGTATACTGCCACCCTGGCAGGGAGTCCCACATACTCCGTCTCTTCCCCCGACGAGCGGAGATGCGTAACGTCATTTCTCAGCGAAAAAAAAAAAAAAAAAAAAAAGGGTCTCTGGGTACAGGCCATGATGACTTGATTTGTGCAATGGACAGATATAATTTTGATTTATTGGCTATAAACGAAACTTGGCTTCGGCCGGGGGAGGAGGGGCGCGCGCCGGTTGTACCCGGTTATCGTCTACGTCACACTCCGCGGCCGTCAACTGTTTGCGCGGGACGTGGTGGGGGCGTTGGGTTTTATCTGCGGCGGGGTCTGAGCGCGCGCATCTGTACTGGCACGGCTGATCCCAGGTTCGATTCCGTCGAACAGATGTGGCTGACAATCTCGTTAAGCGGGAAAAAAATTGCGATTGGTACAGCTTACCGGCCACCGTGGTTTGACATAGATCTTTTCCTTGATGCCATCACGAACACCTTTGCCACGCTGGGTAGCTGTGATCATTATATACTGCTCGGTGATTTCAATGTGAACATGCTCAACATAAACGAGACTAAAACCAAAAAAGTACAAGAATTTTTAAATTGCATAAGTCTCATTCAACTTGTCACAATGCCTACTCATTTCACAGATACGAGTGAGACTCTTATCGACCTACTGTGCACAGACCTTAGGGCAAGATACACGACGCGCGACGGTGGAATCGTTCGGTTCAATTACAGGCCATTCAATTATAGTCAGTGAATTTCACATAAAGCGGGACAAAGGACCATGCAAAAAATCGTCCCAACCCACCAACACATTTCAAACGTATCTCATTTAATACATCATAGTAGCATGATCATTTTTTATTATGACGACATCACCGTAAGTCATGGGGATAACGTGCAAAAAAAATAATCTTGTTTACTTTTTTCGGTACAATTAACTGTAAAAAAATGTTCAGGAACACTATTTAACTATAAAAAAACGATTGATAGAGAACATCCGTGAGACGCACAGAAAAAAATACGGTCTTATCTCGCTACACCCTCCCCCCTTGCTCTGCTAACAACCTGCGCGCGCGCACCTCAGTCGTGAGTTCGTGACCTGTACGTTCCGCTGTGTTCACGTTGTTTATCTGTGCGATATCGGCTTGTTTGCGACTATTACTTACTAATACTTACTATTACTTGGTTTGAGAGCAGTGGTGATGAAATAATTTACACAAAGTAAAGCGCCTGTCTAGGTTCGAACCTACGACCTACAACTCGTAAGTCACGGCCGTTACCACTGGGCCACCACTGCATATAGTCTCAATTATTTGGTATATGGGGAAAGGTCATCACACCGAACTTAATCTGCCAGCAGTAATGTTATCTACTATAATGATAGACGAATAGTTATCTAGTTATTAAAACCTTGATAACAGTTGGATGTAAATATGTATGTATATTAATAATAACAAAAACTGTGATAAATACTTACCTAAAATGTTGTTATTTTATCAAAAATATACTTACTTATATAATACACATGCATGTTTTTGTTATTCATACTTATAATGTTTAGTTGAACCATTACTTATTGTAATTAATATCTAAAATATAGTTATTTAAAAAAATAAACACCCTTTTTTAAGTAAAATGTTTTTATTTTTTATTTAATAATCCCATCTATTTCATCATCATCATCATCATCAGCCTATAGCAGTCCACTTCTGGACATAGGCCTCCCCTAATGAGCGCCATAGCGCCCTGTGTTCAGCTTGACGCATCCAGCATCTGCCTGCAGTCTTTCGCAGATCGTCATCCCACCTGGCCGGAGGGCGTCCCACACTACGTTTGCCGAGTCGCGGTCTCCACTCAAGAACTCGTTTACCCCAGCGGTTGTCGGTTCTTCGCGAGATATGGCCGGCCCACTGCCACTTCAGCTTGCTAATTCTTTGAGCTATGTCGATAACTTTCGTTCTCTGTCGGATGCATTCGTTACGGATCCTATCCTTCAGAGAGACTCCGAGCATAGCTCTTTCCATAGCTCGCTGAGCGACTTTGAACTGGTGGACCAGCCGTATCGTGAGTGTCCACGTTTCAGCCCCGTAGGTCATGACGGGTAGGACGCACTGATTGAAAACTTTCGTTTTCAAGCATTGCGGTATAGATGACGAGAAGACTCGATGTAGTTTCCCAAACGCTGCCCAGCCTAGCTGGATCCTTCTCTTGGCCTCCCTCTCAAAATTGTTTTTACCTAACTGCAGAATTTGCCCGAGCTAAGTATATTCGGAAACAATTTCGAGACCCGGCCGTGCACGACGACCGGTCCCGGGTCAATGAGGCCATTGAACATGACTTTGGTTTTATCCAGATTCATGCCGAGACCGATGTGTCGCGAGGCTGAAGCTAGGCCGTCCAGCATCTGGGTTAGCTCCTCCAGCAACTCCGCCATCAAGACTATGTCATCAGCGAATCGCAGGTGTGAGTATTGTTCGTCGAATCGTTGAGCTCCTTAAGTCTTGAGTTGAGCTGCACGATTTTTGACAAATGCGTGCACTGACTGGACAGGTCCTCTCAATCTGTGTGGTTCTTTCCTCAAAAGACCATCTCAGACATCGATCTACATGGTCTTCATATAACCTGACCAAGATTATGTCTGGACTTTAAAAGAGACTGTGACCTCTGAGTTTGTTTCGGCCTTTCTTCTCAGAGTAGTCAGATAGGAAACGCCGACTTCATCTAGTTTAAAAAAAAAAAACATGATTGACGTGTAAAAGTGTTTGTACAAACCTACTTACAAAATAAAATCATTTCATTTCATTTCATTTCATAATTTTTAAGGAGGGTTTTATCTCCCTTCTTAAAAAAGAGCACCACCAAACTCCCGCTCCACGCCTTTGGAGTTCTCCCACTGTGAAGGACGGTGTTGAAGAGATTCTGTAGTTCCTGTATAACAGGGGCTCCTCCGGCTTTCAAAAGCTCTGATGTTATTCCGTCCTCACCAGGGGCTTTTCCATTTTTAAGCTGCCTCAGAGCTAGCACGATCTCGTCTTGACTGATGTCAGGCAGTTCGTCGGTATAGTGGCGTGTCAGGGTGGCTCTGGACTCTTGGCCGTCTCGTTGGGGACGAAGGGCATGTGCAGCGTATAATCGGCCATAGAAATCCTCTATCTCGGTGAAGATCTCCGGTTTCGACAAAACGGTCCTCCCGTCGTGCGTTTTAAGCTTCGTCAGGTGGCTCCTGCCAAGCTGCTGAGTGAATACTTTGGAACCTCGGTTTCGCTCTATTGCCTCTTCAATGAGGCGTGTGTTGGAGCTCCGAAGGTCGCGCCGTACCATCTTCGCAATTCGCTTGTTCAGGTCTGACCTGTCTGACGAAGTCGCTTGGGTGGTTTCCCGTCTTTTTGTGATCAGCCCGAGAGTCTCATCCGAGAGTTTGGATTTCTTGCCAGTACGCTGCTTTTGACAGAACTTGATGCCCTCGTCTCTCATAGTTTCGACCAGATTGTGTAGGGTCTCGTCAGCGTCATCAGTGGGATCCAAGGCAGCAAATCTATTCCCGAGAAGCTGCTGGAACTTCTCGGTGCCCGCCATGATTTGCATTGGGTTAGGTCGGAGCGTGGACTTCATCAGACGGTTTCTTTCAAGCTTCAGATTGATATTCAGAGAGCCTCGGAGGAGTCGGTGATCAGATCCGGTATTGAACCTGTTGATCACTGAGACATCTCTGAATATATGCTTGCTATCCGTCATGATGAAGTCAATCTCATTTTTAGTCACAGTGTCGGGGCTTCTCCACGTCCACTTCCTCTGGGGCGGCTTCTTAAAGAAGGAGTTCATTAAGAACAGCCCCTCCTTCTCAAGGAAGTTGACAAGCATTTGCCCCCTGTGGTTCCTAACTCCATAACCATGCGGGCCTACTCGGGATTCGTTGCCAGTCCGGGTTCCCACCCTGCCGTTAAAGTCCCCCATTACAACGTTGAAGTGAGCCTTAGTGGTGTTGTGTAAGGCTTTGGATATGTCCTCATACATATCCTCCACTTCATCATCCGAGTGCGCCGAGGTCGGTGCGTAAACCTGAATTACCTTCAAGCTGTACCGCTTGGACAGCCGAAGGACCAGGTACGCTACCCTGGTCGAAACACTGGAGATTTCTTGGACGTTGTTTGAGAGCGCCTTGTTGACGAGGAAACCTATGCCACCCTGGGATGTTTTATCACCCTCGCGAAAGTAGAGAAGATGGCCCGAGTCTAAGGTTACGGTGTCCTCCCCCTCTCTACGGACTTCGCATAACCCTAGAACATGCCATTTAATGTTCTCTAACTCCACTTCCAACTGCGCTAGATGGTGGTCAAGCCTCAGAGTGCGTCCGTTAAACGTAGCCAGGGTCATATTTTTAAGTAGTGATCGGTAGCCTAATGTAGCCCGGGGATTCTTAGCACCCCCTGCCCCGCCGTTACCATGGCCGCTACCATGACCAGGAATAGCGAGGCGGCCGGGAACTGGGGGCCATTTTCTGGCTTGTGTTTTCATTAAAGGGTAATGCCCATAATCCCCACGCTGGGCATGCGGGTTGGGGATCGCAGTTTGGTGATGTTATCAGTCTGCAGGGGGCGCTGCTGCCCGCCCCCCGGTGTATGTCCCTTAGTCGCCTCTTACGACACCCACGGGAAGAGTTGGGGTGATGCAATTCTAGGCCGGCACCACACGGCCATCTATTTACGGACAAAAAATTGTTATTTGTCTTTTTATGGGACTTCATAATAATATTGAAACTAGTCCCAAGTCTGTTGGTGGGTTGGGACAGCGCCCATACAATTTTTTGCATGGTCCTTTATACCATATGTAATCAAAAGGCCGATGAAAGACATAATATGGGATAATTTTTATACGGACTTATCACAATTAAACATAGGTCTTGTTTCTGAATTCACTGACGTGAATGATATGGTTGATACTTTAAATCACTGCATAATATCACTGTTTGATGTTCACGCGCCAATTAAGACTTGTCGTATTAGGGAGTTATCGTATCCCTGGATTACGGACACTATCCAGCTCATGATGCGGTTGCGGGACAATGCATTAGCCAAATATAGGAACAATAAATCGGGAACAAAAAGGGACTACTATAAACAGTTAAAATCGTTGGTAGAAAGTTCCTTGTATCATGAAATAATTGCTTATTTTAAGCACAATATAAATAATAAAATAAATAATCCAAAATTACTATGGAAGAACATTAAATCGACGTTTGCACCGTCAAAGCAAGGACAAGACCTTCCCCCACATTTTAGAAACCCAGACCTCATAAATAACACTTTTTTGAACGTCCCTGGCAACCCTGTAGCTAGCACGTCACTTATATCATTCTATGAGAACCACAGATATAGTGAAGCAATATTCACAATTGCTCCGGTGGACCAAGATGATATCTCTCGCATTATTTCGGACCTAAAGTCTAGAAGACCTAAAATGCTGAAGGCTACGATAATATAACCTTAAGCATGCTTTCTCTAACTTTGCCCCACACTTTAGAAACTATTACCTACATTATTAATTATTCCATATGGTCATCAAAGTTTCCTCACCATTGGAAAATAGCCACAGTTAGACCCCTACCTAAGAGTCCAAACCCTGTAGAAGTTAAAGACTTGCGGCCGATCAGTATTCTTCCCTGTCTTTCAAAAGTAATGGAGAGGGTAGTGTGCCGTCAATTAACTCGGTTTTTAGAAGAAAACGAAGTGTTACCTGATCTACAATCCGGTTTTAGGAAACAGCGCAGCACTGCTACGGCGTTCCTGGATGTTACGGACAACATTCTATCAGCCCAAGATAAGGGCATGTATTCACTGATGGTGCTACTTGATTTTTCCCGTGCGTTTGATTGCATTAACGTCTCGCTATTACTGTCAAAGTTACAATACTACGGTTTTGACGACAATGCCATTCAATGGTTCCACAGCTACCTCAGTAACAGAAAACAACTGGTAGAATTGCGTTTATCGGATGGTACTACTTTAACTTCGGCCCTTACTTCCATAGATAGAGGCGTTCCTCAGGGATCAATTTTAGGTCCGATTCTTTTTATTCTCTACTGTGCAGACTTAATAAAGTGCCTTCAGAAATGCAAGTATCATATTTACGCCGATGACGTACAACTGTATTTATCTTTCAGTCCAGACGATTATGAGTCGGCCATTAGAGACCTAAACGACGACCTAGAAAGAATCGCCGTCTGGTCAGATGAGAATTGTCTGGCATTAAACCCATTGAAAACCAAGTATATGTTGTTTGGTACCAGGCAGCAGTTGAAGAAGATACCTTTAAACCTTAATTTGAATCTAATGGGTGAGCCTATTGACCGTGTGGAGGAGGCGCGGAACCTTGGGTTATATATGGACAGCAGCCTCAGATTTGAGAAACACGTTGCTGACTCCGTAAGAAACTGCTTCTATCGTCTGAAACTGCTTTACAAGATGAGGCCGTTCTTATCTGAAAAGCTTCGCGAGCAGCTAGTCAAAACCCTTGTTCTGTCTAAATTAAACTACGCTGATACGGTTTACGGCCCACGCTTGCTGGCTCGTACCGATCGACTAATACAAAGAGTCCAGAATGCATGTGCGCGCTTCTGTTACTCTGTTCCTCCTAGAAGTCATGTCACCCCCTTTCTTAACAAACACTTTATTCTCAAGATGAAGTCGAGACGAAAGTTACACCTAGCGTGCCTGCTGTTTGGTGTCGTTAAGTCTAGGGAACCAAAGTATTTATATGACAAGCTTAGTTGGATGGCTAGTAGACGAGATTGCGCGCCCAGGCAATGTGCGCAACAACTCTCAACACAGGCTCATAGGACAGCAGCTTTCAGAGGCACTTTCCGATACGCTGCATCTAAGGTGTGGAATAATATCCCACCACCATTACGGTTACTGGGCACTATCCACACGTTCAGAACACGTTTACGGCAGTATCTGATAGATTCGCAACAGAAATTAGATATGGTCGCCCTAAATGTGTCACTTATATGAAATGCCTACAGTACCTTAAAACATAATTCCTGTTGTGTTACAAATGTACAGAATGGGGTATGCGCGTGGTGGCACGCTCTGTGTTTTCCCGTCCTTTTGCTGCCTCAAATGTCCCTTACTCGATGGCGATGCTGTGCCATCCACAGCGCCTAGCTGCCGCCGCAGTGGTGAGACCTGTGGGAAACATAAACGGACACATTATTTATTTGTGTCACCACAATCCCGTACTCTTTGTTTTTCATACTTACACATTGTGCCTTGCCTACTTGCGACTGTGACGCACAGTTGGGGTCGAGATCGCATCACGCATCCACCTTTTTTGTTTTAATTATTGTTCTGTGGAACCTTGGCCGAACACGGTATTTTTGTTGTGTGAGCACAGGGTGTGGCATCATTCGAAAATGCACAACTAAAACAAAAGAGGGTAGAAATAAATTGTTTACACTAACACTAAACTCAAATAGCAATGCTGATCTTTATAAGTAAATTATCGTAAATAGTAGTATCGTAGTAAATAACGCTTACCTTCTTCTATTGCCATTTGTACCTACTTCATCTATTGATAAAGGTAGGTACTTCACTTTCTTCGAATGGCATTGAATTAACTATTTGTGAGTCATTTTATTTTTTTATTTTTTTGTATTATTATTACGACTATTCATGCTTTTAGTCGATCAGCCCAGTTTTCTTATAACGTAGGTGTCCGTCGTGCTCGGCGGCCTGTTGCGCTTTGAGTGCATCGTGTACGGAGCATTATGTATTTGTCTCATCTAGATTTATCGCGAACAACAGGTTTTGATGAGACTTTGTGGTTTTTCGTTGTTCTTTTTTGTTTTTGTAATGATAATTATGTTCTGGATTACTATTTTATTTACTATTTTATTTATTTATTTATATGTATAAAAAGTATGTATTAGGTATGTTGAAACTGTGTGTACTCCCCGTCACTTTCCACAGGTTCATTAGAAAACCAGCGTCAGACATTAATGTCTGGCATTAATGCTGAAATGAACCTTTTTGGCGCAGCCGTGAGGCACACACTATCTTTTGTTGTTGAAACATAATCTTTTATTTTGTTAATTTTGTATTTTGTGTTTCACGAACTGTGGCCAAATAAACATTTTTCTTTCTTTCTTTCTTTCTTTCTTTCTAGTGTAGGATTAGGGTAGGAGTAGGTTAGGAGTAGAGTAAAAGTAGGGTAGGAGTAGTGTAGGAGTAGGGTAGGAGTAGGGTAGGAGTAGGATAGGGTAAGCGGTTGGACACCACGCGAACGATAGCGCCGGGCAGCTAGAAATAATTTATATGGCAAAACAACGTTTGCCGGGTCAGCTAGTAATATAATACCTATGTTTGAAAAAAAACTTTTCTATTTCCATACACCCTGTTAGTTTTTGAACACATAGGTACTAATGAAAGTTATTAATTATTAGATACTTAATAAAACGTTTGTCCGTGTAAGCACCACCCCATACTTCCCGTGGGTGTCGTAAAAGGCGACTAAGGGCCGTACCGGAGAATGGGCAGCAGCGTTCTCTGTGCATTCCACCACCATACCATACTGCGATCGCCAACCCGCCTGCCAAGCGTGGCGATTATGGCAAACCCCCCCCCAAAAATGACAAGCACAAAAAACACTTGGCCCCTAGTACCCGGCGGCCCGCCTACCCTTGGTTACGGTAGCGGCCAAGGCCACGGTGAGGCAAGGGGTGCTAAGAATCCCCGGAAGAGATCCGGCTACCACAATCACCGAAAACTGGACCTGGCAACATACAACACGCGTACACTCCGGACCGACGAGAAGATCACCGAACTCGAGGAAGAATTGAGCAAGATACGATGGAGTATAGTCGGGGTATCTGAAGTCCGAAGAGAGGGGGAGGACTCGATAATCCTCAAATCCGGAAACTTGCTCTATTTCCGGGAGGGCGACCAGCAGTCCCAAGGTGGTGTCGGGTTTATCGTCCATAAGTCCCTTGTGAGCAACGTGGTGAAGATCGAGAGTGTGTCGACCAGGGTGGCGTACCTTATACTCAGAATATCCGAAAGGTATTCGCTGAAGGTCGTACAGGTTTACGCCCCGACCTCTTCACACCCCGACGATGAGGTAGAGACCATGTATGAGGATATTTCCAGAGCCATGCATGGGTCTAAAACTCACTTTACCGTTGTCATGGGGGACTTTAACGCGAAACTGGGTAAACGAAACGATGATGAGCTGCGAGTGGGGCAATTTGGAGTTGGACGCCGGAACCACCGGGGCCACCTACTGGCCAGTTTTATGGAGAAGGAAGGCCTCTTTATGATGAATTCCTTCTTCAGAAAACGTGAGCACAGAAAGTGGACCTGGCAGAGCCCGGATGGTGCAACTAAAAATGAGATTGACTTCATTATGTCGACGAAGAAGCAAGTGTTCAATGATGTCTCTGTGATCAACGCGGTGAAAACCGGAAGTGATCACCGCATGGTAAGAGGCACATTGAACTTAAATATCAAGCTGGAAAGATCTCGACTGATGAAGTCTACGCTCCGTCCTGCACCGATCCAGGTCCATAACCCCGAGAGCTTTCAGCTCGAACTTCAGAATCGTTTCGAATGCCTAGGGAGCTCCGTGGACGAGTATAACGATGGGTTCGTGGAAACTGTCCATACGGTCGGGTCTAAGATCTTCAAGACCGGTCGTACGAATTCAAAAAAGAGGCTCTCTGATCCTACTTTGCGGCTCATGAAGGAGAGGCGCGAGATGATCTTGCAGTCTTCGGATGATGCGCAAAATTACCGGCAACTCAATAGACGGATCTCCAAGTCCTTGAAAAGCGATCTTCGCCGCTTTAATACAGACCGTATTAAGGACGCGATAGAGCGAAATAAAGGCTCCAAGGTCTTTGCTAGAGATCTGTCTATTGGGCAGAGCCAGCTTATGAAACTGAAGACCGAAGATGGCAGGATCGTATCCGCCAAACCTGAGCTGTTGAGAGAGATCGAGAGGTTCTATGGACAGTTATACACGTCAACAAGTAACCCCGTTATGAATCTGGCAAACGAACCGAGAGCTAGATTGACCCGGCACTATACCGAAGACATCCCGGACGTCAGCCTGTACGAGATTAGGATGGCTCTGAAGCAGCTCAAAAACAACAAGGCGCCGGGTGATGACGGAATTACGGCCGAGTTGCTGAAGGCCGGCGGAAAACCCGTTCTTAAGGCCCTTCAGAAGCTGTTTGGTTCCGTCATACTCGAGGGCAAAACACCACAGGCATGGAACAGGGGTGTGGTGATACTTTTCTTTAAGAAGGGCGACAATGCCCTTCTTAAGAATTATAGGCCCATCTCACTCCTGAGCCATGTCTACAAGCTGTTTTCGAGAGTCATCACGAACCGTCTCGCGCGCAGGTTTGACGACTTCCAGCCTCCCGAACAAGCCGGATTCCGTAAAGGCTTTAGCACCGTAGACCACATACATACGCTGCGACAGGTTATACAGAAGACCGAAGAATATAACCTGCCTCTCTGCTTAGCGTTCGTGGACTACGAGAAAGCCTTTGATTCGATCGAGACATGGGCTGTGCTGCAGTCTCTTCAACGGTGCCAGATCGACTATCGGTACATCGAGGTGCTGAAGTGTTTGTACGAAAACGCCACTATGTCAGTCCGACTCCAGGATCAGACCTCGAAACCTATCCTTCTGCAGCGAGGTGTAAGACAGGGAGACGTTATCTCTCCGAAACTGTTCACCGCTGCACTGGAGGATGTCTTCAAGGTTTTGGACTGGAAAGGGGCTGGCATCAACATCAACGGCGAGTACATAACTCACCTTCGGTTTGCCGACGATATCGTAGTCATGGCTGAGACTATGGAGGACCTCAGTACAATGCTCGATGACCTCAGTAGAGCCTCCGAAAGAGTGGGTCTTAAAATGAACATGGACAAAACGAAGGTCATGTCAAATGCCCATGTAACACCCACTCCCATAAAGATCGGAGACGCTACACTCGAAGTCGTGGACGAGTATGTTTACCTCGGACAAACTGTCCAGTTAGGTAGGTCTAACTTCGAGAAAGAGGTCAATCGTCGAATCCGACTCGGCTGGGCAGCGTTCGGGAAGCTACGCAATATCTTCTCGTCCCACATACCGCAGTGTCTCAAGACAAAAGTCTTTGACCAGTGCGTGTTGCCAGTGATGACTTATGGCACTGAAACGTGGTCGCTCACAATGGGCCTTATAAGAAGGCTAAAAGTCACCCAAAGGGCAATGGAGAGGGCTATGCTTGGAGTTTCCCTGCGTGATCGAATCAGGAATGAGGAGATCCGCAGGAGAACCAAGGTAACCGACATAGCCCGCAGAATTGCCAAACTTAAGTGGCAGTGGGCAGGGCACATTGCTCGCAGAACAGATGGCCGATGGGGCCGAAAGGTTCTGGAGTGGCGACCACGTACCGGAAGACGTAGCGTTGGAAGGCCTCCCACAAGGTGGACCGACGACCTTGTGAAGGCCGCAGGAACCCGTTGGATGCGAGAAGCACAGAACCGGTCGAAGTGGAAGTGCTTGGGGGAGGCCTATGTCCAGCAGTGGACGTCTTTTGGCTGAAATGATGACTTAATAAAAAGTTTAAATTTACTATAGGATCATTATTTTACCAAAATAATGGTCACAAAAATGCTACTTATTGGCAGTTTTAACAGTTTTTCTCAAATACTGAAGGGAGGGGGCGCCACTATCAAGGTTTTGCCCCGGTTTGAAAAAATCGTAGATCCGGGGCTGCCAAATCCTTCAATGTATCCTTTTCTAGCGCCCGATCCAACCCTTGCGGTACGCATCTAGGTCGTCTCGCCACCTCTTCCAGCACGCGTAGCATGAACACCATAGAAACGGGTTTCGTCGACGGATTAATAGACAAAATGACAGATAGATAGAATAGACAAAATGTCAGATTTCTTTAGAAATACGTCTACAATCTATCATTTTGTCTATTCTTCCGTCGACAAAACCCGTTTCTATGGTGGTCATGCTACGCGTGCTGGGCCGGCCTCTGCGGAGCCGTCCATCCTCAGGCACCGAGTGGAGACTATTGCCCAACGGCCAAAGCCAAAGCAAAGTTGCCAAGCTGGCTGCCAAGCTGAAATATTATTGGGTGGGACACCTCAGCCGCATGCATAGTGACAGCTTTCATATATTGTTATTTTTTTTTATTGTTTTTAAAATCTTGTTAGATTTAAATGCTTCTTTTTAACCGTTTGTATATCCCGTGCGTGTTCCAAATAACTCTTTTTTTTTTTTTTTTTTCCAGGGGGGGCCGCGGTCCCAGGTTACCAAGAAAATGAAATCAAAACTAAATGATTTATTTGGTAATGATTTATTTATTAGATTTAATTATAATTATTCCTTGCATCTGTAGCTGCTGGTGCACAATAAACCATGATCTATAAATATATCTATCTATCTAATTCACATAATGTTATGCTATTACTCTTTGCGATTTCACTCGCATGTGTGATCCGATAATCTGACTGGTTTCAAACGCAGTTTATGGACTACGTAAAATAAGATGAATAAGTTTATGAGTTGATATAGCTAGTGTTATCTTTATCACTTATCTAAATCTAGCAGTGGTGCCCCAGTGGTAACATCCGTGACTTACGAGTTATAGGTCGTAGGTTCGAATTCAGACAGGCGCTTTTCTTTGTGTAAATAAAAAAATATCAATAAGCGCAGTAGTTACATTATAAGCTAAGCCATTCTGTAACGCAGTGTGAGCAGTGATCAGTGAGGTATTGTGTGTTATAGGTTGGTTGTTTCTTTTTAAGTATGTGGTGGCGCCTAACACCAATTACTTGGGCGGAAATATAAAGAAATAGTTTGCGTTCATCCCAGACGCTGGGAGCTGGATCAATTAAAATAGTGGACTGTATATTGCGGGGGTGAAAAGTACGTGGGTAGGCCTGACCTTGCAAAACACGACACGAATTAGGACGACGAAAATTGTACATGGAACAAGGGAATTGGCAGGAAAATGCTTTTTGGATTTCGCGGGTAGGTGTAAAAGAAGACAGACGTAACTCGAATATTGATTTTGTATTTAAAATAGTAATTCACAGTTTTTTCAATTTTTTTTAATATATTATCAGTGTATAGCCTATACACTACGTGTACTCACGTTTGCAGCACTTTTATGTGACTCAAGAAATAATTACACCACCTGCCAGCACATCACTTCACAAAACTATTTTCACTTCACCGTACACAAGTGGACAATTACTTCTGCAATGTCTCAATTTGACGAGATAGTATCTGCACAGAAGACCCTGGAAGACAGCTTTATCCGGAAGATGAGTGAGTTGGAAGCGCAGATACAGTGTGCAGGACCTGCCAAGGACACCGTGGCGAGGGTAGCCGAGGAGTTTCGCTCCTTTAGGGAGCTGATCTTTAGCATGCTGAGTCTGCTCAGAAGACAAATCAGTGAGTGTGCTAGACAGGTTGACGGGTTGGAGACCAGACATCGGCGGAAGGCACTCATTTTCCAGGGCATAGCAGAGGTTGAAGGGGAAGTCAGCAGCACAGTGATCCTGGAGGTGATAAGCAAGAAGCTGGCCATTAGTACTATCACTGCATCTTCCATAAAGGTCTGCCACAGACTTGGCCTAGCCAAAAAGGATCACCATAGGCCCATCCTAGTCAAGTTCTCGAGCTATGACGACAGGTCTGCGGTCTGGAGAGCGAAGACGGGACTGAAGGGTTCATCCATCTCTGTCAAGGAGTTTCTGACTAAGACCCGACAATCCATCTTTGGGAAGGCGCGGCTTCACTTTACTATGCGGTCGTGTTGGACTCAGGACGGTGTCATCATTATTAAAGCCCCCGATGGAAGCAAGCATAAGGTGACATCATTTGAAGAACTGAGTCCACTGCTGGTGAAGTATCCCCGGGTTCAAACGTCTGGAGATAGCCTGAAAAACAAGACGCGTTAGTATCAATCCTCAATTGTAGTACAGTATAATATTTACGCATTAGACACCCATTTAGTAATTAGGATTTCCTTACCTTAAAGTTTGCTATCTTCCATTGTTTACTATTGATAACTTTTTTTACTTTTGTCTCGTATTTCTGCATAATTATTAGTAAAGTATTTGTTTCTGTTCTCTTCCTCTTCGCAAGTCTCTGAGTTGACGCAAGTAACGCGTACTTCAGCATTTTTAGTTTTTACCCTCAACCGGATTTATATTTTTCACTTTTGTTCTCTTTTTTTTTTTTTTTTTTTCCTTTTTGGCAACTGAGCCGATGTCGACTATTCTGCCAGCGTCATGTAGTGACAGCAAGATGGAGCCATCGAACGTTGCACTTTGTGGTAGTTGTTAATTTTTAATGTTAGTAGCTGAAAAGACAATACAAGTTTTGTTAGTTAACATGACTTTTTTAATACATAAAATACTATTACTCTACTATAAAATGTCACAGATATTTACAATTATAATTATTATTACACACCAAGTTACATTTTAATGTTATTGTCATTTAAAAATTTTGATAGGACTTGGATTAGTTTAGGAGAAAAGTTAGTTAGGAGGGAATGGAAGTTAGTAGGAAGTGTGATTTTAATTTTGGGAAGCTTATGGTACAAATCAAAAGATTGGGAATTTGAAGGACATGAAAAAAATATATGATCCAGAGTACCATCATCAAGACCGCATTCGCACAGGGAACTGTCACGTACACGAATCTTATTCAGGAATACTGGACTGCAGCAGTGGCCGAGTCTCAGTCTACACAAGGATGAAATGGTTCTTTTGGACAATTTAGTACTTTTAAAAAACCAAGGTTTTCGTTGGACGTCGGGTTGGATACTGGCGTAGTACGCCCCCTTGAGCTTTGAGCTTACCTGCCACACCCCTGACCACGCTTTATGCATTTTATTTTTGGTATCAGCCCGTACGTCGTAGCTATGGACGACATAGTGTTTTTGGTCAACAGGGTTGGATGTAGCAAACTTAGCTAAGGAATCTGCGCACTCGTTGCCACTTATACCCGAGTGACTGGGAACCCAAGCTATTTCAATGTTTAAACCGTTGTTATAGCAAGTGAAAAGTAAATTTTGAATATCTAAAATGATTTTACTGTGAATTTTTGATTTTAATTGATTTTGACTTAAAGACTGAATGCTACTGCGAGAATCTGAAAAAATTACCGAATTTTGAATATTATGACTTTTTATAAAATTTATTGCTTCTAAAATGCCAATACATTCGCCTGTAAAAACCGAAGCCTCTGGAGGGCACTGAAAGAGGAGGGCAATTCTAGAATTCTGGAAGTATGTTGCAATTCCTGTGCATCCTGTTGGAGTTAATTTAGACGCATCTGTGTAGAAAAGATTCCAACCCCTCCAGTACCTCTCAATGGCCCGATCAAAGTCACCTTTAACGTCCTCAGAACTTTTCAAAATACCAAGCTCCAAAACGACTTTTGGCTTAAAGTGGACCACCTCGTATGCGGAAGAGAATACTGGTAAGGTGGGATACTGACAAACAGGTGATGAGAGGTTTTTAAGTTCTCTGTACCTATTCATCAATGGGGGAAATGATTTATGTTTCCAATAAGTGGATACTTCTAAAGAGAGGTGGATTTGTTCTAAGATGGGAAGTAAGGGATGGGACGATAGGGCGAAAACTTTTGACAGGAAACGATCTGCTAAGTATTGTCTTCGTAGGTTAAGGGGAGGATCTGCACATTCTACCTGGAGGGCATTTATAGGGGAGGATTTCATTGCTCCTAAGACAATCCTTAGGCATTTGGCTTGAATGGCGTCCAGTTTGCGAAGCGCCTCTTTATTACAGGGCTCAAGTAAGAAGCAGCAATAGTCCATCACACTTCTGACCAGAGCATTGTACACCAATTTAAGACTGTATGGGTGGGCTCCCCACCAGACTCCAGATAAAGCCTTTAGGACTGAAACTGAGCGTTCACATTTTTTTACTATGTGGTTGATGTGATCCACACCCGACATTTTGGAGTCCAGGATAACTCCCAGAAACCTGGCCTTCTCCTTGATAGGGATAGCTTGTCCATCTATATTAATTTCAACCTGGGGGATATGACGTCTGCGAGTAAAAATAACTGCTGTACTCTTAGGAGCGCTCAAAGACAACCCGTGATCGAGTAGCCATTGGTTTAATGAAGATAAAGAGACATTCAAAGATAGAGCGGCATCCTCTATGGAACTGCCTGAGACCAATAATGCAATGTCGTCTGCATACTGGAGAATTTTACAATTATAATTTAAGCATGAAGGAAGATTTGAAGTATAAATATTATAGAGAATGGGGCTAATTACGGAACCCTGAGGTAAACCTCGCCAGGTCACCCTCTGCTCAGAGTTTTCCCCAGGAATTCTCAGTTGAAGAGTACGATTTGAAAGGATGGTGCAGATGATCTGAATAATCCTAGCCGGTATTCTCAGCTCATGCAGCTTTTGCCTGAGAACTGGGAGGAGGACAGAATCGTATGCAGCTGATATGTCTAGAAAAACGGCTACCACAGACTCATTTCTACTAAGGGCCAGTCGGATCTCTGATGTGAGGATACTCACACTATCAGTAGTACCCAGACCTTTCCTAAAGCCGAATTGAGTCGTTGGAAGCAGTTTTCTATTTTCAACTAACCATTCTAGACGGTTTTTAATTAGGTGTTCAAGAAGTTTAATAAGAATAGACGACAAAGCAATTGGACGATAAGAGCAATGATCACTAGGATCTTTGCCAGGTTTTAACAGAGGGATAACCACTTGAACCTTCCAAGCTGGAGGAATATATCCAGATATAAAACAAAAATTGACTAAATCTAGGTAATATTGGTGGCATTTTACACCCGCTTTTGCAATGAAAGAGTAGGGGAATCCATCTACACCAGGAGCGGTATCCTTAACATAAGTGAGAACTGTTTTAAGTTCGTCAAAGGAAAATGGCTTATCAAGAGGATCACTTGAAGTTACAGAACCAGCAAAGTTAATTTCGTCAACACCAGGAACATAGACTGGGGCAACTTTAGTGAAAAACTGGTACCCCAAATCTTCAGATAAGATGTTCGTGGGAGATGGTTTCAGACTGTTTCTAAAACTTTTCACTCTTTGCCAGACCACCGACGCCGGGGTAGATGGACTCAGAGAACTACAAAAAGATACCCAGCCTGCTCTTTTCTTTTTTCTATTTAGTTTCCTAGACTTAGCCAATATCTTATTGAAGGCGAGAAGATTATCCA
The DNA here is from genome assembly GCA_963082905.1 of Oligia fasciuncula. Classification (NCBI taxonomy): domain Eukaryota; kingdom Metazoa; phylum Arthropoda; class Insecta; order Lepidoptera; family Noctuidae; genus Oligia; species Oligia fasciuncula. The sequence goes on from OY720407.1 coordinate 11,161,287, forward strand.
GGTTCATTTCACGGTTAAAAGTCTCTTCCGCCTCATCCCTGGCTCTGATCATGGCAGTGCATTCCCTATCCCACCAAGGCGGAGAAGGGATTTTGCCTGTAGGTGATTTTTTAGAAGGGAAGCAATCATCAGCTGTAGCTGATAAGGTATTGGAAAAGGACGCAAAACATTCTTGAGCATTCTCAGCATTGATGGACGGGAGGGAGGAGATACGTAGGTCTAAAATTTTGGAATAAAGATCCCAATCTACAGAGTTTAGCTGGTACTTAAGTAAGGGAGGGGAGGTTTTATCAGGAAGAGATTTAGAAGGAATTTCAACTGTGATGGGATAGTGATCACTACCATAGGTCATGTTTAAACGATTCCAAACAAAAAGACTGGCTATGCTGGATGAGCAAAATGTCAGATCGACACAGCTATTGCTCTGTCCTAATCCGGACCTACGTGTGGCACTGCCATCATTAATAATACATAGGTCGAGATCGTCCAACATATCAACCAGGCCAACACCAGTACTATCACAAGAATCCGATCCCCAACGGTAGTGATGACAATTAAAATCTCCCATGACAAGCAATGGGCCGTTTACATTACTTAGTAGATTTTTTATTACGACAAGATCCTCAAGACGTGGGTGAGCAATATAAAAAGAAAAAAGGTTTATACCCTCAACCTTAACAGCAACAACATTTATGTTGTCACCAACGAAGGGAAGAGGGATCTGAGAGAATGATACTTTGTTATTGATGAACAAAGCACATCCTCCATATCCATCTGATCTGTCATGACGAACACCACCGAAACATGGGATTCTGAAATTGCTTTCAGAACGAAGCCACGTCTCAGCGATGCTGCAGACCGATGGTTTAAATTTATTAATCAAAAAGAGTAGGTCAGGTTTCCTTGGAGAAATACTCCTCACGTTCCATTGCAGGAATGTCAGGGGATGGAACATTATTAATATAATGGATAATTGAAGTCAGTTTTTTGGCAACGTGGTCAGGTAAGGATTGTGCAGGGTTAGCTAATACAGTTATTAGCATATTAGCTATAATATTTAGTATGCTTTCGGGCTTATCAGGACTACTAGCACCTTCTCTAGGGAAGGCACAACCGTTTTGGGAAGGGGAAAAGGAGTAATCCTGAGTAAGGGCTTCATGAGCCAGCCTATCGTAACTAGGTGAAAGAGGAGCGTGAGATTTAGGTTTGAGAAGGACCGTTTTACGGTATGATTTTGGTGTTTGGGGAGTTGGACTGGGGTATTGAGGCGAATTGGTTGTTGGTACGGATTTTTGGGAAATTTTTGACACTTCAGCATAAGATCGAGAGACTGGAGGGAAGACCTGACATGCTTCCGCATACGAAACAGATTTCTGGGCCATGAGAGCTTTTATGCCCTTCTGCCGACCCAATTCGGGACAAGTCTTATCATTGGCATAATGATTGCCAGAACAAGATACGCAAAAGGCACAGTCAGTGGAAACTTGGCATCCATCACCTGGGTGGTCCTGACCACATTTGAAACAGCGAGGTTGGGAGCGACATACCGTACGCGTGTGACCGAAACGACAACAGCAGTGCGATTCTGTAACCATCTCACCGTGAAAACTTAGGTGAAATGAGCGTGGAGTGAGCTGTCAATAGTGTCAATTCCTAGCAAAAACAAACTCACATCACTTAAGTTTTCACGGTGAGATTTTTACAGAATCGACCGGCAGTTAAAACATTGAATAGTCGGGTACATATAGGTCTCGACCGAAAGGGCAGAATAAAAACAATAAACCCGTCTAGGTAGGACTTGTCCGTCGAAAGTGAGAACTACAGTTTGAGTGGGTTTCCATTCTGTAACCCCCAGAGAAGACACCTTTCGGCTCATTCTCCTTGCCTTTATAACGGGGCCGCATCCATCAGGAACCTTAATATTTTCAATGACCTCATCTTCTGTCCATTCACTTGGTACGTCTCTAACGAGACCCAAACGCGTAATATTAAATTGAGGAATCGTAGCAACGAAGTTATTTTTGACTAAAGTTTGACTATTCAAGAAGCTATTCGCATCCTGGTGAGACTTAAACTCAACTGACACCCGGTTCCTTCCTAAACGTTTTACACTACCTAGGAGAATGTTACTGTATTTATTCTGAGTTAAAAACATTCCAAATTTAACCGGGTGTAGAACAGTACCTGGGGTCTGGCCATCCTTCAAAGAAACGTGTACAATATAGGGTGGGTTGTCCCTTAACGTGTACGACTGTCTTCCGTATTCTTTTTTTAATAATTTTGGAGGGTTTGTTATAGTAGTCGGAGAAGTAGCTACTCTTTTTCTACTAGCTGATTCGGAGTCCATTGCATTTTCTAGAATATTGTCGTCGGGAAGTGTGACTGTTAACACCGGCGTGTATTCAAAGGGATCAGGAGGGTCAGGGGGTTTTTTGGTATCCATTATGGATACTGGATAAAATCTTTAAAAAATATAGAAAGGTATAGTTAAAACAAACCTTAGGTTAAAACACAAACACACAGAACAGTTTCGATTGAAGTTCACACTTGTAAAATTCACTAAAATCGAAAAAATTCCTAACACAAACAAAAGCACGTATTATGCCTTCACCACTACCCACGAAAGTTCCACTTTTGTTCTCATTCCTCTTTGTTTCTAATGTCAACAAATGTCATGCATGTTATTATTGGTTGTCAATCAAAGTAAACGTCATACGCAGTGACGTTTTGTGAGTTTGGATACGTTCACGGAAAATGTTATGTCTTTTGTATGCTTGAAGGGTGCGTTCGGAATAATTAAAATTAGCGTAACAATTTTATTCCTTTACCGCTTTGTAATTTAACGTTTCTTGATTTTATTTCATAATTTATTCACTGTATTCAATGATGATGTTAGCTGGCGGGTGGTGCAGAGATGCAAACGTCCTACCAGTATTTCGTGTAGGTCTCTTTTTAGTATACTAGTATATTTTTATTTATTTAGTGTTTATATCTGTTTTATTGTATTTATATATATTTTGTAACCATGACATCTGATAACGAATCTTTTTTCTCTGCCAACGAATCTACTGCCTCTTCTGGTGATGATAGCTTTTGTTCTGTTACGGAAAACCTAGGTGAACTTTTACGTCAAAGATTCAGCCAAAATCTTGGCCGACTGTTTAACGTCTGTCATATAAATGCTCAAAGCATTCCAAGCCATTATAATGAGTTGTATGAAACTTTCTCGAACATCAACGTCCATGCCGTCCTGATTTCTGAAACTTGGCTAAAACCTGAACTTTTATCCACCTCTTACTCTCTCCCTGGATTCGTTCTTTTGCGGAATGACCGAGTCGGCAGGAGAGGGGGTGGTGTAGCTATATACCTTCGTGCTGATCTTCCTTTTAAAGTTCTCTCTACTTCTTCCTGTAATACTTCGGCTGAGTTTCTTTTTCTAGAGGTTTGTGTTAAAGGAGCTAAAACCGTTCTTGGCGTTGTGTATTGTCCCCCCTCACTTGATTACTTCACCGAATTCGAATCGGTCCTAGAATCTTTAGGTTCGAAGTATGCACATCACATAGTCATGGGGGATTTCAACACCAATCTCCTTGCCCACAACTCCCATCGATCCCGTAAACTTCTACACCTGGTCGAGTCAGCTAGTCTGCATGTGCTGCCTCTCCAACCAACTCATCATAACACTGCCGGTGATGATACTTGGCTCGACTTGATCCTCACCTCAAATCCTTCCCTAGTCTCACATGGTCAAATTGACGCTCCTGGTTTTTCCCATCACGACCTTATTTTCCTGTCTTATGCCCTTAAATCTCCTAAACCCAAACCTACGTTCCAGTACAGGCGTGCCTTTGCGCGGATGGATAGTGAAAAGCTTGCACAAGATGCTGCTAATATTGACTGGACACCCCTGGAGGAAGCCATTACAGTTGACGATAAAGTAACTTTTTTCAACAATGCTGTAGTTAAGCTGTACGACACCCACGCTCCTATCAGGAGAGTCAAGATAAAGCGCCCACCTGCGCCGTGGATGAATGTGGGAGTTCGGATGGCGATGCGACGAAGGGACCGCGCGTTTCGAAGGTATAAAAAGGATCGGTCGGATGATAATTGGACCCTCTTCAAAACTGCTCGCAATCGTTGTAATCAGATGATACGCAACGCTAAACGTCGCCACATTCTTGATAACATCACTTCTGCTTCTCCTGCTGATATCTGGAAATTCCTTGGAACTCTAGGTATCGGCAAATCGCGGCATTCAGACCTTCCTAACACATTTGGCTTGGATGATCTAAATCGTCATTTCTCCACTGTTCCCACCCTTGATAATCCAACCAAATGTCAAACCCTTGATTACCTTGCTGGTCTGACGCGACCCAATATTACCCCCTTTGTCTTCACCCCAGTCGACCCGGGAGAGATCAAAAAGATAATCCTTTCCATTAAATCCAAAGCCGTTGGTTGTGATAACATCAGTCGACACATGATCGTGACAGCGGTTGATCAGCTCCTTCCTGCAATTTCCCATATAGTTAACTTCTCCCTTTTCTCCGGTGTTTTCCCTTCCCTGTGGCGGAAAGCCCATGTTCGACCACTACCTAAAATCCCTAATCCCACTCTTCTCAGTCACTTTCGTCCAATTTCCATCCTTCCCTTTTTATCTAAAGTACTCGAGGCCTGTGTACATAAACAATTTTCCAACTTCATTCACAAAAATTCCCTCATCAGTCCGTTCCAATCCGGGTTCAGGCCCGGGCACAGTACCGTTTCTGCTCTCCTTAAAGTGACTGACGATATAAGGCGAGGAATGGAAGACACTAAAGTTACGGTTTTAGTGTTGATCGATTTTTCAAATGCTTTCAATACCGTCAGTCACGAAGTCCTTTTATCCATCCTCTCCTATCGCATGGTCTCTGACGAGGTCCTGGAATGGTTTTCTTCCTATCTTCGGGGGCGTCAGCAATCAGTTCTTGCTGGTGACTCTAAGTCCAGCTGGTGTGATCTTGAAACTGGCGTCCCTCAAGGCGGCATTTTATCTCCACTTTTGTTCTCTATCTTTATAGATCTCATAACTTCTTTGCTTCAGTGTGCGTATCATCTTTACGCTGACGACTTACAGCTCTACTGTCAGGCAGGAGTTGACAGCTTATCCGATGCGGTCGAGGAGCTAAATCGGGATTTACGAGTTGTAAAAAACTGGTCTGATCGTTTTGGGGTGGCGGTTAACCCAACCAAGTGTCAGGCTATCATTGTAGGGAGCCCCCATAGCTTGAGGAGGCTGAATGGTTTAACGGTGCCACCGGTTACTTTTGATGGCACAGTGATTCCGTTTAGCTCTGACGTCAAGGATCTGGGTTTGCATGTTGACTCTTGCCTTGACTGGCGTAAGCAGGTTGCGATTGTGAGCAAGAAGGTCACTGGAACGTTGCGGTCGCTCTATCGGTTGAAAAATGTTCTCCCATCACACATTAAGGCATTGCTTGTACAGTCCCTTATCTTCCCCATAATTGACTATGGCGATGTGTGCTACTATGACCTGAATGCAGATCTCCTCAATAAACTTGACCGACTTCTTAATAGCTGCATTCGATTCGTTTTCAATCTCCGCAAGTATGATCATGTATCCGCACATCGATCGCTTTTAAAGTGGTTACCTATCCGGCAGCGCAGAGTTGAGGGCTTTGACAACCCTATTTTCTATCCTTCACAAACCCACTTCTCCTTCTTATCTGACTTCTCTGTGTCAATATTTATGCTCTGCACACAGCAAGAATCTTCGGTCAGAGAATAATCGTCTTCTTCGTTGTCCTTCTCATCGCTCTGGTTTTATAAAGTCTTCTTTCTTTGTCCAGGCGGTTTTCCTTTGGAATGCGCTCCCTCAGAATATCAGGACGGTAACCAATCAGTTCACATTTAAAATGAAAGTTCGAGAACACATTCACAAGAAGTTGGCAGATTCGTCTCAAAATTAAGTTGGTGCAGGTTTTCTTATTTATCTCTCATAACTTTTTTATTTTATTATATTTTGTTGTATGTATGTATCTAAGTATTTATTTTTTTATATTCTAGTTATCTTCTAAGCTGTTTTCTGTTATTGCACCTACTGTGTATTGTCTCTGCATCACCCTAAGGTAGACTGGTAGAAAATGCCCAAGGCATTAAGTCCGCCTTTGTACAGTTTTTACTTGTGCATAAAGTTTAATAAATAAATAAATAAAATAAAATGCAACACCACTGACCTGTATGTAGATTCACCATCAATCCTCCACGTCGGCCGGCCGAAGGTTCGAGTCTGGCTGGATCAGGGCGGCGAGAGGTCGCACAGACGCCTTTCACAGCATAAACACGCACTTTTCGTAGTGTTTTAGATAATAGTTCGTAATGCTTCGCGACAGTTCGCAACCGTAAATTGGTAATAAATTAACAAGGGAGCATGTTATGGAACACTACTCTCGTTGAAGGCAACGCGGCAAGTGAAGAATTTCCTCACACCGTCACCGGAGATGGTGACCAGGACAGCGATAGTCCGGGGTTGCATGTGGGAAAAGGATAGGACACGATAGGATAGTGACGCATTTTGCAAGTCATATTAATTTCTACCCTATAATAAAAATAATAAACTAATACGAAATCCAACATCCCCCCAGCCTTGAAGAAACCCTTCAAAAGAAGGTTAAAAAATTAAGAAAATCGCTATATTTAGCAACTTCAAGGAGTAACTAGAGCGGAGAAATATAATGAAACTTCTAAATTTAACTTAACTAACATAAAATAAGCTAATTTAAAACTTATGTGCGTAAAGTACACATATTAGAGATATATGACTATTGAGTCGGAAGAGGGCATAACCGCACTACTGGTCGTTTATAAGTACCGGTTTTAGTTCTTACTTCCGCTACGCGAACAACACCATCCTTACCAGGGTATACATTGGTAACAATTCCTAATGGCCACTGCAAGGGTGGAGCGTTATCTACATTTAACAACACTACAGTACCGACTGTAATCGGATTAGACGGAGTATTCCATTTTTCGCGTTGTTGCAAATTATGTAAATATTCCGACTTAAATCGCTTCCAATACGATTGAACTATCGAATCCATTAGAGAGAAACGAGACAACAGATCTGTCCGTTCGTCGGATAAGTCGGCTGCAGGTAAGCATTCTAGCGGAGTGGTAGACAAAAAATGCGCGGGAGTAAGTGCTAAGGGCTCTGATGGATCAGAGCTCAAAACATAAAGAGGACGGCTATTTAGCACGGCCTCAATTTGACTAAGAATGGTCGACATCTCCTCAAAGGTGAGAACTTGATTGCCGATTGTACGAAATAAAAGCGACTTGGTGCTCTTAACGTTCGCTTCCCATATCCCTCCGAAGTGACTTGCTGTAGGAGGGTTCATTCGCCACGTGATACGGTTCTTCGCGAGTTCATGACTAAAACTTTGATAATAATCAGCAGTTTGTAAAAACCCGTGAAGTTCATTAAAATATTTTTTAGAAGCGACAAAATTAGTCCCGTTATCGCTATATAAGAAATTACAAGGACCTCTTCGGGATATGAATCGTTTAAATGCGTCGATAAAGGAAGCGGAAGTTAAGTTAGAAACTAGTTCGATATGAACTGCTTTTGTCACGAGACAAATGAAAATACAAATATAAGCTTTTACGCTTCGTACGCCCCGTTTGCGGTAAGGAGTAACATAAAGCGGACCTGCGTAATCGACGCCCGTTTGTAAAAACGCTTTGCATTGCTCTAATCTACATTTAGGCAAATCGGCCATAGGCGGAAACGTAGGCTTAGGATTAACTCGGAAACAATCATTACACTTGTGTATGTACTGTCGAACCACACGTCTAGCGGAAATAATCCAATATTTGGATCTTAATATCGAAATTAATAATTGCGGCCCGGCGTGACAATTGTCGCGGTGATAAAATTCAATTAATAATTTAACAACATGTCCTTGCCCGGGTAGTAAAATCGGATGTTTAGAAGAATAGTCTAGTGTCGAGTTCGATAAGCGACCTCCGACACGTAGAAGTCCGTTACATAAAAATGGAAACAGTTTCCGTAACTTGGCCGAACATGGTTGACCCTTAGAAATATTCTTAATGTCTTCAGAAAAGTATTTAGACTGGACCGCGCGAATTATTTCCAATTCAGCTATATTTAGATCTTCAGCGGTAATTGTATCGTTTTGCGGCAATTTTTTAATAAATCGAAGCGAAAAAACTGTAGCTTCCAGCAGCTTTTCCCAAGTGGAACACTCTGAAGCTAATTTTAAAAGCGGGTTATCATTATCTGCGACTTGAGTCACATGCGTAACAGTTTTTTCTTCCGGTAATGAAGACCGGTTGAATAAAAATTGTTGTATAGGCCAGTCTTGTCTAGGCAAGGAAAGCCAGGATGGACCCTTAAACCAAAGCTCATGTTGAATGAGCTGCGAAGGCGTGAGCCCACGAGATACGCAATCTGCGGGGTTCTCGATGCCAGCGACATGATATAAATTTTCAGGTGAAATATTTTCCTGAATTTGTGAAATGCGGTTGGCAACATAAGTGTTGAATCTGTGTGGCGAAGCAACAGACCAACAGAGTGCTACTTCAGAATCCGAAAAAGCATAAATATCTTCAATTTTATGTCGTTTAGATAAAGTGTCATAAACGGTTTTAAGAAGTCGTGACATTAAAAGTATTCCGTTTAATTCCAAGCGTGCGAGAGTGATTTTAGGTTTCGCAGATGCGACACGTGATTTGGAGCACACGAGTGAAATAATAGGCGATTGATCGCCATTGACGACGTGTAAATAAATCACACAGCCGTATGCGGATTCGCTCGCATCTGAAAATGCTACTAAGGAAACTGTAGAACGGGTTTCTATACCTAAATGACGTGGAAATGATAAATTAGATATTTGCGGTAATTCTATTAAATATTGTTGCCAAATTTTAACAATGCGAGAAGGGGGTATATCGTCCCAATCGAGATTTAAAAGCCAGAGTTCCTTAATGATTAATTTAGCGAAAAGAATTATAGGGCCGACGAGTCCTAAGACGTCGTACAACCGAGCGGTAGCGGATAAAATGGCGCGTTTAGTACAAGCTGGTGGGGGACTTGATATTTCGAAAATAAAGGTATCCTGAGCGGGTAACCAACGCAAACCTAATATCTTAAATGTATTTCCATCGTCGAAAGAAATGCATTCAGATTGACGGTGCGACTCGGGAATATGTTTGAGCAATTCCTGTGAGTTGGAAGTCCATTTAACTAAGTCAAACCCGCCAGTTTTGAAGATCTGGATCAGATCGGTAGCTGTCTTGACTGCTTCCTCGAGAGAAGAAGCAGATGAAGCTACGTCATCCATATAAATGTCCCTCTCTAATACGGCTGCCGCAGTTGGCCAATTATGCCGTTCATCGCTAGCGAGCTGGCGTAGCGTGCGGAGCGCCAAAAATGGTGAAGACCGAAGCCCAAATGTGACTCGAGTGAACTCAAAAACCTCGAGTGGGTCGGTTTCTGAAAATCTATATAAGATTCGTTGATATTTGCGGTGCGGAGCATTTGTATAAATGCATAAATACATTTGTTTTACATCTGCACAAAAGGCAATGTAATAAACACGAACATTTAAAAGTATATGAAATATATCAGCCTGTAGATTGCAACCCGTATACAGGACATCATTTAGTGATAAGCCTGTATCGGTCTTGGCACTGCCATCCAGCACAGGACGAACTTTGGTTGTCGCCTTGTCGTTGCGCACTACAGGATGGTGCGGTAAATAAAAGCCTGCGGCGACTAATGCCTCAGGTGCGGTGCGGGACAGTATACCTTTATTTAGGTAATCACGAATAACATCGTCATATTTTAGTTTTAAACTAGGATCCTTAGAAAATTTCTTTTCTAAAAGTAGGAAGCGTTTTTAGCGGTAGTATAAGAATTGCCTAGATTATTTGGGTCTTCTTTAAAAGGAAGGTCAACTGAATAGCTGCCGTCGGAGTTACGAACAGTGGTTGAAGTATAAATATTTTCACACTGCTGGTCGTCGGGACTTAAAAAAGACTGCGAAGGTAATTCCTCGACTGCCCAAAATCTTTCGACAATCTGGTGTAGCGGGTCAGAAGTAAAAGCACACAATGTGCGGGTAGCGGGTTGCGGAGATATAATAGGAGCGTCACCTAAAATCAGGTAACCTAAAGTCGTTTCAAAGGCGGAGGGCATACCGTCATAAGGGGGTTTAATTTTATCAGTGAGTAAAATTTCACAATAAAATTTAACACCTAAAAGTATATCTATTGTTCCCGGCTGCGAAAACTCATCATCAGCGAGCGGTAAGTTACGAATAAATTCAATAGACGCTGTATCAACACAGGTGTCCGGCAACTGTGACGTAATCTGTCCTACTACCATCGGCCTTATAGAATATTCGCACTTATTATCAAAGCGAGACGTGAATTTAACAGAAGTAACACCAAGAATTTTTTGTGAGGCTCCTCCAATGCCTTGAACTTGCGAATAGCGGGTTTGATTATAAATAGAAAGCGATAGTCGCTTACAACAAGTTGCGGAAATATAATCACTTTGAGAGCCAGGATCCACTAGACATCTCAAAAAGTGCGTGCGGTTTAAAGAATCAACAAACTTTACTTTTGCGGTCCCTAACAACGTAGTCGTTTGATAACGAGCGGTTCGATCGTACGAAACTGTACACACCGATGCATTATTTGCAATAGTTGTAGGGTCATTAGAAGCGGCGAGTGAATGAGTCATAGCGGACTCTGAATGACTGCTGGCCGGGGTAGGGCGCGGCATGTCATGAGCGGTAGCGGGAATAGGATTAGAGGTATTGGACACCACAGAACCAACGTTGCAATTTGTTTTATCATTTTGTGTTGGATTGAAATGTAATAAAGTGTGGTGTCGCTTTGAACAATGAGAACAAGTATGTTTCGAAGTACAAGAAAAAGTCTTGTGTTTTGTACTTAAACAATTGTTGCAGAAATTATTAAGTTTTATATAATTATATCTTTCTCGCGGGGTTAACTTATTAAATGAGGAACAAGAGTATAAATGTTCATGTTGTTTCTCATCACATAAAGCGCATTTATCGCTTACACTTGGACCACACCCTACATCTGTATTAACGAAAGACTTGGACGGTTTAGGGATGCGCTTAGTTTGACGCTGCTGTTTAGACTGAGAATTACTATCTATCGATTTACTAAGGTTCATAGAACGAGACAAAACTTTACTTTGCTCCTTTATGAATTCAATTAAATTATGGTAAGGAGGTATTTTATCTTTACGATAGGTAATTTCAAATAATTTAACTGTGTCTGCGTCCAACTTTTGCAGAGCCAAATGCAAGAAAATAAATTCAGTTAAATCATTAAGCTTCAATTGCTTAAGCGCTTGTACTGAAGAATCAAAATTATTTATAAATGAGTCTAACCCATCAGAACTAGCAATGGATAGCGGTGTAAACTGCAACAATTGGTTTAAATATGCGGATGCGAGTGAGCGAGGATCGTCATATTTTTGCACGAGTGCCTCCCAAATAATAATATAATTTTCTGCGGTTGGAGCCAACCCTGCGCAAACGCACGACGCCTGCCCAGTTAATTTACCTACTAAATAAAATACTTTTTCACTATTAGTGAGCGATGCGTTATCGTGTATCATGCTTTTAAATTGTTGATAAAACAATGGCCATTTCTTGACATTACCGTCGAATGACATCAAATCAATGGGCGGAAGGCGAGGATTCGATTTTTGTAATGAAGTTTGAGATTCAGGTTCAGTACACTCGGTTTTATTATTGAGTAAAACCTGTTTTATAAAACAAAACATTTCTTCAAATGATAACCAGGAATCATATTCGACCTCGGAATCGGGGTTCAACTGTAAATTTAACATATTATAAGAATCTAAAACTTGTTGATAATCATTACGCAATGTATCAATATTTAAAGCACTAGAACAAAACGACTTATAATATTGTCGATCAGTATTTGTTTTCTGTGCAAGTTCGAAAATATTTTCTACGCGTTTGTAAATTACATCACGTTTGACTACGTATAACGATAACTGGTTTTTACTAGTACTGGTAGTGTCGAAGAACTGATCTGCATCACTTCCCTTCCTCTTTGCTTTAGTCATTGTGAACTACTGTAAATATGTACAATAGCGGCGATAAGTAGGCAACACGACTATGTAAACAAAGTAAATAAGCGGTTATTATCATAAAACGACTAACTTTAGTTGCGAGAGTAAAATAAATTATTGCGGGTAAGAGAAAAATATCAAATGTACTGGTATGCGTACGTGCCCTAACGAAGCGATCCGAAGTTCACCGAACAATTACGAACGAACGAGTTATCTAAAGAACGACCGTATAGGAACCGATTCAAAATGGCGGAATACCAAAATGGAATGAATTTGGAAAGAAATAACTTTTACGTTGTGTTGTACTATGCGATGCGGGTGCGGAAATATAAAGAAATAGATGTCAGTGCGGGAAAATACAAAGAATAAACGACAATCTATTTATTAATTACGTAGTACAGTGACCGTTTAGTTATAACTGACCATGCGGTTTGAATTAAGAATGCGACCTAAACGACCATAAATGCGGTTCGAAGTGACCAAAAATAAATGGTGGCGCCTAACACCAATTACTTGGGCGGAAATATAAAGAAATAGTTTGCGTTCATCCCAGACGCTGGGAGCTGGATCAATTAAAATAGTGGACTGTATATTGCGGGGGTGAAAAGTACGTGGGTAGGCCTGACCTTGCAAAACACGACACGAATTAGGACGACGAAAATTGTACATGGAACAAGGGAATTGGCAGGAAAATGCAACACCACTGACCTGTATGTAGATTCACCATCAATCCTCCACGTCGGCCGGCCGAAGGTTCGAGTCTGGCTGGATCAGGGCGGCGAGAGGTCGCACAGACGCCTTTCACAGCATAAACACGCACTTTTCGTAGTGTTTTAGATAATAGTTCGTAATGCTTCGCGACAGTTCGCAACCGTAAATTGGTAATAAATTAACAAGGGAGCATGTTATGGAACACTACTCTCGTTGAAGGCAACGCGGCAAGTGAAGAATTTCCTCACACCGTCACCGGAGATGGTGACCAGGACAGCGATAGTCCGGGGTTGCATGTGGGAAAAGGATAGGACACGATAGGATAGTGACGCATTTTGCAAGTCATATTAATTTCTACCCTATAATAAAAATAATAAACTAATACGAAATCCAACAGTATGCTTGGTAAATCATACAACCGACCTAACCCCTGGTCCTGGAGTCAGCTCCATCTCTAAAAGATTGAAGCTTGTTAGCAACATGCAAGCAAGTAGGCAATCAAAATCAGGTAGGTAACTATAGTTAGCAATTCCCACATTGAATAAATAATTGAAGGTAGAAATGAGTTGTTGATTTGACAGATAGTCGTAGGTAAGCAGCGCCGGCCGCCATTATATATTTTAACTTGCCTAACGCATGGAATCACTTACCCCTTTATTCATAAACGTTGGTTCAAGTTAAGTAGTGATTATCGCTAATCACTAAAGTTAATAGTTAAGTCATTAATCATCGTTTATAAATAAACCATTCCATTTGTATCCAACAACGGCGAAGCCCAAAAGGAGCATTATGTGTTTGACCTGGGGGCCTAAAAAGGCCACTTTGGCAGAATCATAAAAGGATAACATAATGGACAGTTAACCGTTAAGTTAATCGTATCAAATCCCATTGATGAAGCATTTTTCAGTTTTTTTTTTGTCTGTGCTAAAATACCAATCAGTCCGATCCAAATCCAATCCCAATCTCTTTGATTATACCTACGTAGTGCAGCGAAAAAAAGAAAAACACGGACTGTCTTCGCCATATTACGATTCATAATGTTATCCTTTTATGATTCTCCAAAGTGGCCTTTTTAGGCCCCCTGTATGTATTTATGTATGTCCGTTTCCTTGTTCCCTCGTAACCCCTAAACGAATGAACGGATTTGGATAAATTATACGTCTTTAGATTTATCTTGGTAGCGCGAGTGTCACTAGCTACATAAAAAAAAAACTGGGCAAGAGCGAGTCGGACTCGCGCACCGAGGGTTCCGTACCATCATATGTTTTTAAATTTTCACCGGCGAGCTACTTAGATCTCGTTCAAACCAATTTTCGGTGGAAGTTCACATGGTAATGTACCTACCTACATCATATATGTTTTTTAGTTTTATCATTCTCTTATTTTAGTAGTATATATCTTAGTTACAGGGGGCGGGACACACAGTTTTTCCACTTTGGAAGTGTCTCTCGCGCAGACTATTCAGTTTAGAAAAAAATGATGTTAGAAACCTCAATATCATTTTTGAAGACCTATCCAGATACACGAATGGGTTTGATGAAAAATTTTTTTTAAAGTTTCAGTTCTAAGTATGGGGAACCCCCAAATTTATTGTTTTTTTTCTATTTTTCTGTGAAAATCTTAATGCGGTTCACAGAATACATCTACTTACCAAGTTTCAACAGTATAGTTCTTATAGTTTCGGAAAAAAGTGGCTGTGACATACGGACGGACAGACAGACAGACAGACATGACGAATCCATAAGGGTTCCGTTTTTTGCCATTTGGCTACGGAACCCTAACAAAGTAAAATTGTGGAGTTCGAATATTTTTTCTTCTTATACCATCGAGTGGGATTTCAAATGAAGGGTTTTAAAAGGTGATTACAAAAATATATACAACTTATATAATTAAAAGTAATTCGAAGTGAAAAATCGTAAAAAACACGTAGGTACGTTGCTTTGAGGAAGCTCGAAAGGCTTGACTATTTGTGCACTTGATCCAAAAAAACTTTTAAATAACCTAACAACCAAAACTCCTTGCAAGAACTAAATCGTCTGCGAAATCTTTCACATTTGTTAGCTAAAAACCTGAAAAAAAAAGTAATTAAAAAAACAAAAAACCCGACTGCGGTAAAAAACTTAAGGCGAAAGCGCCAGGGTAGCCCGCGAAATACAACTTTTTTTTACGTTTTTTGCAATTTGCTGGTCAGTATTAAGTTGTACGTTGATTAAAATATGATTTGCGGCCGTAACAAATAGGTATGTATTTACAGAATTATAATCATTAAAGTCATCAACACAGCTCTCTAAGACCAAGTAATCGAAAAGAATTACTATTTCATGAAATCTTGACATTTGGGGATTATATTAACTTAACAAGTTGTATTACTGATTGT
Source organism: Oligia fasciuncula (assembly GCA_963082905.1). Taxonomy (NCBI): domain Eukaryota; kingdom Metazoa; phylum Arthropoda; class Insecta; order Lepidoptera; family Noctuidae; genus Oligia; species Oligia fasciuncula. Next base: position 11,176,538 of record OY720407.1, read on the forward strand.
AATGATTATAATCCTGTAAATACTTAGTTGTTACGACCGCGAATCATATTTTAATCAACGTACAACTTAATACTGACCAGCAAATTGAAAAAAAACGTAAGAAAATTTGAATTTCGCGGGCTACCATAGCGCTTCCCCCATAAGTCAAAAAAAAAAACTGAAAAGCGTCCTTCACACTAAGCTACCAAAGCATGGTTTCAGGATATACAAAAATACTTACCTACTTATCAAACTAACCTATCCGAGTGGGATCCGCCTTGGAAGATTGCATAGGTACCTATATTGACGGTACGGTTGGCAAAGTGGTTAAACGATTGACTGCTGCGCTGCATGTCGCAGGTTTGATTCCCGCACGGAACAAATATTTGTATGACCTACAAGTAGTTGTTCCGGGTCTGGCTGTTTGTGTATGTGAGTTTAAATGTTTGTAAACGCACCCACAATACAGGAGAAATTCCTAGTGTGGGGCAACGTTAAAAAAAAAAAAAATATACAATACGAGTATATATACATAAATATATACCTAGTGTGGCCATAAATATTTACCTATATATTCAAACCAGCAACAAATTATGCAACAATTCCCTCACTGGTTCCAGGAAAAACATTTACCTACCTATTATCTTGTTTCTGTATTACTGATGGATAAAAAAATACTTTCAGAACTTTGAACAAATTATGGTATTTTAGTCCAAAGAAAAAAAACTACAAGTAGGTACCTACTGTTACTTTGACAAAAATGTTTCTCAATGATATTCTGTTAGGTAAGTTTACGGAACAACAATTTTTTTAGGAAGAATTTTTAATTTTTTAAAAAACACGAAAAATTCATTCAAAAAAAGGAGCTTTAACGAGACTAGTGGTGGCATCTGTACATTCTTGCCTTCACTAAGTTAACTTGAGCAGGCTTTGCTCAATACATCGGCTCAAGTTACACCGCACCGAAGAGAGCCTGCGAAGTTTCTATATGTAACCAGTTTACGTTTTAGTTGTATGTAATGTCCGATAGATGTCGCTGTGAGTACTGATTTAAGCAAATCGTCGTCAATCGTCCTTTTTTATAGTAATTATATTTATTGTATTTATACAATAAAACAAACAAACACAATACAAAACAACACAATACAATATAATTAAACAATGTATTGTTTAATATTGAATATAATTTTATGAGCATGCAACTAGGTTATCTATATTGCCGGAAATTCTAAAGGCAAAAAAAATCTATTCGAAAAGCAACTTTTGGTTTTTGCCGATTTTCAGTAGATACTTATACTGAAAATCGGCAAAAACCAAAAGTTGCTTTTCGAATAGATTTTTGTTTCCAAAAAATTCAGGACTCTTAACCAAACCAAAATACAAGGATAATATTTTTTTGTTACCTACTTGTATTCATGTGTGTCACTAGTGGAAAGGACACTGTCAAAATTAATGACTTCTCGCTCTTGAGGGTATCAATTTAGCTAGCACAGAACCACACCACAGTTCTGGGGCCCTAAAAATGCCGCTTTGGCAGAATCATAAATGGATAACATTATGAATCTTAATGGACAGTTAACCGTTAAGTTAATCGTATCAAATCCCATTGATGAAGGATTTTTCAGTATTTTTTTGTCTGTGTTAAAATACCAATCAATCCAATCCAAATCCAAACCCAATCTCTTTGATTATACCTACGTAGTGCAGCGAAAAAAAGAATAACACGGACTGTCTTCGCTATTGATTCACGATATGATTCACTCCAAAGTGGCCTTTTTAAGCCCCCAGAACTGACTTTATAGCTAACAGCATAAGCATAATCAGCATTATGATGTTCCTACGGCTGGGACACAGGCCTCCTCTCTATGAAAGGGAACGGGCTATCCTAATCCACTATGAGGGCTCACAGATGCCACATGTCTTCGAATTTTTGGTTCTCAGACATGCCGGTTTCCTCACGAAGTTTTCCTTTACCGTTTGGAGAGCAGTGGTTATGAAAGAATGTACACAAAGTAAAGTGCCTGCTTGGGTTCGAACCCACGACCTTAACTACAAACCGTACATTATTCTTTTCGTTTACCCATTCTAGTCTTGTTTCCAGTGTCCGCTTTTCCTGTTAAAACGTCACCTCTATCCCGTTAGTACGTCGAACTTGAAATTCATGTGCATTTTCAATTCTAGCGTACACGCGTTTACCGGCTTATTTAAGATGTTAATTTAGTCTGCTTTAACTGTTAATCAGGAATGAGGATGGGTATTAAATTTCCTAATTATAATATACTATCTACGTAGGTACCTACATCGTTCTCACATCACACTAATATTATAAAGGCGAAAGTTTGGTCAGCGGGATTGTCCGAAAGGGTTACCGCTGTATGTAAGTGGCCTTTTTAGGCCCCCTGTTCTTAATTAACCCGTAAAAATCTATAACGAGAAGCAAAATGAACCTAAATGTTGTATTTATATAGTTTTAATAGATTTACGCTTTTTTTTAATACATAATCAGCCTATAATGTTCCCATTGCTGGGACACGGGCCTCCTCTCTGTGAGAGGGAGTGGGCCGTAATCCACCACGCGGGCCCAGTGCGGGTTGGTAGATGTTACATGTCTTCGAATTTTTGGTTCTAGGACATGCCGGTTTCCTCACGATGTTTTCCTTCACCGTTTTGAGAGCAGTGGTGATGATATTATTTACACAAAGTAAAGCGCATGTCTGGGTTCGAACCTACGACCTAACTCGTAAGTCGCGGCTGTCACCACTTTTGGCCACCACTGATCCATATATGTATTTCATTATCATGACTTACTTATGCGTATCTTTGTATTTAAAATATTTATTCCTCAATTTTCATGACTGTTTGTGTCCGCCCAAAGGTTGACTGGTAGAAAATACCTATGGCATATAAGTCCGCCTCTGCACATTTATGTGCTTGAAGTATTAAATAAATACATAAACAACAAATTCTAAATAGCAGGAAAAGGAGCCTAAGTTAGTGGAGGGTTTGCAAAACAGGCGTGCGTCTCATTTTGGTGTCGTTTGGTGAAACTGTCACATTATGCCGTATCAGATTAGATTACAGCACACGAGTCCACCTGTAGTTCCCACGATCTCTATAATAGACCACTCGCAGTTGCCCGCGGTAGGGACTGTTCATGGTGAATCAAAAATACTTTTTCACACCACCTGCTCGAAAATGTCAAATTATATATCAAGCAACCTTAACCTAAAGTGAGTCATTAGTGGCCGGGGGCACAGCCGGTCAATAATGTTGTACTGGATTTCATTATGACCCGCTGGTCAATAATGTGATTTGAATTTGGAATCTCACATGCTCAGCTAAATTGGCAGTATAGTACTAACAAACACCCTTTGGTGCCAGAAAGAGGAAAGCTATTCTCGATACCCTTACTACGCGTGGATGATATTCTCGATTTCCTACAAAATCATAACGACTGCTTCTTCATATCGTTGCCATGTTTTCGAAGACATAATATTGTAAGAATAATTAGATAACTACGAACCATTTTTTTAAAGGAATGGAATAACATTAAAACTGGCATTATTAATAACAAATACCGTACCGCGCCGTAATACCGTAATAGTAATTGGCTGTAACATTAGTTAATTTATTTTAAGTAAACTGCGCAAAGATTGCTGTGGATTTTGTGAATAAATAAATAAATAATGAAACCTATCTATACTACAGTCGATTTATCACATTTTATCAAAAATACTCTATTTTCACGAGCGTCTCCAATGACGTTCTAAATTCAAAATGCATACAGCCAATCATCCAAAACCATTCTACCAGCCCTGTATAAATCTTAGTTTACACAAACGCCACTTCCATGAGAGTGATATCAATAGACACACACGACAAAACCGTAGAAGAGACTTTTTTTTTGAAAATCGAATTGTTCGTGTCTTGGCTACTTATTGGTAGACGCAATGATCAACAAAGTATTATACAATGTCGAGTGATGAAAGTGATTGTACTCCTGAATTCATTACAACCGAAGCTAATAATATTTCCAATGATTTACTGCCGGAAAAGTCAAAGGAAACTTATATCTAACTACTACAATCTACTAACTACGACAATTTCCAAAAATGGAAAAGTACGAAAGGCGTCAAGTCCATTTCGGAACCAGTTCTATTTTGTTTTTCGTACTATGGCTATTATTTTCTCACAGTAGGTGTAAAAAGTAGAGTATCCTCCTCTGGGCTAAAGGTGTCTTTGCCTTGGGCTAGCTTGAATCCCTCGCTGCATTCAGGATTCTTGTATTAACTCCCTCGCTTCGCTCGTGAGTTAAATCCCGAATCCTTCATTGCGCTCGAGATTCAACATGACGCCCGTGACATTAGACACCACTTTAGCCCCTCGGTGCATAATCTACTATTTATTATTTAAAGCTCTTTATTTATTTATTAACAATTTTCTTAAAACAATAGAGAATAATAATAATGTTTAAATATATAAGAAAGCAGTGGTGGCCAGAAAGCAGTGGTGGCCAAGTGGTAACGGCCGCGACTTACGAGTGGTAGGTCGTAGGTTCAAACCCAGACAGGCGCTTTACTTTGTGTAAATTATTTCATCACCACTGCTCTCAAAACGGTGAAGAAAAACATCGTGAGGAAACCGGCATGTCCTAGAACCAAAAATTCGAAGACATGTGACATCTGCCAATCCGCACTGGGCCCGCGTGGATTACTGCCCACTCCCTCTCACCGAGAGGAGGCCAGTGTCCCAGCAGTGGGAACATTATAGGCTGATTATGGTATGGTATATATATAAGAAGCCTTATAAGAAGGCTAAAAGTCACCTAAAGGGCAATGGAGAGGGCTATGCTTGGAGTTTCCCTGTGTGATCGAATCAGGAATGAGGAGATCCGCAGGAGAACCAAGGTAACCGACATAGTCCGAAGAGTTGCCAAACTTAAGTGGCAATGGGCAGGGCACATTGCTCGCAGAACAGATGGCTGATGGGGCCGAAAGGTTCTGGAGTGGCGACCGCGTACCGGAAGACGTAGCGTTGGAAGGCCTCCCACAAGGTGGTCCGACGACCTTGTGAAGGCCGCAGGAACCCGTTAGATGCGAGAAGCGCAGAACCGGTCGAAGTGGAGGTGCTTGGGGGAGGCCTATGTCCAGCAGTGGACGTCTTTCGGCTGAAATGATGATAATGATGATCATGACAAGTATATAAAAAGGAGGGAAAATAATCAAAGGGAATAAAAAATTTCGTCGGCTTCGCTGTCAATAGAAAAATACCAAAAGGCTGACAGCATTGCCACGTTGTATGGCAATGCTGATCGAAGGAACGAGCGTGCCCAGAAGATGCCTGTTCACTCTGGGTTTGAAGGCAGACGGGTTTAAGGTGGATGGGAACTCAGACGCCGGCAGAGAGTTCCACACTTTGGCTGTGAGCATAATAAATGTGGAGGAGAAGCGCTGAGTAGGTACGACTGGTCGGGATCAACCAAGTACAGAGAGTACTTACGTTTGGTACTTTTGAAATCCATTCAATCAACCCTTTAAAGAACTACTCGTACCTACTTGCAAAAACTGGTCTCCAACTAATGCTTTTTTGAAGTGAAAACTTCTTTAGGCGCGTTCGGCATTAGAAAAAACTATTGAACTCGCGCCACTGTTACTGTAACCGACACCGCTTCGGATTTCCGCGGGATGTACTCGGTTTTAATGTATATCCGATATGTCAGTGAGTGATGGCAAATTCTGTTTGTTTTGGTTCCACTTCTGTCGGCACTCCTGGAGTGCCATTTTTTTTTGTTCACTTTTGTGACAAACAAACGACACGAGGGTCATTGTTTCACAATATCAGGTGAAGATTTGTTACTTTGCCCCCATTCATGAACGAAACTCTCTAGTAGTATAGTAACGTCATCGCGTGTTTAGCTTTATTTATCTTTTAACTTAATCTATTCTTTTTTGCAAAACATTCTACTAAGTTTTTAATGAAAGTTTAATGTCCCTTTGTTTCTGGTTACGTACCTATATGGATGAAATATAACAGGAACTAGAGAACATTTTCCTTTTATACGTTCTTACTTAGAGTGCGGTGTTTTGCGAAGCTGAGTTATCGATATTACTCGCGAAAAATATTGTAGAATAGAAAATAAATTATTTATTTTCCTATAATCTATATCAGTAATAAATCTGAGTTTGTTTGTTTATTTGAACGCGCTTATCTCCGGAACTACCAGTCGCATTTGAAAAAGTTATTTTTTGCATTTGCATTTAGCCCAATCTTTGGAGGAAAGCTATTTATCATCAAAAAGTATGAAAGAATGCTAAGTGAAAACGAAGTAATAGTGCGGGCAGGATGCGATGCGACGGGGTGGGTCGGAGGAACAAGAAATTTTACGCGCACGAAGTCGTGGGCAGAAGCTAGTGTAGGTATACAGATTAGACGGTTTTAATTTTACTTTTCATCTGCTTCATAATAATCAAGGTGACATAATTTTGGTTGATTGCAAAATATGTAGCTTGATTCATTACTACCTAGTAGCTTTTTTCATTTCAACTACCTAGTAGCTTGTTTCATTTCAACTACCTAGTAGCTTGTTTCATTTCAACTACCTAGTAGCTTGTTTCATTTCAACTACCTAGTAGCTTGTTTCATTTCAACTACCTAGTAGCTTGTTTCATTTCAACTACTTAGTAGCTTGTTTCATTTCAACTACCTAGTAGCTTGTTTCATTTCAACTACCTAGTAGCTTGTTTCATTTCAACTACCTAGTAGCTTGTTTCATTTCAACTACCTAGTAGCTTGTTTCATTTCAACTACCTAGTAGCTTGTTTCATTTCAACTACCTAGTAGCTTGTTTCATTTCAACTACCTAGTAGCTTGTTTCATTTCAACTACCTAGTAGCTTGTTTCATTTCAACTACCTAGTAGCTTGTTTCATTTCAACTACCTAGTAGCTTGTTTCATTTCAACTACCTAGTAGCTTGTTTCATTTCAACTACCTAGTAGCTTGTTTCATTTCAACTACCTAGTAGCTTGTTTCATTTCAACTACCTAGTAGCTTGTTTCATTTCAACTACCTAGTAGCTTGTTTCATTTCAACTACCTAGTAGCTTGTTTCATTTCAACTACCTAGTAGCTTGTTTCATTTCAACTACCTAGTAGCTTGTTTCATTTCAACTACCTAGTAGCTTGTTTCATTTCAACTACCTAGTAGCTTGTTTCATTTCAACTACCTAGTAGATTGTTTCATTTCAACTACCTAGTAGCTTGTTTCATTTCAACTGTGGGAAAATCAAAGTTTGATTATGGTGATATAAAGGATGATAATTGTGTCTCATTAGTCACAGTTGAGCTCATATTTGGATGTTTATTTTACGTGCCTACACGACGTACAGGAGATGGATTAGTAATTTTATTAATACTTAAACTAGGAACGCTGGTACAGGCGCCAGCACATCAAGCTACCAGAAACTGTAAAATTTTCCCAATGAACTTTAAACCTTATGCTTTAGCGATAAAGTTGAAAATCTATTAAATACATTTGACAGATTGTAGTAGTTTGATGTGCTGGCGTATGTACGTACTAAAATACTAAAACTAAACGAACGACCGGATACCTTCGATACAAAAAAGTAAACAGTTATAATGTCGGTTTATTTATTGTTACATTAATATGATAACTCATTGTTTAACGGAGGTGAGGATTAAAAATCCTTTGTGATCCTTATCAACAAATCAAACTCATCCTTCCTTTCGTTTCATCATCCGAACTAGATTATCACAAAGCAAGCCGAATCTAACATCGATTGTTTCACGTCCCTAACGGTACCAAAACATCGATATTATCGACAAACCGTTATCACACCCCTTTGTATTTTAATCGATAACACAAAATTTAAATCGATTTAAATTCAGTTGCGTTTCTTGGCACGTGTTATAAAATGCGTGCGCTTAAACAATTAGAATTGGAAAGGGTAAAAATGAATAATATTGTTACAATCATTTCTAATTCAGGGAGTAAGCTAAAGTCGTGTATACGCTCTGAACACGTGGCAAATGACATGAAAATCGTGCGTGCGTATGAATGAATAGTGATGAGTCGCGTTGTCGGTGGTTTATCGATAGTTGTCTGGTAGAACTTAGAGATTCTCCGTCTTGTTTCCTGGATCCAGCTTATATACGTGAAAACACGTACGTTGCGAAGAAGCAATACTTAGAAAAAAAGTTTATATATAAATTATCGAGAAATTAAGTTATTGGTGCTTCTATAGGTATACGGTATGGGCAGGCATGTGGTCTGATACTTATGTAAAAAAAATAAACAAAATCGAATGAATGAAAGAATGGTCGATCGGTTGCTTTGTACAAAAATAAAGAGACAATGACCTCATACGACTTTTTAGACTGCACAGAATAATTTATTTTTAAATCAAGTTGCATTCACATGGAGATTTAGGTAGCAACGCAATAAAAAGTAAACAAAAGTAAACAGGCAAATTGATAATAAAATGTATCGAGTCGACAAAATCTAATTACTTATCGACATTTAAGTACACAGTCACATCCCTACAATAAAGCTGTCGAGTCGTGCGCTACCCTGTCGATTGTTTTCAATATCGGCTCCATTTCGATTAACACGAATAAAGGAATCGTCTTCTTTGACGGTAATCCACTTAGTATGCATCGATAGTACCTACTTGAGGTGAGGGGCAGCATTTTTGCGCCCTAATTATAATAATTATGAACATTTTGCTTGAGTTTTGGGCCGTTTTTGGTCAAATTTGTAAGAAAAAATTGCTTTTGGCATAAATTTTCGTGATGATTACGAAATAATAAAAAAACCGTTCTCATCAAAAGTAGAAATGCATGAACTTCCTACCCTACTTAGGTACTTATTATAAAATTTCAATTGTATGAGTTTAATTACCCATAGGTTCAGTATGCGCAGATTTAAGTGCAAAAAACCAAAAATATTTATTTTTCATTACTTCAATGTCTGTTATTTTAACACTTCCAAAATTACCACGTATTATATAATTTTCTATTAAACCTATTCTTTCAAAGTAAAATCAAAATATTTTATTCCACAAAAACCTACATGGGCACTTATGAAACCAATCCCAATTCCAATGGGTCGTTTCCTATGGAGAAGAGCCGGCAAGAAGCTCCATGGCAAATCTAGTAAAAATCTAACTACCTATAAAACGCACTCACTCCATCATTCATAGCCGCAATTCCACCACTTCCTATCATATTCCACAATGAACACCGCCACGCAACCCGGGCCAGTTAATCTGTAAAATGCCATTCAACGTGTCACATAATCCGTCCGCGTTGATATTTTCCTTTTTAAGCAGAATCCAGGATGTATGGTTATATTTGCATGAATATTTATCGTACATAACGCCGGCCATGTCGTAAAGCGCATTTTAATACATTTTTATCTGACTGCTTCGTTGGTCTAGTGGTAGTGAGTGCTACTGTTAAGCCTGAGCCCTTTGGGTTTGAGTCCCAGGTCGGGCCAAATGTGATTGGCGTTTTCTATCTGGTATTTCTTAGTAGTAGCCCGGAGTCTGGATTGTTGTGTCATGTTTGATGGCAATACATGGGACTTAAACATAACTGGCGAAATGTGGGTGCCATAGTACTCAATGTCAAACTTTTCAATTGTCAAAGTGCCGGTCAGTAGTTATCCATTCCAAAACGTAGAACTCTATGGAAAAGAATGGGCAAGAAACTCCAAGTACACTTTTCAAATTAAGATATTATAATATCCTGTTTACATTATTCTTGTTGCTTCTATACAGTATGGAAACCACATATATGCAATAAATTATACCACATAGGTACATGTTATCGCCTTTTCTGACCATATATACAAAAATTGAACGAAATCGGACGCGAAAAAAAACCGCTGTTCTCTACATTTTATGATAAATGATAAATGATTTTTATTTCTGTAAGTAGGTTTGTACAAACACTTTTACACGTCAATCATATTTTTTTTTTAAACTAGATGAGGTCGGCGTTTCCTAACTGACTATTCTGAGAAGAAAGGCCGAAACAAACTCAGAAGTCACAGTCTCTTTTAAAGTCCAGACAAAATCTTGGTCAGATCGTGTGAAGACCATGTAGATTGGTGTCTGAAATGGTCTTTTGAGGAAAGAACCACACAGATTGAGCGGACCTGTCCAATCAGTGCACGCATTTGTCAAAAATCGTGCAGCTCAACTCAGAACTTGAGGAGCTCAACGATTCGACGAACAATACCAAAGACAGGACATTTGGGTAGGCCGCATAAACTACTCAAACTGCCAGATCATGATTAAAACTAAGAAGGAAAAAATAAATGACCCACATAGTCCTCACATTCACAATAATTAAATAAAAAATAATAATAAAAATTACTTACAAAGTAAATATTCATGTCATTGTCTAAATAAAATTCATCAATGTCAATGTGTATATAGAAAATCCGGACATAATCTTTGAGGACCATGTAGATTAGTGTCTGAAATGGTCTTTTGAGGAAAGAACCACACAGATTGAGCGGACCTGTCCAGTCAGTGCACGCATTTGTCAGTAACCGTGCAGCTCAACTCAGAACTTAAGGAGCTCAACGATTCGACGAACAATACCAAAGACAGGACATTTGGGTAGGCCGCATAAACTACTCAAACTGCCAGATCATGATTAAAACGAAGAGAGAAAAAAAAATGGTTGCCTGTAAAGTCGGTTTTACGGGCGAAGATTTTACGTGACAACGACCGATCATCCGATCATAGTTGAGTGGGAGAGAGACGCAAGGCATTCGGCGGGCCTCTGTCTCGTTCGGTGACTCATCGTAACGTTACCGAGCGTTACACTTTTTCATAAGTGACTCCCAGTCGCAACCTAATTTAAGACGTTGTCACGTCAAAAACAAAAAAATTACCCACATAGTCCTCACATTCACAATAATTAAAATCATATAATACTTTATACAGTAAATGTACATGTCATTATTTAAGTAAATAGATACTTAAAAAAAAAAAAAAAAGAAAATTATTAAAGTGTAAAATAGCAAAATAAAAACAACATTCTAAACCTATTGGAGCAGCTCAATCCCAAGCCTTTTTGTCCTCAATATAGTCTTTTACAGTATAATAGGCTTTCTGACATAGTTTTCGCTTTATAAAAGATTTGAATTTATTAAGGCTTAGTTCTTGAATGTGGCTAGGAAGTTTATTATAAAAACGTATACATTGGCATCTAAACGAGCCACCTATTTTTTTGAGCCTTGTTGTAGGAACAACAAATTTGTGTTTGTTCCTAGTATTTATGTTATGGATATCACTGTATTTTTTAAACAGATTAATATTTTTATGTGCATACAAAAGATTATCATAAATGTACTGAGAAGGCACAGTCATTATATTAATCTCTTTAAATTTGTCTCTGAGGGAGTGTCTGGGACTTAATTTATAAATGGAACGAATTGCCCTTTTTTGTAAAATAAAAATTGTCTGAATATCGGCGGCATTTCCCCACAACAGAATACCGTACGACATCACACTATGAAAATAACTAAAGTATACTAAACGGGCTGTCTCTAAATTAGTTAAATCACGAATTTTCCTAACGGCGTATGCTGCAGAGCTAAGCTTTTTTGATAATTTATCTATATGGGGGCCCCATTGAAGCTTGGCATCCAACGTTATGCCTAGGAATACTGTGGTATCTTCAGGTTTCAACTCTTCATCCTTAATGAGAACACTAGTTTCTACTTGTCTAACGTGGGGTATGGTAAACTTAATACATTTCGTTTTTTTTCCGTTAAGAAGTAGGTTATTGACATTAAACCAGTTAACTACTTTTGCAAGGGCGTTATTTACATTGTCAGTAACCAGCTGCTGACGTTTGAGTTTAAATAAAAGTGAAGTGTCATCTGCAAACAACACTATATCATGTTCATCCCTTATGAGGTAAGGCAAGTCATTTATATAAATAATAAATAAAAATGGGCCGAGAATTGAGCCCTGGGGGACCCCCATTCTTACTACAGATCCGGGTGACCTTTTTCCGTTAACATCAACTCTCTGAATCCTATCACTTAAGTAAGAAGTAAGAAGATCCAGAGAGGCGTTCCGGATTCCGTAGTGGTGCAGTTTCCTGATTAATGTTTCATGAAGAACACAATCGAATGCCTTGGACAAATCGCAAAAGATGCCCAAAGCATCGCATTTGTCCTCCCATGCATTATAAATATGTCCTAAAAGTTCAACTCCTGCATCGGTAGTCGAACGACCCCTTGTAAATCCGAACTGTTTGTTATGCAGTAATTTATTTTTATTAAAAAATCTTTGCAATTGATTTAAAATAAGTTTTTCAAAAATTTTACTAAAGGTAGGTAGTACTGAAATAGGTCTATAATTAGTAGGGTCTGATGTACTACCCGATTTAAACAACGGTATTATTTTACTCTTTTTCATAAGATCAGGAAACTCACCACGGTCAATACAATTATTAAATATAACAGCTAAAGTAGGTGCTACAATGTCTATAATCGACTTAGCAACATCCACAGAATTACCCCATAGATCTGCGGTCTTTTTAACATTTAACGTGTGAAAAGTTTTAATTATATCTTTACAGGTTACATATTGTATATGCTCAAGTTCTGAGTTGAGCTGCACGATTTTTGACAAATGCGTGCACTGATTGGACAGGTCCGCTCAATCTGTGTGGTTCTTTCCTCAAAAGACCATTTCAGACACCAATCTACATGGTCTTCACACGATCTGACCAAGATTTTGTCTGGACTTTAAAAGAGACTGTGACTTCTGAGTTTGTTTCGGCCTTTCTTCTCAGAATAGTCAGTTAGGAAACGCCGACCTCATCTAGTTTAAAAAAAAATATGATTGACGTGTAAAAGTGTTTGTACAAACCTACTTACAGAAATAAAAATCATTTATCATTATAATCATTTATCATTTATCATTGGAAATGAAATTCAGAATCGCAAACTGGAACGTTTTCTTTAAGTAAAGACTCTGCAGCAATGGGTGATGAGTTAAGAGATTTAGTAGTTGATACGGGAATCTCTGCAAAGAAATTTTCAAAGGCCGCGGCGACTTGACAATCTGATTTAATTATATTGTCATCAATAACAAGGCTGTAGTCACTACTTCGGGTGCATGACCTTCCCGTTTCGCTATTAATGACATTCCAAGTCGTTTTAATAATGTTACTACTATTTTTAATTTTTGAACTCAAATAACGTGACTTGGCAATACTACAAACTTTTTTAAATATTTTAGAATAATTCTTAACATATAAATTAAATTCAGCAGTGTTTATACAAATCCGTTCTTCATATAATTCATAAAGTCGTTTTCTACTTTTATGTATACCAATGGTGGCCCAGTCACTGAAGGAAGCAATACTATTAACCGATAATGTTTTTGGAATAAATGTGTTATCAAATTGTGTGCAATACATATTAAAAAAATCATTATATTGTTGATTAGGGTCATCATTAGTGAACAAAAGTGGTAATTTACCCATGAGTTTAGTTTTAAATGTTTCCAAGCGATTAGTTGTTTTTGGATTAACAGTGATATCTTTTTTAGTAACCTTTTTGTTTTTATTTGGAATAGTGATTAATTGTCCACAATGATCTGAGTCTATTAGGTTAATTATGTCTTTGTGGGTTGGTATAACATCTGTATAAATGTTATCTAGGCATGTGGCACTAGTAGGAGTTATTCTAGTGGGCTCCAAAAATTGGTTTGCAAGATTGTATGACTGAAACAAACTTATAATTTTAGTACTTAACCCAGAATTTTCTAACAAATTAACATTAAAATCACCACAAATGATGATGGACTTGTTTGTATTACAGATTTTGTGCAACACTTCATCCATAACTTTTTCAAAACAATCATACAATCCTGAAGGAGGTCTGTACACACTTAATATAATGAACTGCTCCAATTCTATACAGGCTATTTCAATTGTCCGTTCAACAGAGAGGCTCACAATATCCTTTCGGTCTTTAAACTTAAGCTGGTTATTTATTAAAATTAAAGAGCCACCATGTATAGCATTTACTCTGCTGAATGAACTACCAACCTGGTGATTACTAAAATTGAACATGAACTGGTGACTTTTAAGCCAATGTTCTGTCATACAAAGAATATCTATATTGTAACAATTCAGGAATAATTCTACTTCTAAGTCTTTGTTTGAAAAACCTTGAATATTTTGATGCACCAGATTGATACTATTTAATTTTTTTACACTTTCATTTGACTTATTTACATTTTTGCAAGAGGTTGCCTCTATTGTCTTAATTTCTAATTTAAATGATTAATGTCAATAATTTCAACCAAATTATTACCAGAGTAATTTAAAAAGTCATTGCATTGCTCAATAGGAGCAATTTGTTTAGCCAAATGTTTGGCTGAAATAGAAAAAAAATATGATAGCGACACAGCTATCTGTCTTTTTTGATAGTTAGAAAGATAGTACATAACAATATTATATCTATCTTTTGTCAAATATAAATTATTACCAACTTATGTTATTACTATTACTTATTGTTATTACTTACTTATAAAATTAATTATGTTCGCACAACTCGTCAAAATACACACACACACATGAACATGACTCGTGGATCAGCACCATCCAGCTCAACATTTTTATAGGGAACCGAATGATCCAACACACGTGCCACTATCAGTGAGACATATAAGTGAGACATTTAGGTGACCATACTATTAGGCACCTCTGCCTAACTTTTCAGGGAAATAAAGCGTTATGTTATTTTATCAGACACCCTAGTGTTCTGACGGTCTTACGTTGATGTTTATGGCGTTTTAAAGTCACCTCGATATTATAGCTAAGATTATGGCTAAGATAAGGATGAAGCTAATGTTGCCTGATAATGTTTTAGTTACTAATATTTTTTTATGGTTCAAACAGATAGCGTAGTTAATAGGTACAATGTTTAAATATTCAATGAATAAGGCTCTCGCTTTGAAGGCATTGTTTTAAATTGTTTAACCATATCTAAAAATCGCCAAAACTTTTACTAAATCAAAAACGAGTGCCATGAGCTGTATAATTCCACGTAGGGGTTTAGTGGTGGCCAAGGTGAGCCTCAAGAAACCGTACCGAAAACCAGGGCCGTCCAAAAGCACGTTGATGATATCGTCAAAGTCACGGGAAACACCTGGATGAGGGATGCTCGGAACCGGGAAGTATGGTAGAAAAAACGGAGCCCTATCCCCAGTAGTGAGTATTTCAGGGCTGAAATTATGATGATGATGACGGATTTCATTACCGATTGAACAATCTTAAATATATAAAACTCAAAGGTGACTGACTGACATAGTGATCTATCAACGCACAGCCCAAACCACTGGAGGGATCGGGTTGAAATTTGGCATGCAGGTAGATGTTATGACGTAGGCATCCGCTAAGAAAGGATTTTTCGAAATTCCACCCCTAAGAGGGTGAATGGGGGAGGGTGAATTTTCACGCGGACGAAGTCGCGGGCGGGAGCTAGTATTTTCATATACTGCAAGGTACGATAATAGTTGAAAGGGAAAACTCAATCTGTGTGGTTCTTTCCTCAAAAGACCATTTTAGACACTAATCTACATGGTCCTCAAAGATTATGTCCGGATTTTTTATATACACATTGACATTGATGAATTTTATTTAGACAATGACATGAATATTTACTTTGTAAGTAATTTTTATTATTATTTTTTATTTAATTATTGTGAATGTGAGGACTATGTGGGTCATTTCTTTTTTCCTTCTTAGTTTTAATCATGATCTGGCAGTTTGAGTTTATGCGGCCTACCCAAATGTCCTGTCTTTGGTATTGTTCGTCGAATCGTTGAGCTCCTCA
This sequence comes from Oligia fasciuncula, assembly GCA_963082905.1. Lineage (NCBI taxonomy): Eukaryota > Metazoa > Arthropoda > Insecta > Lepidoptera > Noctuidae > Oligia > Oligia fasciuncula. The sequence continues at coordinate 11,192,412 of OY720407.1, forward strand.
AGTTCTGAGTTGAGCTGCACGATTTTTGACAAATGCGTGCACTGATTGGACAGGTCCGCTCAATCTGTGTGGTTCTTTCCTCAAAAGACCATTTCAGACACCAATCTACATGGTCTTCACACGATCGGACCAAGATTTTGTCTGGACTTTAAAAGAGACTGTGACTTCTGAGTTTGTTTCGGCCTTTCTTCTCAGAATAGTCAGTTAGGAAACGCCGACCTCATCTAGTTTAAAAAAAAATATGATTGACGTGTAAAAGTGTTTGTACAAACCTACTTACAGAAATAAAAATCATTTATCATTTATCATTATGTCTGTTTGTATGTGTGTACATAAATGGTTAAATAAATAATAAACAAACGATTCAAAACAATCCAATAGTGTTTTAAATAATTACATTAGCTTTACATTCAATTCATACAACGAAACGGAGGGCGAACTTATGTGTCCAATTTACGACAAAAAATCCCAGTTATTTTGAATGCAATGAGCATATTCACAAAATTCTGGCTAAAGGCTGAGGAATTATGGCTTAATAACTACCAAGCTATTTATTCTTCACTTTATGATGTAAAAATTAAATTCACATAACCAAAGGATATTTTCCCCAAAAATAAATTTTCTGTCAGTGTAAACATTCTTTGTATTGATATTTTTGGAACGTACGAATCATATCAAGTACTCAATGTCGCAAACGATTAGGATACAGCCAATTACGTTTATTTATTAACGTTTTTAGGTGCATACAAATTTGTTCTGACTTTCAAATGACTACCAAATAAGTCGAACTTGCGTGCTGACACTTATGTGTTTTAAGGAAATTTGTGTACTGGGAAACTTTTGTGTGCAACAGTCTTACTACCAACTTATAATAACCTTAACTTTTTTAGGTATGGTTATACTGTTAGCCCGCCACCACTACGCGTGCCTCAAAGAGATGTCAGCAACAGAGAAGGGACGTCTTAGGGCCGAAGCCTACCGGGTCAGCGGGATTGTCCGAAAGGGTTACCGCTGGCCCGGAATATAAAGGGCTAAGGAAGGAACACGGGTGGGTTTTAGTCAGCAAGAGTCTGACACTCCCTTCCGCTCCACCCAGAGCGGGACCTCATTTGATGATTTCACATCCGAAAAAAAAAAGCCCGCGTCATCCTACAACGGGGCGCAAAAACCTCTGCCCATGACTTCCAGCTCTTTCGATCCAGGGCATGTGGAAGTAAGGTCATCATCTGCCTAGCCTTTTCCCAACTATGTTGGGATCGGCTTCCAGTCTAACTAGAAGCAGCTGAATATCAGTATTTTTACAAGGAGCGACTGCCTATCTGACCTCCACAACCCAGTTACTGGGTACTACGATACCCCTTGGTAAGACTGGTTGTCAGAATTTCGGGCTTCTGACTACCCGTAACGAAGTCAAAGATCCACGAATGACAGCCGGGACCAACGGCTTAACGTGCTTCCCGAGGCACGGAGGGGTCTCGGTATATAAAGATGGTCACCCATCCCCAGAGCAACCGCGGCAAGGGTAGCTTAACCTGATCGATCGGCCTGTGCTGCTGTTATTATTTAGCCAGGAGCCCTCGGCATGTGGAAGGTTTTCCCCTAAAAATTTTACTTTTTTTTATTATCCTTAAAGTGCATAACATCATTTATTCCCTGGCCAAGATGTAAGTAGGTGCACCGTGTGTAAATTGTAGAGAATAATTTTCACACACTTTTACAACAAAATTCCAAAACACGCAACTATGAAGTAACACCTTTTACAATCGTTGCCAACTGCGCTCCCCCACTACTTCAAATGTTTACGGCCCGTTTAAATAAATTAGCGAGTGCCTTCGCATTTCCCACGCGATGTGTGATCGGAAAACTTTACTAAGGCATAATTTATTAATTTGTTTTCCACTAACGAGTGGGCTAATGCGAACCGGTGGGCCACTCTCGCATGCTATGTTTTATGCAGTAATGAACCAATGAGCAGTCTTCATTATCGAGTAAGCAATATCTGTAAGTTACTGCAACTGTAAAATTGGTATTTCGATGAACGCTTTTCTTGGGAATTTGTAAAAGCTTAGGTGAAGTGGAAACGAGTTTAGTGTTAGTATCCATTCTAATATTATAAATACGAAAGTAACTCTGTCTGTCTGCCTGTATGTTGCCTTTTCACGCCTAAACCACTGAACGGACTTCGATAAAATTTGGCAAATAGATAGATTGCATCCCGGGGAAGAACATAGGGTACTTTTTATCGACATACCTCACGAGCGTACGTAATACGTTCGAGTGAAAGAGAATGTAATTGTTTCGCTCTTTGTACTGTTGTATTTAATTTGTAGAGAGAAGTGTGATGAAATAAAGTCGGTAAAGAGAAAAGTAGAATGTTGTCAGTATTTTTTTCTGGATTCTCAACGAGATACATTAGAAGTTTTATTGTTATTTCACCCATAGGCGTTTGGTGTCCCTCAAAGTGTTAAAGAAAGATGAGATAGAGTTGATTTTACAAATTTAATAAGTTTATTTAATAGTTCTTAACAACAACTTAAAGCAATATCAGTCAAACATACTCTCCAATCAATACAGTTCTAAAGTACGTCAGAAATATTATACTCATTAGCAGCGCCCCGCGGTTTCACCCGCACTAGTCTCGATCTCATATATGAGTATCGGGATTATACTACCTATTTGCCAAATTTCATCCAAATCCGTTAAGCCGTTTTAGCGTGAAAACGTAACAAAGAAACATGCAAAAAATCAAATTTTTTGTATGTTTTTAATATTATTATAGTTAAGATAAACTTTACTTACTATCTTGGAATAACACCATTCACGACAAAGTGAGACGCATTAAACCATTATTAATTCTATAAATGAACATATTACCCACATCTTGATATTCATGCGATCATAACATACCGCGGTACACAAATGCTGCACCCGAAACCTTTTCAATAAAAACTTTTTCAGTCAAAATTGCATAAAATATTGTTTTTAAATCGACTGCATCAAACATTGACTTGAAACTTTTTTCTTTATTCTTCTCTATAAAGTGTCTCCGTGTTCTGTGCCTCGTTATAGTGCAGGTTAGCCTGGGATATAGGATCACGTATATATCCTGGGCATCAATAATTCATCTGAACGCAGTCAGACAGGCTTGAAATAACAATGGATCAAAGTTTTACTCGAGCTTTTTGGGTAAAAGGTACAGGCGAGAAGCGATTTAGTTTTCATACTAGCTGCGCCCCGCAGTTTCACCCGCGTAAATGTCGATCCCGTGGGAATATCGAGATAAAAAGTAGCCTATATGTTAATCCAGGGTGTCAGCTACCTCCATACAAAATTTGATCAAAATTGGTCCAGCCGTTTGAGCGTGAAGAAGTAACAAACATATTAACACACCCCCACACACTCACAATCTTTCAACAAACAAAACAGGGGATCAGACCGGAATAACTCAAATAAATTAGGATAAGCGCATGAGAATGATGATAATTGCCTAGAGTTAAATCCCAGTTCACAGTATGCAGCGCTGTCAGATACAAAAATTAAATTGACTATTAATACGTCAATCAACTAATATGCTGTTTAACTCAAACTCAAACTCAAATCATTTATTTCAATTAAACCTTGTACAGGCACTTTTGAATTGTCAAAATAAAAATTAAGATGATGACATGTAGCTATCACGCTATCACGAAATAATATGTCACAAATAACACGCCCGATTCGACTTTTATGAAGGCTCGGAACATGAGCGAGTTACTGCACAGTAACGCATTCAAGTGTCAGTGGGGGGTGAGAGGTAAGGTACTACGCAGTGAATAGCGCACTTTAGAGCCGCCGTAAGATCAAATCGGGCGTGTTACAAGTATTAAAATAAGTAAATACATGCCACAAATCTCCACAATGTCATCACTTACACCACACTCTATCGGGCTTAGCTTTTGCCTGATTGACAGCTATAGCGCCGCCATTATAACCTGACCTTCCCTACCACCCTCTACCCAACCAATCAGGACCACATCGGGGGTAGGAGTAATCCTTTCAAAGCCCAAAGTAAACTGGTTGTTTGTTAAGCGCATTACATCTATTAAGAACTTCAACGCTTGTATCTTTAATGTAATTCGCACGCATTAGACATTTAAATATAATTCAAGTAACTTATGCAAGTACTAAAACAGCTAATGGGTGGCATTAGGAACACTTGCACACTGTCCACATATTTTACCTTTGAGTTTAAATTTTAACCGCGTATAGCTTGTTTTACATTGTTCTAGGAAGGATGACATTCTGACATTCTGCTAGTAACTAGTAGGAACACGTCATTGGGCACGGTCTACGGATTACGAATGGTAGGATGGATTACCAAGTACTCGGTGGCATCTAGTCGTCGTAGTGGCTATGTGGGTATGGTAATCTGGGATGTTTGTAGCAGGATTTCTTGGTACGGAGTAGTAGGACTTGTTGTAAAAATGTAATTTGACGAAATCGTGGCAACAGTCCAAGTGTCCACTTCGATGCCGCGGTTGGCTGAAGATGATGAAGCTAAAGTTCTTGTCCAAGACCTGCATCTTTAAATTAGTGAACATGAAGAACATGTTTATGGTAACGTAGCAATAGATAATTAGGTACTATCAACTCAGCCTAGGCGCGTCCATTGCTGGATTGCACGCATCAAACAGTTCTTGTTTGTAATTAATTTCCTTACGGGAACAAAGATAGTTGAATGAAGCCTATTGGACTTGACTGTTCATTCAGCTTTATTTTTCGGTGCTTTTTTGTTTTGGCGTAGGTTCTGTCCGAAATTGCAGTGTTTTAGAATAAGCGGTGGCTTGAAATAACGGTTTTTAACAATGGTAAAACAACCGCCGCTCTCTGGGCAGTCACAAGGCCTCTTCTTCGAACATCTTCGAAGTTTTAGTTGACGGTGCTGACCACGGATATCGAGACTGTTATCAGTGAAATATTGAAAAAGGTTCAGGTAAGCCTTAACGTATTCGGGAAAACTTTAGTAATGGGTCTACATCTGTCATGGTACAGCTTGATATAGGTATAAAAAGGCATGAGGAACAGGTCAATTGTGGTGCGTACATGTGTGCGTGTTCACATGTGGCGTTGTAGTTACCGCCTCAGGCTCTTCCAACTTGCGTATCCAAAGGACTTGATATGGCTAAGATGAGAGCTGATTTTCTAATCAAGTCAGAATGTATGGAACAGGTAAAACATTTGCTGTTCCATTTTGACCGCGTAGGCAAATTTTTTACTTGGTAAATTGCACTTTTAACTGACGTAAAATTTCAACGCAGCTCGCAGGGTGTCCAGTGTTCCACGCACGCCTCAAAGAGATGTTAGCATCACATGAAGGGCCCCTTCACGTGATGCTGACATCTCTCAGTCAGGGCCGAAGCCTGCTGGGTCAGCGGGATTGTCCGAAAGGGTTACCGCTAGCCTGGAACATAAAGGGCTAAGGACTCTTATTGACTAAAACCCACCCGTGGTCCTTACCACGGGTGGGTTTTAGTCAGTAAGAGTCTGACACTCCCTTCCGTTCCGACCAGAGCGGGAGGGGCATTTGATGATTTCCCACCAAAAAAAAAATGGGTCCAGTATGTACTAAAATCATGGTTACAGATTACGCGTCGATGTCCCAGCGGTGTAGGTATAGGTTTTTCAGTATCTATTTACCTACTGTGCCTATAATACCTCTATAAGCTACTCAAATGTTTTAAATAGGTATTCTGTATCTGTGAGAAAAAGGAATGATATGCATTCTATATTATTTTCGGATACCTGTTTTATCTTGGTAAAGTAAAAATAAAAGACAGGTATAATTGTAACTTAGGAATTTCTTTATTTAACTTTTTTCTCTTATTTTTCACTAAAGAAAATTGAAATAAAATAAACTTAGTATTTACATAAATGCCACTATTTTTATAAAGCAATATTTACATCGAAATATAAACTTAACTATTCCTTTGGAATGCAAAAATATTTGGACGGAACCATATTCCAATACTTATGTTTTAAACTATACATTATTTTAAAATTAATTAAAAATAAAATACTGTTACATGTTCGCCCTGTCTCCTCAAGATGGCCGACCAACGCCAACAAAGTTAGAACAATGAATCTAGTAATTTAATGTACAGACGCCAGCACATCAAGCTACCCGAAACTGTCAAATTTTCACAATCAACTTTGGACCTTAATCTTAAGAGATAAAGTTGAAAATCTATTAAAGAAATTTGACAGAATGTAGTAGCTTGATGTGCTTGCGTCTGTACTTTTGCATACAACTTCAGTGTTGGATTAAATTCACCAAACTATGACCCATATGTTGGCGGTTATCTTGAGGAAGAAGCGTTACATTTGAGCTAAATATTATCAAACCGAAAAATAGTATATCTAACAATTTTAAATGCATCGAAATAGGAAGAAGAAATTACTACAGCTAATAGTCGGTTGCATGCAACGCGAGAACAATATTGATAAAGAAACAAAAGAAAACAAACATTTAACTTTTTCATGTTCCTAATTTAAAAAAAAAAGTTATATATTTTAAACAATATTGCCTTTACGACGGATTCAATTCCTTACCAGCAAAGCTACTCACAACCAGTCGATACGATTCCGACCGGTGACCGTATCAAATATCAATCAATGTTATCGTAGGTGTCCTCTAGACGTTGTTCACGACTCGCTCTTGACAGCTGTTTGTTGTCGGGGACAAGGCAAATCAGGTTATCAAAATGTGTCATTTTCAATACGATAGCCTGTCAGATGGTTGTGAATAGCTATACAGTTCAGTATTATTTATCTACTAGATTGTGTTGGGAATTTACATATTTATAAAAAAAAATATTCCGTTTTGTAGATCCTTATCGCTTGACAAAGTTAAAGGTTCTGACAAATGAATCAAACAATTTTTAATACTGAAAATGAAAATCAACTTTTTAAGTCGTGAAAATTTTCCTAAAATATTTTTGTACCTATTGAACTTTACATACAAAAAATATATTAATATTAAGTTACCATTGCTCTTTCAGGGGGCATTGGAACCATGTGGTTATAGGTAAACCGTTGGGTGTAGTCGGGAATTTTGAGCGTGGTATCCGACCAGGGTGGACTGGGGTTCCATCGATCCATGCCGTCTGTTTCTTCTAGGGTAAGGGGGGGTGGGGCTAACCGCATTCGCTTCGGACTGGGGTATTCCATACCTGTGATTGAAAGAAAAAAGTTTTGTTAAAAGGTCTGGTGATGTCAGAGGTATATTCAATGTTGATTTTTATTTCGTACGTCTAATGCTAATCAAGTTACATAAAAAGAAATAAATTGTTTTTATTTCGGAATTGTTAATTCATATTTTTAAATGATTCTCCTTAGCCATGACAATACTCAATTTACATCTAACAATAACTTAACAAGATCTCTGGAAGACATTCATAAACATTTTCTAAATAAATAGAGACTATTTTTAGGTTTCTATTTGTCAAAGGGTAAAAACGGGACCCTACTAAGACTTCGCTGTCTGTCCGTCTGTCGGGCTCCCATACAACAAACGTGTTTTTTTGGTTTTTGCCTTGTGGTGGGGAACCCTTCGTATGCGAGTCCGACTCGCACTTGGCCAGTTTTTCTTATTATGTTGTGCAATAAACACAAAAAAGAAACAAGACTGCCTCTTTTATGAACAATTATTCTAAAACACATTATAAATTAAAGTCGCTTCGTGGCTATCTGTGTGACCTATAAACTACGCAACGGATTTTAATGTGGTTTTCACCATCATAATTATAAACAATTTTTTTTTTTGTTTATTAATCAAAAACAAAGCAGTTACAAATCACTGTTGAACAATTAACATGTTCCAGAAGGTAATATCTGTTTATTACATTAATATGTATTTAACTAAAGAAAAAAAATCTCTAAAAAATAAAACTCGAAAAAGAAATCTCGATGTTTTTTCAGGTCGCTAGTTAATTATAAAAAGAAAATTACCTTCAATAACAGTACTGGAACAAGGCTCCTGCACATGGTAGTTGACCCTGGGATACTGTTCATAGTACTCCCTCTTGCCGTGGTGGGGATACATGTACATATTGCTGTTCACGATTATATCTGGTGGCGGGTCGTAGTGGTGGGGTGATCTGGAAAAAAGTGGGTGGTTAGATTTGGTACAGTCTCCTCTATAGGGTTCCTCATCATCATTGGTATTGTTAAGTCAGGTTGTGGAGTTGTGGCGGTCTGTTATGCTTATGGAGGTTCAAGACTTCAGACCACAGGTCTGAAGTCTTGTTGTCAGCGCCCTAATGGCGTAACACACTCAAACACAATCTGAATAATTTTGAAGGATATTGCTACTTATACCATTGCTTCATATTATAATTAATAATTTTGATATCAGCCGCCAGTCTAAGTATCGACACAAGTTTTCTACTTTTATATCAGTTTTTGTTATTTTTTGTAAGTTCGGTTATTTTTATACAGCAAAATTATACGTTTTTTAAGTGGCGAAGAATTGTGTTTCCTTTTTATATCGCTACAAAATGGCGCCCGAACAGGGACCTGATATCAAAATTTTTAAAGAAAAAAATTTATACCTGAGGTTTTTGTAGTTACAATTGTATGTTCGAAAAATTTGTCTGCTCAACAACGTAAATAACGCAATGAATGTTGTTGAACTGTCAACCATTCCCACCGTTAGTGTGTTACGCAATTACCCCACTAGTTGTTATTCCCAAAACACAAAAGCATCGAAAGTAAATATAAAATATAAATATAAAATATCTATGGCCAAAACCACTCCTACCCTAACATGAGCACGTAACAACTAAGCCGACCCTTTGATCCTATTGTGGTGACCCACAACATTTCGACGTGGCTGGATTTAGGAGTGCTATATAAACAATAGCTATATGGACCGCATACAATGTTTTCAAACAATCGCGCAACAATGTTCCCGACAACGATGGCAGCATTAAGTGTTGCGAGAACAGAAGGCCAATTCCTGTAATTAAAAGCATTCAAAATCTAGTCGCAACCTCGCAACCTCATCTCTGCGACAAATGTCAAAAATGTAGAATGTGTGTATTTTTGACAGATTGAGACTGAGATCAGACGAGAATTGCTTCTCTGAATAGATGTGCTTTTGTTTGCCATAAATACGGAACATTCGGTGATTCAGCAGAGATCCAACCTTTTCCAATAAGCAAGCTGAAGTAGCAATGGGCTGGCCGTATTAGCCGTAGAACTGATGACCTTTGGGGTAGACGTGTTCTTGAGTGGAGATTGCGAATTGGCAAACGTAAAGTAAGACGCTCTCAGGCGTGAATACAGGCGTGTCAGCGGGATTGTCCGAAAGGGTTACCGCTGGCCCGGAACATTAAGGGCTAAGGAAGGAATACGGGTGGGTTTTAGTCAGTAAGAGTCTGACACTCCCTTCCGCTCCACCCAGGGCGGGAGGGGTCATTTGATGATTTCCCATCCACAAAAAAAAAAAGACGGTCTCAGACTTGGTGGGGAGACGCTCTCCGCAGGGTGGCTGGTAGCAGCTAGCAGCTGGATGAGAGTTGCCGAGAATCGTGCAATTGGAGAGGCCTAAGTCCAGCAATGGGCTGATGATGATGATGATGACGGAAAATTTGTATCTGGTATTATAATGTGGCCAGCAACATTATTTTCCAACATGTTGCTGGTACTATGTTGCACAACTTTCGTCTCCAGGGTGTACGTGTTTTACATTATGAATTATGTGTTTTAAATAAGGATTCCTTGTTAAAATTATCATACAAATGACCTAAATTAAACCTATTACCGTAATTTAAAGTATTAGTTGTAATTTATTAAAATACCGTACCGTAATTTAAAGTATTAGTTGGGCCAGCAGGGGTCTGCAACTAACTAATAAATGAGCAAAATTACATTTTATCTCTAGCATTAAACTTTTTAACGTTGATTACTATATTATATTTCATAGAACATAAAATATGAATAGGCTGTAAAAAATTAAGAAGGTAAATATAATAAAAAAACTGGCCAAGTGCGAGTCGGACTCGCACACGAAGGGTTCCGTACCACAAGGCAAAAACGCCGAAAAAAAAACACGTTTGTTGTATGGGAGCCCCCCTTAAATATTTATTTTATTTTGTTTTTAGTATTTGTTGTTATAGCGGCAACAGAAATACATCATCTGTGAAAATTTCAACTGTCTAGCTACCGCGGTTCTTGAGATACAGCCTGGCGACAGACAGACGGCAAAAACGCCGAAAAAAACTCGTTTTTTTGTATGGGAGCCCCCCTTAAATATTTATTTTATTTAGTTTTTAGTATTTGTTCTTATAGCGGCAACAGAAATACATCATCTGTGAAAATTTCAACTGTCTAGCTACCGCGGTTCTTGAGATACAGCCTGGCGACAGACAGACGGCAAAAACGCCGAAAAAAACACGTTTTTTTGTATGGGAGCCCCCTTAAATATTTATTTTATTTTGTTTTTAGTATTTGTTGTTATAGCGGCAACAGAAATACATCATCTGTGAAAATTTCAACTGTCTAGCTACCGTGGTTCTTGAGATACAGCCTGGTGACAGACAGACGGACGGACGGACGGACGGACGGACGGACGGAAGGACGGACAGCGAAGTCTTAGTAATAGGGTTCCGTTTTTACCCTTTGGGTACGGAACCCTAAAAAGAAATAAAAAGTAATTTAAAAAAATTAAACCGACTTCAAAAAGAAATTAACTCAAAATTATGAAATAACTTTAATTTCGGAAGTCGGTGTCTTGGGATCTGTATTTTAGTTTTATGCCACCGACTTCCGAAATTAAAGTTATTTCATAATTTTGAGTTAATTTCTTTTTGAAGTCGGTTTAATTTTTTTAAATTACTTTTTATTTCGTAATTTTTAGTTTTTGCACTAGTATTTGACCAAGGTTTTAAGATGTTTTCCCATTGACACTACACCCGTAGCTCTTATCAATAAGCCAGGCATAGTCCATATCTTGAAAATTACTGAATCGATCTTGATGAAACTTGCACTGTTCCCTAAGTTGAAGAAAATGTAAGCCAATAAAAAAAAATGGTCACGATCCGATTAATAGTTCCGGAGATATGCGTGGACAAACATACATACATACATACATACATACGTCTATGAAATTTTGTATATTTGTTTGGAAGCCTTAATAGATCATCATATGTGAATATAATGCAATTCCAATAATATTACATACATACGTATCGAATTGATAACCTCCTTTTTTTTTTGAAGTCGGTAAAAAAAGAGGTAACCACTGACTAAAGTTCCAGCTCTGGACATATACAGGTAGAAAGAGAGTAGAGGCGACTAAATTAGTCGCCTCTACTCTAAGGTTATTAAATAACCTCTGAACAAAGTAATACCAGAGGTTTTTCTTTGCGAAAAGTGGATGAGTGTAAGAATATTTATGTAGTTTCTTTATTTTATTACTATCTTTTCCCGCGGGTTTATCCGCGTGGAGGCCGGGAATTATCCCACGGGAACGTAGGTACTACCGTGATAAAAAGTATCCTACGTCCTAACCCATGGCCTATCCCAAATCCGTTAAGTGGTGAAATCTAACAGACATACAGATAATAAATTTGAATAACTTGAAAATAATAATGCCATTAATTTTAAATACTCTAGCGCCGCCATTGACCACGTAATACCTACTTGTATGGCATGCCCCTTTATTCATACACTTTGCTACTTTGCACTTTGCACTTTGATACTTTAGAATTTATGACATTATATACCTACTAGCTGCGCCCCTTGGTTTCACCCACATAAGTATCGATCCCGTGGGAATATCGGAATAAAAAGTATCCTAAGTGTGAATTGTCGTTATAAACTATCTGTGTGCCAAATTTCATCTAAATCCGTTCAGCCGTTTTTGCGTGAATAAGTAACAAACATACTTACAAACTTTCGCCTTTGTAATATTACTGTGATTATAGTATTATATATATATATTATAGATTTCTTTCTAAAAAGGACGTTTTAATGTAGGTATATCAATGTCCTTTTTGAATATTCAAGCTATTTCTATACCAAATTACATCAAAAACCTTTCAATAGGTACTGTGCAATCAGCCAGACCAAACATTTGAAATTAAGAATATACTTACTACAAAATGTTCTAAGTTCTGACGTATAAACATCTATAAAGACAATTACGAACCCAGTAATAATTTCTTTGATAAATATAAACATGCTGTGCGCGTCAAAACCAATACCGAACTACATCAAATCAAAATAATAAACTATTACTGACTTAAACCCTTTTCAACCTAAGCCTTTCATATTTGGTTTATATTAACAACCTTATATCCACTATTAATCAGCTCGGAGTTATTGAAAAATGGACTTTATTCTTGACTTTTTAAGGTGGGTATATCAGTTTGGTAATGGTAAAATCATAGTTGGTAAATTTACAATAAATATGGTAATGAAAGGTGTCAAATTACGCAGTCGGACAGACGGGCGGACGGAGTGATGATTTTCTTATTTATATTCCTTGGTGTGACATGACGGGTACAAATTATTGTATGAACCGACCTTCGTTTGTTTGTTCTTTTTAGATTTTGTCCTACTATTTGGTTTTGTTATTTTGTAAATTGTCCATTTAGCATATTACATTATTGATATATAGGTAGTTATTACGCAGTTTTAGTGCTTTTCTGTTAATAGTCGTCGGCCATTATGCTTTTTTACGTAGTTATCTACTAGTTACGATAGTTTATTTTAAATTTATTCGGTTTATGTTGTTATTATGACGTATAGTTAATTTTAATTCTTATTAACAAAAACAAGTTTCAACAAGTTAATATAAAAAGAAATTAAATGAAAATCTTATAATTTGCTTTTTGAAAGTTACAGGATTTTGTCGACTGTAGCTTAATTTTTTTTTTAAATTTTATATTTCATAATTTTTTTTTGCACGTGTATCTAGCAGCTCCAACTTCCTCTCTTACTAAAATAACATCCTAGCAACCTCCGAAGTCCCATTACTGGTTTGGGTCCCACAAATTAAAATCGTATCTAATTACTTTTATCTTTTTATGTAGATAAAAAAGATAAAAGTAATGGATAATAAAACACACTTTGACAGATACATAGGTAAGGTAGCATAAACGAAACCCAGAGACGTCTGCTCTCGCCTACGGCCGGTAAGCGACTGCCACGCCAATGCTTGCGCATACACTACAGCCATGTTTGATGAAAATCGGTTCAAGATGGCCCCCACCACAAATGGCGGATTACATAATTTTTCACAACTCCCTCAATATGGGTATAAAATGAAAGGTCTTGACTAGTGGAATACTATACACTATGATAAATTTCAAATCCAAGATGGCCGCCACCACAAAATGGCGAATTACATTTTTTTTTTCACAACTCCTTCAATATAGGTAAGTATCAAATGCAAGGGCTTGACAAGTAGAATAATGTACACTATATTGAAAGGGAATGAGGAATATTAAGTAAAACTTGAAAATTATTTTTTTCCTAGATTGATGGGGAAACTGGAGTGTGATTGGCTGTAGAGCAAACACATAAAATAATTATTAATTAAAGATCCTTACCTCTCTTCACTAATCGTAGATTGGGGAGAATGGGTAGAATAATCAACAGGCCCCCGATCCGAGTACACTCGTTCACAGCCGCTGTAATCTTCGACTGCCTTCGGCTGTACATACGACGACACGTGATATCCAGCGTACTCCATCTCCTGGTTTTCAACATAAGGATACTCCTGGTATTCTTGGTAACATTGGTCGCGTCTGAAGAACTTTTGGCAGCGAGGGTCCAGCATTCCACACGGCTGGTTCTGGTAACCATAGTATTGGTAAAGCCAGGAGTTGGCTAGCATTATTGTTGCTTCTTCTTCACTGTAGAACAAAGGAAGAAGTTAGGTATCCGTTTATATTTCAATCATTCTACCTAGCCTTTTGAAGGGCGGGCGTTTTGGAGGCCTGTTTTACTTAAGGAGACCAGTCACGTTTCATACAAAGTTGGGCCCAAAACCCAAAGAGCCGGCCAGAGATTCGGCGTAACAGTAAAAAATTATAAGGACTTCACCGACCAGGGTAATATTTTTTTTTTTTCATTGGCCGGCCATTTTGGATTTTGGGCCCAATATGGCTGATCTCCTTTTGACGTTCGAAAAGTGGTAATTCTCAGCCTAATTTGAATAATGGTTTTTTTATTTAAAAGATTGTCCGTGGAGTTTCTTGCCTGTTCTTACCTACTGGAACCTACTACGCTTTGGAATGGGCAACTAGCTTCATCTTTCTGACTCACTGACCCCTTGACAATTCAAGTGCCTATAATTGGTTAATTTTAAATAAATGGTTTGTATTTGAGTTTCTCTCTCTAACGAGCTTCCAAATACCATCATCAGCTGCCTAGCATTTTCCCAACTATGTTAGGGTTGGCTCCCAGTCTAACCGGATGCAGCTGAATACCAGTATTTTTTACATGGAGCGACTGCCTAAATATTTGAAATAGCAATAAAAAAAAACAACGTTGAATATGTTTTACCTTAAAATCTGATTGGTTGCAACAATAAACTGTCGAGGTGTATCCGTTGCATCCTTCACTTGCAACACCATATGCACCCACAGAAACTGACCATTTCGTTGCTGCAACTTCACTAGCAGTATGCAACATTTGTCCTGTTCCGATTGTGTTACTGCAACAAAGTTTAACTATAAGATAACATATCATCACGCCTGTTTCCCTCGAAGAGGCTGGCAGATGGCACCTAGAAGGTACACCCACATTAAGTCCCATTTAGACGATGCAATAGGTATTCTTGCCTACAGTAAAATTGAAGCAACAAATGGCATGCATTGTCTATACCAATAGCTGACCTTTTGCCCGATTTAAGAATCAAACCTATGCTCGACAGTCGCCCTTGCGACCACTAAACCTATGAATTGCATAGATTGTAGGTACTTCATCTTTATCTGCCTAGCCTTTTCCTATCTAGGTTGGGATCGACTTCCAGTCTAACCGGATGCAGCTGAATACCAGTATTTTACATGGAGCGACTGCCTATCTGACCTCCACAACCGTTACTGGGTAATACGATACCCTTTGGTAAGACTGGTTGTCAGACTTTCGGGCTTCTGACTACCCATAACGACTTTCAAAGATCCACGAATGACGTGCTTTCCGAGGCACGGAGGGGTCACGGTATGTAAAGATGGTCATCCATCCGACTAACCGCGGCAAGCGTAGCTTAACCTGATCGATCGATCTGTGCGGCTGTTATTATTTAGCCACGGATCCAGATTGTAGGTACTTGTACCTTGTTAAATTATTAATAGGATTATTTATTAATAAGCACTTGTGTCAATATAATGGGTGTATTGTAGTCTGAGACCAATAATTTAAAGTATGAATTATAATAATTATTATTGATTGTTGATTTCCTTTGCCAATCATAGGTGTCAGTAGGTTTTATTGTCTTTTGCACATCGATTCCGATATATTAAACAATGATAAATAAATTAGAGAAATGATGTCACACATAGCATTAAATTATATAATTTAATCGTAGATTCAAGTAAGAATATTTTTCGAAGACTATTTCATCGATCGATCTTAAAAAGAAATTAATCAAAGTTTTTATAAAAAACCATTATGTTTATAAAGTCAAATTGCTCTCATTCTCCAATTATTGTGCACAGTATAACGTGGGAGAAAGGACATCGTTCCAAAAAAAAAAATGTTCAGTGACGAGCAAAATTGATTATGTCAAAATGTGAACACCTTATGGGGGAAGCTCTAAGGTGGCCCGCAAAATTCAAATTTTCTTACGTTTTTTGCAATTTGCTGGTCAGTATTAAGTTGTACGTTGATTAAAATATGATTCGCGGTCGTAACAAGTATGTATTTACAGAATTATAATCATTAAAGTCATCAACACAACTCTCTAAGACCATGTAATCCCCAAATGTCAAGATTTCATGAAATAGTCATTCTTGGGGATTACATGGTCTTAGAGAGTTGTGTTGATGACTTTAATGATTATAATTCTGTAAATACATATTTGTTACGGCCGCGAATTACATTTTAATCAACGTACAACTTAATACTGACCAGCAAATTGCAAAAAACCTAAAAAAAAAATTAATTTCGCGGGCTACCCTGGCGCTTTCGCCTTAAACAATTTTAAACTACACATTTCCTTATATTGGACAGCAGCATGTATAAAAAGTTATAAGTAACGTGATTTCTTATAATTGGCCTGTCACCACATGATGACTCTAATTCAATCATTTTTAACTACTAGTTTTTATGCTCGACTTAGTTCATGTGAAAAGATCGTCAAGATGAAAAATGGATCTTTAATATTGCAGGGGAGAATTGATTGATTGATTGACATTTCCTATCATAACTGTTCTATCAGTTATGTGTGACTGCCCCGTCGGTCTCGAGGTCGCAATCGCGACGGCTGAGCCTGGTCCTGGGTTCTATTCCCAGGTCGGACAAAGTGTTATTGGGTTTTTCTATTGGGAATTTCTTAGTAACCGCCCGGACTTTGGAAGTTGGCTGTGTGATTCCACCGTGCCTTCGGAACGTTTGCCCTGCGCCTAATCACTTTCCGGTCGTATCGGATTGCCGTCCTTTCGGACTATGAGACTGAGGGAAGAGTACTTGTCTTGTGTCGGCGCACACGCTATCTACTGTGTACTATAATATCTCCCGCGCCGAAGGTTAGTCTCTGTTGAGATTGGTCGAAATTCGATTTGGAGGACGTTATCAGATAGGAATGTACCATGTAATCATGTAATGTATCATAATAATATTGATGGGACACAGTCCTCCTCTCTAGAAGAGGGACCGGACCATGTGTGTATCTGCCTAGCCCTTTTTCAACTATGTTGGGGTTGGATTCCAGTCTAACCGGATGCAGCTGAATACCAGTATTTTACATGGAGCGACTCGACTGCCCACCTGACTTCCACAACTCAGTTACTGGTAACACGATACCCCTTGGTAAGACTGGTTGTCAGACTTTTGGAGCGGGCCATGTATGTAGGTACATAAATTAATTTTAAAATTAAGAGGCTTACAGCTTAAACGCAAAAAACGCAAGTTTTAGAAACAATAAAAGTATATGATCGGCTACAGTAGACAAAATCAGAAAAATATATGTTATTCTTCAGGATATAGGTAGATAGTGTGTTGAAAACATAATACAACTAATTTGATACTATAGAAAAAAATCATGAAGATACCTCTAAAAACTTTCTTTTTACAATGAAAATCATACTAATATACATACAATCATTATGATTTTTTGTCAGATTATTCTACAAGCAACATACTAAAGCACTATTGTTTTATTTTTTTAGTCCAAACAATGGATTTTTTGTAAATAGATAATTGGTCCATATTTTGCAATAAATTACCAGCGTTGTGTCATCGCACTTCTCTTTCTTTTCTATTCAGTCCGATAAAGACCGTGCTTTAGGTCATGTAGTCGCCTTAAATTATAATAACGCAATCTTTTAGCTTCAGGTTGATGGAACGACTGTTTGGATCAATTTTGCATGTTTTAGTAAAGCTAAGGAAACTTACCTAATCTATGTTTGCTTTGTGCTTCTCGTAAACTATCCCAGTGTATAAGTTGGTACCACGAAACATCTGCTAGCTCAGACTTCTTCCACCCTAAGTACCATTCACCGCTGCAACAAACAAAATAGTTATAACATTGAAATAAAACGTAGAAACCAACGATCAAAAGTGTACCATCAATTCCTAAATTGAATAATTCAATAACTTTTGTATCAGAAGATTACTTAATTAAAAAACCTAATTAAACGAGCAGAGTTAATACTCAAAATCGATTAAGTACAGATTATTAATTTAGCATCAAAACTGTGCTTTTAAAAATACATATTTCGCTCGAGCCCAGCCGTACAGAGTATCAATTAATCTAAGTCACAAAGTAGATTAAAATTTACCGTTAGTCGATAAATTGATCTATCTACCACGTAGTCGCGGAGACGTCTGAGATATTTTTTTTCATCTTCTCGCACAGTTTTTCTATATTGTGTTGATACTTTTTGCTCCTGCACTTGTTTTAGCAATATCAGTGGTATCTTCGCGGGGCGTTGGTTGTTAGGATACCCAGCAGAGTTCGTGTGGTCCCTGGGAGATCTGTGATATGTCATGGCTGACTGGTTTCTATGTCACCACGGTTGGGAGATTATTGATTCAAGATGTTTTTAGTTTTTAGAACTTAGTTTTTACTCATTAGAAGTTGTTTGGCACTTTTTGTTTGTTCTCCTAACGTTACTGGCTGATTTTACATTTTGCTGTATGGATATTAGAAGTAGGTACTAAGGTATGGCGTTTGTGCGTGAAAAAAACATTTTCTATAAAAAATAATGGATTGTTCAGTTATGATGAATATTCCAAAATGGTATTTAACCACAATGGCGGAAATTACCGCACCTGTTATTTAGTCTTGAAGTAAAAGGCCGTCTTTTTTGACCCCATGGGACTCGATAGGCTTGCTCTACTTTTAGAATAACGTAGGCCCAAATTATACTCAAGATAATCAGCCTATAATGTTCCCACTGCTGGGACACAGGCCTCCTCTCGGTGAGAGAAAGTGGGCCGTAATCCACCATGCAGGCCCAGTGCAGGTTGGCAGATGTCACATGTCTTCAAATTTGTGGTTCTAGGACATGCAGGTTTCCTCACGATGTTTTCCTTCACCGTTTTGACAGCAGTGGTGATGAAATAATTTATACAAAGTAGAGTGCTTACTGAGGTTCGAATCCACGACCTACAAATCTTAAGTCGCGGCCGTTACCACTTGGCCACCACTACTCGGCATTGTACTTACTTGGCATCAATATGCAGTATCTTCATGTCCATGGCATGCACGGTGGTGAACACGTTGGTGGCGCCGTGCACCACGCACTCGCGCGTCTCAGGCATGGCCAGTGGCGTGCACACCGCGAGGAACACTGGCTCGTTGCGGCTACACAGTGGCAGGTACGACACGTAGTGGCCGCGGACGAGGACGACCTGAAAAGCGGTTACTGTTAGAGATATCTGAAAGCCAATATCCGAATTTAAAAACGTTCAAAGTCTAGCCACAATCTCATATCAATTACAATCAATGTCAAAATCCTTAGGTATACAAATTTTTACAGATTGAGACATATTAGAACGTTCTTCGTTCGTTTCGTAATCGTACCTCTGAACAGTTTACAAAATTTGCAGATGCATCTGCAAAAGCAATTATAGGCCACAATTCTGATCAAATAGCACTCAAAAACATTTGGCTTTTTACTCGGAATGTCATAATTTTGACACAACCAAACGGATACTGTTGCGAGAGCGGTAGAGCAATGACATTTGGATTTAAAAACTATTTAGGTAAAATAGCGACGAATTCCTAACTTTTTGCAAACTAACACTAATTTAATTGGCGACTGAGTTAATGTCTAGTTGCAAATTGACAAAATAAATATCAAACTACAAGTTAACACAAATCCGCTTAAGTCGATAAGTACCTATACCTGTACTTAAAACTGCGTTTGAAGGATTTTTACAAAATATAACGAAGTGTCGAGATAAAAATAAAATGATGAAGGAAAAATTATTAAGGTTTCGTTGGAAAGTGAACTCTAAGAATAAGCTTATAAAGTAGTTGAAGAAGAAGTAACACCTAGATCAGAGGGGCAATTCCCGTATCTTTAAGAACATCCGCATTTTATTAAAAAAAAAAAAAACAGTCCCAATTTGTCAAAAATACAACAAATACATACCTACATTTTTGACAAGTTTTTGGCATTCATTGTCGCTGAGATGAGATTGCAACTTGAACTTTAACGTTTTTTAAGTACAAGAGCCTTTAAAAAACGGTTATAAATACGAAACATGAAAAATTAAACTTACTTTTTGGTCGCCGAACCGCATCTGTCTTCTCGCATTCCTTGACACGTTCATTCTACAGAAGAAATGTCTATTCTTTGGTACATTTTCAGTCTCTCCGTTCCCGCCTCTGTTCAGTTCCATTTGGACTGTTTGGTGGTCTTGTCTATCTATTATATCGTACACACTGTCTCCATGTATTAGTAGATCCTCCTAGAAATTAATTTCGAATTACAAAACTATTCTAGTTCCAGATCCAAGTTTACATACACACATACATAATCAGCCTAAAATGTGCCCACTGCTGGTACACAGGCCTCCTCTCTCTGAGAGGGAGCGGGCTCGGGCCACGCGGGCTCCATGCGGTTGGTAGCTATCACATGCCTTCGAATTTTTGGTTCTAGGACATGCCGGTTTCCTCACGATGTTTTCCTTCACCGTTTTGAGAGCAGTAGTGATGAAATCACTTACAAAGTAGAGTGCCTACTTAGGTTCGAACTCACGACCTACAACTCGTAAGTCGCGGCCGATACCACGTGGCTACCATTGCTCTATAATCCAAGTTTGGACAAAAGAAATTTGTGAAACGTACCATTGAATGTCCTAAGTACTCCGCCGCGTTTTCCGATATGTATAACAATTTTCCATTCTGTGTCATCATCATCATAAAACCGTTCATAGCCTGAAAGACATTGTAACATTAGTTATTGTTTATGTCACGGCAAACAGTCGTAAAATTAGAACTAGTAAAAAAAAATTCAAACCTTAGAAAATCCGATATTAGGTGTGGGAGTCGGTTGTTCTTGATACTGGTAGGTGAAGTCGTGACTTTTAAACACTAAAACAGAAAGAAAGACTGTATTATGGGTGAAGTAATAGCAACTGTAGATAAGATAGCGAACTAAATGCATTTTAAACGTCTTAATATGCCTTTTCGTGACTGAAGGTGAGCTAACAAAAAGTTAGGGAGACGATGTTCCGAGATCAAGGATAAATGAGACGTGATGAGTTTGTTCAAAGATTTGGGGCATGAGAATTTACCGGAGGAAACGTTACATGAAAATGAGGAGGAGCTAGACGCACGACTTTGGTGGGAAACGGGGGTAGTAACTGTTGAATGTGATGTAAATCGTAGATGGGTGCGTCTTTATAAAAACCAGCCAAGTACGAGTCCGTCTGTAACACAAGGCAAAAAATGCCGGAAAAAAAACACGCATCTTGTATGGACTCCCATTAATTTTTAACTTTATTTGATTTGAAAATTTCAACTGTCTACCTATTTACGGTTCATGAGATACAACCCGCTGACAGACAGACGGATGGACGAACGGACAGCGGGGGCTTAGTAACCCGTTGGCACCCTTTGGGTCCGGCAACCTCAAAACTAGCTGCGCCCAGCGGTTTCACCCACATATATAAGTCTCGATCTCGTAGGAATAAAAGGTATCATATGTCCTAATCTAGGTCATGGTTTACCCATGTGCCAAATTTCTTCCAAATCTGTTCAACCGTTTTTGTGTGATTGAGTAACAAACATCTAAACACACAAACTTTCACATATATTATACTAGCAGCCCCGCGGTTTCACCCACATTAGTGTCGATCCCGTGGGAATATCGGGATAAAAACTATCTTACGTCCTACCCCGGGATGCAATCTATCTCTCTGCCAATTTTTATCGAAATCCGTTTAGTGGTTTAAGCGTAAAAAGGCAACATACAGACAGACAGACAGAGTTACTTTAGAATTTATAATATTATAGTATGGATTTAGTAGGATGAGTTGAAACTTTTCAGCGTAAGAAGAGCCTCAATACTGTAATATTTTAACGTCAGTAGTCAAGCCTATCACCACGCTGCTGACTAGCTATTATATTTAACATTTTAACGTCAGTAGTCAAGCCTATCACCACACTGCTGACTAGCTATTATATTTAACATTTTAACGTCAGTAGTCAAGCCTATCACCACACTGCTGACTAGCTATTATATTTAACATTTTAACGTCAGTAGTCAAGCCTATCACCACGCTGCTGACTAGCTATTATATTTAACATTTTAACGTCAGTAGTCAAGCCTATCACCACACTGCTGACTAGCTATTATATTTAACATTTTAACGTCAGTAGTCAAGCCTATCACCACACTGCTGACTAGCTATTATATTTAACATTTTAACGTCAGTAGTCAAGCCTATCACCGCACTGTTGACTAGCTATTATATTTAACAATTTAACGTCAGCAGTCAAGCCTATCACCACGCTGCTGACTAGCTATTATATTTAACATTTTAACGTCAGTAGTCAAGCCTATCACCACACTGCTGACTTGCTATTATATTTAACATTTTAACGTCAGTAGTCAAGCCTATCACCACACTGCTATTATATTTTTACTACGTCATGCGCTAATCTTGTGAAGTCGTTGTCGATACGCGAGAAAAAGCTTAAAAACGAAAAGTCACCGTAATCAGAAGTTATCCAAAGTCACTGAACGGAGGGATATCACTGTCTACGCACTTACGGTCGGTTTCCATAAACAAAAACGAATCGTTTTGCTTACCAATGGTGACCGTATTTTTTATTGCCCAACGGGCCATATAAATACATACTTACTTCGATAAAATTTGGCAAAGAGATAGATTGCATCCCGGGGAAGGACATAGGATAGTTTTATCGACATACCTCGCGGGCGAAGCCGCGGGCGGAAGCTAGTGGATTATAAGTTAATTTTACCTGTGATAGCTACTTCCTTAAGGGAGGGTGTACTATGCAAAGCTATTAAGTCTTTGCTTCGTTATTGGTGAAGATACAAGACTCTTAATTTTATCCATTAACAGTCCGTAAATTATGAGAATCGATCATAAGTGATTATAAATCACTTTATTTGACACTCACAGAAAAGAAATCAGTAAAATATTAAGATGTTAAACAGATGAACATAAAAATAATATTATTTATCTATTTTACGAGTGGACAATGGACAGCTAAGAGAAAGCTGTTTTGTGCTTGATCACTTATCTCGAACTACTTTATTAATTAAGATAATGCTACATAAATGTTGAGTTTTTATTGTAGTGCCTGGTGCTCGTAAACTTTAATCAGATCAAGATGACGTTGTTATTGAATTTGAACACAAATAATTTCAGAATAAAAAAGACAGGAAAAATCAAATGAACATCGTGTTCTTTATTTGTTCGTAAAATTGATTGACAGTCGATACAGGTCGTCAGAAGCCCGAAAGTCTGACAGCCAGTGTTACCAATGGGTATCGTATTACCCAGTAATTGGTTTGTGGAGGTCAGATAAGCAGTTGCTCCATGTAAAATAGTCTTCTGGGCACGTTTCCGGATGACAGCTATGCGAACGATTACTTTTTTTTGTATTTATTGATACAGTTAGTCATTTAATTTAATATGTAGTGTAAATAGTAAATTTATACTGATCGGAAACCTGATGATTTTCAGTACCTCCTGCTAATTTCTTACATCGGACTTTGCACTTTTTATTTTTTTATATCTTTTTTGTTTTTAACTGATGTACGATTATTGTCTAACTATCTAAGTGTATTGTGTGTCTTTTAGTCTGTGCTAAATAAGTGTATTTTCTTTCTTTCTTTACCTATGCGAAAGAGAGGAATGTCTACAGACAACAGATAATTATATAACTACACAAAAAAACCTAGTCAATGATTTGTCTGGACCAAGACAGGCGGATCCAACTCTATCAAGATATCACTTAGTGAAGCCTCTAATAAAAGAAAAAAACTCCAGTCACAGTGTATCTTGTAATGACTACTGATTGTCTATTATTTCTGTTGAGGCATTTGCGATTTTACTCCGACTGATTCTCAGATAAAGTGATCTTTATCTACATCTTGTTAACTATCTTATCAGACCATGTTAAGTAAAAGAATCTAATTATCTTTATTTTTAAATGAAGAATACACATATATGATAGGCGCGACTTGACTCTATTAGAACAATTACTATGAAAACTTCATGGAAACTGTTCTACTAGCACCGTCGCGGCGCGCCTGTCTGCTCCAGCCTTTACACTTGTTAGCAATTTTAAGTGAAAATGATAATGTAAGTTGCCTAGTCAATCTCAATCAAACCTAACCAAACCGAACCTCGGGGTGCCCTTCACTCTCTCTAGCATCCTATGTCGACGTAGCCCCGCTTCACTAATGTGATTAATTCTGTGTCAATAATCACTTTATCTAAATTGAGTAGACATTATAAATAATGGCTAGATAATTATAATATCCGGATTGATTACTTTGGCTGTAACATATATATAGGTACATATTGATAGATGCATATTGTTAAAGAGCACTGTTTAAATTAGCTGTTACTTTCCCGAATAAAATAAAATAAACAATCAACATGCTGATTACAACAACGTTAATAAATATTAATAAGTCACAATCCTAGCTATTATTCTCATGAGTCATAGCATCAAAATGAACGTCATCGATCTAGTTAATCCACTGACCTACAGTTTGTTATATAATGCGATCACAAATGCGCGTGGGCAGTTCTGCACATTCTCTAGTAGGCAGTGGTTGCCAACCTTTTACCATGCGCACCCCCAAACTTTTAACCGACATCTCTAACCCCCCCTTGTCTCTTAGGATAAAACTATAAGGAGCCAATGACGGTTGCCTAATGACTTATGAGCGTATTGATGACTTTAAGTAACTTGATAATTGATAAAATAAAATAAATAAATTATTTTGTTACATTTGACATTCGAAAAGTGCTGATTCTCAGTTTATTTTGAATAAATGGCTTTTGATTTTGATATACAGATCATTGTTACCTCAAGGTTGTTGGCTTTAAGATATTTTCTTCTAACTTACATTTTTATAAATATACAGCTTTGTGTTGGAGGTGTGGCGCCCCCCGTGGGTCACCATCACTCTGCACCCTCAAGTGGACCGCCTCCCACTGTTTGAGAACCCATGCTCTAGTATGACTAAGGTTGAAAGCAGTTGTCTGGTTTGTAGGCAACTGTCAATGAAATGCTCTTGACAGAGGCCTAGTACTGTGGTTTTGAATTTTAACTAGCTTGATCTAAATTGTCGCTTATCTGGTATCAAAATCTAAATTGAATAAGACTGTAACTAGATTTGAATCTAGAACCTTTAAAGCAGTAGTCGATGTCGTCATGTTTTTTATTTATCAGTGTATTTTGTTATAACTCTTGGTAATTACAGCCACATCACAGGAGTCCATTATCCGTACAATAGTTGTTAAAATTCACATTGTTAACTCAAGATCCTTTGGCGTTGTAACCTACCCAGTTGGTCCTGATGGTGATTAGAAGACTATGGAGAGCTTTTCTTAGAGGTGGGTATTTTAATACTATAATTTTATGCGGAAGCACCGTGGTCTAGTAATAAACTCTAATAAGATTTCAGTGCGGTACCAGTTTTCTCATTTACCTTGTTGGAAGTAGTTCATCTTCCTGACGTACACGCAGACGAGGGCCATGAGTTGCAGCTGTGAGAGCCTCTGCCTGGTGGATGGGGGGAGCGGCAGTAAGTCTCGAAGGTTGGAGATCTCTGCGTTGATCAGGTCACGACGCATCTTGCTGGCGCCTTTCGTTGATTTTGTTGGCTCGAATCTGCGCAATGGAGAAGGGTGGTTAAATATTTTACAAACTTTTGTTAAAGTTTTCTCTGTTCCATTTGTCTTGATACAGTTCTTGAAATATGTCAAAATAATAATTAAACTCATAATTTCGGAGAGGATTTTTTGTAGCAAAAAACTAAGATGTTTGTTTAGTGTAAAACTTTACACCGTTTTGTAGCTGTAAAGTTTTTATTGGTATCATTTTCTTAAAAACAAATCTATTACCTTGGCATCGATTTAGTTCATTGACGGTTATGAATCAACTTATCTGAAAATCTGACACAGGATCACGGCACGTGTGGGATGTTAGTTGAATTTCTCACATAAGGTGATATATTGAAAAAAAAATTGGTTGTTCTATATCGTGTAACTTGGGATTTAACATTTTGGTATATGTTTTTGACTCTTTGGTCTAGTATTATGTAAAAGGAATACACGATTCAATTAATTTTTCTCGATACAAAAAAAAATCAAAGTTATATATTTTTCTTTTTTACTTTTTTCGACATCACGGCGATTCAATGGAATTTACTTTAAGACAGAGAATTATCACAAAGTTTACTCAAAGTAGTTCTAAATTTAATTTATTTATTTTGATAAAAAAAGAGTAAATACATTTTGGCACATACGTTGTTTTATTCCGAGCGCACACACACTATAGCCATCTCTCTTCTTTTGCGCTTCAAATGTAATTGCATCACTTTCGCTCGCTTTGTAGATCAGTCGCTACGATTTATTTTCGAATGTAGCAGAGTGCACTAGGAGATATAAGATCATGTTGATCACTTTAAGAATGCTTAAATCACACAATGCTTATGCGTTTGTAACCATATTTATTAGAAATGCTAAGGTGGTCTGATTCACACCTTCGCAAATACAGGAAACAATAAAACGCGACACCTAGCCCAACTTTTCCTCCTATCTACTAAGAAAAAGATTCAAATAGAAAGCTTTCAAAGTTCTAGGATGTGAGACAATGCGCGGATGCCCCGTTCCGGACAGGTGTCCGTACTTCTTGTCACTGGCGCATTAACATAGCGATCTTGCCGCGAGTTGTGTAATATGCGCAGGATAGGTTTGATTTATCGTTCTGATGGATTCGCTTGTCCTTTTCCCCCCTTTTTTTGTAAACGGTTCTGTTTTTGAAAGTTTTTGTTGTTTAGCTGTATCGTCTGTTGTGAGGCGTGCGCGCAGGATATTATTAATGATTTATTGTTTTGACAGATTGCCTTTGAAGTTTTTTTTTTAAATATAAGGTGACGATTGCTAGGTTCCGGTTTAACTTGAAGGGATATCATATCATAATATGGGTGCACTCTATGCTCTATGATTTTAACGATATTATGATTTGTTTATTTCATTTGCAGGTTTTAATTGGGTAGGTAATGGTGCCCAAGACACAGGCCGTGCCTAGTACCAATGATACCTCCATATTGTAATTTTTATAAATTATTATTAATTAAGTAGAAGCTTCCGGGTTCTGCCATTATTTACTGGACAACATTTTAAACGCAAACCTACAATAAAATCTACTTAACAACACACAACTTGACATAATAATTTCACGGTGCATAATGTTGTATAATCGACGCTCGCGCAGCATGATTTGATACATTACTAAAAGATTTTGGTTTATTGTTGCTGTTTTTCCTTTTTAGGGTTCCGTAGTAAAATGGCAAAAACGGAGCATACACGTAAACGAGGGATTAAACAAGATCGTTAAACATAAGCGTTTGGAATCCCATTATTAAAAAGATTCATCATTCTTCATTGCCTAAGTGTCTTTTCTATTTATGTCAAAATAGTATTTTGCGGTTGTTAAAATACTTTACATACGCAAATATGCATACTAACTACGGAACCCTTCACTACGCGTGGTACTACACGCACTGGCCGGATTTTTTATTCACCGCTCGTGCAATTTTACGTTTGTGTTTTCAAGGGCTAAGGGTCCACCATCGCACACACACACGGTTCAAAAGACGTGTTGTGTAATCGGCGCGTGCGCGAGATTCATTGATTTATTGCTGCGACGGATTTGGATGTAGCTTTTTTCATTTGTTTTTAATGTGTTTTCTCGACGGACGAGCTGGACAAAACAAACGACCAGTGGTCCACTTTAGGCTTAGATCGAAAGAGCTGGAAGTCATGGGGAGAGGCCTTTGCCCAGCAGTGGGATGATGCAGGCTAACAGTAACATTGTTTTCTCGTGGAGTCATTTTAGACGAAGGTCCTTTCCGTTTAGTTTCATTTTAATGAAATTAAATCCCAATGGGTCGATTTAACTACGATACTTTTTCCCATGGTATTCTGGTCCACGCATTCGGCCAACTTTTCCACTACTATTCCGACTCCGTGTAATGTGGGCCGCGGACCAGAGGCTAGTTGCCCCCTAACCCACATATTTATAGGAAATCTAAAATTACTATTTACGCTCCAATAGCGCTGAAAGTTGGGACTAGGTGAAAAAACCCAGCTAATTAGATACCATTGGTCAATTTTTTTCTTTAGACGGGTGGTACAGCATGGGAAAGAGCAATTGAGGATCGAGTTGTCACCTCTCCGACCCTTATCCTAATAATTATTTATTTGGGGTCGCCGGTCGGGGCAAAATGTCTTTTTCTTCCATACTCTATTAGTCGTCATCTCGGTAGTCAATTGGGATCAACTAATCCCAATACAAAACATTCCGTAGGTAATCGTAATTTTTTTAGGAATACGCCCTGAGAAAGCATACCTATGCATCATAAGAAATTATGATGAACTAGCTGCGCCCCGCGGTTTTACCCGCGTAAATGTCGATCCCGTGGGAATATCGGGATAAAAAGTAGCCTATATGTTAATCCAGGGTGTCAGCTACCTCCATACCAAATTTTAGCAAAATTAGTCCAGCCGTTTGAGCGTGAAGAAGTAACAAACATATAAACACACACACACACACCCCGACTCACAGATTTTCGCCTGTATAATATTAGTGTGATATGCTATTCTGTGTATCCACAATAGCAAAAATAGCAGTCTTTAAATCAAAATGTATGTTGTCCATTTTACTTCATTGCCGTAAGAAATACAAGGCAAGAGGTCAAGAGGGGCTGGTGGCTAAGTAATAACAGCCGCACGGGTCGATCGATCAAGTTAAGCTGCGCTTGCCACGGTTGGTCCGTGGATGTCTTTACATACCAAGACTCCTTCGTGCCTAGGAAAGTACCTTAGGCCTTTGGTCCCGGCTGTCATTCGTGGATCTTTGGCAGTCGTAACGCCCGAAAATCTGACATCCAGGACACAGGGTTATCGTATTACCCAGTAATACTCAGTAACTGGGTTATGGAGGTCAAATAGGCAGTCGCTCCATGTAAAACACACAGTATTCAGCTGCATCCGGTTTGACTGGATGCCCCAACATAGTTGGGAAAAGGCAATGCAGATGGTGACAAAGCATAATCACCTTACTAAAATGTTTTTACAACTAAAATATTTTTTTTTCTACAGGTATATCATCTCACTTCATTGCCTTATGAGATACAAGAACTTACAGTCGATTGAGATACTAAAGTAGGGTGGCGGATCGTATTAAAAGCTTTATGTAATCGTCGCACGCGCAGGATGTATTGATATATTGCTTTGGAAACAGGAGCCGTGCTGTTTTATTCATATTTTTTCTTGAAACGAGAATTATTGGGAATCCTTTGAGAATCGAGTAGGTATGAGAAAGTTATTGCTCTACGATTTTGAGAATCGGAGTTTTTCAATGGAAAGGTTTTTATGCGAAATTACTTTATTTATCCTTGAGGCTTCTTTTGTTTGAAAATAAATTAAATATATATTATATCTGTTTATGACGTGTAAGGATCTGGGAAAAGCAAAAAGTACCAAGGAAATAAACAAAAATTACTTGAAGAATTTATCTATTAATGTAAAATTAAAAGGAAGGAAATGGCTCTGTTGTTTCTAGTGAAGTGTAATATTAATTAATTGCCATACCATTAAATAAATAAAAAACTTCGTATACAAAATCAAATCTGCTGAAAAAGCTGCGTTAACCAAACAAATATCCTTATTACAGCATAATTGAATCAAACAAAATAAATTGCCCACAAAACAAAAAAAAACGTAAGGAAGTGTCTTTCCGTCCGTCCGCGGCATGTTAACATGCGCTAGAGCACCCGACGCACAGCACCGCACTGCGCATGCGCGGCCCTTTCATCTCACCTGGGAGTCCTTTTTATACCTCATTCCTTTTTCAAGCCTCAAAGTGATTAGACGTTTTTTTTTCAATCGTTAAATATGATTGTGGGAATCGACCGGCCAGTGTTATTAATTCGATTGAACTTTATATCGATTGTTTGTTTTCGATGATCGATTGGCGTAATAGCGAATTGTTATGATTAATCGATGCGGTTGAGTTCATTTGATTAGATGTATTTGTCATATTTTTGAGGTTGTATTATGCGTTGGCAACTTGGCATTTTAAATTTCTGGGTAATTCAGTCAGTAATATCAATGTCAGAGTTTTGATGATGACGTCAATTATATACTTTGAATCGAAACACAGCAATGGCGTTTTTCGGTCAATATCATAAAACAAAGTCGGGTTACCCACCATTTACCTATAACTCAAGAACGGCTGGACCGATTTTTATGATCTTTGATTTGTTGGATTTGTCTCCGCCTCGAATAGCAGAATAACTAAGTATTAAAAAAAATTGAAAAAATTCGTTCAATCTCAGAAGATCCATTGGTCAGATCCATTATGGATCTAGTGACGATTTTTTCTCATTGGATCCTGACTTCAAGATGACGTGGATCTACTAAGTTCAAAAGACCCATATGCCAGACCCATGATGGATCTTATTAACCCTCATGAAGAGTATTTTTGATATGAGCAAATATGAGTAATAAATTAATAATTATGACATTGCAGTTTATTGCGTAAAAAATGAAGATAATCTGAAGCGGTACGAAATTCGTCGGGTCAATTAGTTCGTTTTAAATTTAGGGATTGTTGCTACTTTGATACCTTGAAGTATTGCGTAATTAACTCTAATCTTATCTTTTGAAACCACATATTTTTCTCCAACCAAAATTTAGGGATTGTTGCTACTTTGATACCTTGAAGTATTGCGTAATTAACTCTAATCTTATCTTTTCAAACCACATATTTTTCTCCAACCAAAATTGAAACAGGACGAAACATAAAGTACATCTCATTATTTTTTTCTTAGCACCAAGATGACCTCATCAAAACTTCCGGAGTCGAGACCCTATTTTTTTTAATATATTATATCGAATCAAGAATGTATCTGTAAAATCGTTTACACGTCTGGCCACAAAAAGCGGCATTCCTTACATACTGAGCCGTGTAACGACGTGAACGCTTCACGCTGAATTCTGTAAGTCGACCGTTTAAATTCTTCCGTAATACATTAGTGGACATCTGTTGTACGACTGTGGATGCTAATGTGGTGTGATAATCTTGGCCAGCAGTGTAATATTTATCGTGCAAATATTCTTGCTACTGTGAGAAACTTCGTTCTATAGTAGAAGGTACACATATTAAAATCAGCTAACAGGACCTTATCAAAAACACATTATAAATTACTCGAATGCCGCGATTAACATCCCCGTTGCGACTTGTTTAATACACCTAGTACAGTCATGAGCACGAATATGTCAACATTTGGCAACTTTCAATCGAGATTTTTTCGTGAAATAACGAATGCAACGTTGAAATAAGACACTTTACACAAACCTATGGGTTCGACAATACTTTGTTCGTAATAACATAAAATTTCATTCAAAACTAAAGGAGAAAATCGTCTTTGAATAAAGCCAAGTGTATACATACTTATGCTCGTGACTGTACACAAAATAAGTTTAATACACATATGTATATAGGTTTAAAACAGCCCTGCCCATGACTGTGTAGATACTTACTCCCTAAATTTAATTTTCCGTTAATTTTATGGATTGAACTTTATTCGATGAACAGTTAATTCTATGTTTAAGGGTCATATAGGACCTAAACACAAAAAACGCAAGTTTTAGAAGCAATAAAAGTATATGATCGACTACAGTAAACAAAATCGGAAAATATATGATATTCTTTAGGATATATGCTAGGTAGATAGTGTGATATGTAGTATATGTGATAGTAGATACGAGCTCTCAGTGCCGGGATGAGTTACTTAAAACCACTGTTTGTCATATTACTTCAATAATTATTCCTAGAAGATGTTTCTACGTTTTTACATTTTTATCCTTGTCCCTTGGCTTGTCAGCCAAATCAAAATAATTAAATCAAAATGTTTTATATTCTAATCTTAAACGTTTTATAAATCAATCTTGTCTCGTATTCCTGTCATCTACTTTTCAAAGTATTTATAAAGGTCGCATTTAAGCAGTAAATAGGCTAAAATCTCTACAGTACTTAGGTGTTATCACTGCGTTATGAAGATTGTTAGAATACCAGTTTCAATAAAATTTGTAGAAAACAATAATTCCTTCTTTTGGAAATCGTCGTAATCATTGACTTATATACTCGTACTACTTATATACTCTTTTGAAATCATTGGTCGTAATGATGATCATTATAATATACAGGAAAACGCTTGCGTCCTTTTTTAGGGTTCCGTACCCAAAGGGTAAAAACGGAACCCTATTACTAAGACTTCGCTGTCCGTCCGTCCGTCTGTCAGTCACCAGGCTGTATCTCAAGAACCGCGATAGCTAGACAGTTGAAATTTTCACAAATTATGTATTTCTGTTGCTGTTATAACAACAAATACTAAAAACAAAATAAAATAAATATTTAAGGGGGGCTCCCATACAACAAACGTGTTTTTTTCTGCGTTTTTGCCTTGTGGTACGGAACCCTTCGTGTGCGAGTCGGACTCGCACTTGGCCAGTTTTTCTAACTTAAGTTTACCAAATTATTTTACTGGCCCATGAGGAACTTTTTTAAATGCAGCAAGTTATTAAGCGCGAAATTCTACACCAAAAATAAAAACATTCTATTCCTAATCAATGCTTTCTTCATGAGATATTTTCTTTCTTTTTCAGTCTCTGACACTCTCAAAGAAATATAATTAAGAAAATGTCGATTTCCTTAACGGTCATGATTTCACGGTAATATTTCAACGCAAAAAATGGGTTTGTATTTCGAAGTGCCATTTCACTCTGTTTTTCAGTTGACAGTCATTTATTTACG
Organism: Oligia fasciuncula; assembly: GCA_963082905.1. Lineage (NCBI taxonomy): Eukaryota > Metazoa > Arthropoda > Insecta > Lepidoptera > Noctuidae > Oligia > Oligia fasciuncula. The sequence goes on from OY720407.1 coordinate 11,225,173, forward strand.
CTACACATTCGCGTCTGAAAATCGAATAATTTTGAAAACAAATAAGGAACACTTTATCTTGTTTTTAACAGGTTTTCGCAAATTAAGTGCGTGCTTGTCTTCAATTACCTACGAGTATTTTCGTTTTCCTATTCATTTTTAACACCATTTTATAGTGTGCGCATGGTTTGAGCATGAAATTAGAAGGTCGATGTATGTGGTTCGATTTGTAACCTTATAAGGTACTAAATTGTTGAGGTAGGTAAGTGACGAGGTCGTGGATTAAAATCCGGGCAAGTACCAATGTGACTTTTTCAATTCATATGTACTTAATAAGTTTGTGGATATCACTGAGTTAATTCTATTGGAGTTTAATTACTCTTAAAATTGCAATTTTAAGAGTAATTAAACTCCAATAGAATTAACTGCATTAATTCAATGTAAAGCTTTGGGTTTCTTAGAAAGCGTTCAACGGTCAAACAATATCAACTGTCCAAATACCGAGTGTTTTTTGACACCTTAATGTCAAATACTGGTGAAAATTACAGATTTTCATGATGGCCGCTTTACCAGGAAACCGTAGCTTCAGTTACAAAAGGCAAAGAATACTTAGGACATCACATTTGAGCCCGTGAGTGCCGTAAAAGGCAACTTAATCTCAAGAAGATTAAAAGAACTAATGTGATGACACTAATCTGTCTTTTGTGGCGATTAAGACTAAATATTCTCCATGACCACTTATTGTAACGGTTGATGGGAGCTTTGAGTCTACACTGGACTTTAACGATTTGTTAGAATGATAAAAATTACCTATCAAGTTGATGAGTACACGGATCTATACAAGGTTCAGTTCTGTTTCAGTTTTCAAGATGTTTTATTGAAATTAAATGTTGTTTATTTTAGTAAGTAGATTTTTTAAGACACTTTTAAAAGTCTTTTTTTTTGGTAAATATTTTAAAACTAGATGGCTATAGTATTTCCTAGCTGACTGTTCCTTGTAATGTTAGGTAATAAGTTAATGTTAGGTAACCTATGCAAGTTTGCACGCTATACTAAGCTGCAATATATTGCAGTTACTTTTTACTTTTGATGGGTGAAGAATAGATAACGGTGCCGATTGTCTTGTTCACAAACTACAAAATTTATCTTTTGTCCTTTTCTTAATGAAATAGAAAGAAAAAGATGCACTGAACTTAAATTTAGTTTAGTTTGTGAACAACAAAATCGGCACCACCTCTTGTAATCGTGGACTAAAAGTGGTTTTCTTCACTCATAGTGCAAGTTTAAAAATTCAATGTCACTTGGTGACACAAATAATAGAAGACAATTACAGTGGTAGTTGTTATATTTATAGTTTACTAGCAGCGCCCCGCAATTTCACCCGAATAAGTGTCGATCCCGTGGGAAAATCGGGATAAAAACTATCTTATGTCCTTCCCCGGGATGCAATCTATCTCTCTGCCAAATTTTATCGAAATCCGTTCAGTGGTTTATGCGTGAAAAGGTAACATACAGACAGACAGAGTTACTTTCGAATTTATAATATTAGTATGGATTAAAATGGTTAAATGGGAAGCCTTTGTCCAGGAGAGGGGCAGAGCATACTAAGGAAAAAAAGATTAAGTTATAAATCGATCAAAATAGGAAACTGAGAATGTTTTTCATGCATGCTTTTGTGAAAATTAAAGCACCTGCTTGACATCACGAAAATCGTCATATCCTACTGCAAAAACTATACTCATATATCAAATGGTAGATCACGATCTCGTACTACGTAATATTTAGACTCAAATATATCACTTAAAAAGGTTTCAAGTCTGTCGCATTACCTAACTAAAGGCCGTACAACCGGCAGCTAAATTCGTACGTATATGCAAATTTATTCAGGCTGTAAACACCTCTAATGTAAAAGGCTTACTGGCGATAATAGTATGAAGGTTTTCGGAAGTTATACGAAACAATGGTTGACGAAAATGATTAGCATGTCGGTAACAGAAGAGGCTTCTGCAGTTGTGTTCGCTGTAGCATTTGGCAACGGCCATTTTGATATATAGGTAATATGACTGAAAATTTTGATTTTTTCATGATGCGTAGGCGTAATCTATTGGTATTGAATACTTGCAAATGCTTATATTTGTACAATTTACTAGTGTTAAATTGTAATAACCATAATATGTTAATAAAATTATTAAATTAAATAATTAAAAAGGTGTATGGACCATAAAATATTAGAAGTACCTACCTACAAAAAAAAACTATTAATTATGTTAAAGTATAAAACGTTAAAAAAGCTCTAGTAGCTTTTACTTTTATTATTTCAGACCCATATATGATTTATTTATAAAAATATATAATTAGTGTTACTGGTAATAATTCTTGTAATATTTATCGATATAATCAAAATGAAGAAAATTTAAAATCCATTAATATAAAACAAAAATCTTACCTTAAAAACATCTTGATTGCTTAAAAATAAAAGTCTCCAAAACAAAACTACTTAAACACCTCGAAGCACAATTAATTAATTCATTTTAAATTAAATAAAAAAATAAAGCAAACACGACCACACAGCTCGAACGTTGAAGTCCTAATGATAACTCAATAAAAACAACCCTTCACACTTTACTTCACAAAATTAATGTTAATTGTGACAATAAAAATAACGATAAACAGCACGTGTTCGGCATTATTCAACAACCGTATATTACACACGGATTTTCTTAAAGCACTAATAAAAAAACTATTATAATTTAAAACTAATGTTAGCGCGTCAATTTATGCGTGAGCTTTTTATTAGAATGAGATTAAGGCTCGATGCTGAAGCCCCGATACTTCCGTGCGCCGGCGCACCGGGAGAACGACTATAAAAAGCAACTAAGCCTCTCTTTCCCGCGAGCCTTATTTTTCTTTTTTACGTTGAAAAAACATGCGCGAGCGCCTAACGAATCCCTACGCGTGGTGGGGACTGCTCCAATTTCAAATTTTCAAGACACTTTAGTCTTGTCATTTTGAAAATGTAACTGTGGTGTAATTAAGAAAAAAATATTCTTTTGAAGGTTTTATTTCGAGCGCGGTAAGAGGCGAGTGCGAGGGAGACAGCCGTATGTTTGTGAGGTACGTTTTTCCAGCATCGTTCGTTGTTTCGCGCGAAAGAAATGGAAAGAGTCGTTCGTTACTTACATCGCTTTAGATTAATGAGTTCGAGAGAGATGTAGGTAATGGCGAGGTAATTACTGTTGTTTCGCGTAAACGAGACGAAACTATAATGATTGGGTGCAATGACAGTTATTGATATTGTCGTAATAAGCGTCGATTTGTGGCTGGGAGATTTGCCGTATAGGTGGGGTGCGCAGGCGCATCTAGATCGCTAATGTTAATTACAATTTAATGACGACGTTGGAATTCTCGTGTTTTTATGGTGGTATATGGCGTTTTAATTCGCGTGTGTGGGTAGTTGTTAGCAAGTGCTTGCTATATTTAGAAGCTGAGTGCTATTTACTGTATAAAATCATTAAGCGCTAGATAGTTAGTCGAAGTTAATTTTATGTTATCGTTTATTAATTGATATCATGTTTAGTTTCAGGTTGTATTTGGTTGTGGTTTGAATTATTTAATTTATAGCTATTCAGTGTTCTCAATAGCTATAAATTAATTAATATTTATTTATGTACTGAGAGTGTATATTTTTGGTTCTGAATTTAAAATGTTGCGTAGATAGTTTCGTTTGGCTCAAATTGAAAAGAAAATCCCCTTTGTATATACATAAATAATAAAATAAATAAAAGCCCATGAGGATGTGAATAAGTTATTTTGAGAATTTCGGAAGTATGAATTACTGTTTCAAAATAGGACTCGTACAGTCAACAGCAAAAGTAGATGATGAAAATCAGAAATTCAATAGGAGTCAAAACTGATCACGAATATATGGCAGCTGTACTAGTAGTAAATGTTTGGTATAATTTACAATCACATACTTTTGAATCACTTCGACGCCACACAGTTCTGACGCGAACTCCGTTAATTAGTAATGAATTTCTGATTTTGATCATCTACTTTTGCTGTTGACTGTACTACCCTTAATAATGAGAGTGTGTTATTGCTTCATCATAGGCACAAATAGAGAACCATACAAAAGTTTAACACCACTTTTAGCATCTACAAATAACAAGTCTCAATATTTTTGTGGCTTACCATCGACCAACATTTCACTTCCCTTAAAAATCTCAATCAAAATTAAAACCTCACATTGCTTGCATCAGTGGTTATAAGTAAAACAAAAGTTAGAAGATGAGTGGTTGCCCGCGGGCGGCGGGTTACGCAGATAACCGTAATCTTAACATCGACACTTTAATGTGAGAACGGACGGTTAAAAATAAAACATTTGGGAGTATTTAAATTATATAAGTAAGTACGCTAATTTGTGAGATGTTGAGTGATTCATTCTTGATTTGGAAGTTACAAAGTTAATTGTATTGTAAATTAGTTTTGGTTTATGAGGCTCAAGGCTTAATAAAGACAGGCGAGGTCGGTCAGAGGATGGGTGACCATCCTTTACATACCGAGACCCCTTCGTGCTGTAAAGCACTATATGCCGTTGGTCCTCGTGGATCTTTGACAGTCGTTACGGGTAGTCAGAAGCCCGAAAGTCTGAGAACCAGTCTTACCCGAGGGTTTTGTACCCAGTAACTGGAACCTGGAGGTCAGATAGGCAGTCGATCCATGTAATATACCGGTATGCAGCTGCATCCGGTTAGACTGGAATCCGACCCCAATATAGTTGGAAAAAGGCTAGGCCGATGATGATGGTTTTTATTCTGAAAGCTGGTACAGATTTTTAAGCTTATTATGTTAGTTAATAAGCCATTGGTCAACGTGTTGAGTTGAGGTTAAGAGCGTTTACGCCGAAAGTCATTTCATACAAACTTTCAAGCCCTTCTTTTCCGAAATGAACGAACCGATTTTAATGAAACTTCATACGCTTAAGCAGGATACAAAGGTCTAAAAAGATAGCAGAGAACATTTTCGAAAAATAGTGTTACAGCCAAATTAGACCGATTTTAAACTTTTCATAGAAACAGAGATATCCAGTTATCTTTTTTTAAATAAGACATTTCGAAAATGTTCTCTGCTATCTTTTTAGACCTTTGTATCCTGCTTATGCGTATGAAGTTTCATTAAAATCGGTTCATTCATTTCGGAAAACAAGAGCTTGAAAGTTTGTATGAAATGCCGTTCGGCGTAAACGCTCTTGAGGGGATTACAGGACCTAAACTGAAATTCAAGACTGAAAAGTTTTTAAGGTCATTGCATCTCTATCGACATACAAAATGGTTATATGACTGGACTTCCGACAAGCTCATAAAATATCACAATTCATTCTTCATTCTCCTGCCCTTATCCGCCGGATAAGCCTTATATAGCCGGAAGGCTACGCACCGCCACCAATAGTCTCCTGAGCGTGTTCTCAGATAGGTGGGACTCCCCTCTGCTGCGTCACTGGGTGAGGATCCATACCAATTGATCTATTCTATGTCCTCCTTATTACTAACACTAGTCATTAAGTTATTTTGTTGCTACTAACACTATGGACTTACGTCTGAAATAAAGAATTTGAATTTGAATTTATCCCAATTTATTTGGGGTCGGACGCAACATGTCATTTTCTTCCATACTTCTCTATTAGTCGTCATCTCAGTAGTCACCCCCTTTCTAACCATATCATCATTCACACATTCCATCCATCGTTTCTTTGGTCTTCCCCTACTCTTATAGCCATCGACATCCATACTCAAAACCTTCCTCACGACATTTTCCTCATTTCTCCGTAACACATGAACATACCATGAGAGCCGATTTCCACACAACTTTTCAGTTACCGGTGCCACTTTCAAACTTCCTCTTATTCATAAAAAAAACACTTGTAAACTAAGTAAAATCACAAAAAGATAAATGTCCCTCCTATAAAATTGGTTAAACTAACTAAAAGGTTTTGTTCAGTTACGAGTTTTGACTCTAACTGTAATGTTAACAAACTGTTTGACGGTGAGCGGCACATCAAAGGTGGTAAACATCGTGATTGGAGGACAGGTGGTGATTTATGAACCATATTCGGCTGCCACCTGTTTGAGGACTAATTGTGAATCATAACAGGTATTATATCGAATATGATTGAGTCTATTACAGTATATTAATTTTGGCTTGAAGAAATTCATATCATCATCTGCCTAGCCTTATTCCAACTATGTATGTTGGGGTCGGCTTCCATTCTAACCGGATGCAGCTGAATAACAGTATTTTACATGAAGCGACTTCCTATCTGACCTCCACAACCAAGTAACTGGGTACTACGATACCCCTTGGTAAGACTGGTTGTTGGACTTTCGGGCTTCTGACTACCCGTAACGACTGTCAAAGATCCACGAATGACAGCCGGGACCAACGGCTTAACGTGCTTTCCGAGGCACGGAGGGGTCACGGTATGTAAAGATGGTCACCTATCCACGGACCAACCGCGGCAACCACAGCTTAACCTAATTGATCGACCTGTGCGGCTGTTATTATTTAGCCACGGGTCCCTCTAGAAATTCATATAAAGGGTCTAATTAAATTAGCTAACAAGACTCCGCAGACTGATGGGTATCGATATCTAAACATGATTAAAACAAAATAAAAAAGTTTGATGATATTTTCGTTTGGGATCATTGACCGCTGGTAGTGTAGTCTGCAGTATGAGTTGAGAAAATTTGTTGTTTTTTTTTTGTTATCGTGTCTAGACATCGATACCCATGATGTCTGGTATAGATGGGCAATCCACCGGGTTTAAGCCCGGTGCTTTTGATAAACACCCGATAAACCCGGGTGGTTTGCCCATCTATACCTATCTGTGGAGTTAAGAGAAATAAAAACTGTTTTTTTTTATATCGAATTTCAAGTAAATATACAAAATACGGTCATTGACCCTAAAAAATTCATCATATCGTTTTTTTGTCTGCGGAGATACGCTAGCTAATTAATTTTGATACTGTATATTGCAGTATTACTAATTACTGCATATTATGTTTTCAACATTCCATCCTTCTTTAAGATTTTATGCAACCTTTTTTGGTCGTTTTTCTGATTAAAAAAATCAAACTTTTGAATTTTGAACTGATGCTGTCAAAATGAAATTTTTCTCTTGAAGTTTGGCAGAGGTTTTTTGGTGTTCATTGCTGAAGGTTGCAATTTTTTTTTTTTTCTTTGCTGATAATCGTAAAGATATTATGAAAAATACGTCCTTAATCATCTAAATTGGATTTATGTGAAGTCTTCGACATATAGTTATATGTTGATCTTTGATCTTATCAGGTATGTGTATTTCTACTCGTTACCTATTTTTTTGGTAAAAGTGGTTCAGCTTGTTACAGCATTCTTAATGTGCGTTATTTTGTTTAGGATACGCCTGAAAATATAAGACGTAACAAGCCGAGTTTTCGGCCCTTCCCTACCCCTATGCACTAATCTGTTCCTGGATTTTTTGAATGAGTTGAGGAGTGGAGATCTATTCGAGGGAGCAGTTTCAAAACCATACCGACCAGATGTGAAATGGAATTCAAGATATAATTCAGAGAGAAATAATCCAGGATCCATCAGATTTTTTTTATTATTGATTTTTTACTAATATTACTGTCGTTTATAAATAATAGTTTCGTGTAACTTTAATTGCAGAATACAACAGGTTTTTATATCGTTCGTTCACTATTGGTGCTACGCGATCGTAGCAAAAATTACAGTTGCAACTGCAGTTTAACTCGACGCGTAGGTAATCTAACTAAATTTTGAAATTTTATTCAATGAACAAAAAAAACCTCAAGTATTAAATTTTTTTCTTTAAGTTTTTGTAATTTTTTGTACATTCGGATTTTTTATACAAAATTATACGTTTTTAAGTGGCGATGAAGTCGTTTCCTTTTTATATCGCTACAAAATGGCGCCCGAAGTAAAAGTAAGTAATTTTATTGATTCTGATTACTGAAATAACATTTTTTTTGTTTCTGTGAGGATGGTTGCTCATTCCGAGCAAATTTTAATGTTTCATTTCTATATGTTTCAGGAATTCAGGATTTTTTTTCTCATTCTGTCAAACAAGATCGTTGCTATGGTTACCAGAATTATGCTGTGATCTATCAAAAGGTACTCTGTGGCTGTGATTGACAACTTCTGTTAACCCTTCTATTGCTGATGGTGTTCGTTATTATAATGTGCTATGTTATGATGCAATATAAATGATAACTTTGTAGAACCTTAAAACCTATAAAATGCTTTTATTTCTTCCCTTTAAATACATCTTTATCCTGGGTTTTATTCCACTCCTTAGTTAGAAGTAGTTAGCATCCTGTAGTGTATGATTGGTGTGCGAATGATTTAGACTTCGTGGCTAAGGTAAGCGTTGATTTTTGCACGGTTGTCTGCTAGATTCTATTTGATTTTTTTTGTGATTCTAGCCCACCTGTACGTTGTTTGTTTTTTGGTGCAGATGGTTTACTAGTTTCTATTTGTTTCTCTTTGAATTCTTAGCCCAACCGTTCCTGTGATGTCACGTCGTCGTACCATTCCTCTACCAGTCATATATTGCTGGTTACTTAACACTTTCGTGCTACGTGGAACCCCGTATATTTGTTGGTTTTGTCTTTACTATGGCAGTTGAGGGTTATTTTTTTGTTGTTTCCTGACTGCCTTAGCTTTTGATTTTTTTAGCGTTGTGATTCGTTTAGTGTTAGTTTGTTAGGGACTGATGCTTTTATTTTGCCATTCAGTTTCCCATCAGACTGATCACTGTATTTCTAACTTTTTCTAAGTACATTCATATTATCACATTTGCCTATTTAACTTTGTTTTGTCCTTTTGCATCCTAACATAGCAGACGAAGGTTATTCCTATCTCTATATTAAAAACTTTTTAGACAAAATACTGATTTTAGAGAATTCGTCTTCGGACATTTTTTCAATTTACTAATTTCTTTCTAACTCTAAAAACCTTGGACTTATTGACTTAATTCCAACGGGATTATTGGTTTTAAACGTAATCCTCTCATATGGCACTATAATTACGTGAATATTCCTTTAAACAAAAAACCTCTTTTTCAAGTTACGTAATTATTTCATCATTTTTCTTAATACATTAAAATTTTCAAATTTTCTACTTTAATTATTCCTAACTGATTCTAGTACGAAAGACTTATAACATCGTTCGCACTTTGAGTCTGTTCCCTTTTTTAACCGACTTCAAAGAAGGAGGTTCAATTTTTTTTAAATTTACGATTTCCTTAAACTATCTAATTCACCTGTCAATGTGAGCTTCATCATCGTCATCAGAGTATGGTGTAATTCTTTCTTTCTTTTTGAAATCCAGGTCTATTGAGAACTCATCAGTTTTTCCCTGCAGTAGTTCTATTCTCTATGTATGATATCATGATAGGGAAGGCCTTATGCGTTCTACCCGTGCATATGGTCAGACTCTAAGCGTCAATTTAGCTGAAAGTCGGACTCAGTACGCATCGAACTTATCATCCTTAGCAGAAGTTTATGCGAAAGTCGCTGATAATCTTTCTATGGCTTTCCTCCGTAATTCGCGAGCTTATAATTCGCATCGTTCAGCCGTCACGTTGAATGTTGGTGACATTGTATGGAGAAAGAATTTTTCCAGATCTTCTGATGATGATTATTTTTCCGAGAAGTTAGCTCCTATAGTAAAAATATTAATTGCGACATCTAGTTGTGCCTAATTGAAACAATTTATTTAAAACTTTTTCTTAACTATCAATGCTTATAGTTCTGGCTTTCGCCCACAGATGTCGTTACGACTGTCATTTCCTCAATGACATAATGTCAGCTCTTAGTGTTGGGAAACGGACGATTAACTCGTATCGATAATTTAGTTTAGGGTCGAGACATAGTCGACATACTCTTATCTATATCTTTTATTCTGTTTCTGCTGCACTTCGATTTTGTTTATTTAGGTTTAATTTCGATTTTCTTATTTACTTGTTGCTTAAGTTAAGTTAGATTAATTCTTACAGAGTTTCTCCTTTTTTTTCTTGAAAAGGGGGTACTGCAGTATTACTAATTACTGCATATTATGTTTTCAACATTCCATCCTTCTTTAAGATTTTATGCAACCTTTTTTGGTCATTTTTCTGATTTAAAAATCAAACTTTTGAATATTGAACTGATGCTGTCAAAGTAAATTTTCTCTTGAAGTTTGGGACTGATTGTTTGGTGTTCTCTGCTGACGGCTGCAGTTATTTATTTTTTCTCTGCTTATAATCGTAAAATATGATGAATATATGTTAATAATCAACTAATTTGGATTCGAGAGATAAGAGTTATATAACTCCTTTTTTTGATCTTATCAGGTATGTGTATTTCTACTCGTTACCTATTTTTTGGTAAAAGTGGTTCAGCTTGTTACAGCATTCTTAATGTGCGTTATTTTGTCTAGGATACGCCTGAAGATATAAGACTAACAAGCCGAGTTTTCGGCCCTACCCTACCCTATCCTACCCTACCCCTACCTATCACCTTCGTACTATTCTGTTCCCGGATTTTGATTGAGTTGAGGAGTGAAGATTCGTTGGAGCAGTTTCAAAATTACCGACCAGATGACTTAAGGAATACAAGAAACCTACCGAAATGATCTAAGACTTATCAGATATTATTTTCTTTTATTAATTCTTTTGACTTGTATTATTGTTGTGTTATTGTTTTATAATTGTTTCGTGTACCTACTAACTTTAATTGCAGAATACTACAGGTTTTATATCTTTCGTTCGTGATTAGTGCTACGCGATCGTAGGGAAATTTCAGTTGCAACTGCAGTTTAACTCGACGCGTAATCTATCTAATTTTGAAATTTAATCAAAGTACAAAAACCTTAAGTATTATTTCCGTTTCTTTTATAAATTTTAATATCAGCCGCCAGAAGAATCGACACAAGTTTTTACCTTTTTTATAATCAGTTTTTGTTATATTTTTTGTTACATTTGGTTATTTTTTATACAAAATTATACGTTTTTAAGTGGCGATGAAGTGTTTCCTTTTTATATCGCTACAATATACATACCTTCCCTTTCATACGAATCGTTAATACCGTAAATAAATCTTCAAAATGTCTGCAAGAATAACTATCATTTCTATGTCTGCTGTACTACTGTATTTCGGCTTGAAAGGTTTTCAGCAGCATTGCACCTTGTATCGCACGAGATAAGTAGGTATACTGCTCTTACATACAACTATAAGACGACCTTTATTGATAGGTTGAAATATTAACCGTCTAAACCAGTTGCTTCTGGTATTGCCATGACGATCTTCTCAATTCAAAGAAGTCACCCAATTTATACGCAATAAATAATAGGGCGGCACATTAGATAACGTCCGGCGCGTTCGGCGGCCGGCAGTCGAGTGACACAGTGTCATTAGCGCGCGACTCACGCGCAGGCTAAACTGCGCCACGTGCTGTGTCTGCGCCGACAAACGGCGCGCGCACCCTTCCTACACGTATAGGCTGTTTTGTTGAAAGTGTTTGAGGTGGCTTTTTTTCGAGGAATGTGAGAGAAACTGTGAGAATACTTACATATTGACATAATGGAGGAACGCTTTGCTGCAATAGTTAAAAAAAGAAACTTCTCTAAAAATAACTTTGTCTACTAATCGGAAACACTTTTCACAGAATATTCAGGAGTCAAATACTAATGAGAACATTTTCGATGTTGAACTTTACAGCGCTTTTTACATTCTACTACCTTTACAGGTACTACCTTTACAGCGCTTTTTACATTCTACTGGGATAATTTGCAAGACTTAGCTTAATCTACGTATTATCAGACTGGTAGTCAGGAATGCTACACAATAACATACACGTAGTACTTTGATCGATTTTTTTATGAACAAATAAAAAATTATCTTCAAATTAATTAATGAGCACTTTCTCAAACACGCTGTATCCATATCAGAATGACGACGTATTTAACAATAACAGCAGGGAGGTCCGTGCAAAGAGGCCGGCATGACCACCGAAATCACGTAGCGAGCCACCAGCCACCCTAATGTAAACAATAGACAAAGGACCCGACTCTGTTATTAGGATACATGATAACTATCATAGTTGGTGGGTACAGTTGGAAACTTTTCTAGGTGAAAATAGTAGGAGTGCAACTTGAAAGGCATGACTAAGTTGTTCTATTTGTCATATAGTGTGCTTAAACCTGAATAATTCATTTTTGAAAAAGTATTCATCGATCCTTTTTTTGCAGAAGTTATACAAGAACAACCATTTAAGCTTACATATAAATATTTACTTAGGTACTATTAATAATTTTTTTTAACCTCTCTTGCACCTAAACATACTTAAAACTTTCCATTTCCATAAATAAGTTCCATTAATTTAATAATTTTAACATTTGTCAGTCTCAACACCAACTTTTACGTTGTAAACTGAAATATTACTCTCTCTTTTTTCTCATTCAAAATGCAACGTATTCTGAATGTATTTTTTCTTTTTGCGCAAAAAATAAAAAATGCAACGTATTCTGAATGTTTTTTCTTTTTGTGCAAAATTTGTAAGCACAATAACCATTTTCGGATCCATTCCTTTTTGTACACCATTTCAAGCAATAGTCTCAATTTCTGTAATATTATTCCTTTTTGTGCACTATTTTAAGTTTTTAACCCACTTATTTCTCCAATTTGGCCTGCTCCACCTGACTGTACCTGTGCGTCCGTTTTACCAGGAATCCCCGGCCGTGTCGTAGGGTGGTGCTCCGATTTTGTCAGTTCTTTTTCACTAAAGACGTCGTTAAGATGCCATCGTACTGCAAGATTAGGCTTTAAAGGAATTGTTCTTATTTCTCTGACTATGGTTATTGTAGATTCTTGTTAGATTTTAATTAGGAAAATGAATTTGTGGAGGCATTAGAAACGTGTTAGTTTATTTTAGTGTTATCTCATAAAATCAAATAATAACAGCCGCACAGGTCGATCGATCAGGTTAAGCTACGCTTGCCGCGGTTGGTCTGTGGATGGGTGACCATCCTTACATACCGAGACCCCTCCGTGCCTCGGAAAGCACGTTAAGCCGTTGGTGCCGGCTGTCATTCGTGGATCTTTGACAGTCGTTACGGGTAATCAGAAGCCCGAAAGTCTGTCAACCAGTCTTACGGAGGGGTATCGTATTAATACCCAGTAACTGGCTCCATCGACCCCAACATAGTTGGGTAAAGGCTGGGCAGACGATGATGTTTTCATATCTTTATAAATAAAACAAGTCGGTTTAGTTACACTATTATAACTCAAGAAGGGCTAGACCGATTTTTATGATCTTTGATTTGTTGGATTTGTCTCCGTCCCGAATAGCAGAATAATTATTAAAACATGGAAAAAAATTGACGATGAAAAAAATGAAGATAATTCATTTTCTCATACATTCGTTCTTATTGATTCTGAGGCGAAACGAAGTTCGCTGGGTCAGCTAGTTAGTAATAGATTTGTAAAAAAAATTGTATCGGCAAATAATTATAAGTAATCAAAATTTTTAATTTATCTATATACAAAATTGATCCAGTTAATTAATCATCTAAACAAGATTACATGGCGTCACCGTGAAAGTGATTATGAGTAGGTAACCTTCATTAAATGTGAGTTACGGTATAATTTTAATTAAATTCGTATCAAACCTAGCATTAGGAACCCAAAGAAGCTTCATAATAAGTGACCGTTAAGACAAACTATTTATAATCACCAGTTTATTAAGCTAACTTTGTTGTGAACCTATAATTTTGTTATTAAAAATTACAGACACCGATTTTTAAAGTGTTAAGATCATTCTGAGTCATAATGTTTATTTTTTTCGTAGCACGGCTTGCTTTTAACTCTTTTATGAACGACTAAGGTTGTGCCCCGAGTTTGGTTGCGTTAATTTTGTAAGTTATAGAACTCTGACTTCAAGATATTTCACATTATTTTATGCTATTTCGTGGATAATGGACCGAAACTAATGGTACGAAGCTGAACTCTAAATATACATTCAATTAAAAGTAGACGTTTGATACTTATTTTCAACTGTTCCACCTATTTTTCTTTTTGTATTTGCTAGATAAGCAGTCAACAAGTTAGGTAGGTAATTCATTTAATTACTTAAAATAATACATATTTCATTAAAACTATTACCTAATATCTTTTAAGAAACGACAGTTCAAAAACGTAAATGGTTTAAAATACAACAATACAGTACTTCGATAATTGATTCCAGTTTTTATAGACCTTCATTGATAGACAGACAGACTCAATCACTATGTAGGGGATAATTTTATAATCTTAAAGCCAGGCCGTTAGTTACAAGGTAAGTAAAACGGACCTCACTTAAGATGCATTTTTAACAACAGGGTTGCCACACTCATAATTTTATTTGTTGAATCAAAATTGAAAGATTACAAAGCTCGGATTAGGATTACTGAGGTTTGATTGAGAGCAATTTTAGGGTATAGATGGTTCACGGAATATTCAAATTTTACTGCTCAGATGATTCATCTTAATATTGGCTTTCTGTTCATTATAGGATTGTGTATTTCCCATTTTAGTTTTGTTGTTGTGTCGTTTTTAGAGTTCCGTACCCAAAGGGTAAAAACGGAACCCTATTACTAAGACTTCGCTGTCCGTCCGTCCGTCTGTCTGTCACCAGGCTGTATCTCAAGAACCGCGATAGCTAGACAGTTGAAATTTTCACAAATTATGTATTTCTGTTGCCGCTATAACAACAAATACTAAAAACAAAATAAAATAAATATTTAAGGGGGGCTCCCATACAACAAACGTGTTTTTTCTGCGTTTTTGCCTTGTGGTACGGAACCCTTCGTGTGCGAGTCCGACTCGCATTTGGCCAGTTTTTTTTTGTTTTCGTTAATGCGTTTTTTTGCTGTTAATGAGCTGTTGGGTGTTTTATCTTTATGGTTACTGTTTAAATATTTATTTTAATGACTTAATGAAATACCGAATCTGATCGCTTTACCATTTTCTGGAAAGAGTCTAGGTAACTTTACTGATACTTTGATATTATATGAGTAAAGTTTTCTAATAGCATGTGTTTTATTTTTTTATTTAATTGCTGTGCGTTATGTCTCGATAAGAAGAAATAATGCATTTTAATATATACCCGTCGAAAGCCTTAATTTGTTAAAGTAAAATCATAAAGCTGATTTTGCAACACTGAATCACATGATTGGTGTATTTATGGTGATTTAATCGAGAATTCAATATCTACTAGTACTGCCTATAAGTTAGTTTACACGAAATGATAAATGTAATAACACGTCCATGCAAGTAGTCCTTCCTCTAAATTTTTAACATCCATAAGTTTGTATGAATAAATCGCAATCCAATGATTTCAAATCAGAATGGTAGGTAATTGTTTATCCATACTGATTGCTAGTAAATAGGTTACTGAAAAAAAAACCGGTCAAGAGCGAGTCGGACTCGCGCACCGAAGGTTCCGTATCATCATAATAATATATTTTAAAATTTTCATCGGTAAGGCCTATATTCGTCAGAGAATTTTAACAGTGCGCACTGCGGTGTAGAATATTGCATTTTTAGGTCAGTGCCATCTCTTGAGACATCGTTTTATTTTTCCTGTAATCTTTACATAAACTTCTATCACATAGAATAATTTCTGATTTTTCTCTTTGCAAACTTCGGAGTAGGGTTTTTTTTTCTCATCAAATTTTCGAAAATTATGCGGCCTAAAAAAAAATGTTTGAGAATGTGCAAACTGCGCTCCTTCATATGATAGCATGCATCCTTCCATATAAAAAACATAGCTTAGTTGAACCCGTTTCCATCAGTGCTATTCTGTTATTTTATTTATTTATTCATTGTGTTCGAATCACAAAATAATTACATTTTAACCATAACAGAAGCAATAATCAAATATGCCAAATATACCCTAACAGAAGCAATACCTATCCTATGCGAGACAAAGTCCCACCGCTGTTGATAAGTTTCGCTAGCCATCACTGTTTTGCTTCCCAAGCACATAAAAAAAAATATACGTGAAGGTCTGCTTATCTAGTTATAATAGACCTGGTTGAAACACTTGATCCTCCACTAAAGTGGTCACCCACACTGGTCAGCAAGCGCCAACCCTGGCAGCGGTCGCGGGGTCGCTGGGCGTGGTGGCAGATGGCGCGATTGTCGGCCGGTGCGTTCGTCCTGTTTACCTGCCCGTGCTCCGCAAACAAAAGCAATAGATGCCTTCACACCTTCCGATACAGATGATACATCGAAGAAAAAAATACAAATATTGTAGGACAGAATAGGACTGAAATTATTATGAATAGTTTCTCCGTAAACAAGAGGTCCGTCCGTCAGATTTAACTGATCCTATTAGAAATACTGACAGAAACAAAAGAACATAAGGAAGCAGGAGCAATCGGAAACCCGAAAAAAATAACGCAAAAAAAAAAACTGCCGAAAATTTCATCTGCAATTTCGCATGAAATCCTTACAAGTTACGACTTCATGCGAAAGATCGGATCGTAAGGTGTAAAGAGCTTTTTCAGCAACGCAGCGATCCAGTTTATATTTAAAAGCCAACAGAATTTAAAATGTAAAGGAACTTTTATATTGGGAAGAAAATAGATAGTTAAGTTTTGCTGCATCGTTGGTCTAGCATTCGCAAACCTAACTGCTGCTGTTGCTGGATTCGTTCTAACTAATATTATAAATGCGAAAGTGAGTTTGTTTATTTGTTTGTCCAAAACGGCTGAACGGATTTGTATAAAATCTGGCACATAGGTAGACCATGACCTGGAGAAGGACATAGGCTACATTTCATCCTAGATCGCAGACGAAATGGCGAGAAACAGCTAGTTTTCTATAAAGAAACTCACAAGAGCAACCCGTAGTCTATATTGCTCCGTTAAGGCCACATTCTTCGTGGGACTTAAATATCTGGCCAAATGTGGATGCATCTGTGCCTTTCCTTTCAGTGAATTACAGGCGTAATGTTATACCATATGCAGATAATTTACAAACTGTTCACTTAAAATATATCGTCGTCTGCACAGCTGTAGGACAGCTTTCTAATAAGTCAACTTTGACCGATCTCACGGTTGTGATTGTTGTGTATACCTTGTTTATTTACTTTCTTTTGCATGTTTATCTAGAATTATATTTTCTATGCCATAATTTTTATAACAGTTAGGTTAAAATAGTTTTTTTTTTGAGGGGCCCGTGGCTAAATAATAACAGCCGCACAAGTCGATCGATCAGGTTAAGCTACGCTTGCCGCGGTTGGTCTGTGGATGGGTTTATTTACTTGAAATACGAGTAAAAAAAAAATTTTTTTATTTCTGTTAACTCCTCAGACAATGAGGGTATCGATATCTAGACACGATAACAAAAAAAACAGTTTTTCTCAACTCATACTGCAGACTACACTACCAGCGGTCAATGATCCCAAACAAAAATATCATCAAACTTTTTTATTTTGTTTTAATCATGTTTAGATTTCGATACCCATCAGTCTGCGGAGTCTTGCTAGCTAATTTAATATTAATTTCTAGAGGGCCCCGTGGCTAAATAATAACAGCCGCACAGGTCGATCAATCAGGTTAAGCTACGGTTGCCGCGGTTGGTCCGTGGATAGGTGACCATCTTTACATACCGTGACCCCTCCGTGCCTCGGAAAGCACGTTAAGCCGTTGGTCCCGGCTGTCATTCGTGGACCTTTGACAGTCGTTACGGGTAATCAGAAGCCCGACAGTCTGACAACCAGGCTTACCAAGGGGTATCGTATTACCCAGTAACTGGGTTGTGGAGGACAGATAGGCTTTCGCTCCTTGTAAAATACTGGTATTCAGCTGCATCCGGTTAGACTGGAAGCCGACCCCAACATAGTTGGGAAAAGACTAGGCAGATGATAATGAGGTTAAAACAGTTTTCATATTCGCTCACCTAGCAGTATAATGACACATCTACTTTTTTCTTATTTTACAGAAATGAGGTTTAAAGATTTTGCAAATGTTTGAAACGAAGTTGTGACTTCATTTTACATTTTATCTTGGATTTTATGGTTTTAGCAACTAGTATAGACCTTAATAGATACTAAAGGATAAAAAATTCCACTTCAGGCTTCCAGGAGTTGCTTCATAACAGTCAAAGAAGAAGAAGAGCCATGCAATTGTGCCGTTATACTTTTAACAACTTCCAAAAATGTCATATATGCCCCCAAAGCCATAATTATACAGGATGTGAAAACCAAGAAATAAAGACAATTGGTTAATAGAAAACAAAAGTTTTTATTTGAAATCAACATAAATAAAAAGTCACATCTAATAACCTATATTTTTTTTATTTCGTTAAGAAAATTAACGACTCACGAGCCAAATATAGGTTATTATAATATTTTAGTTTAGTGGTCGCAGTGTCTCGTTTCTTTACAAATAACTAATGCTAACAATATTCACACAGATTTCATTATTTTTTTTGCCAATCACTGTAAAACAGGTTATGATTACAAACGGTGTAGGAGATTTCAATATTGGAAATAGGAGCACTTTCCAAAGGTTCAATAGCCGGTAGTCTTAACAAGTGAAGCTTCATTTGAAGAACGCTGATACAACTTGCGGTGCTTATACTGATTAGCTGACTCATGGTTAAACTTAGAAAGGCAATCAATGACTTTCAACAAAAACTTCTAATTGGCTTTAAAATATCTTCTTAATCTCACACAATTACCTTCGAATCCTCCGCAACCCTTCCTTAATCTAGATCACGGAAACATATAATTTCCGTCTGTTCGTCCGTCCAAATGTCCTTGACCCGACAATTCCACCTGTTGAAACTTGACCTCAAATCGGTCTAATCGATGGAATCGTTGCGAACGGGCCGGCGCCCGCGCAGCCGAGGGGGCGCAGGGAGGGGAGGGGGCGTCCAGTGCCCGTGATTTAATACCCCAGTCGCTAATTATGGCTTGTTCAAATTGTAGCTTTCTCACGGGCAAGACGGACCGGTTACACTGTAACCTTAACTTTTAAATCGAGTTACGTTTTTTTTTTATAATTTTCACATAAAATACGCTATTACATTTTTATTGGATTATGATTATAGAAATGATATGAAGGAAGTTATTAATATTAATTGGTTGGGATTTAGTTTTCTGTGTGCAACGCGTGTTTTCCATCGAATGATGTGAGTGCTAGCGATATTGAGATTTGTAATTAATCAAATATTAATTATTTCCTGATATTTTTGTCAGTGTCACTCAACAGTGTGGAGTCATATAAGATATATTTTCAACTTAATAAAATTATTTTTGTTATTAGATACCAACAATAAGATTCTATATTTTTAAGCCATACCCAAGTGCTTTCATAAACGGTTACTTTGTCTATGCTCAATTAACCGATTGCAAAAATATGGCGACATTTTAACAGGAAAAGTGATTGTAACTTCTTCTAAAACATACCAACTGCGAGCCTAAAGGACTAATACTCCGGAATTGATTTTATGAAAATACTAGCAGTGCCCCGCGGTTTTACCCGCATAAGTGTCGACCCCGTGGGAATATCTGGATAAAAACTATCCTATGTCCTTCCCCGGGATGCAATCTATCTCTCTGCCAAATTTTATCGAAATCGGTTCAGTGGTTTAGACGTGAAAAGGTAACAATCATACAAACAGACAGAGTTACTTTCGAATTTATAATATTAGTATGGATAGTTTTTGGGTGTTGGCAACATTAGCAGAAGGCCGTCAACACTACTCAAGGGCATTAAGGCGGATGTTCCGATGGGCCGTCCATACATTTTTCGTGGGGATTATACGCTAAACATAGGCACTCTTTGTTGAAAACAAATCATTTTATCACTTTTCTATAATGAAATGTCCCCGCGATCGACCTTTTTAGGAAATAATTTACATTATTTACTGAGGAAAACGATCGCGAAATCCAGACCAAATTTGACAGTTGCGTCACTAGTGTGCGTGAGTTTTGACAAGCAAAGTAAGCAAACTCAAGCGCCATGATTGCGATAGTTTAGAGATGAGAACGCTAGATGGCGTGTAGGCATTATTATAATTCTGTTTAATCAATATAATACGTACAATAATTGATTTATTTCCTTTCATACCTTTCATGAACAGGTTCACCAAAAAAAACTTTATAATTAATAACCTGACCTGACGACCTTCCCAACATAAACGACTTTATTACATAATATTGTTTTGTGGCAACATAAATATCATTATTCGTAGATAGGATTTATGCGACGTTGCCGTCCCACCCGAGCTGTCTTCGCAACCTTGAACTCATGAACTACATTGAAAGAATTACCAAGAAAACCGTTGCCACTCTTCTTTCGCCGTAGCGACATGATATAAAAATATAATTTTGAAGATTGCTTGTATGCAATAGCTTGGCGCGCGGAATTGCTCGCGGAATTATTCTATTTTGTATGCTTTGCATTTTCATTGATTCAAATTATTGCAATATTTCTAGTATGTTATTGCAATTTATTGTAGGTATAGTAACTAATAATGATTCAATTTTAAAAATAAGTAGGTAAGTGCCTATCTTTCGGCGGTTTTAGAAACAGAAAGTTGCCCCGTGAGGTAGGTTTTAGGCGCTGAAATCCCGTCACAATACTAATTACTTACCTATGTATCAATTACATAAGTACAAAGTCAGTGGTTATCATAACTTTAATGCGTTTGTACCTATATTTTTTGGTCAACAATAAATTAAATAAAGTACATAATATGTATTATAATTCGGTAACCCAACAAACATTTGCAAAATCGAAGTACGGACGCCAGCACATCAAGTTACTACAATCTGTCAGAATTCTTTAATAGATTTTCGACTTTATTTCTAAAGCATAAGGTTCAAGGTTGATTGGGAAAATCTGACAGTTTCGGGTAGGTTGACCTGCTGGCGTCTGTACCTACAAAATAGAATACCTTTTACGCACAGTATAAACAGTTTCAGACAAACATACATTATTTATAGTTTGATAGTTATGTCGCACGGCGGACGGCGCGCAGCGTAGGTACCTCCAACAATAGAGCTAGACGTGCGTTCAGAAACAAACAAATGATTGAGTTACTTACATCAAATTAATAAACGTGATTTTTTGTTTGTATTTAAACATCTAATCTGTTTATTTTTTTTTCTTATTTGTCGACTAATACTCTACCAGGAATATAAAGATAAGTAAAATTTTACTCTTATTTTTATTGTTTTATTTTCTGTAATGAGTTCAGAACGTAACCTTGTCATAGATAGTATGCACAGAGTACTTTGATAGTATGTGATCACAGAGTACTTTGATAAGACTAGTAAGATCGTATCATACCCAGTAAGATCAATATCTTATAAAGTAGCAATTCTTTTCTAGTAGAATGCTTCAATTTCTTATAATAATAGTAGCAATTCTTTTCTAGTAGAATGTTTCGTCTACGAAATTCTGCTAGCTCATTGTACGGTTGTGAAATTCGATACTATTCAATTTTATTCAAATACTGAGTGTATGAAGTAACATAATATTCTTTTGTTTTACTTTATTTCAGATTTCTCTAATCCTGAAACTGATTCATTACAATTGACTGTGGAAACTGTTCCAAAGAAATGGATATCTGGATATCGCATTGTGGACCTGAAGAATGTAATTAAGTGGGCATTCCAATTGGAAAGACACCGAAATATGTGTGAATCTTCACAAATTGAATTTGGTAATGAGAGACTTGATGGATTTCGATGTGAATTAATTTTCAAGTGCAGTATGTTTGGTAACTAAGACGACCCACTGACCGTGGAAGCACTACGGAGAGCAGTAATAAAATAAATACTGCATTTTTGTGGGCAACTGCGACTGCTGATAGCTGCTACTACACTCAATCAGCTCACATTACAAGTCTCATGAATATTCCAACAATGTCGGCAAATAAATTTCGTCGTGTTGAAAAAAAAATTGGCAGTGTGTGGTTTGAACATTTGTCAGAGGAAATCTAAACTGCTGGTGAACAAGAAAGGTCAGATACTATTCAAAAAGGTCATGTATCTTCAGACAGTATTCCATTTGTTACTGTATGTAGTCGGAGGATGGCTGAAAAGGTCATATGGCCATAACTTTGATTCATCTTCTGATAAGGTAAGTTAATATATTACTAAACACATACATACATAAACTCACGCCTTCTTCCCATGGGGGTAGGCAGAAACTACAGAACGCCACCTGCTACAATACCTTGCATACTCCTTTACTAAACACATATTTGGTTCTGTATGAACTTTTTATTATGTGCAATATTTACAAGTGTTGCTCTTCATTTCCAGGCCTGCATTATTGGTAAAGAAACTAAGAAATGTGTATTTCTTGGTGTTATACGTGTCAATATTATGAAGAAAGGAAACATGGACATGAAAGCACATAATTGCTGCAAAAAATTTACTTGACCGCCTACAGCAATGGAATCACAAATTATTGTGGAAAGCTTTCAAAAGAGTGAAGAAATGCATCAACTTCGTT
This sequence comes from Oligia fasciuncula, assembly GCA_963082905.1. Classification (NCBI taxonomy): domain Eukaryota; kingdom Metazoa; phylum Arthropoda; class Insecta; order Lepidoptera; family Noctuidae; genus Oligia; species Oligia fasciuncula. The sequence continues at coordinate 11,247,707 of OY720407.1, forward strand.
ATTTGAGTTTTATTGGAGACGGAGACTCCTACGTGTTTGCAAACTTGAAAGAGAAAGGTTCATATAGGAACTTTAGTCTGAGATGGGAACATAATAAAACAAATTGAATGCAAGAATCATGTAATCAAAAACTATACCAGGGCACTATACAAGGTAAATAAATAAATAAAATTGGTATTGACATCTCAAGATCAGTGAAGCATATTCTGTATTCATATTTGTACTTTTTTTAGATCTTGGCCAACACTAAGCTCGCACTATTATAAATATTTTAAAGCCAAACATGATGAAGTTTACACTAGTGGCATGGAAAATTATAACGTATAAGAGTGAGAGTGCTGCTATGGCAGCAGCATAGCATAGCAGCATAGCCCGCTTCATATATTCGGAATACATGAAAACTGCAAGGATTTTTACTGCAATGTCAATAAAACAGCTGCAAATGGAAATATAATAAGTAAGAATTGTAGTACCAGTTAGAAATGGATTAGATTATCATGGTACAGCGGTGCTATTCTGTAAACCGTGAAAACTTAGGTGAAATGAGCGTGGAGTGAGCTGTCAATAGGTCAATCTCTAGCAAAAACAAACTCACTTCACCTAAGTTTTCACGGTGAGATTTTTACAGAATCAACCAGCAGTATTGTTTCTTTGTATGTTACATAATCATCTATTTAAATTTTATTGATATTTTCTAGTAAAAAATATTCTATTTTCAGGATTATCGCTTGCTACTGGACATATAAATACATAAATGGAAAGGAACAAATCAGGATACGACAGAAGTCGTCAACACGAAAACGACGTATTCTGCCAGAAATCATATTGAGACATGTTCAAAAAAATGCTAAATGTATAGATTTGAATGGTATGTATACTCAGCTAGATATCAAGTTATACATTTCCAGTATAAGCTGACCTCCCATTGTACGGAAATCCTATACAATGCGATATCAGCTACTGGAAATGTATAGCTGGTTAATTCTTTTTTTTACTTCATAAATTGCATCAATTTCAATGTCTAAAATATATTATTATGTTATTCTAGTGAAAAATCGTCCATCAACATCAGTTGGAAATTCGAGCAACTAGTAAAGTTTCAATATATAGCAGTTTTGGAGAATGATGGTAAAGGATATTTTGAAATGAATGGGCAACAATATTCGTCCAAAGTAACATAATTATATTCTAAGTAAAGTTATTTTTCTTTGCAGCAGTAGCAGCCTTTAGCAGTAGACAAGAAGACTCACGGCACATGGTGAAAACAACCAAGTCAAACGATTTTTTTGATAAAATTTTGATAAAATTGTATTTTTGTAGTAGTTTGTTTAGAATCAACATTATCATATCATTGTATATTACTTTTTATTTGTATTTACTATAAAATGAAAAGGTGAAATAATACTTTATTATGTAAGTATAACCACCTGGTGATCTCAATCGCAGGTCTTTAGATTTTTCTTTTTCTAAAAACTTTGGTAGGAGTGCTTTGACATTATAAAATATTTTACACTCTGGTTATAAGTAATTGCATACTACATTGTATTTTTTAGATTTGTTATCTTTTTTTTTCTTGTGTCTGCTAGGTGTAATATCTGTAATAATTGGATATGCTATAAATTTAATCATGTATCAGGCTACATTTGTGTCACTTCAAATACTTTTATTTATATTTAATTAGTAGTAAGGTAATAAAATAAAACTATCTTTATAAACTGTATAGATTGAAGTTTTTGTAACTGAACAGACAGCTGTGCTGCTGGGGAGTTTGTTGCGCCACTTCTTCTTTCCAGCTAAAGCACTAGGGAGAGGTTAAGGGCGAATCCCATCGACAAAAGACATGCCGGGGGTAGGCAGAAACTACAGAACGCCACCTGCCACGATACCTTACATACTCCTTTTGTCTCGTTTACGTTCATAAATCTGGTCATACACGCACGCCGGTTGTGAGTACTACGCACAGGCACAGTATTCATAATATTCGCAAGGAACGCATTTAATTTTTCATATAAATATCGTAGCAGGTGGCGCATTTTTTAAATACACGCCACCTAGTAGTCTATTCTTGTAAACGTTTGGAAGTACTCGCTTACGTCTGTGTGTGTAAACGACCTGTATTCAATGGCAGATTTTATTTGGGGATTATGTGTCGAATTGGGTGGATTTTGAGACAATGTTATGACCAAATACAATAAAGAGTAATGTCCGATAACCGCGTCTACCACTTCTACGACTTAATAATGTGCCAATTACACATAAAACAAAATAAACTAAAAATGTTGACATCAGCGCCATCTAGCGGGAAAATGGCCCGGAGCAGATCGTATGATCCTCCTTAAGTAAAACACATTAATCGGTATTTTCTGTAATTCTAATTGGAAACCAAATAGAAGGATCTCCCTATGTCATTATAAAAGCAGTTTTATTTACATCTTAAATCCACATAAAAAAAACGCATTTTTTTTAACCAGCCGTTAACCCCCGATTATTTTCGTACCATCGTATCTTAGATGTGCCGATGCGCCCGTACCTTACTGCATTCGCTATACTTATTCTGTCTGCTCCAACCTGTTACCCGGTCAACCTTCGAGCTACACCCCTCTCCCTCCCACACACGTAATCTTTCATACAGCCCTCCTTCTCTAACGATCTCAGGTCAGGCCGAAGCACATTACAGTAATGATACTTAAACACATATTTAAGTAAAGATTCTTTTTCTCTTAAAAAGTTGTACGTCTGAGTGTGTAGTCTGGTATTTTATAATTTGTGGTGTAATTCTGAGTTTTATTGAGATTGTAGGGCTCTTTAGTATTGTAATAGACTTGATTCAGGAGGTAGACTGATGGTGATGACCTTCCATGTTAGGTCTCATTATAGTGTATGGTTAGATAGCTGTGTAATCCCACCCATACGGTATGACAGGTTGATGCAAATACGGGTACAAGTCATGGTGGTACATAATATAAATACAGAAACAGCCATATTTTGCCAATTACAAGGCATGCAAAAGTATAGAGATTACAATTAAAATAAATATTTACTATTCCATTACATACTATCTTTTTTTTTATCTTATCTTATCTTAATAGCTCGCCCGAAAATACCCTTTGGAGGGATATAAGGAAAAAACCGGCCAAGTGCGTGTCGGGCCACGCACAGTGTAGGGTTTCGTAGTAGCCCTTTATTACAATATAGTACGATTCTGTTGTTCTTTATTCTGAATATAAGTAATGGTAAAGATATTAGGAGTTAACTCCTAATATCTTTACCATCACCATTTATTATAACCATTAATGGTTATAATAAAAAAACTGACTTTAAATTTGGAAAATATGTCCAGAGTAAAACAAAACTTTAACACATAACGCAACCACGGAGGTTATAATTAATGTGCCTATTTGAAATAAATGATTTGACTTTGACACACCTTGCAAAAAAATCTTAACACCGCGATCTACAAAAGTGACGGCATGGCACAACGCCAGCTGTTATCGAATAGCGATACTAAACTAATGAAAAAATATTGATTTTCGAAGATTAAACAGATTAGACATTAACTAATATTATTAACCACTTTCTTCCTGCTAATGCTAAAAATATAAGAGTACGATTGCTGCCAAGTTATTATTTCAATTCACAAAATTGTAATTCAAAAATTAAACAGTGACTTCTATAGGTACTTTATTGTGAATTAAAACGTAACCCGTTGGTACAGCGCCATCTAGCGGCAGTATTGTGAAACTTATGATAATTTATTATGTTTTTTTTTGTTTTTTTATTTCATATTTTGTTTTTCAATGCAAGTCTTTACCTGTTATAAACAAGCAACTACTTCATCTTAGTCACTATATAGGATTAATGCTAAGGATTTTGTATTTGGTACAAAATTATCCAACACCCAAGTTCAACGACTATTACTGCTACACTAATAAAGTGATCTTAATCGCTATAATTTTTCTTTAAAGTTCATGAAATGCACTATCATCCTGAATTTTTCCAGGTTTTTCTAGCCAGCAGTTTAGCTTTTAGAGGGGGGGGGGGGGGAAAGCCCTACGGGAACCAAAATTTTAATTTTAAAGTTTAATATTTCGTAAATGGCATTAAATCGAAAAAAGTAATGTTAGCAACCCCCAAGTCATTTTAGAATACCTATTTAACGATACCCCACACGATGGGGTAGACGACGAAAAAATATTCATCCCCACTTCACATGTAGGGGAGCTACCATAAAAAAAATATTTTCCAAAATTTTATTTTACCACTTTGTCGGCGTAATTGATATACTGATATACGCACTCCTACAAAATTACAGCTTTCTAGTACTAACGGTCTCTTAGCAAAACCTCGGACAAACAGACAGACGGACATGACGAAACTATAAGGGTTACTTGTCAGAACTACGGAACCCTAAAAAATGGTCTGTCTAAAAGGAATAATCGACCGTGCAACCGTGAATCGTTTGTGCATGGTTGCTTTAGTAGCCGTAAGCGCTACCGCCGAGGACGAGTTCCTGGGTTGGATTAGCAGGTCGGGCAAAGGGTTTTTGGGTTTTTCCGTCACGGATTGTGCCCGGTTAATGGCAATAGACTCACCTATTACTTGGACTTTAGCATAACTGGCGAAATGTGTGTGCACTATAAGTAGGTCACCTCTGCCCAACCTGCGGGGCAATTGCGTAACACATTATCAATCGGAATCGGTTTCATTTTGACAGTAGGTACAACAACATTCATTGCGGTATTTACGTGTTGAGCAGACAAATTTTTCGAACTTATGAAGCAATGGATTAGTAATTTGCTTCAAAATGATTCAGATTACGATTGATAGTGTATTACGCATATTATGTTTTGCTAGGTTGTGTTCATTGGCGAATGGCTTCATCATCAGTCCATTTAAATCAAGAAGTTTACATAGTTTTGCTTAGACTTTATTTTAATTTTAAACTACATTTTTGTTGCTCTCTCGTTTCATCTCTCAGTGTTGCTCCCTGGCTACAGGACAGTCTTCCATATCATCAATGTGTGTGTAAACTGAAAAATAAAATAAAATAATTATTATTCGTCAGAATTATCATTTCTGGGTATGAATTATTTATTAGCTACATAGATTGCGTTGGTGAAAATGCGGCTGTGAAATTATTGAAAGGTTCATCATTTCAGCCGAAAGAAGTCCACTGCTGGACATAGGCCTCCCCCAAGCACCGCCACTTCGACCGGTTCTGTGCTTCCCGCATACAGCGGATTCCTGCGGCCTACAAAAGGAATTTGAAGTAACAATTAATGCGACATTGGGTTGCATTCTGTTCTACCTACCAAGTTTCTACCACGTTTGTTGAGTTACATACACTCATCATCTGCCTAGCCTTTTCTTGACTTAGTTGAGGCTGACTTCCAGTCTAATTGTATGCAGTTTAACACCAGAATTTTACATGGAGCGGGCGCCTATCTGACCTCCACAAATCAGTTATTGGGTAACACGAAACCCCTTGGCAAGACTGGGTATCTGACTTTCGGGCTTCTGACTACCCGTAACGACTATGAAAGATCTACAAATGAAAGCCGGGACTGACGGCTTAACGTGCTTTCCGTGGTACGGAGGGGTCTTTGTATGCAATGAATGGCCACTCATCGACGGACCGACCTCAGCCAATTTTGCTTAACCTTGAAGATCGACCCGTGTGTCTGTTATTATTTAGCCATGAGCCTGATTAAGTTACATACATTGGGCACCATTAAAAAAGACCTTTCAACAAGAAGTCTCTTCACGAAAGAAGAAGGTACCTAGTGGAAGTACATACTCTGATTAGTGTCACAGGCGTATTCCAGCAAGTCACACAGGTCCAGGAAGGTTCTCTTCTCGTCCCCCATCTTGCCACAAATCGGAATCGTGTCGTGAATGCAGGTTTCTGACTGTAAACAGTATTGATCAACTTTGTTCTGCGGAGTAAAATGAAAATGTTTTTGAATTTTTATTTTATTTTGAGCTTCGATCAATAATAGTACTAGATGCCCGATAAGCGCTTCAAAAACGGCCCGAAAAATACAAGCACGAATACTTTTGTGCTCTTATTTCAAATTAGTATGGTCCAATCATAGCCAATGTTAAGACGTAAAAATGCCTCAGTGCACGTTCAAAAGTTGTGTAAATAACCACCGTAACACCAAGATTTTAAAAGGAATATCTTTTTTTCGGTAAGTTTTTATCATTAAATGTTTTTCATAAAATAGTAACACAATTAAATAGTAAATATAAATCAATTAGCAAATATTATGATTGTTTGGCCAATGTTTGCGATAACGCGCCAACTATTCCAACAAACATTGAAGCATTGGAATGTAATTCCAAGAACTACGTCTAGTTCCAAATTCGAGTAAGTACGAAATTGTCAACAAAATGTTTTTAACCTTATTGCTTAGAAGTTAAGTTTCATTTTAGAATAAATATTTTTGTACTTATTATAAAAATGACTTTTTATTTTCAAGTGACATTTTAAATTTATTGCTTCGATGACAGAAGGACTTAAATATTAATCATTTGCAAACGTAATTAAACTTTATGTGAGTGTGTTAAGGTTTATAATAATCTGAAGTTGTTAATATTATTAAACTTTTTTCTATAGTTCGTAGTAAGAAATACAATGTTTATGTGTGTGCAAACGTGGCCACTTTAGCGACTTATTTTTGTTCCTAATCATTCATCTAGTACTATTATTGATCGAAGATTTTGAGCCATTCATGTCCCACTGCAAATCCACCAACCCGCACTGGGCCCGCGTGGTGGATTACGGCCCACTCCCTCTCATTGAGAGGAGGCCAGTGTCCCAGTAGTGGGAACATTAAAGGCTGATGATGATGATGATGATGTCCCACTGCTGGACCAAGACTTCCCTTAATCTCTTTCACCTCTCTCTACCCAAAATTGCTAAGGTCCAATCTTTATTGAAGGAGTCCAGCTCATCCGGCCATCTCCGTCTGGGCTTGCCGCGATATCGTTTGCCATTAAGCTTAATGGCATCATGATGGGTATAATGGTAGGGTAGGGTGGTATGAAGTGAAAGTGTGAAAATACGAACCGATGGAGTTGACATGTAGCTGGGAAGATGGCTGCTGACATGTGATATATTGTTGAGCAGCAATAATACACCTGTAATTAAAATATTTAGTATTTAAATAATCAGATGCAAGCCCGGCTCCATTGCTTTTTTGTTCCGATCATTATGAATAGAAGACTGGAACAAAAAAAAAACAGTGGGGGCACAAACGTGTACAAGTCAACTTTTTAAGCATGCAAATTATGAATGAATCTGGTGCACTACTTCTATAGTGCTCTGGATTTTCAACTCTTGGCGTTGCGGTGAGGGTTGAGAATCCAACAGAGTGCATCACTAGCGAGTTAGAAAAGCCCATTGTTGGATTTTCAACTCTTTTCTAAAAGATTGGCAACATACAGTAATAGATAGGAATAAATGGAAGGAGGAAATTATATGACTTTTACTTACAAAAAACAAATATTTCAGTTATCTTTACCCACATTCCGGTATCGCGGGAATGCTTGAATGATAACAATCCGCACAGTAATAGTTATGGGACCGTAAACTAGTTAGAGACCAATGTTTGTTGGTTTTAGAACTACCATTGTCAGGGGTGCACAACTGTTTCATTAATGCACGGTGTGCAATAATGGACTACTTAAGTCACACGTATCAAACAAACATATAAAAAAATACACTCACAAACTTTCGCCTTTATAATTAGTGTGATATGATAGCTCGTGTGACCTAAACCCGCACTTAAGTCACGCTTTTCTGTATGAAAATGGATTACTTGAGTCACAGAAAAGCGTGACTTAAGCGGGTTTAGGTCACACAGTGCTATCATATCACACTAATTATAAAGGCGAAAGTTTGTGAGTGTGTTTTTTTATATGTTTGTTACTTCTTCACGCTCAATCGGCTCGGCCAATTTTGATAAAATTTTGTATGGAAGTAGCTGACGAGCTACTTTTTATCTCAATATTCCCACGAGACCGACATTTACGTGGGTGCAACCACGGGGCGCAGCTAGTAAAGAATATTTTTGAGGAACTTCCCGCCAGATGCATCCAATCCTATCATAATAGAAGCCATCGACCTCTGACTTTGTTTCGGCATTTCTTCTCAGGGATCAGTCAGCTAGTTTTATAATATTGAACAACATGACGTATAAAAGATCTACTTATAGAAATAAAGACTTCATAAGTGTAATTTCATAAGTGTAATTCAATTGCTGCTAACTACCGAAAAAAACATTTGTTAGGTCACCGCCATTGGTTCTCCCTGCTGCAATCTGTAACTGACCTTTCTCTTTCTTCATCACGGGGTCTGAGTGAAGTTTACCAACTTCCAATATTTCATCATGCTGCTATGGAATCGGTTTTAAATCTAAACAAATGATAAAACTGAAGCGTCTGTTTGTTTATTGAACGCGCTGATCTCTGGAACAACCAGTCGGATTTGAAAAATTCTTTTTGACAGCCCAATTCTTGAAGGAGGCTATTTAACATCAAGCCCTAGCTTAGACAGACTTTTCTTTTGTTTTTGCCCTAGCAAAAACAAAAGAAAAGTCTGAAATAACGCTAAGCCAAAACGAAGTAATAGCACGGGCAGACGATGTAACCGGGTGGGTCGGGGGAACAAGATATTTCAGGCAGATGAAGTCGCGAGCAAAAGTCTAATTCTAAAGGTCTTACCAACTAATCTCCGTGTGCGAGAGTCCAATTCTGGAATTACGGAGCCAATGTATACTGATGAACAGCACAGCTTGAAGAAGAATAAAATATATTATTACGACTGCTTTCTCCGAAAAGATACGCAGAGTTATTCTTCCCTACATTTATACACCACCGGTCACCAAACCTACACCCCCACCAGATAGTTCACCTACTTTTAGTCCCTTGTTACAGGTGACGAGCCTATTGCTATCAACCGGGCACAAACCCAATAACACTTTGCCCGACCCGGGAATCGAACCTAGGACCACATGCTCAGCAGTAACAGTATTAAGGGGTGAAGAGAGAACGGAAGAAAGAAGAAACGATTTGGCAGAAAAGGCTTTCAGCTAGAGTCTACAAATTAGTCCAAAATTCCTGATTCCAATGTAGAACATCCTCACATGTGGTGGTCAAACATGGTCTTAGACAAATCAGCAGAAGTCCACGCTCGAGATTTGTCAGAGGTCTATGGAACGGAGTATTCAGAGTATCAAACTAACAGACCGGGTTAGGAATACGACCATCATCGGTTCCATCACAAAGATAGCTGATGTCACTTAGAAAGCAGCCACGCTAAAATTAATTTGGGCTTGACACATCTGCCGCATGTCAGACGACCAAATGGGCCAAATTTTCGATCCAATGGGACATCGCAGCAGGCCCAGCCGGAGATGGCGGGATGAGATATAGAGGTATGAGGAACAGGGTGTAAAGTTCACTCATCCTCCATAGAAAAGGGAGGATCCTCCGACCGTTGGTGTCGTGTCTGGCGGGCAACTGCCCGATGATTCATGTCGGTCCGTTGTATATATGATAAACTTTGCTTGCGAGATGCATCGGGCAAGCAGAGTTTGCCGCGCAACTAGCATAGATACAACGGCCCGACATGAATCATCGGGCAGTTGCCCGCCAGACACTACACCCGTCTGGTCGGAGGATCCTCCCTTTTCTATAGAGTATGAGTGAACTTTACACCCTGTTCCTCATACCACTACAGCTCTGAACAGAGATAAGTGGAAAGAGAGAAGGGAGGCTTTTGCCATGCAGTGGAACATCACAGGCTGATAATAAAAATAATGTTGAACACCCCTGCCAAATAATGCACGTTCAACATACGCTTCAATATTATGTGTGTTTTGTTATAATTTCCTGCCCTACAGCCATAGTTTAGCTTAACCAACGTAAACAAAAGAGGTTATTGTTCACCTAGATCTTTGTTGTTCGTTCGCCGAAGTGACCGTGCACACTATGATATTTAGAAAAGTTTTTACTAGTAAGTTATTTGTTACTATTTTTCTTTTTGGTATGATTGTACATACTTTCAAATGACGTAAAGGTCTTCGGTAGAGAAGGAGCAGCCATTTAATTTCTTTAATCTTAGACGCAATTTCGTATGTACACATCATCAATTAAATAGTTTTTTTATCTTTACGATTGTCTTGAGGTAGGTATATTTATGAAGTTTAGAAAAATCTTTTTTTAAATTGACATTTAATGAAGTGTATTAACTTTATATATTTATTATTTTTAAGTGTTCAAATAGATACGAAACCCTAATAATGTTATTAGAAATGTTATAATTTAAATAAATTATTGTATTGTATTAAATACGCTAAATTTAACATGTTTACATTTGTATGCCAGTCCATGGCGTAACATGGAAGATCATAACTTTATTTATAAGACCTTAATGTACCATGTTTTAAAGCAAATAAATATATTGTTATTCTTATTCACTGTTATTCAGAATTTTGTCTTATTAAATAATTGTTTCAGGTTTAGTAATTATCGGATTAGCAGCCGAGGTGTGGTCGCACGTTGAAATAGAAGCAGAAGATTACTTCTTTCCTCTAGAACCGGTAGCATTCATTCTACTTACTCTTAGATTAATTACATAATCAGCCTATAATATTCCCACTGTGGGGAAACAGTAGGCCGCCTCTCGGTGAGAGGAGGGGGCCATAATCCACCACGCGGGCCTAGTGCAGGTTGGTAGATGTTACACGTCTTCGAATATTTGGTTCTCGGACATGCCGGTTTCCTCACGATGTTTTACTTCACCGTTTTGAGAGCAGTGGTGATGAGATAATTAGATTAATGAATAATGCCTTCAAATTACTTATTTATTTGAATGAATAAGTAATTTGAAGACATTCAGTATTCTTTCTTTCAATAACTATTTTTTTCTATTGTATTGAAATCAAAAGGCAAAATAAAACAAGGCTGTAAATCAGGACTTTTTGAACGTCAAAATTACAAAAGATAGTTCCCCAAAACGCCCCAAAACCCTTCACGACTTGGACTTTCTAGTGCTTTAGCTGGGAAGAATAAGTGGGGCAACAAACTCCGCAGCAGCACAGTTACATTAACGCAATACCTAGTTTTGCTCCTAAAATAAGAAATAATAATATTCATAAAAGCTTTACGTGCCGCACCTCTTAACACAGCCTCTAAACGAATGACGCCGGGTCAAGAGTCTTCAAGCCACAACGGAAAACAAAGAAAATTGTTTTTACGGCCAGGGAAATGTTATAAAACTTAGTTATGGCTTATTTTAATTTAAATATTTGGGATTATTCGAAGCCTAATGACAAGTTTATCAACACTACCCAACTGTGCAAATATCGTGAACATTGACAGATTCAAGTCAATTTTTTTTATCAATTTCATTGAATTTCACACTCCGTACAATAAGATTCTCTCGTGATTTCAGTCGTTGGATTTCCACTGAAGGATGAAACCTGCTCTCTCTTTTCATTTCATTCCAAGAACTGTTTTTTTTATGTGACAGGTAATAAATTTCTGCAAGATGGCCGACCAGTGCCAGCACGACTTCGTGCCCATCTGCGGGCAGGACTCTATGGGTATCACCAGGATGTTTAGCGACAACTGCGACCTGTTTGAATACAACTGTGATGAGAAGAAACGTAAGTTAAACCAAGAATATTTCGACAAGATGGTCAGAACAATTAGTAGAAGTACAAGAACAATTTTGTGTCTAGGAACATGAGGATAAGTTGGTCGCCGCCTAATGGCGAAATATCTGCCGTTTTTGGCTAAATATCTACCTTCTACCTATTTAGCTTCCTGCTTTAGAGGGTAGATATAGAAAACGCTAAATGTTTGTTAACTAATCGTACTGGGATGTGTATCAGTTAGATAATCCAGCCACCTTATACTGAGAAATGGGGTGAGACACCACCAACTGCTCAAACTACCACAGCGCAGTTTGGAAACCCAATTAATTTCTTTAACCTCTCAAGCGTCCACTGTCTCAGCGGGATTGTCCGAAATCAGCGGGATTGTCCGAAAGGGTTACCGCTGGCCCGGAACATAAAGGGCTAAGGAAGGAACACGGGTGGGTTTTAGTCAGTAAGAGTCTGACACTCCCTTCCGCTCCACCCAGAGCGGGAGGGGTCATTTGATGATTTCCCATCCACAAAAAACAAACAAAGCGTCCACTGTACAACTAAGTGTACATAAGAGAAAGTGCTTAAAACGCCAACGGTACACCGAGTGTACACATCTATTGTCATTGTCATTGTGAAAACAATGACTTCACTGCGCCCATTCAACTACTCCGACACATGGGGTGTGTCGACAAGGTAGGCGGGCAAACGTGGGAGAGGGTGGTGAAAGCGTTTCAAACGACATTGTAGATTCAATTGACTCACGGATATTTCTTATACGTTTGAAAACTGCTCACATAACAACACGCATTTTTATTGAATTATTGTAATCATGAAAACGTAAATCATCTAATTTTCAATATTTGCAGAATACCGACACGTGCAGATGAAACTGTGTAATTACGTGCTGGCGGCGGCGCCCGATAGCGACGATTCTGAGTAATAGTTTATGTACACTTATTTAGATTAGTTACATAAATAACGAGTTACGTAATTGAGTAAGGAATAAGAACTACGCATAAGTTTTGGGTAGGAGAAAATCATTTAAATGTCATCATCTGGCAAGGCTTTTTTCCAAATAAAAAGGGTCGGCTTCCAGTCAAACCGGATGCAGCTGAATACCAGTATTTTACATGAAGCGACTGACTATCTGACGATAACCCTTGGTAAGACTGGTTGTCAGACTTTCGGGTTTCTGAGGACCCGTAACGACTGTCAAAGATCCACGAATAACAGGTTGGCTATAATTTTATCAATGGTGAAAATTCGGTTTTTCACGTTTGTCTCGTTAATTATTTGCTATCAAAGATGATTAAGAGTTATGTAAATATTAAAATTATTGTGTAAAGTTAAAACTTTTATTTTGAAAATATTTTGTTTATTCTTTAACGCAGATACCTATACTTCTACAAAGTAACTATATTTGAACAAACGGCAGTAGGTGACAGGAGCGGTGGTTTGTTGATGCACAAACGCAAACAAAGGTAGGTACAGACGCCACATCAAGTTACTACAACCTGTCAAATCTCTTTAATAGATTTTCAACCTTATCGCTAAAGTATAAGATTCAAAATTGATTGGGAAAATTTGACAGTCTCGGGTAGCTTGATGTGCTGGCGTCTGTAAAGGCAAACTTGACATGTGAAAATACTCGAGACACACGCCTTCGTTTCTGCTACGGCTAACTTCGCAAATATCTCCGTGGTTCAAAATGCTATTTTATTTACTACCCGTGTAGTAAATAAATAAATAAAATAGCATTTTGAACCACCTACGAGAACGCAAAAACGTTGGCGCCGATTACCTTGTTCACAAACTATTCAAAATTTAAGTTCAGCGCATCTTTTTCTTTCTATTTCATTCAAATTAAAATAATTATTTGCCAGAAAATACATTGTTCATTTGGGGAAGATCTTAAAGCCGAAAAGTTATTGTATTCTGCCTGCAAGCAAGCGTGCAAATTACATTCAATATAGTCATTAAGAAAAGGACAGAAGATAAATAATAGTTTAGTTAGTCCTCAAATTAGTCAACGCCTGACGTAAATTGACATATAATTTTTTAATCACGTCTAAACTTGTCTATGGAGTACCTACCTTAATTTGACAGGAATAAATTAATATTTATCTTCTGTAGTTTTCTTAATGAAATAGAAACAAAAAGATACACTGAACGTAAATTTAGTTTAGTTTGTGAACAAGGGAATCGAAAAGCTGAACAGTTTATTAGTAAGTTTGAACGCGCATAATATCTTACAAGGGGTGAGTTTTAGGTAAGTTAGGATATAATTTTTTTAATTTAATATTAGTATTTGAAGTTTATCCACTATTTTTATCTTCCTAATAAACCCGAAATTATACCAGAATTGCTGAAAAGGTGATCTTTCAAATAAACGTGGTAATTATTATAGTTATTTTCCAACAAAATCGTCTTCAAACAGGAGCGGTGCGCAAGCGCAAACAGCGGTACGAAAGCAAACTTGACATGTTTGACGTCACAGCCTACGCATCTGTTACATATTCTAAGAATTAGGTAGGTACTTGTACAAATATCTAACATAAGTTATTATAAGTGGACCGAGTTTCCAGTTTAATTGGTCCTTAGAAAAATATTTTCCACTTAATTATTTACATTTGACTTTATCGATAGTTCGATATTTTACTAGAAAACGAATTCTAATTTGTATATTAATAAATATCTAGTCCATCGCTTCATGTGTTCGAAAAATTTATCTGCTCAACAACGTTAAACACTTAATGAATGTTGTTGAACTGTCAAAAAGCCATTGCCGCTGTTAGTGTGTTACGCAATTACCCCGCGGGTTAGGAATACATTTATGTAGATGATGAAGACGAAGACGGCACGGTAAAACATGTTGTAGTCAGGTTTTCCAGAAAACTTATTTTATCTAATATTTTATGACATGAGGTTATTGACGTTAGACTTTAGCGGTAAGTCTGTTTTCAAAACAGATATTTTTTCCCATTAAAGTCGTTATTTATACTTCTTCGATGGGTCCAATTTGCCCTAAGGGCAATTTCGTCCAGAATTTTGTACAGTCAGCAACAAAAGTCGATTAACACTTCAGTTTTTTTAATCTCAGTTACTGAGCAAAATATTAACACAAGTTTTTTTTAAATCTTATTTATTGAGCAGAATATTTGTTCAAAATTGCATTGTACTTCTGCTGCAATTTTGAACAAACATTTAGCTCAATAACTGAGATTAAAACACTGAAGTGTTACTCGAATTTTGTTGCTGGCCGTACCTACAAGTCTTGTTAATTTGAATTGTGAATAATTTGGTTTGTCTTGCTGTCCTGGGAATTTGAATTTATCAGACGTTAACTTTAATCCATTGATAAAAGACAGACGTTGATAAAATCAGCCCTAAACGAGATAAATTCCAAATGATCTGACTGAGACCCTAGAAAGCCTACTACTAACCTACTAGCGGTAAAGTTTACACGCACAACAGATACTGTTAAAGCTACATAGGCCTTACGCTTCCTGATAATAAAGCTGAAAAGCTGCCGGTGTCAACTCGTTCGTACAGGTCGCGAAGGTCACAAGATACAACCAATCTTATAGCTGCCCTGAGTCGGGCTGACATACCGCATCGTAACTGCCCGAGACGATTGCTAAATTATAGATTTTAGTTGGAGACCTTACCGTGGGTTCTCGATTGAAGATAGGACGGTTTGAACTAAGCTTTTGGAAGTAAGAACCCACTGATTTTACAATCTGATTTATACAATACTAGCAGCGCGCCGCTGTTACTCCCGCGTAAGCTTTGATCCCGTGGGAATATCGGGATAAAAAGTATCTTAAGTGCTAATTCAGGAAATGGTCTATCTATGTAGCAATTTTCATCCAAATCTGTTCAACGGTTTACGCGTTAGTAGTAGGATTACTTGGACGAGAGGGGACGCCCTAGAAGATAGTGACTTTATTGATGAGGTTCTACAGAAAGGTCAGGAGCGTAGGACTCGCAACCGAGGTTCGTGTATGAACATGTAGATGTATGAACGTAAACGAAGAGAAAGGAGTATGTAAGGAGCAGCGGGATTGTCCGAAAGGGTTACCTTACCGCTACCCCGGAACATAAAGGGCTAAGGAAGGAACACGGATGGGTTTTAGTCAGTAACAGTCTGACACTTTGATGATTTCCCACCCAAAAAAAAAAGGAGTATGTAAGGACGGTAGCAGGTAGCGTTCTGTAGTTTTTGCTTGCCCCCATGAAAACAAGGTGTGAGCTTATGTGTGTAAGTAAAGTATAGCCATTTAACTTTGTCCTCGAAATATTTGAAAAGCTTCAGTTTTGCTCTTTTCAAATGTTAATTATTAGTCTTAGACAGAGCTGAAGATTATGTATGTACTAGCTGCGCCCCGCGGTTTCACCCGCATAAGTGTCGATCCCGTGGGAATACCGGGATAATATCTATACCTTCTCCGGGATGCAATCTATATCTCTGCCAAACTTTATCGAAATCCGTTTACTGGTTTAGGCGTGAAAAGCAGACAGACAGACAGAGTTACTTTCGAATTTATAATATTAGTATGGATGGATAAGTAGGAGCACAGCTGCCACATTTAGTTTTTAAAAATGTGTGACTTTGTAGGGCAAACCGTTTCAAAAACTTTTTTTATTATTTATTTATTATATGTGTTTTTTTCGTCTCTGTTTTCACACCTCACCTGTGTTTATCTGTATAAACTCGTATCTTTGAGACAATTTTTTTTTTAAATTAATACATCGGATCATCATCACCTCCGAAATTAAAGTTATTTCATAATTTTGAGTTAATTTCTTTTTCTCCATGACCTTGCTGATTCTCCTTAACAGGGTCGTTTATTCTCACGTACTTTCCACCAAACTTAACACTCCTAGTAAGACCGCTTATTTCGCTCATGCGTCTTCATAAAGATAACAGCGGAGTGCTCTTGCGCACGTCCCATTACGCGTGCCCACAATGCTCAATTAATAACTCGGCAGATATCGGCTGTCTTCGGTTATGTTCGGGACGTCGGAGCCACTCATTGTACACTGCTGATAAAATTGAAGAGTTAATTGGATCTTGAAGAAGAGTTGTGATTGGAGGAGAGTTTTAAGTAACCGTTAGGCAAAGAAGAAGTCAAAATACGTAAATGTTGTTTTTTAAATCACTATTTATTTAAGCGGAAAGCAACATGACAGCCCGCGAAGTTCTAATTTTCTTACTTTTTTTGCAATTTGCAGGTCAAGTCAAGTCGTATGTTGAGCAATACATAAGTAATTTGAGACCGTAATAAGTATTTATGTATTTACATAATTATAATCATTAGGTAAAATCGTCAATACAACCTTCTAAGTTCATAAAAGCCTTTTGATTGATACTTCATAAAAAAGTCCCGAAAACCCTGAAATTGCAAAAAAAAAAACAGCTGCTCTCTACATTTTCTCTAGTATAATATGCGAACAAAAACGTATGGAGAAACAGATTGTTTTCAGTTAGGTACTTCCTTGTATAGCTGGCGACAGTTCAAATCTTTCAGCTACAAAAGATAACTGATCTGAAATGCAATTAAACATAACAAATATTTGCAATACTTAAATCAAATTAATGTTCAAAATAATAATGACAACATTAAATAAACTTGCTTAGAGAGACCACCTGCAAAGCGACGCGTGCGCATCGAATAACTCATTTATAAAGCAATTGTTTTAAACTGTTCATTAAACTAGTCTTGGAATAAAGGAAGAGGATAATGAGTTCATTGAAATTATTCGGTATCATCAAAGGAATAGTAATCTTATTTAATTTTAATATTCACGTAAGATATCTCACTCGAAGTTCAATGCAATGAAAAATGTTCAGTCAAAATATAGACCGTCTCGACGTATACCTAGACACATTTAATCAACAAAATAGGCATCTTCAAAGGAAAAAATTAGGGTAAAATTACGACCCTTCAGATTTCTCACAATAAAAAAAACTAAAGAAATTTTACTAATTAATTACATTCATTAATTTCAGACTAATTATTTGTCCGTACTTGTAAGTAACAAAGGTCTTAAAACTATGTTAGTCAATACTAAAATCAAATCATTATTCATAATGTTTAAAATTCAAGTAACAAGAATTCTCTCAAGTTGGCGTGACCTGGATGCTGGTGTTCCACAAGGCGGTATTCTTTCTCCATTGTTATTCTCCATCTTCATTAATTTTATAACTCACTGTCTTCGGTGTTCGTATCATCTATATGCTGATGATCTTCAATTATATACTGCTGAGCGGGTAGAAGGTTTGTCGGACGCTATAGCAGATGTAAACCGAGACTTAGATGCTATCAAGAAATGGTCTGATAGTTTCGGGGTGTCAGTGAACCCCTCGAAGTGTCAGGCCATTTTAATTGGAAGCTCACGCATGATGGGTAGGGTGACGCTTAGCTCTCTTCCTCCTCTTATTTTCAATGGTACCGTCATACCCATTACCCCTACTGTGAAAGATCTCGGTTTGCATCTTGACTCTACACTTAGCTGGCAACGCCAGGTCTCTAGTGTTAGTCAAAGGGTCAACGGTACTCTGCGATCCCTGTATCGTCTGAGGAACTTTTTGCCTGCTAAGACGAAAACCATGCTTGTGCAGACTTTGATTTTTCCTATAATCGACTATGGTGACGTGTGTTACTTTGACTTGAACGCGGTTTTGCTGGATAAACTCGACAGATTACTCAACAATGGTATCCGGTTCATATTCAACCTCAGGAAATATGACCATGTGTCGAGCTACAGGTCTGAGCTCAAATGGATGTCCATTCGCCAAAGAAGAAGTTTGCGCGCTTTGACCACGCTTTTCTCCCTTCTCAACTCGCCTACTCCTCCTTCGTATCTCGTGTCTCACTTCCAATATCTATGTTCTTCCCACGCTAAGAATCTACGTTCTTCTAACAATCTTCTCCTACTCTGTCCTTCTCATACTTCTGACTTTGTTCATTCTTCCTTTCATATTCAGTCCATTCTTCTTTGGAACGCACTTCCTCTAGATATCAGGACGGCCACCAGTCGCATTTAAGCGGAAATTGCAGAGTTATTTTCAAAATAAATAGCGTAGAGTAATCTCAACACCTCTCTCCCTTGAATTTGTATGTATATATATATATATATATATATATTATAAGTATATATTATATTAAATAGTATGTATGTGTATATAACCTATTTATGTATTTGTGTAAGTACCTAGTTTTATTAGCTTTTTTAATTTTTATCATTGTTCTTCTCAACCAAAGCACCTGCCATCCAATCTCTTCACCACCCTTGGTTGACTGGTAGAGAATGCCTAAGGCATTAAGTCCGCCTTTGTACCTTTTTTGTGCGAAAAGTTTAAATAAATAAATAAATAAATAAATTATCATCTGCCTAGCCTTTTCCCAACTATGTTGGGGTCGGCTTCCATTCTAACCGGATGCAACTGAATACCAGTATTTTACATGGAGCGACTACCTGTCTGACCTCCACAGCCCAGTTATGGGTAAAAAATAAAAACAATAAATACAATCTTCAAAATAAAGATCCTAAAGTTTTCCTTATAATAAACAATCATAAGGCTGTATCGTAATAATCTTGTGCCTATTTGTCGCATTATAAGTACTGAGTCCTTGTTTTAAGATAAGATAAACAAAACTTAATGTTTCTGATAGCCATTGTATTTATTGTTGTAACCTTTTTCTAAAGGTTAGCCGAAAGGTTAGAATTAAAAGATTTTGCACAACATACGCAGAAACGGGACTGATTTTCATTTCTAAATTTATTAATCTTAGGAGATTAGGCGGAGATAAAGTTAAAAGGGTTTCGAAATGTTGTTCTACTGGGGTTTGGGATTTATTGACTTTATTTCTGTGGTAAAACTTCGGAGAGATTGAGAACATTAGATATTATAGTAGGTTCTTTGATATCTTGTGAAATCCGAGTAGTATTAAGCCAGTAGCTTAGTGTAAAATGGAAAATTGGTTCAAAAATTGGGGTAACATTCAAAATCTTTGAGCAAAGGGGCAATTCTTTTAATTTTTTAAGAACGTTCACAGTCAGATCTCAGTTTCAATCTGTTAAAAAGCCTTCTAATTTCCCTAGATTTGTGACAAGTTTTTGACATTGATTGTCGCTGAGATGAGATTACGACTAGATTTTGAACGTTTTTCATTACGGGAATTTGCCTTCGGTCATAGGACATTCCTCATAGGTAGATCCGAACACATACTAGACAGAAACTTGTAAAAAACGCCCGTACGTCACAAATCTTTTGATACAGTTTCCAGTTCCGTGTTGTAGTGTGCGTTTGTTTGCTCAGATGTCGGCGCGCGCGTACCAGTCCCTATTACCATATATGTGATAATGCGGTTTGAGGAAAATGCCGAATTTTGACTTAAAGCCGACCACTGGTGACATTGCTCTCCATGTGTTAAATTCAGTTTGACACGTCCACCTTCCCTGTCTTTTACACCATGTGGGACAGAGACAATGCTATATAGTTAGTGTCCCTGTTGACATAAGATTTTGACTTGTGATCGGGTTACAGTTCTGTCAATATTTAAATGTCAAAAGGAAAGGTTATGTCAAAAATTAAGCTTACAGTAGCGTTCACAATTATTTAAACAGGTTCAACGAAGAAGTTCTGGTTTAATTTTGTAAGAGGATGTAATGAAATATAGTAAAATTTAAATTAAGTTTAAAGAGGATGTTAAATTAGCATAATTTCAGACTAAGTACACAGTACAGTACAATGTTTTGTAATCGACGTCATCAGTTTTTCATGTGTGGTCTAAAGTACAAGATTCTAAACTTAGAACCCTGACTCCCAAATTACAAGCTTGACTTAGTTTGGGAGTTGGTAGATCATTAATTACACAATGCTGCCTTAAAACCATCAAACACTTTAGTAATTATTAAATGTACTTCATTAACAAGTCTTTGTTGAACTATGAGAGCGAAATAAAATTAATAATTATTTCTATCTGTTATTCTGTTATCTGTGCATAGTGTGGTGCGCCCGCGCCCCCCAGCTAGATGGACCTATTGGATGCGAAAGGCGGAGGAAAGGGTGTTATGGCGCAGCATGGGTTAGGGCTATGTCCAGCAGTGGACCGCGATGGACTGAGTTGTTTGACTATTATGTTTAATCTGTCAATCCCCTGCCTTAAGTAGTACAATACAATAGAAAATCAATTGTGTCTCATTAGCGGAACTTGAGAAAAGTTCTCATTGAAACATTTTTTTTTTAATTTCATTATCAACTTACTTTTAGACAACCCTTTCGCAACTTGACGTGCACTTAAGTTCTTTTTTTTTTTTTTTTTTTAATCGTTGCTCCACCCTAGGCATTTCTCCTGTATTGTGGGTGCGTTTACAAACATTTAAACTCACATACACAAACAGCCAGACCCGGAACAACTACTTGTAGGTCATACAAATATTTGTTGCGTGCGGGAATCGAACCAGTGACACGCAGCGCAGCAGTCAATCGCTTAACCACTGCGCCAACCGTGCCGCCAAATATAATTTTATAGTGATATTAATTCGCATTGGAGTAGAATAATCAGACAATACTGTTCCCACTGCTGGGAAACAGGCCTTCTGTCTATGAGTGGGAGTGAGCCGTAATCCACCACGCGGGCCCAGTGCGGGTGGTAGATGTCACATGTCTTCGAATTTTTAGTTCTAAGACATGTCGGTTTCCTCACGATGTTTTCCTTCACCATTTTGAGAGCAGTGGTGATTAAATAATTTACTCAAACTAAAGCGCCTGTCTGAGTTCGAACCCTACGACCTTCAACTCGTAAGTCTCTGGGTGGAGCGGAAGAGAGTGTCAGACTCTTACTGACTAAAACCCACCCGTGTTCCTTCCTTAGCCCTTTATTTATTATCCCGCTGATTCGGTCGAAATCGGTCTTCTGTTAGTCGTCCATTGAATTTAGAATTACTTATTTAGCACACTGATCGAGCTGTTTGGTGACCCGATTGGCAACATTGTTAGCCACAGCTGGATTAAAAAAAAAAGTCCTCCAGACCGTATTACGGCCACGGCGGCCAATCTCAACGGAGACTAGCCTTCGGCGCGGGAGATATTATAGTGCACAAGTGTGCGCGCAGACACAGGTGCACTCCCTCTTCCCTCACTCTCATTGTTCGATGGGACGGCAATCCGACACGACCGGAGAGAGATCAGGCGCAGGACCAACGGCTTAACGTGCTTTCCGGGGCACGGGGGTATCACACCACCAACTTCCAAACTCCGGGCTGTTACTAAGAAATTCCTAATGGGAAAACTCAATAACACTTTGCCCGACCCGGGAATCGAACCCGAGACCCCACGCTCAGCAGCCGCGCTTGCGACCACGAGACCAACGGGGCAGTCAAAGCACACACACACAGCTCACAGCTGGATTATAAAGTACACTACAAGAGCAAGACCAAGAGCATGTTTATATCATGTAAATCGCTACCTCTCTTCCTTTAAAGTGAGGATTTTTTTTGAGATTTTATGTGCATTGCATTTTAGTGATCAAACTCAAAGCATTTATTTAATTTAAACCAATTACAGAAACTTTTCAATGATCAAGGAGTCGACAGTCAGAAAGATGAAGCTAGTTGCCCATTCCAAAGCGTAGTAGGTTCCAAAAGATGATAACCAAATCACTACCCGACCCGCCCCCGTCACCGCTCCCTCCTCTACCACAACCCAAACACCGCAGCAAGGCGCTACCTCCTTGTACCAACACAGTTCGGCGTAAACACCGCGGTCGTCTTGTTAACCTAAAACGTTAACAAGGATCGACCAGCACTTAGCTGTGCAGTGTTAACTCGGTGGACAAAGCACGGATTTGTTTACAGCGCCTAGTTGCAGGGTTAAGTGGCCTAATTGTCGATAGAATGTCGGGTGTGCGGGTGTACCTGCGACGACCTCGATGTTTCGACCCGTGCCGTGGGCAGTTGTTGCGAAAGTTAATGGGTCTTTGGGAGTTGTAATTTGTTTGCGTCGAGGTAGCACCTCATGGCCAATTCTAGTAATGAAAAACGTTCAAAATCAAGTCGCAATCTCATCTCAGTGACAATCAATGTCAAAAACTTGTCAAAATGTAGGGAAATAAGAGTTATTTTTTAGATTTTGGCTAAGTAATAACAGCCGCACGGGTTGATCGATCAGGTTAAGGCGGTTGGTCCGTGGACGGGTGACCATCTTTACATACTAAGACCCTCCATGCCTCGGAAAGCACGTTAAGCTGTTGGTCATTCGTATATCTTTGACAGTCGTTACCGGTCGTCAGAAGCCCGAAAGTCTGGCAACCAGCCTTTACACCAGTAACTGGGTGGGTCATTGTCTCGGGTTAGTACCAGTAACTGGGTTGTGGAGGTCAGGTAGGCAGTCGCTTCATGTAAAATACAGGTATTCTGCTGCATCTGGTTAGACTGGAAGCCGACCCCAACATAGTTGGGAAAAGTGTAGGCAGATTGATTGAGACTGAGTTCAGACTGTGAACGTTCTTTACATTATGAGTTTTGCCCCTATATTTATGTTTCAAAATGAAAGGTATTAATTTAAACTTATCAGTTTTTATTACTTATCTGAAAGTTGTCGCATTTTCAAAACGCTGTGACTTTAAGCTACATACCTAGGTCTTGCACCGGTCTAATTTCGTCATTTCCTCGTCTATCCTAAATATTTGAACTATAAATAATTTATCAGTTTATTTGTAACAAAAAAATATATTAAACGCAAACTAATTGAATCCGGCTAGAGGTTCATAAAGGGTACGAAGCTGGAAACGTTATTTACATAGATCTTTATTCAGTAAAAATGGTATGCATACCAAAGTAATATTGGTTTTAAGGATTTGACTGAAGGTAAGAATATTATGTGCAGGTATTGTGGAGTAATGGTCGAGGCTTTTAATAATATATTACGTATACAGGGTGGAATTTTCGAAGCGTACCTCGAGGGAAAGTACTACAAATTGTGAAGACAGCAAATTTTACTGAAAGGAAACATTCCTTTATTTTTTAAAGAAACAAAACTGCATTTAAAGGTTTTTGAAAATACGCTTGACACACTTGGGAATCGAACCAGCTCAAATCCGAAAAAAATAGCATCCTGTACTTTTATGGCACCAATCGATAGGATCAATCTTAGGGATCAAATTTCCCTAGCTCCAGGTACGCTTCGAAAATTCCACCCTGTATATTGTAAATGATAACAAGCAAATATACATAAATTATTATAAAAGTACGTTATAATATTTGTATTACTCTTGCTAAGAAGAAATACAAATATCCGCTGTAAAAATATTTTTGTGTTGGTACGTTAATACGCAAATGTGTCTTTTCAGCGCCAGTGCAAAGATCAGTTCAGGAACTATGGATTTTTTATTTACGGATCTAATAAAAGTAGATGCCTACGTAAGAATCGGATCACACACTAAAACGAAAAGCGTGATTTTTTACATACAAATTCAATAAAAACGCTTTTCCGCGCGGGGCATTCGGGGTTCAGTTTCCCGCGCCCCGTCGCGTGTCGCGTTGTAGTGTGAGATTCGCCTGAAGTAGTGATGAATTTTTTTATAATAGTTTATCTCGTCTAACGATTTTATATTCAGAGATTTGTGAAAAAAAATTCAAAGTCAAAAGTCAAATCATTTATTTCAAATAAGCACTAAGGCACTTTTGGACGTCAAAACTTACAAAAAAAAAATGAATTGATTCTTTAATCGCCCCTTCCAAAAGGTAGTTTCTTAAGGAGAACAATGGGAAAGAAACTCCACCGTTACTCTTTTAAAATGTTGTACAATGTCTTTCAATGTTCAATGTCTTTTAATTTTGTATACATTTATTATAAATAATTATAATAATATGTGAAGACGATGCACCTAGAATAAAATTACTCTACCACAAAAGGTAAAAGAATTAAAGCAATGACGAGTAAATCAATTATTATGTCATAGATACATGGTGCTCACATATTTACAAATATTGTAAAAGTAGACGATTTTTCCAGTATTTTAACAAGTGTGGTAGTCATAGAATGTAAAAATCAATGTTTTTTTTTTTTTTATCTACAAGTACTGTGTATATTCCTGGATATATGTAAACTGTGTATATTCCTAGTTTTGTTTTTTTTTTTAAACTAACACCCTACTAAATAAAAAAGGGGTAAACACGACAAAGTAACAAAATAACACCGGAATCTGTTTTCGTATAACCAGAGAATGAGATATGAAGGAACAAATGAACATACATATGTACAGTCAACAAAGGAGTTAAGTATACAGGAGCGTCGGATATTGTTGAAGTTTAATAAGAAACCGATGGATATTCTCGAATAAAATTTTAGTTTATTAATAGAAAACAAACAGCTCATTTAGTAAATTAAGTTTCAGTCCAGAACATCCATCGGTTTCTTAGTAAACTTCAACTATATCCGACGCTCCTGTATACTTAACTCCTTTGTTGACTGTACACACATACATACATACGTAGCCTGTCAAAATCATAACCCTCCTTAAGCTTTACCGTAATCGGGTAAAAATTTAACCAATACATTGCACTTCACTTGATTCCGATAAGTAAACGCCGAAACTTCTGTACATATTGCCTAAATTCCTCTACAAACTGGAAATCTAAACAACAACTAGTTTATTCATGAATCCCGTAGCTGAAACGATATTGTTTAATTCGCGCACACGTAAACAAATGCTTTTAATTAAGAGTGCAGCCAGGGGTATTCAGTGGCGGAGTTTCAGGCGGAGTGTACCCCCGATGGGGGGAAAAATAAACGGTAGCTGTTTCGATTTGATACGGTATCGTTCTAATGAATACATATTAGCTTAACACATTGTTCAGAAAAGTTTAATGAGGTTTTAATATTGTGCATATTTTCAGAAATTTTCCTCACATAGGAAGGCAGATATTCGTCTGTTTTTGAAATATTAGGTATATTTTCTTTCAGGATATTTTAGGTACAGACATCAAGCTATCCGAAACTGTAAAACTTTATGCTTTAGCGATAAAGTTGAAAATCTGTTAAAGAAAGGATATCAACCAAACTGGGCTAACCGTGAACAACCGTACTGGGAAAAAAGGAATTCACAAATAATTAAGTAATAATATTTACTGAACATTGGTCCCTATTCAGGAGTGCCAAAATAAATAATATTAAAAACGAATTTATAAGATTTTTAATTGATTTGTATTTGTATGGTGACAGTTGCGGCGCGGCATGCGGGGCGCGTTGAGTTAGGGTTGCCTAAAGAATAAAATAATATCGATATTTTTGATGTTTCGATTCGAGAGCTTCGAAACATTAAAATGTTTTCCTGGTAGCGGGTATTAACACGTGCTTTTCTTGAAGATTCTAATTGTAATGCGGCATGGTCCATAACCAAAAGAAATATGCAAAACAAAAAAGCACAGAACGATGGAATCGATTTCAAATCGAGTGTTCGACTGACAGTACAGTGCAGACCCGATTGGCGCTCGATTTTCAAATTGTCAATGTCATTCGCTTTGTGTTTGCCGCTCTTTTTCGTATCGTATTGTGAATATTATTTCGACTTTAGCTATTTTTGACGACTTGTGCTGTTCAAAATGGATTCTGATGATTTTCTATTCGACGCGTCGAATAGAAAATCATCAGAATCCGCGACGACCCCGGCTCACTCTCGGACTCAGTACCCGCTTCAAACGTTAACCCTGGCATTTCTCCGCATAATGAACCCGCTTGACATGAAGACTTGCGCGTGAACATGGACTTTCCAATTTTGCCTAGTGAATCTATAGGTACATTGTATAAATTGTGGTATTGAAATCACTCACAGGAGAAGACACATTGTTAATCTTGTGGAAGTGCAGCGAGTTATACTGCAATGGATCGCACCGCAAGTGGTAAGTTCTAACTTCTGAGATAATTATGTACACAATTGAATATTTTGAGTTGGCTAAAATCCATCACTACAACGCTTACAATTTATTTTAAAGTATTGAAGTTTTTTTTTTGTATTATTGATACAAAACTTCTTATCTATATGTTTTCTTTGTACTGTAAACCACCCAATAAAATCAATAATAGTGCAATATTTTTATGTTCATGTTCAAGCCCAAACGCCATACAAATTGGTTGATGTCCTTTGACAGATTGTAGTAGGTTGATGTGCTGGCGTCTATACCTACTTATGTGGATCATGCAATTTTGTGTGATATTCTTTTGTTCTAAGCCCATACTGTCTCATTGCTGGACAAGGGTCTCTCCCAAGTCCTTCCTGGAACTCTTTTCCCCCTCATAATGTGTTATGTTATGTGATTATTTTTGGGATCCCAAGTAGGTAAAAAGAAAGAAAGTAAAAAAAAAAGAAAGGAAAGAATTTGTCCATCGGCTATTCAGTTTGGTTCATAGTTATGAACATTGATTATCTGCAGATGAAGAACAAGACAATAATAACTAATTAAAGTATCAAATCAGAACATACATCTTTCTCTTATGCAAATATTAATTCATAAACAATATCGCACTGTGCAGTCCCACGGATTGACGCTCGTTAATTCTTAAGTCCACGTAATTAAAGATACGGCTGAAATAAATAAATGCATTAGACGAATGACTTACGATGCCTCGCGGAGTCGGCTAATAAAATAAATGAAGAGTCGGCACTGGGGAACCGAGTATGAAGGTGGAGAAAAAGAAGTGGTGTAAGTACATTCTGCTCTTTTTAAAAAGGGTCGTAAGCTAGGTAAGATAATTCAAAGTAGAAGATCTGTTGAAGTTTTCGTAGAAATAATAATTAAGGTTTTGTCTTGCGTTTCGTCACTATTTCCTTTGATTTTAGATGATGTGGTTTTTACAAAATATATATTTTTACCAGCGTCACATAGACCTTCTTCAGTTTTAGTCATTTAGGTACTTGGATTTGCTTTTGTAATTTTCATGCGACCCATAAAAGTTTTGAGTGCAGTTAACTTTTTTTTTCAAAATAGACGACACAAAATGTTTACACATATTTAAAAAAAAAACCTCTTACCAAGACAGTCGCAGCACAACCAGAAACAACAGTTCCCGACTTACTATCGTTTCAGTTCGTGTGTGGTGCGCAAGAGTTGGTCCAAAGCAATTGATTAGCCGGCGCCCTTTGTGCGCCGCGCCGACGCTCACAACAATTTGCTCGCGGCCCGATCGCCCTAATTTTAATGGGCTTATAAAATTTATATTTAATGTATTTATCATGCGTTGGATTTGGATGGATGAGGTTGGTGAAGGAAAACACTTCTCCACTGTTGCATTTGTAAAAAAAAATGGAGTTGTTGCTGTTTGTCTAATTGTATTAAGTGTTAATTACATGTAAATAATTTAATGAATCCAGGGGCAACATAAAAGGGAGATAAAAAATCTTCTCATGCATTTGGGTCACGTTTTCCATGACTTAATAGAATAGAATAGATTTTTTCTTTATTAAAGTGACCAAGACTCAAACTCAAACAAGATTGTTAGTAAAACTTACGACTATGTTAGTAAGCACAGACACTAAACAAAAACACAAGAAATAACGAACAATATGGGACCTAAGTTTAATAATATAGGACCTAAGTATTAAGCTAGTTGCTGATCTTGAGAACCAAGCCAACAAAATAGCATGATACAAAATGTTTAACTAAATAATAGGTACACATTCCATAAAAGAATCCTTCTTGCTTTATTACAACAAGAACTCCATGTGAACCATTCCAAAATCATTCGTGACGTCACCGTGTCCATTCCCTACGTTTCGTTCGTGTTATTGCTAAGCATACTATTGTTTTATTGTGGGTATACACGCGGTGTGCTTAAACGCATAGTTACGTCCGCAGCATCTAGGTGGCATCCAATATGGTATGGACCTGGTTAGGAAACAACCTGTCCAGGTGTAGATGTTGCAATTATTTTATTTGATAAACCTATGGGTGTAGGTACTGGATTTCAAACATTGGTAGATGACACTGTGATAAGTTGTACAGTTCGCTTCACAAATAAGGTCCCCCCCTTGGTATTGACATCAAACCTATTTAAGTTTTTCGTAATGTAACGTAAGTGGCGTGTTGGTCTAATGGTTAACACTGCGGCTTGGCGATGCGGTGGTCACGAGTTCAAATCCCCGGATGAGAAGATTTCTTTTTCCTTTATTTTATTTATTTATTTATTTACCCTTTTTTTTAGTTTCTTTAATATGTGATTTTCGTTAATTATTATTTAAGAAATCAAATGGAGGTTTGTAATAAAAGCTAGGCATTTTGATAAACAATATTCATTTATTTTTCTAATTACATTTCTAGGACTTCATGGAATCCACTTCCAGGTTGAGTATACAGTTTTCTATCTGTGTTAAATTGGGGTTATTTACTTAGAATATTAACTAAACACAAAATAGATACCCTGGATGAGGTTTAGAACGTTTATTTATTTATTTATTTATTTATAGGAGAACCAACAGCTATAACAGAAGCATAACAATCGTTTATGAGACATAAAGCCAATTACAGGTTCTCACGGGTAAAAACATTAGATAAAGGTGCGTTTATATATATATTTATAGAAACATAACGACAATAATATTTATTTATTTAAAGTTGTGAAAACAGTTTTTTTTTTATACTTACTTATCGGAAAAAAACCTTTAAAAAAAAAGAAATTTTGTCTTTGTGTCTGTGAATTACAGAGGAAGAATCAACATGCTAAACTATAATAGTATAGCAATATACATCTTTCTCTTTTATCACATTTTCTAATAACCCTTATTTAACACAACATTAGAAAAATATGTGAGGTCAGATGGTGCATCGTTAATACATTACAAGACTACTTGTAAACCAGATTATCTGGATTGATAATAATTATAAAGGTTGTTTGTTTTTGATTAACTACGAGATAATGATCCCACAAATTTTGGGTATTATTAACACTTGCTCATATATGTTCCAACGCAATTTTATCCGATACGTTACACAATCAATCTGCCGAGTAAATTGCCTTATAATAACGGAGAGGATGTCACAGTCTATCACTTCTTGAAGTTTTGAAGGGTGCCACTAAATGAGCTTTCACAATATTACGTTGTCGCTCCATTTGTATTTTCTCTGGCCTTGGCGATCACATTTCACATCACCCGTCGCGCGTCGCTTGATACCTTTGTATCCATCTACGAACTGTTTTTCTCTGCAATGAAAATAATAATATTAGAAATACATAAAAACATCCAACTAGTAAGTAATAATGCAACATTATTGCAACAATAAATAGGTAATATGTGGAAGTATAACATAAATCTTACCGTTATGCCCATAACTCGTGCTATTTTCTTTATGCTTTGTTCCTGTTCCCAGATAACAACAATTTTAGCCTTCAAAAAAGTTGTTAATCAAACCATACCATCGGTTAATAGAATCAACTGGTCAAAAACTTAATAAATTTGATAATATTACGACGAAGATAATTACACACAAGCGAATCGGCACGAAAACGAAACCATTTAAAAAATAATTATACCCTCAATCACAGTTTACTAAATAAAGCGAAGAAGTATTCTAAATTCAACCTTAACTCGCAGTTCATACAGCAGTTAAGTTTCTGAAGTAAAATGACGGTAGTGCAACAATCGGAATCAACACATTATATTCAACCAAACAAGAAATCTATGCTAATTTCAACCTTATCTTTTAGTTAATTGAGGAGTTAATGCGTATTGCATTTTGTAAAACTAAGGTATTAAATATAAAACGAAAGTTGAAATTTAAACCTTATTATCTAGAAGATTAGACCGTTAATAACCTTGTTCGTTATAAGGAGTAATACTATTCCAATTTTCGTTAAGGTTGACAACTGAGCCAATAGCCTAGTAGTATAAGACACGGTCTCGATGATCGGCTGGCGCCTGGTGATGCGGGTTCGTATCTTAATCGCACGCAAAGTGTCTTTTTGTAAGTTATTCTTGGTATACGGTTCGGCCAGAAGGAAGCCGAAAAAATACCTTAAAGAATTATTAAAAACTTGAATGAAACTTGCAAATAATATCTGATTCGGACCGTTGGATGCGCTCGGGCAGAGATTGGTGCGGCGGCGGGGGAGGGAGCTGCTCAAGGCTCACGTGACGCGCCAGCGCCGCCGCGCCGCCGCCCGCCGCGTCGCTCGAGCGACGAGCGACGGCGGGCCTGAGCGTGCTCGGGCGATAGTCTTTAAGTCTTGGGGGGGTTCCATTTCTCTGACGCTGACTGTACATCAATCTGCCTAGCCGTTTCCCAACTATGTTTGTTGGGGTCGGCTTCCAGTCTAACTGGATACAGCTGGATACCAGTACATGGAGCGGCTGCCTATCTGACCTTCACAACCCAGTTACTAGACAACACGATAGTCCTATAGTCCTTGGCAAGACTGGTTATCAGACTTTCGGGCTTCTGTCTACCAGTACCTACTGGCGCCACAGACAGCCCCCTTTGCAGGGGCTGCCTTGACGCCGAGGAATCAGCGCCCACGTCATCCTGGAATGCGAGGCCGTGGTTTCTCAACGTGCAGAAATCCTCGGAACAATGAGGTCGCGAAGCCTGTGAAGCTCCCAGGAAGCTTCTGTGCTTTTGGGCGGAGCTAGGCTGACTCTGTTAGCCAGGATCCCCACGCACAACGGACCGAATGAGAGTCTAAGTGCGGAAAAGGGAGTCCCATCTAAAGATCTACGAATGACAGCCGGGTCCAACTGCTTAACGTGCTTTCTGAAGCACAAAGGGGTCTCACTAAGTTATGGATGGTCACCCATCCACGGACCAACCTCGGCATCGTTGCAAATCGACTGTTATTATAAAAAAATAAACTTATGCCTTTTGCAGAAATGACAGAACTTCACTTGTCATTTAACCGCTACTTTTGAAGCTAAGCGCACATTATAGCCGCATCGCATTGCAATACAAAAAAGTGCGGCCCGACTTTAGTATTGCGACGGTTTATACTCAACAACTACATCTCCTAACCTTTTCTTATTAACTATGTTGGGATTGGCTTCAAAGTCTAGCCGGATGAAGCTGAATACCAGTGCGACGGTTCATACTGAATGAACCGAACACACAACACACATACACCCTCACATGTCACACACACACACACAACACACACACACATCACACACACACAACACACACACAGAACACACACACACACCCCCACATGTTTGTTTACTAAAATTATTTATGAGGATTTTTGCTAAGCGGTGCGCCCGCCCAAACGTGCGCCAGCCTTTGCAATACTTCACATAGATCACCACGTCCACCTAGAATGTACCCAACGAGCTAGAGATTTCTATATTTTCTTTACCCCTATTTGTAACAACTGTCTAAGACCTTTTATTTTCCGGAATTCTATGAATTCCTACACTTTTTTAAGCTACTTCAGTACTCAGTAAACTACTAAGAAAAGCCTTTCAGAGCGTCTAGCTAACCTCATAACTGTAAAGTTATGAGTACACTGGCATATGGCAGGTCAAGTCGGGTAGACTTTTCAAACCAGGTCATACCGCTAATTAATAATCTATATATATAAAAGAAGAAACTGACTGACTGAATGAATGACTGACTGACTGACTGACTGACTGACTGACTGACTGACTGACTGACTGACTGACATATCAACGTACAGCCGAAACTACTGGGTCTAGGAATGTGAAATTTTGCACACGGCTGCCTTTTATAATGTAGGGGAGCACTAAGAAGGGGTTTTTGGAAATTCAACCTTTAAGGGGGTGAAAAGGGGGGATTTCGTTTGTATGAAAAATCTTATTCCTTGAGTTAATAAACTTGAAACTTGGCACGAATACTTATCTAAGTAAATTATTAAGTTTGGCATTTTTTGTTTTTCTTAACTACCCCCTAAAGGGGGATTGGGGGGTGTCAAAGTTTGTATGGAAGAATTTTAACGGGCTGTCCGATTAACTCGAAACTCAGTATTTATACTTAAGACCAAAAATAGAGAATAACGTGTATCAGGGTTTTTCGAAAATGTACCCCTAACGGGGTGAAAAGGGGTAGTTAATTTTACAGGGGAGGATTTTACTGCGTGACTTGATTTACTCGAAAATTGGTATAAATAATCTTTGAGTCAAGTAATGAACACATCACAAACTATTTTTCGAAATTCCACCCCTGTGGGGGTGAAAAGCGGGGATACAGTTTATATGAAAAATCTTATTCATTTGGTTAATAAACTTGAAACTTGGCACGAAAGTAAATTATGAAGATTGACACTTTTTGTTTTTCTAAACTACCCCCTAAAAGGGGATTGGGGGTGTCAAAATTTGTATGGATGAATTTTAACGCGCGGTCCGATTAACTCGAAACTCGGTATTACTTAAGACCAAAAATAAAGAATAACACGTATCAGGGTTTTTCGAAAATCTACCCCTAACGGGGTGAAAAGGTGTAGTTAGTTGTAGGGTTTTTCAAAACTCGACTCCTACCAAGGTGGAAAAGGGTAATAAAGTAGCACATAGCGCCACCAGTGGTTCGCAGAGCACTGGCTCCAGCGAAAGAGCCGAAATGGTCTCCGACACATGACCCTTTACACGACAACATCCTTGTGCCACAAAGGCTGAAAAGCCGAAACAGTATTTTAAAGTGTGTCGTCAACTCACTGGTGAACCATGACAAGAAAGACTGAAGCTGTGGCGAGACAGTCCTTCCTTACCCAAACTGTTCGTCCCACCCGCTGAAGATCTCCCACCTGGACATGGGACACCTTGGGTAACCTGGAAGTCTTTAAACAGACTCCGGACGCAGGTTAGCTGAAGTAAGGAAAACCTGTTCAGGTGGAGATTCATAGACGATTCCGCCTTCGAGTGTAAATGTGGTGCTGTTCCAGGAAAGTACGAAATACACGCGGACGAAGTCGCGGGCAAAGTGCTAGTATGCTATAAAAACTAGCTTCGTGACCATTTACTGGTGCTGAAACAACCTAAACAATGCGTGGTAGCTAGTTTTAAACTATCTATACATATAATAAAATTGTAGAAAAGTGGTGTCTGTACAGTCAACAGCAAAAGTAGATGATCAAAATCAGAAATTCAATTCTAATTAACGGAGTTCGCGTCAGAACTGTGTGGCAGAGCTGTTGCTGTTGTTGTTGTTGTTGAGCTGTGTGCAGAGACTGTGTGGCTGTGTGGCAGAGTTCTGACGCGAACTCCGTTCATTAGTATTGAATTTCTGATTTTGATCATCTACTTTTGCTGTTGACTGTACAATAGAAATATTAAAAAAAAAGTAGCAGGGGTTGTTATTATATCGATGCCGAACCCGAAATTGTAATAACTACAACTAATCTGTAGCCTAGCTTTAATCAGATTAATTTTATGAACTGTGATGCGAAGCTTCGAAATCAACTGGAGGGCGGAAAATTAAGCCACTACGGGTAACGACGCCGACGCAGCTTTCAGCAACTTTTATTTTTAGCACAAAATTGTTATGAAAAACCTTGACCTAGAAATCTAGGCTGGCTACATAAAACCTTATCTAGGCATCAGCCGTTTTTAACACAAAATGGACGACAGCTCTGCATGTTTAAGGGTCGTAAAAGTTGGAAAGGGTTTTATGTTTAAATGACCAAAAAACAGGGTCCCTTTATGCAAATAAACAAAACGCGATCTGTAAGAGCAAAGCAAGCAAACTTACATAATGTGGATAAGACAGAGATTAAAACAGAAGACGAACTTGCAGGGGATCGAGGAGGGGGGGGTGGAGGGGGTTTCAGGGATCAGACCGGAATAAATCAGCATATAATATAAGCAAATTATTACTAACAATTATTGTCTATTATTATTATTTTGTTAATTAATTTTAACTCACATTATTTTACATTTTTAGATAACATAACAAAATCTAAGCCTATAATGTTCCACTGCTGGGACCAGGCCTCCGTTTTGAGAGCAGTACACAAGGTTACAAAAGGGTCTGCTTGGGTTCGAACTCACGACCAATTCGTAAGTCGGGACCATTACCACTGGGCCACCACTGCTCTCCTTTTTAGATATATCTATTGCAAAAACATTTAAAAAAAAGAAAATCAAAATCGGTTCATCCGTTCGGGAGCTACGATGCCACAGACAGACACACACACAGACACGTCAAACTTATAACACCCCGTGGTTTTTGCGTCGGGGGTTAAAAAGAGATCCACCGAAATCGGGAACAGGGCCCAAACTACTACTACATAGACAGGAACCTCCTCACAATGTGAGCCGCATCGAGGAGTGCTGCCTTCTGGATCAGGACCTTCATCATAAGTATGTCTGTGCACTCTTGATAAAGCCTCTTTCCATTTAGTATAGCACCATGTTCATCAGTGAATATGGAGGGATAAATACCCTCGCTTGGCGAATTGGATAAAATAAATCTGCCCCTTTACTTTACTATCCTTATTTTGTATAAATTATTACTTACTGTATTTGTTTAGTTGTAAGTTTTCCTATAATAAATAAAATAAAATAAAATCCCCATTTCCTTTTCCATTTTACAACTTCAAATGTGAGAAAAGTGATATAATTGCTACCTATAAAAAGACTCCTGAAAAATACAAAGCATGCAACAAAACGTTGTCCTTGGGGTCTAAAAAAGCCACTTTCGCAGAATCATAAAAGGATAACATTATGAATCATAAGATGGCGAAGACAGTCCGTGTTTTTCTTTTTTTCGTTGTACTGCACTACGCTGGTATATATAGTCAAAGGGGTTGGGATTGGATTGCATTGGACTGATTGGTATTTTAGCACAGACAATAAAAAAATAAAGTAAAATCCTTCACCAATGGGATTTCATACGATTAACTTAACAGTTAACTGTCTATTATGATTCATAATGTTATCCTTTTATGAATCTGCCAAAGTGGCCTTTTTAGGCCCCCTTGATACAAAGTAATAAAGCATTCATTAGTAAGGAAGGGGCTAACATTTAAAACAGCGTACTCTACGTCAATGATTTGCGCATCTAGAAATCTTCTGGTTACAGAGATATTGAAGGTCAAAGTTACAACCTTTTTAAGTTTTTTACGAAAACAAGATATAAATATTATGATTGAACGTAACTCTCAACGATTACTTTCACATCAAAAATAAAAGTCGTTTCCCAGCAATACTTTTGCTCCATGTTACTTAGTTTGATGTACGATAACGGTTATACGATGAGTGAGACACCCTGTAAACAGTAGGTGTATGGTAAGTAATACCAAGTTGTTGATAAGTAAAGGTCAGGTCATATTCATCAATGATCTTCGCATCAATGTAGCCTGCATGCTATAGGTATGTAAGTATGGGGTGGTCCATTGATGGGGTGGTGAATGCGACACGTGCAACGGGGCCCGGACCTACCCCACAAGTGGGAGAAATCGATGGGGGTGCACACACGCAGTGGCTCGCGCATGCGTGGAGGAAAGCTCTGGCGAAGTACTGGTGGAGACAGAAGTTGCTTGTAGATATTTTCTTTGAGATAAATGAGCTAGTTCTGTTCAATACGTGGATTGATAAATGATAAATGATAAATGATGATAAATGATGATAAATGATTTTTATTTCTGTAAGTAGGTTTGTACAAACACTTTTACACGTCAATCATATTTTTTTTTTTTTAAACTAGATGAGGTCGGCGTTTCCTAACTGACTATTCTGAGAAGAAAGGCCGAAACAAACTCAGAAGTCACAGTCTCTTTTAAAGTCCAGACAAAATCTTGGTCAGATCGTGTGAAGACCATGTAGGTTGGTGTCTGGAATGGTCTTTTGAGGAAAGAACCACACAGATTGAGCGGACCTGTCCAATCAGTGCAAGCATTTGCCAAAAATCGTGCAGCTCAACTCAGAACTTGAGGAGCTCAACGATTCGACGAACAATACCAAAGACAGGACATTTGGGTAGGCCGCATAATCTACTCAAACTGCCAGATCATGATTAAAACTAAGAAGGAAAAAAGAAGAAATGACCCACATAGTCCTCACATTCACAATAATTAAAAAATAAAAAATAATAATAAAAATTACTTACAAAGTAAATATTCATGTCATTGTCTAAATAAAATTCATCAATGTCAATGTGTATATAAAAAATCCGGACATAATCTTTGAGGACCATGTAGATTAGTGTCTGAAATGGTCTTTTGAGGAAAGAACCACACAGATTGAGCGGACCTGTCCAGTCAGTGCACGCATTTGTCAGTAACCGTGCAGCTCAACACAGAACTTAAGGAGCTCAACGATTCGACGAACAATACCAAAGACAGGACATTTGGGTAGGCCGCATAAACTACTCAAACTGCCAGATCATGATTAAAACGAAGAGAGAAAAAAACAAAAAAATTACCCACATAGTCCTCACATTCACAATAATTAAAATCATATAATACTTTATACAGTAAATGTACATGTCATTATTTAAGTAAATAGATACTTAAAAAAAAAAGAAAATTATTAAAGTGTAAAATAGCAAAATAAAAACAACATTCTAAACCTATTGGAGCAGCTCAATCCCAAGCCTTTTTGTCCTCAATATAGTCTTTTACAGTATAATAGGCTTTCTGACATAGTTTTTGCTTTATAAAAGATTTGAATTTATTAAGGCTTAGTTCTTGAATGTGGCTAGGAAGTTTATTATAAAAACGTATACATTGGCATCTAAACGAGCCACCTATTTTTTTGAGCCTTGTTGTAGGAACAACAAATTTGTGTTTGTTCCTAGTATTTATGTTATGGATATCACTGTATTTTTTAAACAGATTAATATTTTTATGTGCATACAAAAGATTATCATAAATGTACTGAGAAGGCACAGTCATTATATTAATCTCTTTAAATTTGTCTCTGAGGGAGTGTCTGGGACTTAATTTATAAATGGAACGAATTGCCCTTTTTTGTAGAATAAAAATTGTCTGAATATCGGCGGCATTTCCCCACAACAGAATACCGTACGACATCACACTATGAAAATAACTAAAGTATACTAAACGGGCTGTCTCTAAATCAGTTAAATCACGAATTTTCCTAACGGCGTATGCTGCAGAGCTAAGCTTTTTTGACAATTTATCTATATGGGGGCCCCATTGAAGCTTGGCATCCAACGTTATGCCTAGGAATACTGTGGTATCTTCAGGTTTCAACTCTTCATCCTTAATGAGAACACTAGTTTCTACTTGTCTAACGTGGGGTATGGTAAACTTAATACATTTCGTTTTTTTTCCGTTAAGAAGTAGGTTATTGACATTAAACCAGTTAACTACTTTTGCAAGGGCGTTATTTACATTGTCAGTAACCAGCTGCTGACGTTTGAGTTTAAATAAAAGTGAAGTGTCATCTGCAAACAACACTATATCATGTTCATCCCTTATGAGGTAAGGCAAGTCATTTATATAAATAATAAATAAAAATGGGCCGAGAATTGAGCCCTGGGGGACCCCCATTCTTACTACAGATCCGGGTGACCTTTTTCCGTTAACATCAACTCTCTGAATCCTATCACTTAAGTAAGAAGTAAGAAGATCCAGAGAGGCGTTCCGGATTCCGTAGTGGTGCAGTTTCCTGATTAATGTTTCATGAAGAACACAATCGAATGCCTTGGACAAGTCGCAAAAGATGCCCAAAGCATCGCATTTGTCCTCCCATGCATTATAAATATGTCCTAAAAGTTCAACTCCTGCATCGGTAGTCGAACGACCCCTTGTAAATCCGAACTGTTTGTTATGAAGTAATTTATTTTTATTAAAAAATCTTTGCAATTGATTTAAAATAAGTTTTTCAAAAATTTTACTAAAGGTAGGTAGTACTGAAATAGGTCTATAATTAGTAGGGTCTGATGTACTACCCGATTTAAACAACGGTATTATTTTACTGTTTTTCATAAGATCAGGAAACTCACCACGGTCAATACAATTATTAAATATAACAGCTAAAGTAGGTGCTACAATGTCTATAATCGACTTAGCAACATCCACAGAATTACCCCATAGATCTGCGGTCTTTTTAACATTTAACGTGTGAAAAGTTTTAATTATATCTTTACAGGTTACATATTGGAAGTGAAATTCAGAATCGCAAACTGGAACGTTTTCTTTAAGTAAAGACTCTGCAGCAATGGGTGATGAGTTAAGAGATTTAGTAGTTGATACGGGAATCTCTGCAAAGAAATTTTCAAAGGCCGCGGCGACTTGACAATCTGATTTAATTATATTGTCATCAATAACAAGGCTGTAGTCACTACTTCGGGTGCATGACCTTCCCGTTTCGCTATTAATGACATCCCAAGTCGTTTTAATAATGTTACTACTATTTTTAATTTTTGAACTCAAATAACGTGACTTGGCAATACTACAAACTTTTTTAAATATTTTAGAATAATTCTTAACATATAAATTAAATTCAGCAGTGTTTATACAAATCCGTTCTTCATATAATTCATAAAGTCGTTTTCTACTTTTATGTATACCAATGGTGGCCCAGTCACTGAAGGAAGCAATACTATTAACCGATAATGTTTTTGGAATAAATGTGTTATCAAATTGTGTGCAATACATATTAAAAAAATCATTATATTGTTGATTAGGGTCATCATTAGTGAACAAAAGTGGTAATTTACCCATGAGTTTAGTTTTAAATGTTTCCAAGCGATTAGTTGTTTTTGGATTAACAGTGATATCTTTTTTAGTAACTTTTTTGTTTTTATTTGGAATAGTGATTAATTGTCCACAATGATCTGAGTCTATTAGGTTAATAATGTCTTTGTGGGTTGGTATAACATCTGTATAAATGTTATCTAGGCATGTGGCACTAGTAGGAGTTATTCTAGTGGGCTCCAAAAATTGGTTTGCAAGATTGTATGACTGAAACAAACTTATAATTTTAGTACTTAACCCAGAATTTTCTAACAAATTAACATTAAAATCACCACAAATGATGATGGACTTGTTTGTATTACAGATTTTGTGCAACACTTCATCCATAACTTTTTCAAAACAATCATACAATCCTGAAGGAGGTCTGTACACACTTAATATAATGAACTGCTCCAATTCTATACAGGCAATTTCAATTGTCCGTTCAACAGAGAGGCTCACAATATCCTTTCGGTCTTTAAACTTAAGCTGGTTATTTATTAAAATTAATGAGCCACCATGTATAGCATTTACTCTGCTGAATGAACTACCAACCTGGTGATTACTAAAATTGAACATGAACTGGTGACTTTTAAGCCAATGTTCTGTCATACAAAGAATATCTATATTGTAACAATTCAGAAATAATTCTACTTCTAAGTCTTTGTTTGAAAAGCCTTGAATATTTTGATGCACCAGATTGATACTATTTAATTTTTTTACACTTTCATTTGACTTATTTACATTTTTGCAAGAGGTTGCCTCTATTGTCTTAATTTCTAATTTAAATGATTAATGTCAATAATTTCAACCAAATTATTACCAGAGTAATTTAAAAAGTCATTGCATTGCTCAATAGGAGCAATTTGTTTAGCCAAATGTTTGGCTGAAATAGAAAAAAAATATGATAGCGACACAGCTATCTGTCTTTTTTGATAGTTAGAAAGATAGTACATAACAATATTATATCTATCTTTTGTCAAATATAAATTATTACCAACATAATAGTTAGTATCAATTAACTGGAATAAGTTATCATTATATGTCAAATTGTGCAATGTCATGTTTATATCAAATCTTAAGTTATTTTCCTCTAATAAACTATACGATAACTAATGCTCGAGTTTACATAAAAATAAGTCTGGTGGCTCACTATTAATAAAATAATAACTATCACTTGCTATGTCATAAAATATTCTTTGCAGGATTTTGCATTGAGCCCGCGAGGCAGACCATAGCCCACTCCCTCTCACCAAGGCCTGTGTCCCAGCAGTGGGAACATTAAAGGCTGATTATGCAATTTCTTAAAACCTTGTTTATTTGACTAAGAGCCACATAATTCAAAACAAAGCATTAAGTTTTATAAACCATTAGGCTTTCAGGAAAATTTAAATGTCAGTAATGAAAAATGCATCACGTAAATTTTTTTTAAACTTTAACTTTAGCTTAATAGGTAACAATTACACAAAAAAAAACTAAATGGTACTAAACACAATTATTTTAAAACAAGAACGATCCAGATTTTCACATTGATTTTATTAAATTTCTTTGTCACAACCTTTATCCACGAAAAGTACATAAGAACGTTACGAAAAATCTTACAGAAACGTCGCTACCTCTTCTTTTAAAGACAAATACCACATCTTTAAAATACCCAAAAAGAAAAAATAAGCTATCATGCCAAAAAGCTCGTTCTAAAGTGTTTTGTTGGCGATGTTACTGCGGCCGATACCAGTCGCACTTTGCGCCAACACCGCTGCTGAAAGCTCGCCTGAACGCTGAAAGTTAGCGCTGAAATAATTGAATTAAACGCGTTATTATTTAATCGATTCGTTGAATTGAAGTGAGTGTGAAGACGAGAACATGTAAGTAGAATTTTTAATTTAATTTTTAGAAGGTTTATTTTCAGTTGTTTTTTTCTTTCTTACGCCTGTTGTGTTGTTTGTGAAAATTGCGGTTTTGACGTCATCTCAGTTTTGCTTATAGATATTATTTTAAATTGTATGTCGATTCTGAATTCCTTGAATATTTCAGTAGGGAAAAGCCTGGTAATAACAAGCAAAGTAAATTTATTTTACTTATTAGAATAATATTTTTTGTTTAACATAATGTTTTTGTTCAATATCAGTTGCATTGAACCGATGTACTAAATGACGTACGTACAGTAGATACCATAGATACTTATCTACTAATGAAATGCTTAGCGTGTTTGTCGAAGCAACAGTTTTCAAGTTATAGCTAAATATAATAGCGAACAAAACGGAGCGCTTGTACAGTCACGAGCATAAGTATGACGTTTTCGTCGTTCAAAGACGATTTTCTCCTTCAGTTTTGAATGAAATTTTATTTTATTACGAACAAAGTATTTTCGAACCCATAGGTTTGTGTAAAGTGTCGTATTTCAACGTTGCATTCGTTATTTCACGAAAAAATCGCAATTGAAAGTTGCCAAGCGTTGACATATATTAGTGCTCGTGACTGTACATTCCGCAATGTATCTACAATGTCGCAGTATTTGTTGTTATCGTTTTGGAACTAAACTTGAATTCGCTGATATTGATTTTAAAGTTTTCAGTGAATGAACGGTTGATATTTTATATGCTAAAACAGTTTTCTACCTGTAAAATGTGTATTTGCTTTGATAGAAGGTTTAATCGAGGTTTGGTTCTCGTCTATTTTCTCCTCCAATATTAGACCAATTTAAAAGATATTTCATAAACTGAATAAGAAGGATATTATACTGTGTCACGATGTTTTTCATGAATAGTTGTCAAATTTGTACACTAGGCCTCCTCTGTTGACAGCGGTTTAAATCGGCATTTTTTGAGGGTTCTAGTGCTTATAAAAATAATGTATCATCAAAAAGGAAAAAATAGGGACATACACGTAGTTAATATTTATTATTATGTAAAAAAACATTGCTTTATGGTCATTAACCGGAAAGAAAATAGGCGAGAGCGTTTCTATGGAGAAACGACCACCCACATTTCCTCTTAAGTATGAGAACTAGATCAAATAGTTTTGAAATTGTTATTGCCGATATAAAAAAAAACTTTTTATTAAACCTACATAATAATTTTGTAAAATTGCTTAAACTGACCCCGCAAGCCTTTTTATTGGCTTGGAGCCAATAATATTTAGATCATAGGTTCTCAACCTAGTTTTTCCCACGGCCCACGGGCAAAACTAGGTTGGGAACATTCCCCCATTTTTAGGGTTCCGTACCCAAAGGGTAAAAACGGGACCCTATTAATAAGACTTCGCTGTCTGTCCGCCCGTCGGTCCGTCCGTCCGTCTGTCTAATTTATGTATTTCTGTTGCCGCTATAACAAAATATACTAAAAACAAAATAAAATAAATATTTAAGGGGGGCTCCCATACAATAAACGTCTTTTTTTCGGCGTTTTTGCCTTGTGGTACGGAACCCTTCGTGTGCGAGTCCGACTCGCACTTGGCCAGTTTTTTTTACACATCTGACCCGAATCTGAAACAGCTATTGCCACGATTATTATATTCAAACGTTTACACGTTTAAAATTATCCTATCTTACGACTGTAAAC
Organism: Oligia fasciuncula; assembly: GCA_963082905.1. NCBI lineage: Eukaryota > Metazoa > Arthropoda > Insecta > Lepidoptera > Noctuidae > Oligia > Oligia fasciuncula. The sequence continues at coordinate 11,290,573 of OY720407.1, forward strand.
AATATTACTATTGTTTACAGTCGTAAGATAGGATAATTTTCTCTAGGTATTAAACTGCCCCCTGAAAATCTCAAACGCCCACGTGTAGGCGTTATCGCCCACGTTGAGAATCTACGATTTACATAATATACGCTTTCAAACAAAAAAAAAATACCTACTGAAAGATTTTTTTTTTTTTTCTAGATTTTATTAGAGCCTCATCATACCTTAAACTATTCTAAACTACATCTACAAGTATAAGTATAGTAATAAAGTATAAGTATACATTGTTAATTTCGGAACAAATCCGCAAGTAGGTTTGCTATCTCGGGTGAAGGCTGCGCTAAAACTTTCACATAATTTTCACAAAAATACTGAAAGAATGTTACCTTATTTGTCCAAGAAATCTTATGCCCAAATTAATAATTTAGAAATATCAAAACAGTCGGCCTTCATCTCTCTAAACGAAAGACAAGCTTCGAATTTCCTTCGTAAACTCTTCGATCATAAAAGTTGCTTACATTTTGATTAGCTTGTAGTAACGACCAAGTTTCTCAGAAGCAGCCTTATGAAAATTTATCGTGTGGCACTTTTCACACTCATTGTACTTTTATGGACTTGGTAGAGTGGGTACTTCCTTCCAGTAGGGCATAAATATTTGGTAGGTAAATCTTTTCTAAAATGGATGCGTGGAAAAAAATGTTATCCGCATTTCCGAGTGTTTTCATATCTGGGAAGAAAAAAGAAAATGTTTTTCAAATTTACTCAAGTGTACGTGGCTGTGAACTTGTCCAGATTGTGGAACGAAATGGGTGTCGTAAAGAGTGTATGAGCGATCAAAAAAATTGGGATTTCCCTACAAGGTGATAACGATATACTTGGAACATTCGTCTGCCTGCAAAGATTGGTGATTGAGACAGTAAACCCTACCGTCGGTTTCAGTGGAGGTGTATGAGAAATTCTAAGTTCAGCTATTGGTAGAGATTAATTGCTGCATATCTAACCAGCCTATAATATTCTCCTTCTCCCGGTGAGAGGGAGTGGGCCGTAATCCGCCACGCGAGCCCAGTGCGGTTAGTCACATGTCTTCAAATTGTCGGGTTTAGGACATGCCGGTTTCCTCACGATGTTTTTCTTCATCTTTTTGAGAGACTGCTCTCAAAAAGATGAAATTATTGCATCACAATTATTTCATTTTTTTTTTACCGAGTGTTGAAATAATTTACACAAAGTAAAGCGCCTGTCGGGTTTGAATTTTTTTTTTACTGAGTGTTGAAATAATTGACATAAAGTAAAGCGCCTGTCTGGGTTCGAACCTACGACCTAAAACTCGTACTCCATACTCAATTCCTTATTGCATTCCATATGCAACCTCCTTCCTTTCTCCTAATTTTTCCTGTCGGGCACAGCAAAAATTAGGAGAGAGGAAGAGGGCTAAGTAGCAATTCAATATTACGAGTATTATTAATTGCTTAGTAATGTAAATATAATTTTCAAACAATGTATTGTATACAGTGCAAAGTGCAATGTTTTTGTGAAATAAATACTTTATTATTATCGTAAGTCGCAGTTATTACCACTGGGCCACCATCATCTGCCTAGCCTTTTCCCAACTATGTTGGGGGTCGGCTTCCAGTCTCGGATGCAGCTGAATACTAGTATTTTACATGGAACAACTGCCTATAACTTGTCTCCACAACCCTGTTACTGGGTAATACGATACCCCTTGGTAAGACTGGTTGTCAGACTTTCGGGCTTCTGACTACCCGTAACGATTGTCAAAGATCCACGAATGACAGCCGGGACCAACGGCTTAACGTGCTTTCCGAGGCACGGAGGAGTCACGGTATGTAAAGATGGTCACACATCCACAGACCAACCGCGGCAAGCGTAGCTTAACCTAATCGATCGACCTGTGCGGCTGTTAGTATTTAGCCACGGGCCCCTCTGGTCTAATATTTCTAATGTTACCACTGGGTCATCACTGGTATAATAATTATATTATAGATAAATGCGACAGCAGTGGTTTACTTTATTTACTATCATGACTGTATCTGTACTGACAAATTAAGCAATACGGTCCAGTAGGTACTTATGGGAACTTTCTAACGTAGAAGCTTTTGTAGGTATACATAAAACTACCTTAACTATACTAGAAAAGATGTATAAAACGTAGCCCCATTTCGACCTGTTAAAAGAATTTCTGCCACGTCAATTAAACTAATTGCCACGCATACAACCACGGCATTCGATACAAAATTCAGTACCTACCATTAGCGCGAACCCAATTGTCATGATGATGACGTCATCTGGCATACTGCCATCTTTTCCTATCGATTGATTTGTCACCAAGCTAGCTATTATGTTAGACTAGCTGATGCCCGCGACTTCGTCTGCAACTACCTTCAACATTCTGACTAACTGATCGACTCTGACATAATTCAGAAGTGCCTATAAATGGCATAATCAGCCTATATTCCCACTGCTGGGACACAGGCCTCTTCGCTTCGAGAGGCAGTGGGCTGTAATCTACCACGCGGCCCAGTGCGAGTTGCAAGATGTCATATACTTATCTTCGAGTTTTTGGTTTTAGGACATGCCGGTTTCCTCACGACGTTTTGCTTCATCGTTTTGAGAGCAGTGGTGATGAAATGATTTGCACAAAGTAAAGCGCCTGCCTGGGTTCGAATCCACGACCTGTAACTCGTAAGTCGGCGAAGATACCACTGGGCCACCACTGCTCTGCGTCACCTATATATGATTTAATTAAAATAAATGCCTTAAGTTTGAGTGTATTTTGTACTTCATCATTTTTATCCAGGATAAAAGAAGAAGGCTAAAGGTCATCTAAAGGGCAATGGAGAGGGCTATGCTTGGAGTTTCCCTGCGTGATCGAATCAGGAATGAGGAGATCCGCAGGAGAACCAAGGTAACCGACATAGCCCGAAGAATTGCCAAACTTAAGTGGCAGTGGGCAGGGCACATTGCTCGCAGAACAGATGGCCGATGGGTCCGAAAGGTTCTGGAGTGGCGACCGCGTACCGGAAGACGTAGCGTTGGATGGCCTCCCACAAGGTGGACCAACGACCTTATGAAGGCCGCAGGAACCCGTTGGATGCGAGAGGCACAGAACCGGTCGAAGTGGAAGTGCTTGGGGGAGGCCTATGTCCAGCAATGGACGTCTTTCGGCTGAAATAATGATGATGATCCATGATGAAAAGTCATAGTCTGTATTTTTCTCCAGCTGGTCCCAGGCTACCTATTTGACTTTCATGGCAATTGGTTCAGTGGTTTCGTCGTAAATAAGTAACAGACAGAGTAACTTACATATAGGTACTGCATTCGCGACTTGTTTGTCAAAAATTTAAATAAATGTGAGTTTATGGAAGATTAACTTTAATTACCTACACAATAAAGTGCAGTTTACGCTACAACATCAAACATTTATTTGTGTAACTTGACATAACATCAATTCGAAACAAATATAATATATTTGAATAGGCTTTAACTATCATAAGAATAGGGTCAGTGGATTTGTCGTGAAGAGGTACAAGACAGACAGACTGAGTGACTTTCGCATGTATAATAATAATTTAAGTACTTAAGTCAGTATTGTGCATAAAACATCGTTTTAACATCGATACAGTTTCAAGTTTAAACGTTTGGAACCAAGTGCGAGTAACGTGTATTGTAGGAACTAATGTAGAATTCAGCAAGGCCAATTGTTTTTTTTTTTTGCTTAACGTACCATTTAGGCTGGCTTTGGCATTTGTCTCAAAGGCCAGTCCAAACCTTGCCCCAATTTTTGTTGCATGAAATCGTTTGTGGTAGGTATGTCTGGACTTTTAAAGATACATTGACCCTTAGTATCAACGTTCCTTTCCAGAATTTCTGAAATAATTTGTGAACAAAATACTAAGATGAATTGAATTTATATTTTCCTCTTGATTATAAGAATAAATGAGTTTGATTATAATTAACGTCCTTTTCATATTTTTCCACGAACATAATATTTGGATGAAAACATTCCCAATATTTTTCTAGACGCGTTGTATAAGAACTGTAATGAATAATCTACTTTGTAGAGAAGGTTCATGCTAAGTTGACGTGACAACTTAACATAAGTTTCTTCAAATACTGAAACTATTTTTGCTTGCACCAAGAAAACAGTAAAAACTGATTAAACGATTAAGACACGAACTAAGTTGAAGGTTTTTTCAACTTAAACCATGATAACAAGGTTTGACTTCAATAACTTTATCTTTAAAGTTAAAAACTTTGTTGAATCACAAGGTTGAGGTTTTCTAGTGTTACTAGCTACACCACACCTCGCGGTTTCACCCGCATAAGTGTCGATCCCGTGGGAATATCGGGATAAAAGTATCCTGTGTGTTAATTGTCGTTATAAACTATATGTGTGCCAAATTTCATCCAAATCCGTTCAGCCGTTTGTGCGTCAAGAAGTAACAAACATACAAACACACTCAGACTTTCGCCTTTATAATATTAGTGTGATCTATTAAATTTACCTAAATCAAAATTTTCCGCAGTAGTTGTTTACCCTAGTTTCCCACTGCGGAGTATTTACGTAAGATAAACCATAGAGCATAAAGCTCTCGGCAAAGTTAACATTTGGCAAGTTTTCAACACTCAAAATTACCTTGAAACATTATCTTACACGCTCGTGTTTGTTACTGTAAGTGCCTCGTGTAGTTGACGAAGATGAACGCGCTTTTCCGATATAATACAAAGCTCTTTTCATACTCATTTTTAGTACCCAAAGGGTAAAAACGGGACCCTATTACTAAGACTTCACTGTCCGTCTGTCACCAGGCTGTATCTCATGAACCGTGATAGCTAGACAGCTGAAATTTTCACAGATGATGTATTTCTGTTGCCGCTATAACAAAAAATACCAAAAACCGAATAAAATATATATTTAAGGGGGGGCTCCCATACAACAAACGTTTTTTTCGGCGTTTTTGCCTTGTGGTACGGAACCCTTCGTGTGCGTGTCCGACTCGCACTTGGCCAGTTTTTATTCTATTTACGTGATTTCTTATTGGGTATAGAATAAGGATTATTTACTGGCTTGTTTTTTACCTTCCGTTGAAATTGGTTTCGGAGGAGAATTGGCTGGCGTGTTAAACTTGTGCCAGAATTGTTTTTGGATGTAGAAGGAAAAACTCGATCCACTAGTAAACATGGGTTGATATTTGGTAAATTTTTGAGGAGTGAAACAATTCGTGGAAATTGGAATTGTGACTTATTTACTTTACTGTACGATTGTTTTAGTAAAGTTGGATTATTTATTGGTATACTGTTATTAGTTGGATTATTTAATGGTATATTGCCGTGGCTAGCTGACATATGGCAAATAATTTATTTTAATGTTCTGTGTCTCTTGATGTAATCACTTTACCTAGCTACTATTGTATACAAGCAAGTTTTTCTAACTGAACAGAGCTGTGCTGCTTGGGAGGTGGTTGCACCACTTCTTCTTCCCAGCGAATGCACTAGGAACCAACCTACCTAAAATAACATAGGTATTCTCTGATGGGTTAGGGAAAGTTGTATTATATTTACCTATAGCAGGAAGGCACTCAGCAGGATTGTCCGAAAGGGTTACCGCTGCCCCGGAACATAAAGGGCTAAGGAAGGAACACGGGTGGGTTTTAGTCAGTAAGAGTCTGACACTCCCTTCCGCTCCCAGAGCGGGAGGGGTCATGATTTCCAAACCGCAAAAAAAAAGCGGTGAAAGGCGGGCGTTTTGGGGGACTGTCTTATGTCATTTTGACTTTCGAAAAGTGCTAGTTCTCAGCCTAATTTGAATAAATGGCTTTTGATTGATTAAATCGATTTACCCGCTTCTTTTTCGAAATTGTTCGGATATAAACTTTAACTAGGTAACTACAATGTTAGATTTGCTTAGGAGCGTAGTTTACAAAAATCCTTGTGACCTTTACATCTTATAAGGACCAAACTGGTTGAAAAACTGAACTGGTAGCTTAGAATAGAGTAATAACAAGGAAGAAAGATTTATAGCACATGTCAACTGAATGGAAGAGCATTAGAAAATAACATATTTAACTAAATACTAATATTTTCACTTATTATATTTTCCAGGGCTGCCGAAGCTGGTCCCGCTCAAACTGGGCTCGCGCCACCGGAAGGAGAGACAGGACCCGATGGAGAGATCATCGGAGGACCCCGCACCCCGCAGCAGATCGCCGCGCAGAGGCGGTTGCAGCAGACTCAGGCGCAGGTCGATGAGGTACGTTGGCACGAAATAGTATTTTATGGAAGTAGGACACCCTGGATTAACATCTACGCACATCTACATCATCTGGGATCGACACGTACGCGGGTGAAACCGTGGCGCGCAGCTAGTAAATAATAAAATAAATAAATACTTTGAACTCAATGTTTTTTTCACGGTTTGTTACCCAGGTGGTGGACATTATGAAGACGAACATGGACAAGGTGCTCGATCGAGATGTGAAGCTATCAGAACTTGACGACAGAGCAGGTAAAATTAATATTTTTACCGACTTCAAAAGGTCAAAAGGAGTCAAAAGGATCTTCAAAAGAAGGTTATCAATTTTACACGAATGTATGTAATATTATTGGAACTGCATTATATTCACATATGACTATCTAAACAAATATACAAAATTTTATAGATGTATGTATGTATGTCCACGCATTTCTCCGCAACTATTAATCGGATAGTAACCATTTTTTTATTAACTTACAACTTAGGGAACAGTGCAAGTTTCATCAAAATCGATTGAGTAATTTTCAAGATATGGACTAATACGTGTATTCGTGTAAGTGTGACGGCCTGACTGTTTGATATATGAGCTACGGGTGTCAAACGGAAAACATCTCAAAACCTTGATCAAATTCTAGTGCAATATTTATTTACAACAAAACTATTACCTACTTATTACAAACAAATATTGGTGGCCAAAAAATAAAACTAAAATACAGATCCCAAGACACCGACTTCCGAAATTAAAGTTATTTCATAATTTCGAGCTAATTTCTTTTTGAAGTCGATTTAATTTTTTTTTTATTACTTTTTTGTTAACTTTTATGAGAAAATTATTAAGCCTTAGATATAGTTGGAATGAGAACCGTAATACCAAAAGTTCCTGTCCACATTTGACGAGGACAAGACATGAGGAACATTTGTGAGTAGTTATATGTATTTTAAACAATGTTAACAGATGCGCTACAATACGGGGCGTCACAGTTCGAGCAGCAGGCCAAGAGTTTGAAGAACAAGTTCTGGTTACAAAATCTTAAGGTAATCTCTCATCTCATAAAATGTCTTTATTTTTTTTCAAGGATAAATCAATCATGATTATACAAAGGACTGATTTTGCAATAGTCATATAACTTTTATCGGAAGAATGAACATGACAGTTTGACATATTTTCCATACAAAAGCTGTGAAACGGTAATATTTATTCTTCAGTTAAGAAATATCAGACTATTGAAAAATCAGCTCTTAATCAAAAGTTAGGTTACGGCCATTCTAAGGAAGCCATAGACATTAAAATGATTTATGGCTACAGATTTGATGAAGATACACACAGATTAAAATTCAATTTTCACATTACAGATGATGATAATAATGGGAGTGATCGGAGTCGTTATAATAGGCCTACTATTTGGTAAGTATCAGCAAATAACTAACTCACAGTTGATGTTGTCAAGTGAAGCTTAGCGAAGAATGTTATGTGTGTGACGTGGGAAGGGATGAGACTTGATCAATGTTAAGTATGGAATCCCGAAGATTAGGAGGTTGCTCATAGCAAGTTTCAAGTGAAAGTTGCAAGCGAGCTAAACAAGAAAGCAGATGAACAAATTGCTAAACTGGTGAAAGATTCAGTCAGTATAGTTAAAGAAACTATAGCTGTAACAGCAACAACAGTCGTACATTGTGAAACCTACGTATTAAAATCAGAGATAAAATTCTCACTGATCTTCTCTCTGTGAGAAGAAGTACATAAACCACCACGCTGTCCTACAGCGGGTTGGTAGACGTCACATGTAATCCACGAAATGAACTGTTCGCGTGGTCTTCAATTTATAAAATGAACAAGTTAACTATTTTTAGCAACAAGATTAATGTAACGATGATAAGCATATTGTTTGTAAAGGAGAGCAAAAAAGGTTAACTTCTGTTTTTATTTTAGCTAATAAATGCACGAAGACTTGCTTCATGAACCTCATGAACAAGCATGTTCTCTGAGAGAGACTAAAATGCAGTTAGACAACTTGATGTACACAATTGTGTAGCTATAGACCCTATTGTAAAGTCCTAACATAACCAGAGAAACAGTCAAGTTTCATCTCACCCCACTAGTAACTTGTGATTGGCTACTAAATTGTTAGTTTGCATCTGACCCTTCCTTGATCGTCTAAATGTCATGAATGTGTTAGACTTGTACTGAACTTAGCGCAATTGGCTTATTCCTATCTCTTCCAAATTCTGTGACTGTCTCCCTAGCTTCTTCGTTCTCTTTCTGAATGTTGCCTTTTATAACATTACCCACATGTGTTCTATGGACCAAAATCCGTGGAGCCGAAATTAGTCAATGCAACAAAAAAAAAACACAAAAATCAGCATGCTGCACAGATTTTTAAACGACAGCAGCTGACTCCACTTTTTTGTTGTTAAGTTTATAACTTTTATTGAGTCTGATGGCTCTGTTATTAAACGTAACACTGTTTCATTGAGTTGATAATGTGCCTAGCATTTGACTTTATATGCCATCGGCATCGAACGAATCGTAAGTCAAAGTCAAAGTTCATAACAGAGTAGTAAAAGTCAACCGTTCATTCAGCCTACATTTTAATCATGACTGCACTACAGCACTAACCTCAACATTTTGAAACCGTTCCACTTGGTGTTCAATATGCACTAAGTTTTACTCACTGTGCAAGTAAAAAGAATTCCAATAGACGTAATAACAGACTCGCACAAAAATGTAATTAATTTTATATCCCAGTAAACATAATGAAAAAAAAATGTGTGGAAAGATTTATGAATAGAAAAGACTTAGTTTATTAATAGTTTCTACGGCACATACCAACCAGATTGGTGTAAAAAAGACATGCACAGAAAATACTAGTCCATGCAATTTTCCCACTTAAAAAAAATGGTGTATGAAAAAAAGTTGCACAAAAGTACATACAATCTCCCCTCAAAGAAGCACGTATGAATAAACCACGGGTAGTGTAGAGGCTAGTCGCTTCGTGGCATATGTTTTGCTTACGGCTGTTTGCAGGTGATAACATTAAAGAAATGTTTGGTTAGTTCGGTACCGAAACCCGTCGCCAATAGCGGCAGCGGCGCCGGTCGCGGCCACCAATGGCACTGTGACAGCAAATACTAACCATTGTGAGTAGTAGATTGTTCTCCTTTTCAACTTATCTTCTTTCTTATCTTTTGCATTTTAGAGCTTGTATTGTAGAAGTATAATTTATGGTAAGTCGTTAATTTTAAGTATTGTCGTATTTTGATGAAGCTGCGATGATGTTTGCTACATCATGGTTGCTTCAATTAAAGAGATCAGGGGAGTATTGTGTTTTAATATTAGAGGTTCTTTCGCATCTGCGTTGATCCAGCGTTTACGCGACGTTGTGTCAAATGCCTCTGGAACGCGAAGCCTTGTCAAAAATTATTATCATTGTATGTCTTTTGTGTTTTAAAATATTGTTTAAAAATACGCAGCATCTTGGACGCTTCTACACATTATTTTGTATTTTATACTAACATGGACCAAAAAGTTTCACTTATATTGCGTGTTCACCTCACTATCCTCACAATATAATTCAAATTTCCTCACACCAACATTGAACGAAAATAGAAATAGATCCGCCATTTTAAATTTTTCAAACCCACTTTGACATTTGAAATTTTTCGATTGAGCATATAATGTAGGTATACAACGTGTCCCTGGAAGTATGGATCAAATCGAATAGGGGCGTGAGCATTTGGGCAAAATAATTTCCAAACTTTTTAACCCTGAGAATGTCGGTGAATATTTTACGGTTCAAAAGTTATGACCAATTTTTGTTTATTTTCAATCACTTCGCATAAAAATTGAAAAAAAAAATATTAAAAAAGAACTAACAGGGCTGTCATTTATTTTTTTTAGACAACCCTGATAGATAGTATTCTAAGAGTATTCTATTCTATTTTTTTTGAGCACTATGCGAAATGATTAAAAAAACATTATTGAAAACTTGAACAATTACGTGTGTATTTTTTAATCGTACAATAAACAAAACACGCACGGTGTCGGTTACGGTAACAATGTCACGAGTTCAATGGTTTTTTCCCATCTCAAAAAATGCCCAACGCGCCTAGAAAAGTTTTCACTTTAAAAAGCCAAAATTAGTCATAACTTTTGAATCGTAAAAAAATTCACCAACATTCTCAGGGTTAAACAGTTTGGAAATGACCTTGCTCACGCCCCTATTCGATTTGATCCATACTTCCAGGGACACCCTGTATATTGAGTGAAAATAGAAGTAGATCGGCCATTTTGAACTCTTCAAACTTTGAGACTTGGATTGTTTAGATTTTGACACGACATGTTTGTATTTTTGTATATCATTTTTGATGCAGCATGATACTTTGACAGAAATTACTCACAAAAATACACTTCACATCAAGTGTATTGCATACTGTACTTCACTACTCACATTTGCGTAATTGGAAGTTTTTATTCGTGCATTTAATGTCGTGCACTATCAAGTTAATATCAAAATTAGGTATATAGTGTTTTGAGAGTTTTTACATGAATTAAGATAAAATTAACAAATAAAAATGGGATAATTATGCACTTGGTGTGAGTATGGGAATTTTTATTTATGTGTAAAAAGTACTAATATAATTTTTGTTTCCAGGAAAATATATGTAATTAATTCACTCGTCGCATCCGTTGGGTTCCACTTCAAATGAGAAGCTGATTTATAATATAATATTCTTTTATTTATATATTATAAAATTATAATTAAAATTGTAACAATTAGGCTCTAAACTTAAAAGGAGCGAAATATTAAACAAAATATTTGCCTGTTTTTTGAATAATACAATTATTCAAAATTCTAATGTAAATTAGATTATAATTATTCGATCAACAAAATAATTAATCGGTTAAAATCCAATTATGATTCATAAAGGTGTAAAAAAATATACAATCATATAAAAAGTTTAGATAAAACAGACATTTCATTGAAAAAGAAAATTCTTGCTTTTTCATATTGGAAATACCTATGACACTATGATTATAAAAAAATAACATCATGGCTGTCTAAAAATTTATTTGCGTGCCTTGTAGATATTTACTATTTAGAATCCTGATTCCTTGTATGTTATCTATTTGCTCATTTTAACCTACGTAGGTACTAAATATATATTTAAATATATAATATTGTAACTATAATTACATCTATCGGCCAAAAGCTCATAAAGGACTTATTGGATTCTTCCAAATGTAGTGGAATCTTTCTGATATTGTAAAATAGTTCTATAACACATAATATTTATCTATATTCCTAACACTAATAATTCATTGTTACCTCATTGTATAACACCAAATATAACAGCGATAGTAGAAATATGGAATTGAATTGACACTAGTAAGAAAATTATTATAAAAAATAAATTATTTTTGCTTATTTTATAGTTTAACAAATCTTATGACTAGAATTATTGTAAATTAATTATAATTATTTTGAATGTCCAATAGTATTCATAGCGTCTTAGAAGTCAATTATTTGCAATTTACACAAATTATTATATTTCAGCGGCTTAAAAAAGTCAATTAAAGAGAAATTGATTATTTACGAATGCTATACATTTAGAAATTAATTTCTAGGACAGCAATTATATTCAAAATTATTTACAGCAACGTCAATTTTGATGTATTTTAGGCTGAAGATGTATGAAAGCTGTAAGTGCTTACAGTTTTGGAGTGCCATGTTTTAATTACGCAATTAGGTTTGCGCTTTATTAACAGGCTAATTATTTGCATTCCTAAAATAAAGACCTATACTATAATTACTTAGAGTACATGCAGTTGGTTAAGGGATATGAGGTTGTATTTTCTCTGTAGGTACAATGTGAAATTGTAAGCAGTTACAAATCAAGGGTGCCACTGACAATATTAGTTCTTTTATAAAAAAACGAGTGTGATAACTAAATGAGAATTTGAATTATATAATTATAATTATTTGACTATTCGGTGTTGTGCTAATCGCTTGTCTTTTCAATGTAGTTAAATATAGTTACTTAACTACAAGACTTAAGAGGGAAGACATGAGACAAAATTCTATTATACACACAGTAGAAAATTATATTCTATCTATTTCATAGTGTATCTCATAGGATATCTTATAGCATTCCTTATAAATATACAATTCTTCATGATAAGATCTCAATGCCCCAATGGGTTGTGATGCTGATCTTGGTTTATGTCGTAGATTACGAGGAAAAACATTAAATGTTATGGAATTATGGTCTACTACGTAACCTTTGAATAGCACCAAATCTTGTTTGCAAATCATAATTATTAATATTCATTAACATTTAATATTCCTTGACAGTTGCAATCCGCAACGTTATTTCAAAGTTTAAATATTATTATTCGACAAGTTACATTTTTAAACAATTAAAGTATATTCATATTTAATAACACAATTATTAATTTATTAATTGGATGTTGTAGTGTAAGATAGTTACCTGATAATTGATTATTATTTTCAAATTTTACGATTTCGGCGTGTTATAAAACTATTATTGAAAGTCACAGATTATACCATTATAAATGTTGTCATTATTTGAAAACTCTAATGTACAGACGCCAGCACATCAACCTACCCGAAACTGTCAAATTTTCCCAATCAACTTTGAATCTTAAGCTTTAGCGATAAAGTTGAAAATCTATTAAATAAATTTGACAGATTGTAGTAGCTTGATGTGCTGGCGTCTGTACATGGAATTATTGATTATAATATAAAATGTGATGAATATATACAGTGAATCATGTACCTACCTTTATTTGTGTCCATCCCTTTTATCATACCTAAGCATAATCAGCCTATAACGTTTTCGCTGGTGGGACAGGGAGTGGGCCGTAATCCACCACCCAGGCCCAGTGCAGGTTGGTAGATGTCACATATCTTCGAATTTTTCGTTTTAGGACATGGCGGTTTCCTCACAATGTTTTTCTTTACCGTTTTGATTGCAGTGGTGATGAAATAATTTACACAAAGTAAAGCGCCTGACTGGGTTCGAACATACGACCTACAACTAGTAAGTCGCAGCCGTTACTACTGGGCCACCACTGCTCCTTGGGCTACCACTGCTACCTTAGAGCTTACTAAAAAAAATTGTTTTTCCCATATGCAAAAAAGCATACTTAATTTATTTTTTTCGGTTTCAAATTCAGCACAGCGGTGCTGTTCTGTAAAAATCTCACCGTGAAAACTTAGTGAAGTGAGCGTGGAGTGAGCTGTCAATAGTGTCAATTCCTAGCAAAAACAAACTCACTTCACCTAAGTTTTCACGGTGAGAATTTTACAGAATCGACCGGCAGAATCTTAAAATCATATTTCACCTCCAACTTTATGCAATTTTGTGTAAGTCGATACCTACGTCACTCTATGCAACAAACGCAATCCCTCTTAGTGGGTACAATATATTGATTAACAGCGCCCACAAAGTAAGAAGTTCGTTAAATCACGAAGCCATTACGACGGTGAACCATGTGTTATCTGTTCGAGAAACTTCAATAATTTAATATTTAGCAACGATATCGCCTCGAGACACGAACTTAACGTGTTAATAGCAACGAACAATCTTCGTAAATTGATAAATTTAGTCCTGTCACACTAGGTAAGATGTTGGGGCCAACGTTGGTGTTGATGGGTCATGGTGTTGGGCCACACATTGGCTCCTCATTTCATATTTTGATTTCTGAAATGAAAAAGAAAATTAAATCGAACTTTAGTTATTTGTTGGCGTAGGCACTTTTTTATAAATTTTTCAGGAGTTAAATTACCAGGTTATTCATATTCAGGAGGTGTTTTGACAATAATACCACTGTTAGTCATCAGAATAATTAGGGAAAAGCAAAAGAAACCAAAAGATACGTTCTTAGCCTTTTATCAGCACTTTTTCACCTTACTTGGTATAATTATGATAATTTATTGCAGACCGCATTTACCCCAATATTGGTTCCAATATGTGGATCCACTAAAACGATCAAAATTAAACCTCGCATCAAGGTAATATCATCGCTAAATAATTTACAATAAGGCCTCATTTACTACACCCTTTTTAATCTACACTCAGTTTCGCAAGCCATAGACTAGACCATAGAGAATGATGTGAGAGCTCGCAAGCTTTCTCTTTGATAGTTGGCCGCCATTTTGAGTTACAGTAATGGTCGGTATGACGTGAGTTATGCGCCCGTGTCATTTGAACTAAACTAATGTTGGTAGTGCTAGTGCCGTTAATGCAGGTTAAATCGAAAAGTAAATAACGTAATTTATGAATCAAGATGATAGACTGATTGATTGTTTATCTGTGCTTGTCAAAAATAAGAAAATTGGCGCGAATTTTGACAGTTTCTTTAATTTTTGTCACTGCCGCATTTGTCAAATCGTCATTTGTTATATTCGCTCTCGTTACTGTCTTTAAATATTTTTTGAAATCCTTTTTTTTAAATAACCAGTTTAATAATAATGAATTACAATCTAACCTAGTTATAAGACATAAGCAATTGTAATCTGAATAAGTTATTATTATTACAAAAGTAGGTACTGTAGACAATTACCACAGTTTGAGCAAGTTTATAAAACTAATATCGACCCGTTGTATTCTGAAAGCTTCAGTTCAAACAAAATTTTTTTTTCGGATGGTATCGAGATTATTTGTCTAAAACAAGTCAATTTAATCACACTAATATTAAAAAGGCGAAAGTTTATAAGTGTGTGTTTATATGTTTGTTACTTCTTCATGCTCAAACGGCTGGAACAATTTTGATAGGTATGGAGGTAGCTAACACCCTGGATTAACATATACCTATATATATTTTTTGATAGCCTATTTTGTGTCCCACTGCTGGGCAAAGGCCTCCCCTTTTTCCTTCCAAACCATGTCTTGTGCGATCTCTGGCCGTGTTGGCCTTGCAAAAGTTATTAGATCGTCACGCCACCTTCGCCTTGGTCTACCTCGACGGCGATGTCCTGCCTCAGGCGTCCAGTGAGTGACGATCTTTGCCCATCTCTCCGGGTGCATTCGGCTACTTTTTAACCCGATATTCCCACGGGATCGGCATTCACGCGGGTGAAACCGCGGGGCGCACCTAGTTACTGATAATTGTAGGTTTAGTAGGTAATACCATGATATGGTGTAGAAGTCTAAAGAACCACCTTCCTAACTTCACAATAAGGGGTTTATTTATAAACGAAATGAAATTTAAGAGACATTTAAACGTCTAAAATGTATGGTTAAACAGTCGCTAATCATTACTTTTATTTATTTATTTATTTATTAAGGCACATCAACAACACAAACACAAACATTTACAAATAACAGTGAACAGAGACATGGACCAGTGTTTACGTCAATTACAGACGTGCACAGCATTCACAACAAAAAAAGAGAAGAAAAAACACAGCATTCACGTTACAAAAGGAGAAAAAAATAATAATAAAAATAATCAACAATATTATAAGAAAAGAAAAGAACAAAGAACAAAAACTCAAGCTAAAATCTCGGTAGCAAAGAGAAAACCTCATCAACTTAGACATTGAACATTGATTATTATTATTATTGAACATTGATCATTGATTATTGTTGTAAATAGACCAATTATATTATATTATTTTGACTACAGTTGTCTGCAGTCTTCAGTCTTCCCCTCATTAATAATCTTAGATCTGAAACATGCGGGATGGTCGTGAAAGATATCTAAAACTAGATAAGAAGATATCTAAACTTAACTTTAAGTAACGTTTATTAATAAAGGGTTAGAGTTGAGGTAGCGATACCTGCTAGTAGTTTGAGGCGTCCATTACTTGAGCTTTCTAAATAAAAGACTGCTCTTGCAAAAAAAAAAAAAACTTCAACTCTTCGGCAACTTGGGTTCATAGTTATTTTGGAACAAATTGTAGGTACTTGTTCCCTTCCTGATATCTCTACTCAAAATTGGTCCAGCTGTTTGAGCGTGAAGAAGTAACAAACATATAAACACACCCCCACACACACACACTCACAAACTTTCGCTTTTATAATATTAGTGTGATTCACGTCTTTCACATTTTAATTCACGCTACACAGACATAACATCTCGCGTGTATTTCCCAAAAGGTTAGGCAGAGGTGTACCTATAGTACCTACACCCACATTTCACCAGTTTTGTATAAGTCCCATGTAATAAGGGCGCTCTTATTGTCGTCACACGGCCACTAATCCAGACCGCGAGCTGTTATTGAGATACTCCTGAAGGAAAACCCCAATAACACTTTGCCCAACCTGGGAATCGAACCTAAGACCCTACACTCAGCAGTAGCTCTTGCGACCACTGAACCAACAAATTCACTAAAATCAGATTAAAAAATATAACCTCATTCCATTCATGTTAATAACTTGTAAGCAAAACTGGCAAATAAAATATCATCTTACACCACTAATAACGAGAAATAGAAACATCACTATCTATCGGTTTCTCAGATCGATTGTTCCAACAATCACGGGATATTTTCCGTTGTAATTTTATCTGCTTATAAAGTGATGCAAAAATACAGTGCGAACAGAATATTTTGTTGAACAGACAGCCTATTAGGTATCCTGTGGGAACTGTCGGAGGTAACAAACCGTGTTTTGTTACATACAACTGTTCTTAAATTGCGCTCAATAATTACGTACTATTTGTTCTCGTGTGTTTGTTTGTTTCTTTGTTCGTAACTGGGAGTAAAGTATTAGTTATGGAACGGAGTCTTAGATTTATTGGTGTTCTACTGTCTAAAAATGAATCTCTTTTTACGAGGTTTTAATGTGAGGAGGCATGAGGAACCCGGCCTAGAATCAAAAATTCGAAGACAGCTGGTGACATCCACCAACCCGCTCTGGGCCCGCAAGGTGAATTATGGCCCACTCTCACAGGCCTGTGTCCCAGCTGTGGGAACATTAAAGGCCGATTATGTAAGAGGTTTTAATGTAGGATGCGATCATTTACCGATAAGTAGATATTACGTTAGACATTCTAGATTTCTTGATGCATTCACCCGAAAAAAAGTTCCAGTATGGTTTTAGAAGTAAATACCTACTTCTCAACCAAGTTTGAATTAAAATATGCCACTATATGAAATGCTTGGAAGTGAGGCATAAGTCATTGTTTTATTTAAACTTTATTACCAAAACTAAGAAATTGCTCTCGAAAATGAGAACCGTAATGATGGGAAATACAGCCCCAGTGAGAATTAATAGCTCAGGGTAGTGGTAACAGAATCATAAGCCTCGTATATCTAAAAGAGTTGACTGCGAGATATTGAATTTAGTGTGAACACTTGGAGCATTATTTAATTGCGTGTCAGCGCCGCGGCGCCTCGCGCGGTGAGAGGTGATACCCAGTGGAGCGATTGACGAGGAGCTGGGCAAAACAGAGGTTTGTTTTGTTTATCATTCTGATCATTTAAGAGCAGTGGTGGCCCAGAGGTACCAGCCCCTACTTATTAGACATAGATCGTGGGTTTGACTCCAGTTATGCGCTTTACTTTGTGTAAATGCTTTCATCACCACTGCTCTCAAAACGGTGAAGGAAACATCGTGAGGAAACCGGCATGTCCTAGAACCAAAAATTGGAAGACATGTGACATCTACCAACCCGCACTGGGCTCGCGTGGTTGATTACAGACCACTCCCTCTCGAAGAGAGGAGGCCTGTATACGTGGAATATTATAGACCGGTCAGAAATATATGAGATAGTTTAGGTAAAAAGCAAAGTCAAAGTCAAATCATTTATTTCAAATAGGCACATTAAAGGCACTTTTGAACGTCAAAAAAAAAACTAAATAGAAATGATTCTAGTCGCCCATTCCAAAAGGTAGTTTTCGTATGGCGAAGAATGGGCAACTCACTTATCGTTACAAATAATTGAGCTGACTCCAACCATCATTCATCATCATCATTATTTCGGATGAATACGTTTCCATTGTTGGGAAAAGGCTATAATAGGCAGATTGCCTGGTCACAAAAGGACCTCAGGACCTCGGACAACAAACCGTAGTCCGTCCTAGTACAATAGTTTGTAATAGTAGTAATTTTTTCTTCAATATTTGCCTGTGAACAGTGTGCAGTGATAGTTCGCGGTAATGGGACTGTCAGGTGTTTGAAGAGCACATATCGCTGTTTATTTTCGCATTCCCTGAACTGTAACACTGTGTGGATTTGTTTATTTTTGTCGTAACAACCTCGCGACCTGACACTCTGTGCGTCTGAATGATGTATTGTTATAAGCTAAGAATTAAAGCGATAGGTACGAGCACCTAATTTTTGTTTTGCAGATTTGTTGTTGTGTTTATAGATTGTGTTTTGTTGTTTATTTAGTGTAGTTTATTTTTGTAAACGAAATGAGATTCTATGAACTGATACATAATCAGCCGATAATGTTCCCACTGCTGGGACAAGTGGGACACAGGCCTCCTCTCTTCGAGATAGAGTGGGCTATAATCTATCACGCGGGCCCAGGGTTGGTAGATTTCACATGTCTTCGAATTTTTGGTTCCAGGTTTTCTCACAATGTTTACCGTTTTTAGAGCAGTTCTGAACTCATTGAACTAAAAATACCAATAAAGTAGAGCTATATTTAATTAATCAACCTCAGTTTGTCAATCAAATATAGCTCGTAGTTTTACCTTTTTTTCTTTTTCTTATTGAAAAAAAATTGCCAATGAAAGGCCATACAACTCATTGTAAGGCCTAAAAAGGCCACTTTGACAGAATCATAAAAGGATAATATTATGAATCATAATATGGCGAAGACAGTCCGTGTTTTTCTTTTTTCGCTGCACTACGTAGATATAATCAAAAAGATTGGGATTGGATTGATTGGTATTTTAGCACCTAGACAAAAAAATAACTGAAAAATCCTTCACCAATGGGATTTGATACGAATAACTTGTCCATTATGATTCATAATGTTATCCTTTTATGATTCTGCCAAAGTAGCCTTTACTGGCAACAAAGCTACATCACAACAAGCTCATACCTCTTATAAAACACCATCGTTCAGCTTATTATTTTCACGGTTACTCATCCCAAGTGCCTGTCAGGACGCTCATATTACGTGTGGCCTGTAGGTAATAGCAAATTGCGATTATTATGTTACAGCCTAACGAGGTGCTTGCGACTTTCCCTATAATCGGGCAGTACACCGACTTCCCGACCGCTTTTGTTAGCCTCACTCGATGTGGCCTCACTTGATGTAGCCGCACTTAGGCGCTTGGCGAATGTATGATAATGTGTGCAGCGAGTAATGGTGGAGAGTGGTAATTTTAGAGACTGTTTTGAAGTTAACGGGTAATGAAATTATATTGTGATCTGTGCATAGAAGTTTAAGGAATAAGTTCGTTACCCCTTTGTAATGCAGATGCCCCGTTGGTCTCGTGGTCGCAACGCGGACTACTGAGCGTGGGGTTCGATTCCCAGGTCGAGCAAAGTGCTATTGGGTCCTGCGCCTGATCTCTCTCCAGTCGTGCCGAATTGCGGTCCCATCGGAATATGAAAGTGCGGAAAGAGTGAGTGCACCTGTGTCCAATCTAAATCCGCTGTATGGTATTTTCTCTAGCTTTATGCTTTACTAGCTGCGCCTCGCGGTTTCACCCGCGTAAGTGTCGATCCCGTGGGAATATTGAGATCAAAAGTAGCCTATATGTTAATCCAGGGTGTCAGCTACCTCCATACAAAATTTTATTAAAATTGGTCCAGCCATATAAACACAGACACACACACACTCACAAACTTTCGCACAAAAAGGTACAAAGGCGGACTTAATGCCTTAGGCATTCTCTACCAGTCAACCAAGGGTGGTGAAGAGATTGGATGGCAGGTGCTGTGGTTGAGAGGAACAATGATGAAAGAAAACCTATTAAAACTAGCTTTATTTTTTGTTTCTAATAAAACTAAATTATGACTACTGAGATGATGACTAAATAGATAATTATGGGAGAAAAAGGCAAGTTACGCCGACCCCAATTGGGATAACGGCAGGAGAATGATGACTGATGCTGAATGCTAAATGAGACGACCCAGTTACTGGGTAACACGATGCCCCATTGGTAAGACTGGTTGTCAGACGTTTGGGCTTCAGACTGCCCGTAACGACTGTCAAAGATCTACGAATGACAGCCGGGTGTAAAGGCTTAACGTGCTTTCCGAGGCACGGAAAGGTCTCGATATGTAAAGGACGGTCACCCATCCACGGACCAACCGCGGCAAGCGCAGCTTAACCTTGATCGATCGAACTGTGTTGCTGTTATCTTTTAGCCACGAGCTCCTCTTCAAACTTCATCCCTATGCGAAATTTCGATCGACAAGCTTTCCACTGTCGACTCCCGGCCACCGTAGGCGCGGGCCTGTGGGCGGAGAGTAATGGGTAGCTCACCGTCTGATCAGGACCAGGCCCGTGCCAGACGGCGCGTACGTGTTCCACGCGCGCTTCCTATAGATGTCAGCATCGAGGAAGGCCCCTTAGGGCCGAAGCCTGCCGGGTCAGCGGGATTTTCCGAAAGGGTTACCGCTGGCCCGGAACATAAAGGGCTAAGGAAGGAACATGGGTAGGTCAGTAAGAGTCTGACACTCCCTTCCGCTCCACCCAGAGCGGAAGGGGTCATTTGATGATTTCCCATCCGCAAAAAAAAAAGCTTTCCAATGTATTACTTCAATATGAAGAGACATTGATAAAAATTGCCACCAATTTTTGCAACTATTACAAAGAAGCCAAGTAATCAAGTAATATAATATTTTATTGGTAAACGTAGTCATACTTGCAGATTGTTAACTAAATTGTTTCATATCATAAAGTCAATTCTACGCCATTTAGGGAACCTGTCCAGTAACGAGCGAAGCTAAAGATATTGCTTTATTATTAGGTATATTACCTATGTTTACCGATTGATAAGCATGTGTTAAGTAACACGTATGATTTAACGCTTATTTCGCTTCGGGATAGACGTACCTAAAGCAAAATGGTGTTGAAACTTAGGTATTTAGGTAAAGCCTTATGGCTAGGTGCAAGAGAAACATGTTGTAGATTTTCAAGACTTATGGACGTGTTCACACTTCAGACTCAATAAGAAACAATAACCTAAACACGAGAGCAGTGGTGGCCCAGTGGTATCGGCCGCGACTTACGAGTTGTAGGTCGTAGGTTTGAACCCAGACAGGCGCTTTACTTGTTTAAATTATTTCATCACCACTGTTCTTAAAACGGTGAAGGAAAACATCGTGAGGAAACCGGCATGTCCTAGAACCAAAAATTCGAAGACATGTGACATCTACCAACCTGCACTGGGCCCGCGTGGTGTATTACGGCCCATTCCCTCTCACTGAGAGGAGGCCTATGTCGCAGCAGTGGGAACATTATAGGCTGATTATGTATGTATGTTACATAATGTCCGCGTTGCGAAAGATTTGATTTGTAAACAGGGGGCCTAAAAAGGCCACTTTGGCAGAATCATAAAAGGATAACATAATGGACAGTTAACCGTTCAGTTAATAGTATCAAATCGCATTGGTGAAGCATTTTTCAGTTTTTTTTTGTCTGTGCTAAAATACCAATCAATCCGATCCAAATCCAATCCCAATCTCTTTGATTATACCTACGTAGTGCAGCGAAAAAAAGAAAAACACGGACTGTGTTCGCCATATTACAATTTATAATGTTATCCTTTTGTGATTCTCGAAAGTGGCCTTTTTTGGCCCCCAAAAAGCCTCGTACTAACTGGTAGTGTAGCTACGAAGGCAATACTATAACAAAAAGCTTCTCTGCCACTGGCAGAACTCCCTATGTTTACAATCACAATACAATCACGGTAAGCGTATCAGTGCCGACAAGAGCAACAATTGCTTATTATTGTAATATGACGGGCTGCAGTAATGCACTTTATATTGTTTATCGTTCTGTAAGCAGGGGAAATAAAGAAATAAAAGGGTTTTGTAGAGGTATAGGAATGGTATTGGTAGTGTTTTATTTTGTGAAAGAAAGATGATTCATTGGGGAAGGCTTGGTTATTGAAGCTTTTTCTAAATATATCTAATACTAGCTTCCGCCCGCGGCTTCGCCCGCAAGGTATGTCGATAAAAACTATCCTATGTCCTTCCCCAAGATGCAATCTATCTCTCTGCCAAATTTTATCGAAATCCGTTCAGTGGTTTAGGCGTGAAAAGGTAACATACAGACAGACAGACAGACAAAGTTCTTTCGAATTTATAATATTAGCACAGATATTAGTATGGATTGGGAATTCATCACTAAAAAGCTCAGGTGCAGACTACTAGAGTGGTTGTCAGACTTTCGGTTTTATTCAACACTTTACTGTGTTGATTTCGAGAACGGACCTAGTCAGGGTTCAAATAGTGCAGAGTTGCAGATTATTTTACTCACAAGGGAAGAAAACGAAGCACTTCTTTTTAAAAAATCCGCGAAGATAAAATGTCTGCCGTAAAAATAAAAATAAAACAGGTTATGTACTAAATTGTGGGGAAAAAAGTCGTTTAAAATAAAATAAGTCCCAATGTGGTACAGAGATAGGTACTGTTGATGCTTTTCTTTCCCTGATCGGTTGTACAAAGACTGAGGATGCTACCGCTGCGCGCACGCACAATACGTGCCGACAACAACGAGATAGAAACATTCCAATTTCAAATTGTTGTCATTATTTTTCCCATACGATGCATTGAAGAATTCCATTTTTCAACCGATCTAACGTTTGTAAAGATTTTTTATTTTTTCTTGAGTTAGAAATGCTTGTGTTACTGTGCAATTTTTTATAATATATTGTATTGGAGAAAATAATTTTTTATTTAGCGTCGTTATTTCGTATTAGTTTGAAACAGAAATTAAAAGAAAATCAAACTTCCCGACCCCTGAAATACGAAACTTTGAGCATGACAAGCAAAATACGCGCTTTGACGTGGAGTTACGGAAACCAGCCCGTATTACCTATTACCTATGACAACTATGAATTATTTGTTTATTTTTATCCTGTGTTGTCCCACTGCAGTGCAACGGCTTCTTTTTCTCCTTTCCACTCTTCTTTGGCTTGAGCTAGAGTGGACCAATCCTGTCTGTAGGCGTTAAGCTCACCCCGCCATCTTGTCGCCGGCCGTTTTATGATAAGATGGCGGGCGGTGGTAGACTTGGCCCATGACTCGTTCGACATGCGGCAAACGGGTCCGTGATTTAAAAAAAAAACAAAATTTCTGAAGAAGTATTAATTATTTTTCTATATTTAATTAAATAAATATAAATTATATTTTTAAATATTAGTATAAAAAAAATATAAAATCATTTAAAAATATAAAAAATAGTAGCCCACCGGTATCGGGAACAGGGTCCAAGCTACCGGCGGCGGCGGTCAGGGCTCCAGAGAGAGGAACCTCCTAACAATACGGGCCGTGTCCGGAAGTACCGCTTTCTGGATCAAGCCCTTGATCCAGCTGCCCAACGAGAGCCTCCTCAGGTGTTGGTCGAGGCACTTGGCTATTAGTCCATTGGCTGTCACGACTATCGGTACAATGATCGCTGAGTTCACATCCCACATGTCAACAACCTCGTGAGCCAAGTCATTTATTTATTTATTACCTTACAAATGAAGCACATCCAATATTAAAGTTAAATAACCACGCACATACAATATCTAAGTACAAATTATACGGAAACAATTCCAAAGTCCAACCTCTTGATATTCAAATTCTCTCATTGTAAGATAAATTAAAACGATACTAATCATTTAATTGCTGGCCTGAGATATCATCATCTTATTGTTTGCGTATCACAACGGGTAGAACTACCGGGTAAATTTGTCAAAGGCCAAGCTAACTTTGAGGCTATAAATAAGGCGGAAAGATAGAAAATCTGAGCCCTTAAATTACATGATAATCGAAATAGTAATAAAATGTTGCAAAATATGAATATTGTGCATTGGAATAGAAACAGCCGGTCGAGTCTGTAAAAATCTGACCGTGAAAACTTAGGTGAAGTGAGTTTGTTTTTGCTGGGAATTGACACTATTGACAGCTCACTCCACGCTCACTTCACCTTAGTTTTTACGGTGAAATTTTTACAGAATAGCACCGCAGATCGTAGTACACTAGCCTACCTATAAACAAGGCTAGGACGAATAATATTAAAAGGATTGGTTAAGAACATTTTTGAAATGTCTTATTTAAAAATTTTTTTTTTCTAAAATGTTCTTAAGTAACTTTTTAGACCTTTGTATCCTGCTGCGTATGAAGTTTCATTGAAATCGGTTTATTAATTTCCAAAAACAAGAGCTTGAAAGTTTTTACGAAATGCCGTAAACGCTCATAAAAAAAATTTGGAATATCACATTTAGGAAAACATAGGTTCTTCTGGCCTCATCCAAAACCGCGAGCACATAATTACTCCGTACACGTAGTAGGTGTGATTGCCTACCCCATTGACTTATGACCACCATTGACTACAGACTACAGTTACAAAACTTTCATTAGCTACCTTACGTAATGTCTTGTTTTGAAGTAATTGCGGCTTATTATTGCTCTGCTCTCAGCATTCTCGTTAGAACTAACATGATTAGCGGGCTTAAAGGTTCTGTACTGTTGTTTCCTTGTGTTGGGAATGTGAGTTGTTACATTATTGTGTGAAAAATATGGATTGAGTTAATTACGTACCTACTTTGCAATTATTTTTAGGATTCCGTACCCAAAGGGTAAAACGGGACCCTATTACTAAGACTCCGCTGTCCGTCTGTCACCAGGCTGTATCTCATGAACCGTAATACTTAGACAGTTGAAATTTTCACAGATGATGTATTTCTGTTACCGCTATAACATCAAATACTAAAAACAGAATAAAATAAATATTTAAGGAGGGCTCACATACAACAAACGTGGTTTTCTGTGGTACGGAACCCTTCGTGTGCGAGTCCGACGAGCACTTGGCCAGTTTTTATAATATCTTTGCTTTCGTTTCCAAAGTCCACTGAAAGTGTTTACTGACTTGCCATTTTCTAATACTCGTAGTTCATAGTCAGCACGCGTTGATCAGATTTGGTTTTGGTTCAACTTTTAGTCCATGTTTTGATAAACACTAGGTACATTAAAACCAGACGCAGGGTGTTCGATCTCGAGCTTCCTCTATGCTCGATAGATGGCGTTGCACCATTTTGGTGTTTCGCATTTAAGGGTTAGAACAAATTAATTTTTTTGTACTCGTTTGGAAAGAATGTGCCAAACACAGAGAGTCATACAAAATCAAAGGAAAAACGGACATATAAGGTAGAAGATATAGAGGTTCATCATCATCATTTCAGCCAAAAGACGTCCACTGCTGGACATAGGCCTCCCCCAAGCACTTCCACTTCGACCAGTTCTGTGCTTCTCGCATCCAACGGGTTCCTGCGGCCTTCACAATGTCGTCGGTCCACCTTGTGGGAGGCCTTCCAACGCTACGTCTTCCGGTACGTGGTCGCCACTCCAGAACCTTTCGGCCCCATCGACCATCTGTTCTGCGAGCAATGTGCCCTGCCCACTGCCACTTAAGTTTGGCAATTCTGCGGGCTATGTCGGTTACCTTGGTTTTCCTGCGGATCTCCTCATTCCTGATTCGATCACGCAGGGAAACTCCAAGCATAGCCCTCTCCATTGCCCTTTGGGTGACTTTTAGCCTTCTTATAAGGCCCATTGTGAGCGACCACGTTTCAGTGCCATAAGTCATCACTGGCAACACGCACTGGTCAAAGACTTTCGTCTTGAGACACTGCGGTATGTGGGACGAGAAGATATTGCGTAGCTTCCCGAACGCTGCCCAGCCGAGTCGGATTCGACGATTGACCTCTTTCTCGAAGTTAGACCTACCTAACTGGACAGTTTGTCCTAGGTAAACATGCTCGTCCACGACTTCGAGTGTAGCGTCTCCGATCTTTATGGGAGTGGGTGTTACATTTATAGAGGTTAATTAAAGAAAAAGGCGATTAAATAAAAATAGGCTATGGAATACTCTTGCGAAAATATATTAATTTCGAAGTCCAGAATGCTGACCAAAAAAGTTATTAGTTTACCAACCCCAATTTACTTCGAACAAAAGTAAGCCACAAAACGATCTCTAATAAAAGATCTCGCCATTGTGTATTTACTATAATGACGTGACTATTAGGACTAAGTGCCCCTGTTTCGTGAGACGACACGTCACAGGTTAAGTGGGTCTGTACTATAAAATTTTACTGCACACTGGCTGGTAACGATTGTTTAACTTAAAATGGAATGCCGCTGTACGAAAGATTATGGTTTTTAAAATTTGTGCTGCTGTATTTTTGTTTCGTTGATTATTGGTTTTTAATTAGTTCGAAAACAAAAGTGATTGGAGTGGAGTTGAAAAAGTCTGTTTTTATGGTAGGTTTCATTAGAATAGCTTCTACAGAATTAGAACTAAGAACTTGATCTCGTTATTTGCTTATATAAGAATAGTTAATAGTAAGCATTAATGTGCTTTACTTTGTGTAAATTAATACATCACCACTGGAAATGGAGGAAACTGTCATGTCCAGAAACAACAATTTTAAAACTTGACATCAAAATACTTTACAACAAATATGAATGTAAGTAAGGTTTCTGTAGTTTCTGCCTAACTCCCATGGAAAAAAGGCAGGAGTTTACACAGAATGTAAATTTTAATCTGAGTTCACAAAGAACTACTGCAACATCATCTACGTGACTTACTAAAATAATTATTAGAGTAGACCACACGCCAAGAACTTCATCCCCTCACACAAAAATTTGCACACTGTCATCATCACCATCTGAAAACAAAAGAAAACCCACAATCAACTCCCATTATCAGCATTCCTAACATGCCCATCTTCCTATAATCACCCTTACACTCGCAACAAAAATCCTTTACAAAAATAAAAGAAGTTCTCCGATATAAGGCAACATGACGACGCAAGCCTCGTTATTTTATTCAAGCGAGCAACAACTTCATCTAGTGGTGAAGTACGGTGTTAATTAAACAGACTGTTATACAGGTGTCCTTGTCTTGCATGCAGTTGAGGTATGCTCTGTTTCATTATTATAACATGGTACGCTTTGGGGTGAGGGGTTGACAACATTTTGGATGTTTCTTTACTATTTTTTTAGGACGTTGCCGTCGTCGTCGTCGGAGAAATATTTCTCACTGCAGTGCGATTCTGTAACCATCTCACCGTGAAAACTTAGGTGAAGTGAGCGTGGAGTGAGCTGTCAATAGTGTCAATTCCTAACAAAAACAAACTCACTTCACTTAAGTTTTCACGGTGAGATTTTTACAGAATCGACCGGCTGGAATAAGTTTTACAAAATCTTTATCATGTAATCCGACTTTTGTATTGGTGCTGTCAATACACAAAAAACAGCAAGTGTTGTTGGGTCATTAACCCCTCTTTGTATAGTTGTATGGTGTGCTACGACCGTAGGAACAGCTGCAATAGCAATCTTTTCTTGATAATTATTCATTTATTGTTGCCCCAAATCACCTGCACTGAGAGGAACAAAAATAATTGACAGTAGGAAATAACAAGTTTAGGCTTCATAAGTCACATTCCATTACACTACCACGCCTGTTTACTTGACATTTACCTTTTAATCCTAGATCTACAATGACCTACAACATTACCTGCATCTCAATAATACTTGTGGACTTGTGGTAATATTCATACTGATATTACTGTGAGACAAAACATGTTGGCGACCCCTGGACTGCTAGTATGAGTAGCCGCATTTGCACATTTGATAAGATCGTCAAAGTGACATAAAATTGTGCCGGCAGCGTTCAGAATGGCTACCTCCGTGTAACGTACGTATTGTATCGTCGAGTACAACAAGGGTTGGGATATTTTGTCTAGGAATACGAGCGGTATTGGCTTTCGACAGTATTTTGACACTGACACTGACATTAAGTGTACAAATTGAAAATGGTGGTAGATGCAAAAGCAAAGATTTGTTTCTATGATTTAGAATTTTTGTTTAAGCAAAGTCCTTACGAGGTGACTAAAGGTTAAAGGGCCGATAATATGACTTGGCCAAAACACTGGCTGCTTTTTTTTCAGAACTGGTGAATTTCTCCGGCATAGATATCCCTTATTCGGGAACTCCAAGAACCGCAGAGCTTTATTACTTATTTGACGTCTTTTGAAATACACAAAAGAACCCCATGTTCAAAATTAGATGTCCCTGTCGGAACGCAGGGTGTAGTTGTGGAGACATGGCGCAGACTATGTTCCACCTCCTATCCTGCCCTCTGTGTCTCAAAAAATACAACCATAGCGACCTCTGTGCTGCCACCGACGATGCCATGGAAGTGACGAAGTTTTGGGCCAACAAAATTTAATACACTGTCGTGAGAATAGAAGATGACAATGGCCTGTTTATTTACATAATTAATTAAATTAAAAAATCTACAAAAAAAAACTTTTAAACGACATAAAAAACAAACTTCTATTCGGTGTAGTCCTATAGTTATGGATCAATTTAGGTATTCTATTTTTCCCGTAAAATTTACTTTTTATACTTGCGTGTTTATTCTGCGGGGCGGCGATATAGGAAAAAAGCAAATAGTGAAAGTTAGAAAACTTTATGATCAACTTGATAATCTCACAGAAATTATTGATACTTATAAATTGCTTTTAACTACTTTCAGTATAATAAAACCAGGATTGGAATATTAATTATTTTCATCTTAGAATTGTCTTTATGGTCGTGCTAGTACCTCCCTAGTTATGGGTCTAGTTAGGTCACGTTTCACAGACAAAGCATATAGGTTTTATGTCTTAATTTAGAGAGCCACTGACCAAGCCTCCATATTTATAAGGAATGCCTGGCATTTAGATAAACAACTCTATAACGTTGAAGTACGGTTAACTTATGTACTAGTAATAGCTGGGAAAACTGATCGTTTGGGAACGTTGTGGTTTGCTCAATACGAGTCCAGTGATTTTTATTTGCAAACAGTGATACTGATAATGTTGATATTTTTTTTTAAGTAGGGCAGGTCATAACGGTGCTAATAGTCAAACTGATAATGTTGATATTTTCATTAAACTAGGGCAGGTCATAACGTTGCAAATAGTGATACTGATAATGTTGATATTTTTTTAAGTAGCCCCCCTATTTAATAACTGTGAAAAACTGACATGTGATGTTTTAGTCTCGATGCAGCTTTGATCATTAATTTATTGTTTTCTTACCCAACGTTGAAAAATTCAATCGGAAGTTAGATTACAAGGATACTACATCATGTTTAACACTTTCTGGGACACTAAACGCCTCCTGACGTACATAATAACAATGGAACTTCTATTCTTCTATCTCGTTCAGTGATTTTCTCTTCAACCGATTAATAACCTTAAACTTACAGAATAGTGATCATACAATCAACATATTTCATACCCACCTTGGTACAATATTAACTGTTATAATGCCGATGCCCTACTTATTAATCATTCCGTACAGTTACAACCATGTTGTTATCATGAAGATAATTGGCGCTGATCACCCAAAAAAGGAAAGGCCTCTTACTAATAAATATTCCGAATTCTCATACCTTTTACCCAGAGCATAAGTCTAAGCATAGATAGACTTTTTTGCGTTTGCGCATGAGTCAAAACAGTTTTGTTTACCGTCGACAGAACAGTCCAGTCAGTACCATTTATAAAGCTGCCGTCTCCTAGAACAGCGGTTGCCACATCAAAATGATGGCACCAGGGTTTTACTTTACGGTGTCAAAAAACGCTCTCACACTTGAATATACTTTCATAAATAACGTTTCAGTGACGTCATTCGACGGTAAATTGCGAACGCTATGTTACGGCCGCAGCCTTAGGAAACCCTAGCTTAAGGGGCAACTAGAATAAATTATATTTTCTGGTAAATGTTGACGTTCAAAAGTGCCTTTCATGGCCTACTTGAAAGACATGATTTGACTTTAAGTTTTAGTGTAGCCTGGTGTCAGTTTTTTCAGCCGATCTTTATCAAGTTTGTCTATTAGGCAAATATTTTGAAATTGTAATCGCCATCATTGTTTTTGGAACGAATTTTCTTATAGCAATTCATATTTTGCATCCATGGCAAATGAGTAACATAAGTGTCGTGACGGTCCCCTCTTTGAGGAGTGGCTGAAGAGGCGCCACGACGTCCTCACCTTCCGCCTAACGCAAGTCCTCACCGGGCACAGCTGCTTCGGGAGGTTCCTGTTCCGGATACGGCGGGAGGAAACGGAGGGAATGTCTGGGTGTCACCATTGTGTGGATCGCCCGGAGGACACGGTGGAGCATACGGTGGAGGTCTGCCCAGCTTGGGCAGAGCCCTCCCGCTCCGCCCAGAGCGAGAGAAGTTATTTGACAATTTCCCACCCAAAAAAAAAAAACGGTCAAAATGCTAAGTACACCTTTTCCTCGATTTAGTTCATTCGCCTAGTGTGTAAAAGCGAAAGGAATTTCGTTCTAAGCGGTTGTCCTACAACTCTCTCGACTAATTTTTTATTGATTGAAATTCTGTGTAAAGACAATTTTGTCTCTGGTCTACGCATAGCCTAAGTTTCCTTTATCGGGCCACAGTTTAGCTTAAAAGGCTTATCTATCATACAATGCCTTTGTGCGGTTGCTTAATGCTCCGTTACATTTTAGGAACATATTTTAGAGCCTCTGGTGCTAAATAACAATAAGTTATGTAGTCTACATTGTTAAAATTTGATCTTTGATATTATTATCTTGATGTGAGTAATGGAATATTAACGGTCTTATTCATAATAAGTTATAGAACATCTAAAGTCTTGCTAATGTCTCGTTGTCAAAAATTGTTATTCATAAACGCATTTTAGCCCTAAAACGTTCTATAAACCTACTATAAAGTTATGAAACCCAGAAGCCTACTATAACAGTACTATAAGGAAAAAAAAATGGCCGACTCTTACCAGCTGATAGAAAATGACATTTGACCTACAATACAAATGTAACTTAAGCAGTTGTATTTAATATAAGTTGCACTTCTGTTTAACCAATTTAGTTAGTTATTATATAACTACAATGCAAAATAGAAGCGAGGAAAAATATAACGAAGGACATAATTCGTCACATCCACGGCAAACTTACGAATCTGCAGAAAATGCATTTTACAGGGAATGTTAAGTTTTTTTTAGTAACAGCTAAGTACCGTGGTACATTTGGTTTGGTTTGTTTGGTAAGATTTAATCTTAAAAAAGTAGTATTTTTAAAACCAAATGTACCACGGTACCTATATACCTAGGTATAGGTACCTGTTACTAAAAAAAACTTATCATTCCCTGTAAAATGCATTTTCTGCAGATTCGTAAGTTTGTCTTGGATATGAGGAATAGCAACAAGAATTACTGTGGGACGCTGCTGCTTTGGGCTGTGGAAACAACGCTTTCAATGTCTTTAACATGCAACAACCATAGTGGCTAGAGCAGTCCTTTACAATATTGCAGTTGACCATGGAGACATTCAGTTAGAGGGTAGGTAGCAATATCAATGAATATCATACAGTCACCCCAAGAAGTTGCAAGGGGAAATGCAAATGCTACCTATTTTACAAACTTTTCAGGAAACATTCCACCGAGGTAGCCTCACTTTACCAGGTTAGAGGTACATCTTCCCACTTGTGTCCGGAGACGGTTCAGGGACTTCCGTGTGGATCATGTAGGTTTACACCCTGCAGGGAGATGCTCCAGTAAGATACTCCAGGGAGTGGTTGTGAAGCTATGTCGCAAACCATGCTCCGCCTCCTATCCTACCCTATGTGTCCCAAAACATGCAGTCAAAGTGACCTCTGCGCTGCCACTGACAACATTGTGGAAGTGACAAAGTTTTGGGTCAACAAGATCTAAAATACAGTCGTCCCCGCGACACAAAGAAGATAAAGAGGAAACATTTTAGCAAGTAGTGCATTAATAAAAAGCTTATACATATACAGATATCAGTTTAATTTATTTATTTTTAAAATACTCTAAACTTTAATTCGGCTTCTAGAACTTGTGCTAGCAGAACAACATTTTTAAAATGTTTCTTTTCATTTGCTATCTATGCCACCTCTTCTGTTTATTATTTGTAGTGAAGCACCATTCTTCCTACTGTCCTGAAATACAAAATTAATGTTATAATTCTTTCTCTTCATCAAACGAAGTTCTTGACATGCTTACTCAGGAACTTTGTAACTTATAAGTAAATAGGATAGGCACCTAATTCGTAAATCATGCCAGGCCGCCTTTTTCCCCTTTTTCGCGTTGGTGTCAGTCAGTATGTGTTTTTATTTTCTATCTTCTTATTGTGCCCAGAATTCAGCTACTTGTTTGGCGCCATCATCAGCGTCCACCTTCATTTTCTATTATGGAAACTCTCTCCCTGACCAATTCTTCCAAAGATCTAAGGAAAAGCAAAAGCAAGAATAAGTATAAGAAATAAAGATTGTTTACAAAACAAAACTTACTTTGAACACATTTTAGTTGTAACAGTACAAACCTTATCGTCCTCCAACCAAAACGAGTATTCACTTCTTTGCACTTTCTTGGAACTAGTCTCTTTTCTAGTTCCATTCTTAATTCCATTTCTTTTAAATACAAAAAAATATTCAAAGGTTTTCGCTCGCCTGACAATAAAATTACATTAACAAATTCACTGTCAAAAACTATGTTATGACGTTAACGCGGCAAAATTGTCGAAACCGTAGACAATAAATTAGTTTTCCGCACGTCATAATGTCTATGGTCACAATTATTCGGTGCGTAGACAGATATTCTCGTTTGACGACTCAATATTTTGGCCAATTTGTTGGATGACTTCAATAAAATGGCAACATTTATATTTATATTGAAGTTATAGGACGTTTTAGTTATCGAACGTTTATGAAGCGTTTATGAATACAAAATTTTATCGAACGTTTTAAAGGCTTAATGAGCATTTTAACTAATGTGTGCTTTAAACCTTCTATAAGCTTTTTTTATGAATAAGACCGTAAATGTTTAATTTTGATGGAAAACGCGGTCTTTAGGATAAATGCCCGTTAGCTCACTACTTCATTTGCATATGTCGTAGGATAATTTGATACTTCGAATCTTCGCGAAAATCCTAGGGGTTTTGCGAAAACGCGGATAATTAGACATAGGCGAAAAATTATCAAATCTTACTGGACAAAGTCAGGATTTTTGCGAAAATACTCGTTACTATAGTAAGATTTGATGTGCTCAACACTGATTGGCTACAATTTTGCTGGCTGACTTCTAATTGGTTCCTAGTTTGCCGATGATTAACTTCAAGTATTGTATCATAGAGTTATGAAGGTTTAGAATAGGTGAGAAAGAAAAATCACGAAATTGATTTTTATAAACTTTTTATTGAAAATTTTAGTATGTATGTTGTTTTCTACAGACAATAGGAGATCTCAGTCGTAGTAAAAAAAAATGATCCAATTTTAGGGTGTAATCCATAAATTGGATGAAACTGGTTAGGTAAACAATTAGTTTAATAGTGCAACAATGGAATTGATCAGTCTTGTGAATTAATGTCTTGAGATAAAATCACTCATTCATCAGCCTTCTCTTCTCTTATACAGCTAAACTTAAGATATATTGAGGCAAAATTATTATCACACTTTTATTTACCACTTTATTTAAGTCCAAGTAGGTACACTATTTACGATAAAAAACAAAACACTTCTGCAATTTAACTCAGACACAAACGTAAACAAATAACGTGCGGCAACAAATGATTGACATTTAAGACGTCAACCAATCAGAGACGATCTCTTATTGAACGCGCTGACCGACCAATCAGCGTTCTTATTTCATAACAGCCAGCGTTTCGTTTCGCAATACTGCTATAATAACGAGTATTTTCGCAAAAATCCTGACTTTGTCCAGTAAGATTTGATAATTTTTCGCCTATGTCTAATTATCCGCGTTTTCGCCAAACCCCTAGGATTTTCGCGAAGATTCGAAGTATCAAATTATCCTACGACACATACATTACGTTTTTGAACTTGGAGGAGACCTGAAGTGGTAACCTCGTAATTTTAAGAACGTTCACAGTCTGATCTCAGTCTCAATCTGTCAAAAATACGTCTAATTTCCCTACATTTTGACAATTTTTTTACATTTCTTTGTCGCCGAGATGAGACTGCGACTAGATTTTGATCGTTTTAAATTACGATAATTTGCCTTCTGATATCGTCACTCGCATGACTAAAAGTCCTATCTCATTTTTTAGCTGATCTCTCAGGACAACTAGTGAAAAGTGTAAAGAATCACGAATAGAGGAGTGCCTCTATTCGTGATTCTTTACACTTTTCACTAACCGTCGTACTCTATGTTATTTGGATCTCAAAATACATATAACCATTTTGAAAGGCAACAAATGTAAAGAATCACGAATAGAAAAATGTAGCTGTCCCAACCCAAATCAGCTAAAAAATGAGATAGAACTTTTAGTCATGCGAGCGACGATATGAAGGAAAAGAGCAGGAGGAAGAGGAGGCCTGAAATCGAAGACTAATCTCTATGCCGGAAATAATATACATGCAGTTAACATTTTCTTTTTTCATTGTTCTACGCTTAGTGGTTTCGGCTGTTAAAATTTTTTTTATTGCAGTATGGGCCCGCTCTTGACCTCGATCACGGCTGATGGAAAGCGATGGATGAGGTCTATGATGGAAAGAGCGTGGACAGAAGATGCCTAAGGCACTGGAACTCCCACGCATCGAAGAAACACAGCAGGCTGCTAGACTCCGGTGGGAGGGTGGTCGCAAACCAGGCGGGTGTTAGCCCTACCACCGCAAGGAAAGTATTGGCCAGTCAAATAAGGTGTTGGGTGTTCAGGATGCGCGGAGCGCTCGGTTCAGTTGAGTAACTGGTGGAACTAATTGCGCTACACGAGGAGGCTTCTTCATGCATCCCATAATATTAATGTTGTCTGTCAGTGCTACCTATTTTACATGTACTTGTAGGTACGCAGGATTAGGTCCAGTGGTAGCGGCCTCGACTTATCAGGTCGTGGGTTCGAACCCAGACAGGCGCTTTACTTTGTGTAATTTATTTCATCACCTCTGCACTCAAAACATCGTGAGGAAACCGGCATATCCTAGAATCAAAAATTTTAAGACATGTGACATCTACCAATTCACACTGGGCCCGCGTAGTGGATTACGTCCCACTCCCTCTCAAAGAGAGGAGGCCTGAGTCCCAGCAGTAGGAACGTTATAGGCTGATTATGTATGTTATGTAGGTAGTCTTTACATAGTTAACTTGAAGTACCCTAAACCATCCATTTATGTGGCTTGATACAGAAAAGATGTCCCAAAAGCGTCAGGTTATCAGAAACACGAAAACAACGCTGGTGATTAAATTAATACATCCACAGATGTTAATGATAAAGGCCTCAGTTATAAGCCCAGCAAAATTGAACTTATACAATGACGTCTGTGAGTCAACCCCGCAAATCGCTCCAAATTTTCGACAGCTGGAAACAGTACTAATATCGTCTGTCATATATCACACCGACACGACATAACATAGTACTGATTAATTGTCCCAGGTGTAAGACTTAATTACGAGTAGAACTGGACTGCCTCCGAAGTTTGTCATTGCAATTTGCACCGCCCCTGTCCAGATTGAACGATATATCTCGCGATATTTCTCGAGATATCTGATAGTGGTGTACAATTATCGTTTAAATTGCCACTATGGAAGTGATTATCTCTTCAGGCTTGTGTGATTGTGAGTAGTCATATGAACAGATATTAGTGTCGTAGGGATTTTTATGTAGGAGACTAAAGATTAATGTAAACGTTAATAGTTAATTCAATAAGTTTGTTATTAACAAGGGATTTGGGAAATCAATTTGTATGAATGGCTTTGATCTGAAAACTGCTGATTAAGAATAGATTGAAAGATGATCAAATCATAGGAATAAAAATAAGTATGCAAGAAGACCTCTGGCGATTACAGACCTGCGTTAAGCCGGATCCTTATTACCTACTGTGCTGTGTCCTGTCGTGACGCCTTCTGACGCAGTGTTGGTCAATCAAAACACGTTGTGATTTGAAGTAGTCCTGAACAGATTCGTTTGATTGGTGTATTCCGAGTCACGACACAACACGACACAGTAATGTATCTGTGGCTTTAAATTTCAACTGGGCTGAGCTGGCTGAGCTTATCCAGTTCACAAAAGACAAGATATTTAACAAATTCTACAACTAAAGTTAACAACTAAACCATGAAAATGTCCAAGACAAACGTTCCAACAAAAAGAAAATATCGCCCTCACTCACAAAAGACACTCAGTCTTTGCATTGAACACGGAATTTTAATCGCACACAGAAACATAAAGTTCGATACTAACCACCAATAAATAATCACCAGCTTTGAATAGAGAGTTCCTTAGTTAACACTTGAAATACTCACAGCCCGGTCCATAAGACCGCGGAGTTACTTTTTCAGTTCCACACATAAATATGGCTAACTAAGACGTTGGGACACACTATTTTATGGTCCCGGTGTGCATAGCACTTTATTGTGCTCAGATTTACTTGTAGATCTGTGTAAAGTGAGGCGTTTTCGATTTAGTGAAGAATAAGCGAGAGGGTCATGTTTATACTGACAGCTGTTGAAAGGATCTATTGTGTGAAGTGTGGCTTTAATCGTGAGTTTAAGTTGTCAGAGATAAATCTTAATAAAGTTACCGACATAAATTAATTGCACTTTGGTAAATATATTATACTCTATACAAATACATATAATTGAGGTGTCTGTTTGTAATGACAAAATAACAGCTGTTTTAATAAATGCATGTAATAATAATTATTTATTTAATAAAAACGTTTACAAAAGGTGTACGTACTCGTGCATTTAGCCAGAAGTAGCAAATTTTTCCAAAAAATTATAGTGCTTTAAAAGTAAACTAAAACGTTTTTTTTTTAATTACAGGTGCATTTAGTGATGTTTCGGAATTAGTGTTAGGTAGCGATCCACCCGAACTAGGTTTATTCAAACCTGTTTCAGGAAAAATTAAATATGAAAGTACATCATACGGTACTTAGAACAAAAAAACAATTTTTTTTTGTTTGTCTGTCTGTCTGTTTGTTTCGGCTAATCTCCGAAACGGCTGAATTGATTTTGACGGGACTTTCACTTGTAGACAGCTGATGTTATAAGGAATAGCGTAGGCTAATTTTTGTCCGGTATCACGTTCCCGTGGGATAATGTCCGACTTCCACGCGGGCGAAGTCACGGGCACAAGTTAGTTTGCCATATATTTCTTTATCCAAAACATAAAGTGCTAGTAAAAAAAAATTGATACATCCGAATTGAGAACCTCCTCCTTTTTAGAAGTCGGTTAAAAACAACAAATTTATCAACCAAGTGCAGTCATAAGTAACTTAAATAAAAAACAAAGACGACCTCCAATCGCCTACAGTTATTTGTGTGCACATAATATTTGTCTTCATACAAATTATGACATTGGCCGCACAAAGGGGTAAGAAATTAACCGGCCGTTTACGGTCATCGTTTTAACTCGAAAACATTAATTATAACACCTCTTTAACTTTAAATTTATTGTGTTGTTTTGTTGCTCATTACTGTGTTTTAGTATTTTTTTTTATGCGAAGTGCTCGGGGTTATATCGGGTGTTTAAGTTTCTTATAATTTATGGCTTAAGGCGTATTTTATGTAGTACCTTTAAAGGCACGTGGGTATTTATGCCGGTACGTTTCAATCTGGGAGATCTTGGCCTGTGGTCGTTTATTTCTTTGCAAACTATTTGCTCGCGTTTGCGGTTTGAATTTCGACGTTTTATTAGAGTCGATTTTGAGATTATGTTTCTTAAACGTATTGTTTGCAGGTGTTTTAGTTTTGTGTTCCCTAAAAAAGTAGGTAAATTATCAAAGAAATTTAGTGCTGTTTGCTCACAAAGAACTTATGGTAATACGGGCAGGTGTCCGTAACTCCATGTCAATGCGCGTATTTTGCGTACGGAAAGACCCTACCCTATACATAATAAAACAGGAACGAAGTGAAAACTATACTTATGTCGGATTGGCCCGGACATC
The DNA here is from genome assembly GCA_963082905.1 of Oligia fasciuncula. Classification (NCBI taxonomy): domain Eukaryota; kingdom Metazoa; phylum Arthropoda; class Insecta; order Lepidoptera; family Noctuidae; genus Oligia; species Oligia fasciuncula. The sequence continues at coordinate 11,328,935 of OY720407.1, forward strand.
AGAAGTAAAACACAAGTTTATTCAATTGAACAATCGGTTATCTTAAATCTAGAAAATACAGAAATGAAATACTAAAACTAATAACGGCAAAAGGCGGTCACATAGGGCAGTACTGACTGTCAGGGACAGTGGTCCATGCACCCACCGCAATAAGGATAGTACTAATTGTCAGAGACAGCGTTCCACATCCAATAATCGGGCAGTACTGACTGTCGAGAGACAGTGGTCCGTGCACCACGACGCAACCGTTGGAAATGCGTACCGATCAAACAGCGCAGCTCCTTATAAAGGCGATCGCTAGTGGGGGGGAAACCGTTACAATATTTTACTGGATTGGATACCAAGTCCTTTAGGCCAAATGATCGATAGAGTGAATGATTTGCGTCTGGTGCACGTTCCACTAGCGCCATCTAGTCGCCGTCTCTCACAGCTGCTAATCAATGTGTCTGCCGACACGGCCATCCTGATAAATCACTCGTTCTCGAGTGCATTCATTCGTCATCAATTCACATCGTCATCATCGTTACATATCAAATTAGCAAATATCACTGGTCTAGGTATTTCTTTACAATAGAAAACCCCTACAGTTCAAACATGCTGGTCTAAATCGTCACCCACTAAAGCAGGTGAGATTCCTGCAGCTACAACTGGACTAGGTCACAACTCTTGTAACCCCTACAGTGCATATTTGCTGGTCTAGATAATCATCCCATGGATGAGATCCCTGCAGCTCACTGGACTAGGTCACAATACTCTTGTAACCCCTACAGTACACATTTGCTGGTCCAGATAACCATCCCATGGATGAGATCCCTGCAGCTGACTGGACTAGGTCACAATACTCTTGCAACCCCTACAGTACATATTTGCTGGTCTAGATATCATCCCATTGATAATGACTGAGAGGCATCTAGATCAGTAATGTGGCTGCGCCGCCTCGAAAGCAAGGTCAGCGTCATGATTAAATTGACACCTTTCAAATTTTTGCTTTTAATTATGGTGTCTGACAGCCCTCTACGTATGAATTGGGGTAATCAGGATCAAATGGTACCAACACTGAATGGTTGTGGTGGCGCATTGGACCGGGTAGTAGAGCATCTGTTAATTTTGAAAGAAATGCTTCTAAATTATTTGAGGGTAGCGAAATATTTTCCTGGCCATTTTGTGATGATGAAATGCCAGAGGTGGGCGGACAATCCGATCCCACTTCTGATGTCGGATTGGCCCGGACATCAGAAGTAAAACACAAGTTTATTCAATTGAACAATCGGTTATCTTAAATCTAGAAAATACAGAAATGAAATACTAAAACTAATAACGGCAAAAGGCGGTCACATAGGGCAGTACTGACTGTCAGGGACAGTGGTCCATGCACCCACCGCAATAAGGATAGTACTAATTGTCAGAGACAGCGTTCCACATCCAATAATCGGGCAGTACTGACTGTCGAGAGACAGTGGTCCGTGCACCACGACGCAACCGTTGGAAATGCGTACCGATCAAACAGCGCAGCTCCTTATAAAGGCGATCGCTAGTGGGGGGGAAACCGTTACAATATTTTACTGGATTGGATACCAAGTCCTTTAGGCCAAATGATCGATAGAGTGAATGATTTGCGTCTGGTGCACGTTCCACTAGCGCCATCTAGTCGCCGTCTCTCACAGCTGCTAATCAATGTGTCTGCCGACACTTACATTGAATAATTTTGAAACAAAGTAATTGTTACGAGGCACGAGTCTGATGTCAAAAATATAGTTTTTAGAATTTTATCCATTTGTTTGGATCTATGTTTTGGATTGGCGCAAAAACGGTGGAACGGATTTGGATGAAATTTGGCACACAGATAGTTTATTACCTGGATTAAAACATAGGGATACATTGGATATTTTCCGTCATCGAAGAAATATATAAAATAGATAAAAGTTTGTTAAACTAGAAAATTGTGTTTGAATTTTTCTCTATTTTTATGATTTTTCGCATATACTTACTTACTGATGCGGTCTGTTATAGTCTTTCAAAGATGATGGCTGAACTACTTTACCGTATGATCCATCGCACCAATTCTATGAATTTGCACCTCCTTATGCAGATTTATTCATAATAAAATAGGCATATTCATAGGTTTTCCCGATACCACTGATCATAACTTCCATTAACAATAAAATCAACGTGCAATTTCTCGTGATTAATATTGTAATTAATTTTAATTTATGTATAGGTCTCGGTTTTCCTTTTATTCGGAAAAATTGATGATAAAATTGTTTCTTCGAAGATTGTTAGATCAGTGTGAATCAAGTAAGGAAACTGATATGGCGCCTATACTAATAATGAAGCGCATTGTGTCTAATTGCATACTATTATAATTATTATAATTATGCGCTTTGAATTCAATCTGCAAATTGTAAAGGTACTCTTACATTACTACACGGATCTTTTGCGCTCGAGGGACTTTGACAGGGGGCGCCTGTACGTAAACAGTTATAAAAATAGGAAACTGAAATTAGTTGTCATTTTATGATGAATGGCATATCTAAACCGATACTAATTCGTACAAAGTGAGCCATTTCATTTTAGTTGAAAAATCGAAGAAATAGATTCATTTACGCCTTGTGCCCATGGGGTAGGCTGAAATTATCCCTATGGGAATTCCATTTACACAGGTCAATAAAGACTGCGACTAGTGCAATTTTCATCAAAATGTCGACCTTCATGCGGCAGGCGATCGCCTGCGACTTGGCATTTTCACGGTCGAGTTTTTTTAGTCACCCGCCGCATGCGACCTATCGCCGCAAGAGAAAAGTAAAACCTATTCTACTTTGTAACTTGCGATGTAAATCACCTGCAGCCTAACCGAATTGCCATTTAGAGAGCCGATTTTCGCTGGCTGCGAAAATCGTACGGCTACAGCCACCTGTGTAAAACCCGCATATATGTCATCACTAGACAGATCATTTCATATTTTATTTTAATATGATGAAACAAAAACGAGGAAAAAGGCGATGTTTGTTAAAGAAAAACTAAAACAAGGAAATAACAACACGCTCTGGATTTTCAACCTCAGTCACTTTATTTCCGGAAATATGATTTGCGTAAATCAATTGATACAAGAAAAGACACAACGTTACAAAGATGATGGTCACGACAATATTACGATCATCATAGTTATGACGTCATAGTTATGTGAGCAAGAATTATTTACCTATAGCATCATAACATCAAAATCTTGGAAGTTACAAGGGCTTAGGTACTCTTCGGGGAAGTTTATTGAACATTTATATACAGACGCCAGCACATCAAGCTACTACAATCTGTCAAATTTCTTTAATAGATTTTCAACTTTATGTCTAAAGCATAAGGTTCAAAGTTGATTGGGAAAATTTGACAGTTTCGGTTTGCTTGATGTGCTGGCCTTGTTTCTCCGAAGGGTTGGGCAGAGGTCAAGCATAGCATAATTAGCCTATAATATTCCCACTGCTGGGACACAGGCCTCCTCTCAGTGAGAGGGAATGGGCCGTAATTCATCACGCGGGCCCGTTGCGGGCTGACGGATGTCACATGTCACATGTCTTCGAAGTTTTCCTTCACCGTTTTTAAAGGAATGGTGATGAAATAATTTACACAAAGTAAAGTCTTAAGTCTATTTTTTTTGTGGATGGGAAATCATCAAATGATCCCTCCCGCTCTGGGTAAAGCGGAAGGGACTACTGTCAGACTCTTACTGACTAAAACCCACCCATGTTCCTTCCTTAGCCCTTTATGTTCCGGGCCAGCGGTAACCCTTTCGGACAATCCCAGAGTTGGAACTCACAACTTATAGGCTAAAAAACATACCGTCAAATAGAGAACCTCCTCCTTTTTTGAAGTCGGTTAATTATGGCCCACTCCCTCTTGCAGAGAGGAGGCCTGTGTCCCAGGTCCCAGCAGTGGGAACGTAAAAGGCTGATTATGCTAGATAGATAGCATCTATAGGAGTGCATATGTAATGTTAACAATAAGTATGTTATAGGAATTGGCTTTACAGAGGTAAGTATACATACTAATAAAGACTTGACGCCGCTGATGATGGTTATCAAAACAATCGTAAATAATTAATAACTTTATTACCATTACGTATGTATTGTCGGAACCGGCGCCGGCGCGGCGTCTGTAAAGGGGAGACGCAAAAACCATAAAAATCCAAAAGGAAATTGCAAATAAATGGCCCATATCAAGAATTAAGTCATACAAATCGTGCGTTTAATTACTAAAATTTCAATACAAAGGGTACGGAAAATTACCTAATAGGTTTTTATTGTATAAATTATACAATAGAGTTTGTTCCGCCCGCACGTCCGTGTTATTGGTGACAAACAAACAAACGGCGATAAATTAGCAATGCTGAAGGCTTAGCTTCGGTAAATCACTGCGATACACGCATGCCCCTCGACACCGGACGTTTATGCCTTATAGACGAGGACTATGGTAAAGATGGATCGGTAATATGCACTTCCGAATTTAAAAAGACACACGCACGTAAGTAGTAGGAAGTATGGTCTGTTCCAAACGCATATAAACAAATGAATCAAATATTTGTTACTGTGGATGCCAATTTGTAATGCCACTTACAAAATGATTGCTTCGATTTGATTATCAGAATACATTTTACTTAATATTTTATTCTAAATTAACTTAAAATTGTTTTTCATTTAACAAATTGAGGTTAACTTTACCTAACTTTTTGTCCATTTAATAATGTTATTAAAACAATAATAATTATAAAAAGTGATGAGATATAAAGTTAAAACCTTCTAAAAACATATTATGAATGGGTTACTAAATTCCTTTACCCGTCTTATTTTTTTTTGTGTTTAAATGTACTTTTTGCCTCATGTACTGCAAATAAACGTATTTTCTTTCTTTCGTTTCTTTCTTCAGGAAGTGAATGCATAAGAATTTAACATGAACAGGGTTTGTTTACAATTTCATCGGATACTTTTGGAGCAGACAGTATGTCACAGCATTTCACTCACGTCATTCAAAGCTGCCTGTCTTCGTGGCTTGATTTGTTTTCTGCTGTAAAGAGATTTTTTGTCCTTTTATTAAACTCAATTATGTAGGATAATTCATTCAGACATTTAATACATTTCAAGTCTACAGTATTTTATTTTTTTTAAATTAATTACAAAATGTGTAAAAAAATATTACCTTCTAACGAATAATTCGCTTTTGTATCACTGCTAAGACTTACTTATATCTAATACCGTTTCCTTATCCAGTATTACTCGAATCCCACTCATGAATACACATTTATAGCGAGAAAATGTTAATAGAACAACACAATAGATTTCTGCTGCCGATACCGGCCGATTGATATCATTGTGAATAATTATCGATACCAGTTATAAAACTGACAGAAAACCATTATTATTTACAAACCTATCGATGTACCCATGAGGTAACAACGGAATAATAAGAGCAAGCTTTTTCCTTCGACTGTTCTCGTAGCGTCGTTCTTGAAATGAAGACTCCAAAAATAATTATTGAGATTGTGAAAATCCATTTATTTTTAAATGTCGCAGCACCATGCTGAGTTTTGGCGTCTTGCAGGATTTTTTTTAGTGTTGTTTTTGTTTTTTATTTTTTGTCACAAATTCATAATGTTACGTTTATCTAAAAATCCAAAAATGCCCTTGTGAAGCCAAATGCCAGATGGCCTTGTGAAGGCAGCAGGAACCCGTTGGATGCGAGAAGCACAGAACCGGTCGAAGTGGAGTTGCTTGCGGGAGGCTTAGGTATGTCCAGCAGTGGACGTCTTTCGTCTGAAATGATGATGATTATGATGACGTTTATAAAAAAAAAAATAAGCTGTTCCATAAATTTGTATTGCAAAATGTATATTTTTTTCCTGTTGCACTTTTCTATTAAACAGCAGAGAGCAGCGGTGGCCCAGTGGTAACGGCCGTAAATTACGAGTTGTAGGTTCGAACCCAGACAGGTTTTTTACTTTATGTAAATTATTTCATCACCAGTGCTCTCAAAACGGTGAAGGAAAACATCATGAGGAAACCGGCATGTCCTAGAACCAAAAATTCGAAGACATGTGACATCTACCAACCCGCGTTGGGCCCGCGTGGTAGATTATAGCCCACTCCCTCTCGAAGAGAGGAGGCCTGTGTCCCAGCAGTGGGAACAATATAGGCTGACTAAGAGTAAACAGCAGATATATTTTTTTTGGTAACCTCCTTAAATTTTCTACGCTAGTCTAGAATCATGTGCTGAATTTGTGGTTTCAGCACGTTTCAGTTTGCCCGTCGATTTCCTGCCACCCTGTATATTCCTAAAAATCTTTTTAACCAACTTCAAAAAGGAGGTTTTTAATTCGACTGTATTTTTTTTTTGGTAAGTATGTATGTTTCGCGTTATCTCCGGCAATTGTGGATCGATTTCGAAAATTCTTTTTTTGATGGTTTTGTATAAATTTTATTAACTTTGCTCGGGTAATTTTTGAGTTAGCTTTAATAATACGTATTTTCCACTTAGTATTAGTAATATTGGTGATGTTATAATAACATAGCAAGTATTGTATTTGTGTGGGGTAAGTACAGATGCCGGGCACTACAATCTGTCAAATTTCTTTAACCTATTGACCGCCACAGTCATGTTTAGATGACAAACCAAAATGTGCCCAACACGCCACGGTTCGACTACATGACAGACTGACGCCGAGGGCACGTTTTTTATTTTTTGACGTGTGGCGGTCATAAGGTTAATAGATTTTCAACTTTATCGATGAAGCATAAGGTTCAAAGTTGATTGGGAAAATTTGATAGTTTCGGGTAGCTTGATGTGCTATGGCGTCTGTACATTGTACAAGCAGTTGCCTCTATGGTTAATGCTTGTCGCTCGTCTGTAAGAGCACTTAGACGTACAGATTAAAAAACAATAATAATAATAATAACAGACACATCGCATTTGTAACATTAATGAGATAGTAGGCAACCGATAAGTAATCCCCAGTAATTAAGTCAGTTAAGATAAATACATGCGTTTATTTCATTGTACTGCACATTTATAATGATGTAAAGGATTTGATTGCCTGATACGGATACCCACGGTGTATCGGACAAAAACGTGGGTTAACGTCGTGAGTTCGGTGCTAGAGCCAATTATTATGATTTTTTATCTTGAGTAGGCTGTTGATAGTATTATTTATGTGTATTTTTAGTTAAGCAATGTCGTATAATATTATAAACAGGGAGGTGCTTGTGGCTAAGTAATAACAGCCGCACGGGTCGATCGATCAGGTTAAGCTACGCTTCACATACCGTGACCCCTCCGTGCCTCGGAAAGCACGTTAAGCCGTTGGTCTCGGCTGTCATTCGTGGATCTTTGACAGTTGTTACGGGTCGTCAGACGCCCGAAAGTCCGACAACCAGTCTTACCAAGGGGTATCGTATTACCCAGTAACTAGGTTGTAGAGGTCAGATAGGCAGTCGCTTCATGTAAAATACTGGTATTCAGCTGCATCTGGTTAGACTGGAAGCCGACCCCAACATAGTTGCGAAAAGCTAGGCAGATGATAATTAGTGTTAAGCAATATCGTGTTATTTATATGATGTTAGTTTGTTGTAAACAATGATATAAATGTCATCGCGATGGGGATCTTTGTTTGCAATAACTTATTTATGATAGGTATTGCTGCCTTGCCCTTTTTAGGGTTCCGTACCCAAAGGGTAATAACGGGACCCCCGTTTTTACCCTTTGGGTACGGAAGCCTAAAAAGGATGCATGACACAAACCATGCAGATCATAATCTCTACAGTACCTAAACCTACCCTATATGATTAAGATCAATACTTTTTTGCTGAGAAATAGTATAGACACGGAAATTAGAATCAATGGATGATGTCTAAGAAGAACTTAATGCGACTCAAGGAAGAAAAGAAACCGTCTATTGTTTACCAGGAACTTCATTGTAATACTTATTTACAAACGTCAAAACTGACCCGCGTACTGAAGTAACCAAGCCTGGTATTAAAAATAATGCATTACTTTCCTGTGATACACTTGCTCAATAGTCTGCGAGACCAACAGAGGATTGACTGGGCTGATTTTATTGTTGCATGCGTTTAAAGTCTTCTACAAACACGCGATATAATCGCGCGCGACATAAAGGCGCCGCAAGTCGCGCAACGAGCGGTTGAAGGAGCCTTAACTCGAAAATTTTACTGAAGGCAGGCGCGGATCCAGCCCTCAAAAAAGGTTGTGGCCACAGCCACGCGAAAATCGGCCAAGTGCAAGTCGGAGTATGAACTCGCTCATAATCGTTAAAGTGAATTCCTACAAAGGAGATGTTTAAAAAATATATATGACGCCCTGACAAAGATGTTACGCACACTTCATTATATTTCTTTAAGGCATAATATAGGATATAATATCATCAGCCTCATCATCTGCCTAGCCTTTTCCCAACTATGTTAGGGTCGGCTTCCAGTCTAACCGGATGCAACTGAATACCAGTATTTTACATGGAGCGACTACCTATCTGACCTCCACAACCCAGTTACTGGGTATACGATACCTCTTGGTAAGACTGGTTGTCAGACTTTCGGGCTTTCGGGATAATATCATCAGCCTATCGAACTCAATAGACCGTGAAAGTGTGACGTCACAAGTCTATTAGGGTTGTGGGCATGCCCATTGCGCCCACAACGGTAAATCCGCGCTTGACTGAAGGTGTTATTTAGACGAGTTACTTCAACCAGAGATAACAGTGTCGTGAATTGACAATTTCAATTGGGCCTTCTTCTTCAATCGGTCCCTCATTACTGAGGATCGTGGTCACTGGACGCTTTTAAGCGGACAATCTGCCTCCATCTACTCCAGTCCAAAGTTGCCATCACCACCTGCTGAAAATTGCTTGAGGATGTAGCTTCCTTTACTTGGTCGGACCATCGTGTTGGCGACCTGCCTCGTGCTCTCTTTCCTTCGGTATTGCCAACAATAACCAGCTTTTCAAGGCTGCTATCTCCCCTTCGCATTATGTCATATCAATTGGGCCACTTAACCTGAAAAACTTCAGCATCCAATTGATTTTTCTCAAAGGGACCAGTGGTTAAAACCTCGCCTCTCCATACAGTAATGAAATTATTATCTACTGGCAAAATAAATACAAAGATATCGAATATTTACAATAATATCTCTATGGATGCACATTCACGTGTACGTTCAGACCACCAGCGCCGGCACGGTAGCCCGGGGTCGCGGGTTCGTTCCCGTGCAGGACGCGCATAAATATTGTTTCGTCTACAACAATCCCGATGATTTTTGTCTTTATTTATTGAAAGCATGCACTACCATTGTCATGGGCGAACGTGATCTCCCTACAATGTTACTTACGAAAACACAATGTTATAAACTTATTAAGTTTTAGAGTTTTCTGGAGATTTTATTATATAAGAAAAGTTATTGAGATTGTCTAAAACAGTAACGTAAATATGCAAAATTGGTAGGTAATAAGAAAATGCACCACCATCTGATTATTTTTATTCTACGTATCCTAAGTGTTCGAATGGTGTGAATTTTCTGTTAATTGTTTTTTCTTTATCATCTACTTATGTACGTAAATAAGTTTACCCATTAGTGTTTAAGGTATTTATTGGGATACAATACAAACATTCTCTAAACAGCCGATTCACTTACGTCGCACTAATGAAGTTTTTGTCAATTTCCGCTCCTTTTTCATACATAAATTTTCACCAAGTTTTAAATTCACAGGCGTACAATTGTTTGTGTGCATGTAAGCGTAACTTTGTTATATCGTACGGGTATGGAGTGACGAAGTGACAGGCGCGAAGGCGGCGTCCTGTGACGAGTCCAATCAATTTGTAGCTCCACAATACGCAATACATCGCGCCAAACTAACTGGCTCACACCGATGCAGGGCGATTCTGGAAAAGTTCAATAAACTTAAATAGTAAGTTTTAAAAAAATGGTATCTATTTAAATATTTATAACCGGTTGTGTAGCGCCGCCCGCCGTCTCAACATGTGACACTGTGCACTGGTAGAATAGTCGAGCCGATGTCGACTATTCTGCCAATAAAAAAACCCGTTTGTGTGTCCAAAAGAAAGACGTCTTTTCTTTTAATAATGAATAAAAATAATTAAATGTAGGTGTACAGCAGATACAATTATTTGGTGAATCTTCACAAACGTCAATAGAATCATATCAAACCAACCTTAAAAAAATGTTCTTAGTTTATATATCAAAAAGTTAGCTCGTCAAGGGTTCAAGGGCGGGTCGCGCGAAATGTAGTGCACTTTTGCAGGTTACTCAGTAGGTATATATTTCCAAAACCTTAACCATATCATTACAGTTTTTGTTTTTCAAACTTATTTGATGAAATAAATAAAAATATTTGAATACGCTGGGCTTTTATTAAAGTAAGCATCAAAAACGTTCGAATGTCGCAACCCGTGCAGAATAACGCTCCTCACCGGGTGTCTCATACAAGATGCATAGAGGCGACGCTGCGCAGGAGTTCGCTGTGTTGTGCCGCTAATGAACGCAAGCGCACTCATTACAGCTGCGTAACGAGACCGCACACATTCGATGCCCGAGTCGTTCAATATTTAGATTGATGGGGTCGGTAATGCAGTGACACAACTGTTTGCGGAAATAAATTAGGCATGTGCATGTTTGTTTTTGAGGGGACAGACAACAATGCATGTCATTTTAGGATGTGTACTGCCTCGTGTTCTCGTGTCGTGGTCTAGTGGTCCTAAGCGCTACTGCTGAACATGAAGTCCTGCGGGTTCGATTCCTATTTTTATTTTTTTATTTTTATTTTTTAGGGCTTTGACGTGTTTTTTTTTGTTGGTTTTTTTTTGGGTAGGAAATCATCAAATGAAGGGGTCATTTGTTATGAAGGAGCTGCTCTGGGCGGAGCGGAAGGGAGTGTCAGACTCTTACTGACTAAAACCCACCCGTGTTCCTTTCTTAGCCCTTTATGTTCCGGGCCAGCGGTAACCCTTTCGTACAAACCCGCTGAACCGCTGCCTTGTGTTATGGGGTCTTTCTATCAGGAATTTCTCTATTATTTATTGCTGACTGGGCTCGCTCTTGACCTCGATCACGCCTGATAGAAAGCGATGGATGAGGTCTATGATGGAACGAGCGTGCCCCAGAAGATGCCTAAGGCACTGGAACTCCCACGCATCGACGAAACACAGCAAACTGCTTGACGCCGGACTCCGGTGGTCGCAAACCAGGCGGGCGTTAGCCCTACCACCGCAAGGGAAGAATTGGCCAGTCAAATAAGGTGTTGGGTGTGACTGTCCAGGATGCGCCGAGCGCTCGGTTCAGTTGAGTAACTGGAGGAATAAACTGCGCTACACGAGGAGGCTTCTTCATGCATCCCTAAATCTATTGCCATCAACCGGGGACCAATCTAAACACTGGTATAGATTTGTGCCCAGTTGATGGCAATAAGCTCGCATATTACATGGGACTTAAACGGAACCCTTCAGGGATTACAGGCGCTATGTTATTTCTAGAAGGTTCCTGCTGGGGAAATTGTTGCGCCACTTCTTTTTCTCAGCTAAAACAATGGAAAGTGGTTAAGGGGGGGCACTTTTTGGGGGACTGTCTTATGTAATTTTGACGTTCATAAAGCGGTGATTCTCAGCCTTTTGAATAATTGACTTTTGATTTTGATCTTACGCGTGTATTAATTATAGAACTAACGTAGTTAGCCTGATGCCATGCTTTGAACACTGCCTATTATAATATTGCGATAGCTCTTAATTCGTGTCCACCTCCGATGTTGGTACCTTATATGTCATCGATAACAATGCAATGCAGTGACACTTAGGGCACAACAGGAGTGGATAATATAGATTAATAGCATACTATTCATCTGGAGACAGGAAATTGAAAAGCCTGTGTAACATCAGCAACAATATTTTCTAACCATAACACAGTCACGTTGCATGTCATCATAAGGCTGCGTCCTAACCAAACAGATCGTCGCGCGAACGCGTCAACTTCGCTTTAATTTTGATCGGCGAACCCGAACGCGTGGTCACGCCGACAAAAGGGCGCATTGCAAATTTCCGAACAAATGAGTGACATATAAACCACGACCGATCGCTTTGGTTAGAACACGAGGTATAAGTATGTTAATTTAGCTCACAATTCAAAACAAATGACAAACATTACCTCATACTATTTTACCATACATGAGTAACATAAATAAGGCTATATCAGCAGTAAATTAAATTCCAGCGAACACTATTATTATCATATCTCACGTGGCTGTTAGCAACGAGTTATGGCGTATAAATATTATAATTTGCGATACTACGTACTGGCAATAAGATTCACTTATGCGCTTACGTCTAAATTTCAATGGCCATGGTGTTCTGTTGGAGGTTTTACTTTAGCGGTTGCTTAGAATAGCTGGTTGGGTTGTCCTCCGTGAAAAATATACTATTGAGTAAATTGTCGAGCAATACATTGTACAGCCGACATAGCTTGCAGATTATGCAAAATAAAGTGGCTATGTTTGTCGAAGGATTGATGACCGGTGGAGCAGGTGAGACCTGGAGTGGACCTGGGTGTTGCGGCGCTGTCTGGGAGAGGCCTATGTCCAGCTGTGGACTGTGAAAGGTACCTATTATTAATCATTACCACCAACTGCCTAGCCTTTTCCCAACTATGTTGGGGTCGGCTTCCAGTCTTACCAGATGCAGCTGAATACCAGTATTTTGCAGGAAGCGACTGCCTATCTCACCTCCACAACTCCAGGCTATTAGTCAGGCAGTTTTTTTTTGTTGAATGGCCCGCTCTTGATTTTCATTCTAACTACTAATAGTGTCGTTTTAGATTTACATATTGTCCTTTCATTTTTCTTAGTCTTTCATGTAGTGAGTGCAAGAGTTTACAAATTAGACCATTTTCTCACAATATTCATCTATGCCACAAACACACTAAACTGCATTCGCGATTTATTCGCCAAAATGTAAACAAATATGAGAAAGCACGTTAAGCCGTTGTGTCGGATTGCCGTCCCATCGGACTACGAGAGTGAGGAAAGAGGGAGTACACCTGTGTCTGCGCGCACACTTGTGCACTATACCACCAACCAACCACCAATCTCTTATGGAAAAGTGTTAATGGTAGAAATCTAAATTAGAAATATGTGTTAATGATTCTAATGATTATAATTATCTAAATATGTACCTGTTATTGTCGCGAATCATATTTTGATCAAGATACACCTGACACTGACCTGCAAATTGCAAAAAAACGTAAGATTTGAACTTCGCGGTCTCAACTACCCATTCACCTTAACGGTCGCACTGACAGCTGTCATGAAAAATATGGCACCGGGGTTTGACTTTACGGTTGGTTAGGTTTGGTTTGGTATCAAAAAATGCTCTCTGAATCTTTGGTTTCCTAAAAAAGCGGTGAACGATCACACAATAAGCTGTCTAAATACGGAGCGTTTTTTGTGAGACGTTTTTTTAATGTCAAATACTGGAGAACATGATAGATTTTCATGACGATCTTTATAATATGACGGAACCGCTTTACTAGGAAACTAAAGCGTTAGGAAACAAACCAACTTACTTTTATAAATAACGTTTTAGTGACGTCATTGGACGGCAATTTACGAAACCATAGCTTTAAAAGGTGATTCCAAACTTTTTTTTTATTTATCGGGGTACTGATTTTACGAAAGTTAGAAGGTCAATTCCCGTAATTAAAAACGTTCAAAATCTAGTCCCAATGTCATCTCAGCGACACAATGTCAAAAATGTAGGGAAATTAGAAGTATTTTTGACAGATTGAGACTGAGATCGGACTGTGAACGTTCTTAAAATAACGAGAATTGCCCCTCTTAAATCTTTTATCAATGGAATAAAATTGACGTCTGACAGTAATTGGAAAAACTGTTAAAAATTCAAAATTTATTTTTAGAATAAGACTTATCTAAATATATAAAACTCAAAGGTGACTGACTGACATAGTGATCTATCAACGCACAGCCCAAACCACTGGAGGGATCAGGCTGAAGTTTGGCATGCAGGTAGATGTTATGACGTCGGCATCCGCTAAGAAAGGATTTTTCGAAATTCCACCCCTAAGAGGGTGAATGGGGGCAGGGTGAAATTTCACGCGGACGAAGTCGCGGGCGGAAGCTAGTTCTAGATATAAAAGTTTGGTGGAATTCGCCCTTAGTGTCTTAACTTTCCTCAGTTTGGTAAAGGCTCCGTTCGACATATTATCCGTCCGTATATTTCCACAAGGACGGGCCTCGTTGATCCGTAGGTGGTTCTTACGTTGCATAATATCAGTAATTTGATCTTATCAAGTGGTCCCAGGAGAGAAAATCGGGATGTGACCCCTGTCCGAGATAGATGAAATTACTGTCCAAGGCTTAAAATCATAGTTTTGTTATATTTATGATGTGCTTTACTGCGAATTGAGCGTTAGATATTTTAAGTAAAATATTGCAGGACCTAGAAAATTGTTATTTACATATTGTTGTTTAAGAAAAGCGGTCTGACAACCAGTCTTACCTAGGGGTATCGTATTACCCAGTAACTGGGTTGTGGAGGTCAGATAGGCAGTGGCTCCATTTAAAAATACTGGTATTTTATTGCATCCGGTTAGACTGGAAGCCGACCCCAACATAGTTGGAAAAAAGCTAGGCAGATGATGATGAGTTTAAGAAAAGTGGTTAGTCGACTTTTCACGTGACCAGAGGGCTGGCCTATTTCTTGGCCAAAGAATTAGTTAGCATCGCCATACAACGTGGCAATGCTGCCAGCCTTTTGGGCACTGTTCCTGTTGACAGCGATGCAGACGAATTTTTTGATGCTCTATTCTTTTGCTTATTTTTTCATATAAATGTACATAATTATTATAATTTTAAATGTTAGCTTAAAAATTTGAACCTTAAAATGTAATACATATAATAATAATAGTATGATTAGTTTAAGATTAGGTTTTATATAAGTTTTTGTTAGTTTTTAACTGAATAATGTGAACTTACCTTATTATGTACAGACGCCAGCACATCAGCCTACCCGAAACTGTCAAATTTTCCCAATCAACTTTGAACCTTACGCTTTAGCAATAAAGTTGAAAATCTATTATAGAAATTTGACAGATTGTAGAAGCTTGATGTGCTGGCGTCTGTACCTACTATGGGTCTGCCTCTGCCTAACCCTTCGGAGTAAAAAAGCGTGATGTTAATATTCTTGTTATTTTTTTAAACTTTGTGAAGATTGCATAGTCTGCAAAATGATAAGAGTTCTTGTAAAGTTTTGATATTATTCAAGAAAATATTTCTTTTGCAATTTATAGGGTGTTTGGAAGCCGAGTGCAAAACTTTAAAACTTTATGTTTATTTTTAGCTACAAACTCAAAAATAACATACCAACTATACCTGGGAAAAAATAAATAACATTCTTCGTCTAAGACATGTATGGCTCAAAATGTTCTAAATGGTGTCAACTATCACCCCCATAAGGTTTTATATCCAGCTTCCAAACACCCTATATAAATAAGTATATACTTTTTATTTATTTTGCAACTAGTACTTACATAATCAGCCTATAATGTTCCCACTGCTGGGACACAGGCCTCCTCTCGATGAGAGGAAGTGGGCCGTAATCCACCCCACGAGCCCAGTGCGGATTGGCAGATGTCACATGTCTTCGAATTTTTGGTTCTAGGACATGCCGGTTTCCTCACGATGTTTTTCTTCACCGTTTTGAGAGCAGTAGTGATGAAATAATTTACACAAAGTAAAGCGCCTGTCTGGGTTCGAACCTACGACCTATAACTCGTAAGTCGCGGCCGTTACCAACTAGTACTTACTCCTTACCAAAAGACGCAAACAAAAACACTCATGTACCTACCTCTTACAAACGTAGTTACCCAATACAATCCTCAAAAAAAAAACAATTAAAAAACAAAATCTCATATGATAAAATTCTTGGAGGCTGCATTGTCTCCAAACATGCGTCGATAAAAACGCTATTGTGATACTGAGGAAATGGAAAGTGGGATCGTCTGCGTAACGCGAGGCGACCCCGTCCGTACGCGCCGCTATGCGATTCATAGGTGTAGGGGTGCGCGGGAGTCGAGAGTGTCGAATTCAAACAATAATTGGTTGAGGAGGATAATGTTACAAAAAAGAAACCCTTTGTGTTCTATTGTGATAGAATCATCATGATCTCAGTTGAAAGATGTGCTGGACATAATGCCTCCGTCAAGCCGGGACGCAAGAATTTATTGATGAGATCCACGTAGTAGATGTTGATAATTCTACAGATATTTTCAGAAACTACTGCAACAAATCCTCCAAGACGATAAAAGTGCAGTAGTTTCAAAGTCTGGGTCTGGCTGTTTGTGTATGTGAATTTAAATGTTTGTAAACGCACCCACAATACAGGAGAAATTCCTAGAGTGGGGCAACGTTTAAAAAAAAAAAATATTAAAGTTAAATTACAGTCATGGAAATACCCATGAGTAATTTCATTCAGAAAAAGTGCTAGTCAAAAGTCTTTCTCAATACAACACAATAGTCTCAATCTATATCATATCTATATGGTAATATCACCCATAGAGTCCACGAGACTGGGTCGACTTAGTGTGAAGTTCATAAGCAAAATGCTTCAATAGCGTCTTATTTAAAAAAAAAAAATCTAGATTTTAATGTAGACTAAAAGTCATAGCACACGTATCAAACCGGAAAGGGATCGGCATCGTATCAACTCGAGCCGTTCAGTATTCTTTGTATGAAACTCCCTATTGCAACGCACACTAATCGGAATCGTAACGTAATCGCCTCGCCTCGGGACAATCTCACGAACCGCGGTGCGGTGCGTTACGGCTCGTCGTCTCTCCGTACCCGAGCTTTGCTTTTCACGTTTGCTTTTTTTTTTGTCAACCCTTGCCCCTCTCACCCCTCCGGCCTGCCTGCTGCACCATCAACCAGCGGTCGGCGAGCCGTAAGCGCGGCGTCGTCGCCTAGCCGTAGCGAGTCGACGTATCGGAGCATCTGATCCGCTTTGGTTACATGCTTACGTTAGGTTGACGCCTGTTTGACGGCGAGGCGAAAGGCGATACGGTGCCGATCCCTTTCCTATTTGATACGTGTGCTATGACCTTTAAGGAAAATATAACTGTTTTTGGCAAATAAACATTAACTTATCTTATACAACTGCAATTGCCTTCTGTATCATTCACGAATCCTAACACGGTACGACAGAATTCGCGAAAAACAAGTTACATGATGCAATATTGTGTATTCTCTTCTAATGAGGGTTTTCGTGAAAATTTACGACACCAGTTGGCACCACTTTGACAAGAGATCTAATCAATATAAAATATATGATGACGTCATCATTCGATTCATTCATTCGTTCATCATTCAGAAAGAAAATATAGGCTCTTTGACAGATGCCTGGACCTGACGTGTCAGTGCTGCCACCTAGCGAACGTCATTTCAGAAAACCACATTGTCCGATGTTACATGGGTCGGCAACACATGTTTTCTGCATCCATTCTCCTCAATCAACCTTCATGCTACCATTCACTCATTAGCTATATTAAAAACCCATTCACAATTCGGCACAACCCTACCCCATCTCATATGTTTTATTGTAGCCCGTGCAATGTGCGTCGAATACTTGCGTGCGGGATAAAACAATTCAGTGTGCGCGTGCCTTTACCGCCACAGACGCACAATACGTTTTGTGTGAGATTACCCGATTACTTTACTTGCAGATTGGATTGAAATATAATTCTGTAAGTATATAAGTGCGCTGGAGAATGTAGAAATTGATGGATGTAGCAGATGTTCTTAGGAAAAGATTTTGATAGACGGCTCGTTTGAAAATAAATGAGAAACTTACAGGTAAGTTAGAGATACGTTTATAATGTGATTTCTAGCAAGGAATGGTCTAGGTGTCCTTTTTTTATCTGTGGGTATCGTGGATGGTGACTTACTGCTGAACCCAATTACCTATCCATTTGCGTATACACACTATTTATTGCTACTGCAATGGGTTTCATTTTGACAGTTCAACAACATTCATTGCGTTATTTATGTTGTTGAGCAGACAAATTTTTCGAACTTAAGAAGCAATGGATTAGCAATATCCTTCAAAATGATTCAGATTGTTATTGATAGTGTGTTGGGCGAGACTGCCTTGATGAATTAGTAGTTGCAAGAGCTACTGCTGGTGCGGAGCGTGAGGTCCTCGGTACGATTACCAAGTCAGGGAGACTTATTGGGTTTTTCATCAGGAATTTCTCAGTAGCAGAACAGAGTCTTGATTTTTGTTGATGGCAATAGGCTAGCCCCCTATTACATGGGACTGAAACATAACTGGCGACGTCTGAATGTACAGACTGTCAAATTTTCCCAATCCACTTTGAACCTTATAATTTAGCGATAAAGTTGAAAATCTATTAAAGAAATTTGACAGATTGTAGTAGCTTGATGTGCTGGCGTCTGTACTAAAGAAAATATACACTTCTGGCTAACCCTTCCGGTTAAAATAGACGTGACGTTATGTTAACTTAGCTAAAATTCTAGAGGCCCATGAATAAATAATAACAGCCGCACAGGTCGATCGATCAGATTAAGCTACGCTTGCCGCGGTTGCTCTGTGGATGGGTGACCATCTTTACATACCGTGACCCCTCCGTGCCTTGGAAAGCACGTTAAGCCGTTGGTCCGCTGTCATTCATGGATCTTGACAGTCGTTACGGGTAGTCAGAAGCCCGAAAGTCTGACAACCAGTCTTACCAAGGGGTATCGTATTACCCAGTAACTGGGTTGTGGAGGTCAGATAGGTAGTCGCTCCATGTAAAATACTGGTATTCAGCTGCATCCGGTTAGACTGGAAGCCGACCCCAACATAGTTGGGAAAAGGCTAGGCAGATGATGAACTTGGCTAAAATTACTAAAATAACGAACTAACAGCAAAAGTGACCTTATAACAATACAGTCCTTCTGCAAGCTCTGTGTTAGCTCCAGCCTGTGTTTTAATAACAGTTTTTTATACAAATGCTTGTGGGGCCAGCTGCAGTCTTCATTTTATTCCCCACATAAAGGTATTCTAAAAATCCTTCATAGAGTTTTTTAAAGGTTTATAAAGCATTCTACTCTATCTCAATTGACCATCCTTTTTATAGTTCAAAACCACCAGTTTCGTAAGACCTCCAATAACAGTTAATTTACCCGTCTCTGGTAACGTTTTCTTGCAGTTGAAGGGGGAAAGGGAGGTCTGGTTAATTTGGTCTGCTTCCAAACACGGATTGAACGCATCGTATCAATTTAGTTGAAAACGCGCTGGTATTTTAAGAATGTCGGAAGTGAACCCTTTTACTAGAGTTTTGAAGTAATGGAAGTGTTTAATAAAGTACTTATTGACTGTAATTCGAACATGATTTTTTTATAAATAACTTTTCTATTTAATCTCAAGAGGTGAACAAAACAAAAGAGATAAGTTTATTTATTATTAAAAAACAAACAGCTCTATTATCAAATTAAATTTCAGTCGACAACATCCATCGGTTTCTTACTAAACTTCAACTATATCCGACGATCCTGCATACTTATCTGTTTTGTTGACTGTACTAATGTGTATAATAGCATTAAAATTAGATTGGAATATTAAATTATTAAGAGACGCAAAGTCATTGGTGAATCAGGACCGAAATGTTACTGATATAGTTTATACGTACTAATATTACAAAGAGATAAAATTGTGAGTTTGTATGTAGGGAGGAAGCTTCAGAACTACTGAACCGATCCCGAAAATTCTTTCACTAATGGAAAGTTACAGAATTGCCAAGTGTCATGAGATATATTTTATGTTAAAACAAAAAAATTAGGGAGGGCGTTCGCGGGCTGAAGCTAGTTAGTAATAAGATTCAAGAAAGCAAATACAAGAAATACCTTTAGATAGTTTCAGTGATGAAACATGAATAACTCAAAGTCAAAGCTTTAAATATCTACGAGCCATAAGTAATCCCTACTTTATTTGTTTTACATGCGTAAGCGTTAGGTACTCATTCCTGTAAACAGTGGTTTTACAAGAGGATTCTGATATATACACACGGTTACTGGATAGTACCTAGTCATATAAAAATATAGCTGCAATGTAATTAAATCCTAAAGGCTTGATGAGAAAAAGAAACAAGACCGTGCCAACCCGCACTGGGTCCGCGTGGTATATTATGGTCAACTCCCTCTCACAGAGAGGACGTCTGTGTTCCAGGCGCGTGAGGCCTGCAGGCAACAGACTTGGGGAGTTTGTTGCCTGAACAGTAAAAGGCCCGAGACGGCGGCGCGCCGTGTTCCGCGCGCTCCTCTCTCTAGAAAAATGGTGGCCGTATGCGGCCGCTGAGGGTGACGGGGTCCGCATGGATGCATGCGGGCCAACCCCTGGCCGGGGGAGCGTGACTAAATGCGCAAGTACTCCAGCACCCCGGCTTAAGGTAGCAGCAGGACACCGTGTGGTTTTAGTGGGAACGTTGAGGCTAATTATGCTTTCTTCGCGACATGCCTTCCTACTTCCACGTGTCTCCTAATAATGTGGCTATGCCGTTTTTGAAGATCGAATGTTAGGTAGGCATCCTGTCGTAGACAGAGTAAACTATAGACTGCTGCTTATGTTCTTTTTCATTCGCACAAGAAAAAGAGAAATATATTAACGTCACTAGCAAAGAAAAGAGACAGAGTAAGAGTATTTCTGTCCCTTACCGCGTGTCGGCTAAGCACATCAATGTGCACAACAAGTTTGACGTTTATGAATGAAATAATAAAAATTATGAATGAAATAAAAAAACTACACCGCGATTAAACGGAAAATAAGATCTTTTTCGTGCATAATTCAATAAAAGTACATTTGCGCAACTGTGAAAATGGTAAGGTGCACTGTAATAAGCTGTAAAAATTATAATATGATGAAGATTGCCGGAATTTTTTGTCCCTTTCGGTGACACGGATACCGTGAGTCTATAGATTACTCTGTCTACGCATCCTGTATACCTCTTTTTTTTACTTATAACATCAAGCACGCTGAAATTATTATCAAACAGTCACTGTCAATTTTGATGTCAAAAGTGAAAAATTAAAAGCAGTAAAAAAAAAACACAACAAAACAATCTTCAAAACAATATTATGCACAAAGAAAACTATTTTCAGCTCAGTTTTATATATTTTTCTCTAAAAACTGGGTTCATAATAAATTATTAGTCATATAGCTAACCTACTTCTAGTTGTAAAGAGTTTTTAAATAACATTTTCCCTCTATTTTTTCTCCTACACATTTCATAATTATCTGGCACATTCCACTTCCAAAACCGCAAAAGAAAACATCCAGCCTTAATGAAGCAGCATTACCTGTCAATGAGAATAGTTTGAATTCAAACCTTTTTTTCGTGCGTTTTTCTCTCGTGTCTAATTGGTTGGAATCCAGCTGGCACGCCAGGCGTTCGAAGCACGTAATTGTCACAGTCCGCTAGGTGGCAGCAATGTGCTCGTCACCGCAGCCATTTTAATTAATTTCATGGTAGCATAATGTGGGCGGTTTTTATTATGAACATCGTTAATTGAGTTAATTTTAGTCTGTTTGCTTTATTAAGTGTTTTGTTTTTGATTGGTTGTGAAATTGTTCAGTGAGTTCGTAGTTCATTGGATGGGCAGCTATAAAATATGTAATTTTATTCAAATTTTCTAAATTCTAGCTATATTATGTGTATAATATCACAGAATTATCTGTCATGGCTTCTTTTTTAATTCTTTTATCTATTGTGGTATATAAATTTTATTCTAGATGCATCGTCTTCACATATAATTAAGTTCCTTTCTGCACCATACATGTGAGTCAAATAGGTTCGCCTTCATATTTTTAGGTAATTTTCAGAACCGACTAGTATTTTCAATGACAATGCCATTGAGAACTAGCAAGCACATAATTTAATCGTAATTATTGAATGCATTTATTAAGGTTGTATTAAAAAAATCGGGTTAGACTTATATGTAATGTGGGTTCTATTTTTAACAGACTTAGGAGTTTCTCAGTTCTTCGGAATCTTTTTTTTTCATACTTTTATTGAAATTTTATCGGAAAATGGAGTTGTTTCTGATAGTAGATAATAAAACCCAGTTTTCATTTTCTTCAGAATATTGTGACTTCTATAATATTAATAAATTAATTACATAAAGTAATTCACAGGTACAATGCATTCATTATACACTGCTATTGTCATTTTCCATATTTTATCATTTTCTATCGTCAAAACTAAATAGGAACTCTAACCATAACAATCGTAAGTAGGTACGTAGCAGAAAGAAATGTTCCTATGATACTGTCATAGAACCTGCGCCTGACCTTATTAAAATCAAAGCGCCAACTTCACAGTTACCTCACCAAACGATCACCCTACATTTTTCCATACCACCACCTACCACCAACAGCTTACATAACCCAACCTTTACCATTTAGTTCCTACTCCACTTTTCTCAGTAAACGTCTAGTATCTACTCCGCAGTAAATCTCACTGTACCACGAAGCTACAAATTACGCTCAATATCGACGGTGATATGGCTGTGGTATCGGTTGCCATGGCAACGGGCGTGAGAAACCCCCGGTCACTAGTACCCAATGACCTTTGTGGTGGTCAATTGTGTATAGGGTGTTGCTGATTTTGTAAGGAGTTTAGAGAGATCTAACAGTAAGATAAATTGTTGGGAGGAAAGGTGTTCGATGTTTAATTCATGTGCTTATTTACAATATGTTTTTTAACAATGGATTTCTTGTTTCTGGTCGTGTAAAATGATGATTCTACAACTACTAGTATAAATACATTAATAACTTACCGCCTTTGTAAAAAAAAAATCCGCTGAACCAAAATAAAAACTGCTCTTGTTTCGAATATTTTATGTTTGTTTTAAAGTCATTATTAGTATTTAATGTAAAGGTAGTAGACTCACGATGTTATTTTTATTTTTCTAAAGTTAAAGTTTGAAATATTTAAAAAATATATAAAAGTGGAAAATACTGGTACCTACCGCATCCGGTTAGACTGGCAACCGACACCAACAAATTTGAAAAAAGATAAAGTAGATGGATTGATACTTAAGGCGAAAGTCATCAACACAACTCTCTAAGACCATGTAATCTCCAAGAATGACTATTTCAGGAAATCTTGACATTCGGGGATTATATTAACTTAACAAGTTGTATTACTGATTGTAATGATTATAATTCTGTAAATACATATTTGTTACGACCGCGAATCAAATTTTAATCAACGTACAACTTAATACTGACCAGCAAATTGCAAAAAACGTAAGAAAATTTTAATTTCGCGGCCTACCTTAGCGCGGGAAGCGCTTAAGTATTTAATTAAATAGAAACAGGAACTCTTCATAATAAAATCGGTATAGTCGACTTATGTCAGATTCTAGAAAGTCAGACGAGTTTAAAATGCCAGATTCTTTGAATGCCAGATCCTACAAATGCCAGATTGTACAAATGTCTGATTCTATAAATGCCAGATTCTAATAATGCCAGATGCTAATAATGTCAGATTTTTGTTCATTGAAACAAAAGAAAAGGATCACACTGTACATTTGTTCAGCGCACTAAGCCAAAGGTAGGGAGCATTCCTACGTGTAAGTAAAAGATCAGTAATCTTTTACTAGTGTGAATCCAGGACTTACTAACACTCACTTTATCTTTGTTCATTTAACTTTGAATTGCTTTTTAATGCGATTTATATCTTTTTTGATCACTTACAGGTAAATAAAAACATTTGACATAAAATTACTAGGTTAGGAAATTACTTTCAGCATGTATTTCAGGAGAAGACTTGTCAATTAAGCATTATCTGCGTCATTTATCATTAATGATATAGGCATAATCAGCCTGTAATGTTCCCACAGCTGGGACACAGGCTTCCTCTCAGTGAGAGGGAGTGAGTGAGTGATAATCTGCCTCACGGGCACAGTGCGGGTTGGTAGGTGTCACATTTCTCGAATTTTTGGTTCTAAGACATGCCGGTTTCCTCACGGTGTTTTCCTTCAACGTTTTGAGAGCAGTGGTGATGAAATTATTTACACAAAGTAAAACGCCTGCCTAGGTTCGAGCCCACGACCTACAACTCGTAAGTCGGGACCATTAATAATAATAGAATTGAAAACTTTTATTTCAGAGAGAGACGATTGGGTGTCTTAGTTCCAAAAATTCAAAGACATGTGACATCTCCCAACCCGCACTGGGCCCGCGTGATGGATTACGGCCAACTCCCTCTCACCGAGAGGAGGCCTGTGTCCCAGCAGTGGGAACATTATAGGCTGATTATGTGATTGGGTTAGTAACAATTTTACTTAAAATCTAGTGTTTTTGGTACAGACGTAGATTCACATACAATTAATATTCAGCGTGGAGCGGCAGCTGCCTCTGCAATATCAGGGAATTCCACCGATCTGCGAACAGACTGTGAATACTGTTGGTGCTGCCGCGAACACGCATCATCAGGGATTCATATCTTTTTCTAATAATTTATTTATTTATTTTAAAATGGCGGTAAAACCATACATTTTACACACGCACACACATTACGTGATTTTCCTTGAGGACATAACAATATAAATTAATCACGTAATTTTATTTGAGATCTGGGTATTTCTCATTGCTGTTTTTACCTATAATATATTTTTTAATAGAATTACTAAGTAAAATACTTGAGGCTTTAAGTCCTCGCTTATGTACCCTGCTTTGTGTAAATAAATAAATAAAAACTTTTATTTAATTTTTAAACTGCAAATATCACTTTGCCACCATAAGTGCCTACATTATCAAATAAGCAATATTGTTGAAAACATTATATTATGAAAATCCATTCGCAATATTTCTTTTAAAATATAATATCTAGTTCGAAAGAAGAAATATTGAAATGTTGAACTGGTTTTTTCTATTTATACAATATTTTGTATGCCCCTGAAATTGCAGTTTTATTACCTATTCTAAATAAACACCGAAGAATATTCCAAAGAATATAAATGAGAAATTTGAAATTGAACCTAGATACCTATAGGTGAATAACATTTTTTTCCCAGCTTGATAAAACCTGAACCCAATAGGTATAACTCTTTTTTTACTCATTTCTACAACCACTGCCATTTTACCGGAACTCAGGGTCAATGACATATTATTTTAAAGTTGATCTATATTTCACAAAAAACTAAACAATTCGTCCAAAAAACGCACTTGATTACGTCTCTTTCTAAAAATAACGCCCGTGCTAATTGCGTGGGAGAGAAAGAGACGGTTATAGTTTGCCGGTGTGTCGTTACAATGGGTTGGCTTTCGCAGTGATCCGTGACGACTGTTCGCTTTGAAGCGGAGGTGACAACGCGGCGGAACAACGGGGCTAGTGTTGTCTCTCTCGCGCAGTATTTTTTTCGATTGAATGTTGACAGTCATTGATGACGCAATGCTTGTAAAATTATCAAGGCCATCTATTATCAGGGTGATAATTTACACGTGGTGTGAAGTTTTGACATCTATCAAAGGTATTGCCTACTGAAACTGTGTTTATTGAATTTTTGTCACGACTTTTTTCAATATTTCGTGAAAAAGTAGTTTTTATGTTTTATACAAAATTATGGCAAATGATCATTTTATACGAAATCGTAGGCGATATCGTTTCGAAAATTGGAGAGATTTTGTATAAAAATATTTTGGTAATTTCGACTGAGCGTTGATGTCTTTTCTTCTTAGAAAGCTTTTAGCGGGCTTTCAGCTCCGTGGAATTGATTACTTAACTATTTTAGTATATTCTAGGTATGCAAGTTTTGGAAATGGATTAAGAATAAAAGGATTAGGTTACAATAGCGATACATTTAGTGTTGTTTTAAATTGTTAGGCTAATTAACACCTTTGGGGTTCGACCGAAAAAAAGAGTAGGTATATATAGGTATATCTACATGTCGTAAATAGTCTAGTAGATTCAAGTCACCAATCTATTTTTAAAATAAATTCATGCAAGATCGTGTCTTGATGTCAATATTAAAGTAATGCCAATATTTTGCCAAAAATAATTAAAATATTATGATCTATCAATAATCTTATAAGTAGTTCATATTAATATTCATATTCATTTATTGCAGGTACCCATATTAGAAAACATCTTTAAATTATTTAATAATAAATTAGGTATAACAAATTATATATTACATAATTTATTATAAAATACTATATTATTTAATAATAAATTAGGTACAATAAATTAGGTACAAAATCAACGCACAAATTAGATAAATCAAATTCAAATTTATATTTAATCATAATTAACTAATACCTATGTAGTACGAGACTACTGTAGTGAACAGTAGTCTCTTATGAGCGACACTATAAATGTAATTTGTCTGTCACAGCAGTGTGGCACGTAGGGACAGCCCAACCTATTTGCTATCATACTCAGAACGGTATTGGAGCTGGCCCACACTGCGCACAAGAGACGCCCAGCATTCCATAATAGTTCTCAGTTTACTGTATTCTTCTATTCAATATCATCAATTCAACCGAAAGACGTCCACTGCTGGACATAGGCATCAAGCATCGTCACTTCGACCGGTTCTGTGCTTGTCGTATCCAGTGGATTCTTCCGATTTTTGACTTAGATTCTTTAAAGTAGATGAATTTTAGAAAACTACAAAATCATGAAAAACAAATGACTACTCTCAATGGTCGCATTAGCTTACACAATGTCTGAAAACATACTCAGACACTATTAAAGAGACGCTGATAGTGAAAGTGACATCTCAATCGGAGCCTTTGTCATTGTCTGTACCTACATAGTTATCATCAACTCATTTATTGTCAAAAGAAAATATATAAGCAACATGTCTTTCAAATTAATCCTATCAAAAATTAATATCATTCTGCATAGGTTTTTCCCACTATGTTGGGGTCGGTTTCCATTCTAACCGAATGCAGCTGAATAACAGTATTTTACACGGAGCGACTGCCTATCTGACCTCCACAACCCAGTTACTGGAATACCCCTAATTTCAAATTAGCCCTATCATACACCTTTAAAAACAAATACCACTTTCCTCTCTATCACGCCTATTAATAACTTCGAAAAGCACAAACGTCGAAAACACAAACCTAATGAATAAAAATGGTGCCCCTTAAAGTTATAAATCACCAGCAAATCGATCAAACATTTAACCAAAACACGTGGCCGAAGTGTTTGAACGAGTTACACAACTAAATACAATACATTTTCATTGACAGAAGTACTTTAACAACACAAAAAGCCTCGGCTCCGATTCACTACGGACCATAAGACTCGCATTCATAACACGATAGAATAATCCCACTTTAAAAATAAACCAACCACTCTAACCCGTCAAAATTAAAAACAAAACTTAAGTCGGCTCATCAACATCAGTCAGAGATGATGCTCTGAACCGTTAGGCCGTCAACAGAACGATCTACATATCGAGAGTCCTTTCCGTGAGAAAATCTTTTAGAATCATCGACAATTCTAATACATCCTATACTCGCTGGAGGCTGCGAGCGAAGGTTTCATAGGTCGAAAAGCGCGCGAACGCAGTGTGGCGCCGATGCCCGTGCGCACAGCACGCTCACACGACCGCGCGTGCGCAACCACGCGACCTGTCAACCGCTGTCAGTTCCGACTTCCAACTCGGAACACGTTACCGGCAAATTGACTTTTAAAAATGGAACGGATGACTTTCGACTTTTTTGCCGTCGACTTGACTTAATTTTTTCTAAAGGATTTTTTTTATAGAGTGTAATAAGGGTGAAGTGACAATCATTTTCAAAGACACTTTTCAAAGGTTTAGAAATATTTACACACAGTGTTTTGAATTCAGTGCTAAACGATCTCTAGGTCCGCTTCATTTTGTTCAGTGGTGCCAAGGGCGTGGATTTTGACTTGTTTGAAGTGTGAACTGATTAAGGAGTTGTGAACAGTACAGTTTGCTGAAAATTGTGTTTTCATTTTGGTTTGAGTACCAGATTTTTTTTTGCACATTTTGGAATATACTCCTCTTGCATAAGGATTGCTCATACATTTGATTTGCTCGGTAAGACATTGTTTTGATATTTTTCTTTAATTTTAAGTTATGTTTGTTTACGCGCGAATATTAAGCATCTGAAATCATGAACAGAAGAAACTTATATTTCTGAACATTTGAAGATACTAATTGTTGTCATTACTTACCTCATATTCATTTTCGGTTTTTAGACTTGATATTCCTTATTATTTCATACCTAGAAAGCTATCTTCGAAGATATCGTCGAAAACGCCTTCAATAATTGCATCTGTCCCTCCTTCGTTTACTCAGCTTAAAGACATCATCCTAACGCTTCATTATAATCAAATTCTCCAGCTATACATATTCATAGAACCCACAGTATAGTATACTATACCTACCTACCTAAGGTAGGTAGGTAGGTATAGTATACTATACTGTGGGTTTCTTTACGTTTTTTAGGTGGCATAGATACTCTAGCAAGCATTTTTCCTACCCAGATTCTAGCTAGCCAGTATTGTGATAAACAATGATACAACAATAACCTCCAACAATGGTACTTGAGTACCTATCTGTCATGTTCTTTTATCACAAGCAAAACTGCATCCAGCAAAACCTTTTTTATTAGCTTTTAATCAACTATGCACTGGCAAAAACTGTTCAAGTGCTTTTGTACTATTTGCTTCACTGTTGAAATGGCTGTCAAGGAACAAAACGTTGCTTTTTAACTTACCTCTTTGTCACCATATTCTTCACAATAGAATGTTACTATTCTAAGTTTGCAACCTATTTTTTTGTATTTGTGTACCTATTTTATTTATAATTCATTATGATATATTTTTAATGTAATATTTTTTTGTCATTGTTTCTCTTAACCAAATCACCTGCCATCATCTCTTCACCACCCTTGGTTGACTGGTAGAGAATGCTGTAAGGCATCAAGTTCCCTTTTGTACCTTTTTTGTGTGCGAAAAGTTTAAACAAATAAATATCCTATTATAACTCTTACTTTCAAAAGTAGATTCTGCTTGTGTTAAATATTCTATTCCAAAGGAGGACGATTTTGTTCAAAAGCATGAGTTGTGTCTCTATCGTGCCCAAACACAATGGTATTAGAAAATTGCAGAATAGTTATTATTTTGCTCGTTGCCAGCTATATGCCAATCCTTCTTTGGTATGCTTCGAGGTAAACACCGCCCATTTTGTCACTCTTTGTAAAAAATCTCATTTATATCTGTAACTATGGTGTAGATATTAAACTATATAGTACTTATACTACGTACTTACGTATACCTACTGTAATATTCTATTCTAAAGTATAGAGAAAGACTAGGTCAAGGCTTCCACTTGTAACAAACAACTTAAATTTTTGTTTGTAATATCCTCTTAAGACCTTTTTTTTTTTTTTTTTTTTGCGGATGGGAAATCATCAAATGACCCCTCCCGCTCTGGGTGGAGCGGAAGGGAGTGTCAGACTCTTAAGACCTTTAATGCCTTATGATTCCCTCCTTCTTCGGTTCATCATCTGCCTAGCCTTTTCCCAACAATGTTGTGGTCGGCTTCCAGTCTAACCGGGTGCAGCTGAATACCAGTATTTTACATGAAGCGACTGCCTATCTGACCTCCACAAACCAGTTACTGGGTTATAATACGATACCCTTGGTAAGACTGATTGTCAGATTTTCGGGCTTCGCACCCGTAATGACTGCCAAAGGTCCACGAATGACAGCCGGGACCAAGTGCTTAACGTGCTTTCCGAGGCACGGAGGGGTTTTGATATGTAAAGCGGTCATCCATCCACGGACCAACCGTGGCAAGTGTAGCTTAACTTGATCGATGTTATTACTTAGCCACAAGCCCCTCACACGAAATGCCTAACTCTGCCGCTTTTGACTTAAAACATAAGCAGTTGACTATGTCCTAATATCTCTATTAAAGTATTGCAGTACCGTCCTCTTAACCTTTTCACTATAATCAGCGTGAAAGGACGTCAACGTTTGATATGCCGCCAACTTGAACAACTTGACAGGACGCCAAAACAAATGAGTAATCCATTTGCTATTTTGAAAAGTTTTTAATGTAATTTAGTTTTTAATCACTTCGTTTTTCTTTTGTTTTGTGTAGTTTATAGGAGTTTATGGTCCATCTTCCTACATCCCGATAAGTTTCAATTGACTTAAGGCTTGTATTCATGCCAACGACCTTGTGCATTTGGGCGTCGCGTTGCCTAGCAACACGAGCCGCCCCGCACTGAATTCGTGGACGAGTGCGGGGATGATATAGACACGGACTTTAAACGATCGCATTTTTAATTTATTATATTTAAAAATATACATGTTTTTAAAAAGTAACAAAACCAAATCATTTTCGTTTGTATTGCAAAGCAGTAGATATTTTTTTTATATTCTTTTGATTAAAAATGAAGGAGTAAAATGGTTTCATCTCAACGATTTGGAGGTGATTTGGTGGTTTTTTCTCTTAATATGTGATATCGATAGAAAAATTATGGCTAAACCAAATTACGATTCATATCATGTAGATTACCAACTATTTTTTCAGATGTAATTTCTCTGTAAGTTCCGGAGAAAAGCTGCTTCATCTGCACGCTGTTTTTAAGCTTTTTTCGAAAGAGGAGCCTTAAATGTGGTTCATATTTTCATAGATACCAGTCAATACTGAGTTTAGTTCCTATTTGGATATTGCTAATCTGGCCGAAAGTAGACTAGACTCCGGAGTTTATTAATGCAACTCATAACATCTAAGGTGGCATCTAGCTGACTATTACTGTCAGTGAGTAATTATTCCGCTTTGTAACAGTCCCCCTAGTTTCTTTTTTGTACTAAGTTGCGTTTTTTGTCAACTTAACAGCCTTTATGGCGAATAGTAGCGTATTTGTCAAATCCTATTTAAACGAAGCGAGCTCTGTCCTGTGTCTTGCATCTTGAAACGTCCTACCTAGAAGCTTCTGTTGCAAACTTCATTCTCCGTTTGTCATTCAACTTCAGGCATACAAGTAAATAAGAAATTTCAGCTTTGTCTCTGAATAATTACGCACCTTCGATGCCTCTGGTACCTACTCCAGATGTCCATAGGCATCGCTGACGACTTACAATCAAATGTGGATCACAAGGCAGCAGCTTGATTGCCAACCAAATAAAGTCGAACATATAACCTCCTCCTTTTTGGAAGTCGGTTAAAAACTAAGCTGTCACAAAAATAATAGAACCTTTTTTCGAAATCCCATAAACATTAGGCAATTACGAAACTCAGCAACAAAGTGTCCGAAAACAACCGCAGAACGATTTACTGAGTTACTGACAGCATTCAGAATGTTTTTACACTATCATCAAGGATAATGGGGTCCTACCTACCTAATTGACATAAAAACCAGTAGGTACTCACGTCCAAAAGCTATACGTAGCGTAGGTACGAATAATACTTGTCTATTCTATTCGCTTTTTATGGCTATGTTATTTAATAGGTCAAACAAATGACGCATCCAGTTTTGTAGGTGATTTTTTTGGCTCTCGTAAAGTTAATGTAGAATGAGTGGCATTTGCAATTATATTTTTGGAGTGTCTGACTGTCTTTTTCTTTACTATAGTGAAAAGTAGTGCCGTTCTTAAGTGTGCATACACGATCGACACGCGTCGACGACAGACCTATCAACTATTGACTGGCTATCATAATTTCAATAATAGATGCTTTCAATTCGTATTGTACTATTTAGAAGAACTAATACTGGCATGGTTGAATTCTAGCTTGAAGGAAATGGCCGCAATGAAATTACAGCACATTAGAATTTCTACTTCTTCAAGTGTAGGACACAAACTATGTGGCTATTGTTAGGTTGCTGTTACATCTGCACATCAAGCTACTACAATCTGTCAAATTTCTTTAATAGATTTTCAACTTTATCGCTAAAGCATAAGGTTCACAGTTGATTGGGAAAATTTGACAGTTTCGGGTAGCTTGATGTGCTGGCGTCTATACCATTTCAGCCACTACCTCTAATTTGTATGTAAAAAAATTCAACCCTTCGCGGCCTATTTCTGATCAAAGTCTGCTCTACCAAGTTCTGTCAGTACATAAAACTGTTTTTTTCATAATATTGTATTTCCATGATAGGTACTTGTTTGCAATATTTTTTTATATAAACACCTTCAAAACTTCTTCTGCATACATACATACATAACTCACACCTTCTTCTCATGAGGGTAGGCAGAAACTTCAGATCGCCACCTGCTACGATCCTTACATATTAAATCATCCTCCTTCTCCGTCTATTTTTTGTGTTAAATTGCATTTCATGAAATTATTTGCGTGCCTGTGGCATTGGTATATGTATGCATACATTTCAATATATAGAATAGAATAGAATACACATTTATTTTGCAAATATGGGTAATACATAATAGATGTTAAAGGGGCCCGTGGCTAAATAATAACAGCCGCACAGGTCGATCGATCAGGTTAAGCTACGCTTGCCGCGGTTGATCTGTGGATGGGTTACCATCTTTATATACCGAAATCCCTCCGTGCCTCCGAAAGCACGTTAAGCCGTTGGTCCCGGCTGTCATTCGTAATTCTTTGACAGTCGTTAAGGGTAGTCAGAAGCCAGAAAGTCTGACGACCAGTCTTACCATGGGGTATCGTATTACCCAGTAACTGGGTTGTGGAGGTCAGATAGGCAGTCGGTCCATGTAAAGTACTGGTATTCAGCTGCAGCCGGTTAGACTGGAAGCCGACCCCAGTATAGTTGGGAAAAGGCTGGACAGACGATGACATAATAGTTGTTAAAATTCATTAAAGCTCAGCCATATTTCACCATTCGGAATGCAATTCAGGCAATTATTTTCTCTGATAGAAACTCAGTCACACTGTAGTACGTTTTATCTATCAAAAACTCGCGCACTCTACTAATAAACAGCACTGTTGTCACTCTTTCCAACCACTTTTATTGTAAATAATTGGGGCCATAGAATAAACACTTCTGTATAATATAATATGTATCTTATGTATAATTTATGTCTTCAAAACCGCAGAAGTCTTCTTATTCTTATAGTTCCATCAAATCCAATAAATCATGCTCAAATCATTGCAAAAAGAGCCATAATCACTAAATGGAATTAACTATGTTTATACAGCCTTTTACGATTACAACTTATTTATTTTATTACTTACTCATTAACTTGTTTAGTTAACTACGTTCATCATTAGTATCTGATAAAGTTATAAAACAGATTGGGGCTACTATTTAATGCTAAAACAAATATCATTTATAAACAAAACCGGTTCTAATGACTCAGAAAAAGGTTATATAAAAACTGCCTCGTTTGTCTAAGTGGTCGCAAGCGCTGCAGGAGTCCTAGGTTCGATTCCCTTACCAGGCAATGGGTTTGGTTTCTCCTATTAGTAATAGCTTTGCCCACAGCAACAGTAAGTACACACAGCAGTTTGCTTGTTGCTTGCTTAGCAGGTTTGCCAACCTTATATAAATCTATTTTTCTTCATTTTCTTTCTTTTCTTGCATATAGATTTCTGCTCCGTTAGAGGCAATAGGCTCGCCTATTATTACATAATCAGCCTATAATGTTTCAATCAATCAATCAAATCAATCAAAATCATTTATTTGCATAAAATGTGGTAGGTACAAAAGATGATAATAATAATAATAATATTCCACAACTATCACACAACGCCGTCTAGTCTCAAGCTAAGCAGAGCTTGTGTTATGAGTACTAGACAACTGATAAACATACTTATATATTTCTAAATACATACATATATAGATAAATTACACCCAGACACAGAACAAATGATCATGCTCATCACACAAACATTTGTCCTGGGTGGGAATCGAACCCACGACCTCCGGCATAGCAGTCATAGTCACTGACCACTAGACCAACAGGCCAGTCTATAATATAAAATTGTATAGGTAGTGCAAAGACACATTCCGCCATGTAATAATGGCATGCATATATTTAATACATGAAGTAGGTATGTGTTAACAACATGCAGTAACATACTAATAACGTACAGTTAATTTATATTAACAAAGGAAGATAAATAATTAAAAAAATAATAAAATGCATTTCTGAAGTGGTAGGACTGACAAGATTTTTTATTCAGTTTCCATTGTTTCCACTGCTGGTACACAGGCCTCCTTTCGGTGAGAAGGAGTGGGCCGTAATGCACCACGCAAGCCTAGTGCGGACGGGTAGATGTCACATGTCTTTGAATTTTTGGTTCTAGGACATGCCGGTTTCCTCACGATGTTTTTCACCGTTACACAAAGCAAAGCGCCTGTCTGGGTTTGAACCTACGACCTAAAACTCGTAAGTCGCGGCCTTTACCACTGACCCACCACTGCTAGCCTTTGACTAGTTAGGTTTAAAAACAAACAGTCAAAAAACGGTTGCACTATATATCTTTGCCTACCTCTTTCAGGGATTCAAACGTGATGGTTTTAAAAACCGGTTTAAAAATGGACGTGAATTCAACGTATCTTATCTTTGTTTTGAAAAGTTAAGTGTGCGAAAGATTTGTTGCAAATTAAGTCATTGAAAACAAATAATATTTAGAGAACATTAACGTCTGATTGATTTAAATGTTTATGTCTTTATATTTAAATGTAAGTGCTTACTTGAAATCAATTTATGTTTATTGAATGGCTAGACGATTAGAAAAGAAATAAGTCTGATTTACAACGATATGTTTTTAAGAACTTGTTTGCTTAATGTACTAACGTCTTAATAAGTCTTAATAATTAGAAATGCTTCATTATGAATCGCAAGTCGTGACCATCTAATTAAATTGTTTGCACTAAAGTCAATTCGACTTCTAAAATTCTTGTAGCACAGGATAAGGACATGCTTAGGATTTTCTTGAGTCAATTAAGAGTTTAGTCCGAGCTACAAACAGATATTCAGATTTTTTTTATTCTTCTCCAATATTATTTTCTGATAAGATTCAGGTACAGACGCCAGCACATCCAGCTACTACAATCTGTCAAATTTATTTAATAGATTTTCAACTTTATCACTAAAGCATAAGGTTCAAAGTTGATTGGGAAAATTTGACAGTTTCGGGTAGCTTGATGTGCTGGCTTGGGTGCTTTTGTGGTTGGTCGCTACGGTAAATGAAATGAAAATGAAAGTTGTCAGTAATAGCGTAATGAGCTTGTCCTTAAAAATAAAATTAAACACGAGACCATGGATGTCTTGAATATATTATAAAACAGCCCTAGATAATAGAAGAT
The DNA here is from genome assembly GCA_963082905.1 of Oligia fasciuncula. Classification (NCBI taxonomy): domain Eukaryota; kingdom Metazoa; phylum Arthropoda; class Insecta; order Lepidoptera; family Noctuidae; genus Oligia; species Oligia fasciuncula. The sequence continues at coordinate 11,364,292 of OY720407.1, forward strand.
TTAAAAAACTGGCCAAGTGCGAGTCGGACTCGCACACGAAGGGTTCCGTACCACAAGGCAAAAACGCCGAAAAAAACACGTTTATTGTATGGGAGCCCCCCTTAAATATTTATTTTATTTTGTTTTTAGTATTTGTTGTTATAGCGGCAACAGAAATACATTATCTGTGAAAATTTCAACTGTCTAGCTACCGCGGTTCTTGAGATACAGCCTGGCGACAGACAGACGGCAAAAACGCCGAAAAAAACACGTTTTTTTGTATGGGAGCCCCCCTTAAATATTTATTTTATTTTTAGTATTTGTTGTTATAGCGGCAACAGAAATACATCATATGTGAAAATTTCAACTGTCTAGCTACCGCGGTTCTTGAGATACAGCCTGGTGACAGACAGACGGACGGACGGACGGACAGCGAAGTCTTAGTAATAGGGTTCCGTTTTTACCCTTTGGGTACGGAACCCTAAAAAAAGGGAGTCCATTCATAAACGTTGCTTAAAGTTAAAAGACGTTTACTTCAAAAATTATTGGTTAAACAGTCGCTAATCATTACTAAACTTTAAGTAACGTTTTTAAATAAAGGGGATAATGTTTCAAACTATTATAAATTCAGTTTGCTGCATGTCAGAAATTGGAATATGTTTTGATATAAACAGTTCAAACAACCCATACCCAGTAACTGGGTTGTGGAGGTCAGGTAGGCAGTCGCTCCATGTAAAATACTGGTATTCAGCTGCATCCGGTTAGACTGGAAGCCGACCCCGACATTGTTGGGATAAGGCTAGGCAGATGATGAGTTCAAACAACCCATACCTATAAAATATCGGATTTTGCAACATAAAAACCATGACAGATTAAGGCGGATTCGTCTGGGATTAACTTGAAGATCGATATACTTACCTGTCTATATTATACACAAAAAAATATATATGTAGACCAAAGAAATGTAAGTAATTGTGTTTCACGGAACGCAGGTCAGAGAGCGCTGTCGGTTATCTGTGGCGTTCCGATGACTGACCATGACTTTTTTTAATTGGCTTTAAACGTAAGTATCACCGAAAAGTCGGAGATAATTACGTTGAGATACTAGATGTGGCCTACATTATTTCGATGTTGAACTATCATCATCATCTTCATCATTTCAGCCCAGAATTACCCACAGCTGGGTACAGGCCTCTCTTCTTCTGCCATACTTCCCTTTTCTATACGTCTCTCATCAAGCTGTTTCCCGCAACTTTGACGATATCGTCAGCCCAACGCGCTTTTGGACGACCCTGGCTTCTTTGGCCTAACCTTGGCCACCATTCGGTCAATTTTACTAAATCGGCCATCTCTTCGTCAAAAAATACAAAAAAATGCTTTTTACAATACAAAAACAACCAAAATATTTCTTTCCATCATTTTTCTGGTAAGTACTTGGCAATTTGCTAATTTCAATGTGCCAACAGGTATTAGAAAAAATGTAATCAACGCATAGCCCAGTTCAACTAACCAAAAATGTGTGTGAAATGTGTGTTTTTCACGTTCAGCCAACACTATACCACTTCCAGCGCCATACATTAACGGCCAATTCGGTCAAAATCAACCAACGCGGATCGCCATTTTTTCTTCCACTACGTCACGCCATATTTCTATACCTGACATTAAAGAACCAATTTTTAACCTTGTAACTGCAGTAGTGCTCCCATTCCTAAACGTCACATTACCAATATAACATATCGTTCGACATTATGAACTTTTAAAGACAAATGTGTCTCATTAACTGTCAAAAAAAAGCGACCAAGTGCGAGTCGGACTCGCACACGAAGGGTTCCGTACCACCGTACAATATTTAACACAACGTATTTCTTTAACACTAACACGTTTCCTGTATGGCGACCCCTTTAATTTTTTACTTTAATTTATTTTTATCACTTGTTGTAATAGCGGCCATAGTATATAGTACACACTCTCAAGTGTATTTGTGTGTATTACGGTTAAAAAGATACATCCCAGTGACAGACGGACGGACAGCGACGCCCTAGTAATACGGTCCCGTTGGCACGGGACCGTACGTTTGGGTACGGAACCCTAAAAAATATTTCAAGTGATTTGGAGAATGTGTGTGTAATGTTCTAAAAGGAACTATGTTTTACAAAGGCGCGGTTGTAGCAAGTGAAGGTTTAATGTAATAGTCTTGTCATTTAGCCTAAGTATATATGACAAGAGATTGACGTATGTTTCGTTAATACGCCTTTTAGCTACGTTTGATTGTTTGGGAAATAATTTAGCTTGGCAATTTTATAATTATGTATCGTGACTAATTTAATTGCATATTTAGTTCAGATTCATGTGTTAGTAAAATACCTACTTTTATTAGCAAAAACTAAACTACCAAAAAATTTTAGTCTCAAAAATTAACCTACCTAAGTCCTTCAAGAAGTTACCATTTAATTGAAATACTACAACTGCGATTCCGATGCATTTAAAAGTCAAAATAAATCCAAAGGATATAGAAAAATACAGTATTTGCCATCAATTTATTGAGGCGACGATCAGTAAACAAAAATATTTAAACAAAAAATACGTAAATGCGTACTCGCGGTATTTCTTGAATAACATAATAAAATATTAAGATGGAAACACAAAGATCTTTTTAAAAACAAAATACCCAAGATGAAGCCCGTCGCGGATGCGAGCAAATATTTAAATTTCAATTCGAACGTCGCATATCAATGGAGAGCCATAAGCCACCGGATTTTTACTTTTTTTTAGTCAGCCTGCACTGAGACAATAAAGAAAAAGCCATAGGGGGAAAAAGAAAAAACAATTCGAAAACAGCATCTAGATTCGAGACACTGGCTGATTCGAGGTTGGAAACAAAAGAACTCGGCTCCTGCCTGACCGAGATCTTGGCGTACGCGGGCGCATCTCGTTTACTTTTTTATTTTACTTTTTTTTTGTTACGTTGCATCCATGTGATTTCTTTTCTCTGATGCATCACAATGAGACGGCCTATCGAACGTCAGTAGCTATTTTTGTAATAATTACATACGAGTTGCAATGATAAATATGTGTTCGTTCAATGAAATATGGAGATAAAGAACATTAAAGCTTGTGTAATAAAAACCCATATTGCACGGTAATAACTAGCTAGAACAAAGTTAATTGTTCTTAATAATAAAGAAAAAGCAAAGTACGCTTCTGGATAAAACAACAAGACAAAATGAAGCAAAAACAAAAATGTCTGAACTCCAGAGAAAAAAGAACACAACGATTTGTTAGTAGTAAAATAGTGATCTCGACCTTGTTACGGCGAAAAAGCTACTGCACTTTAAAAACTATATAAAATATCTTAATTCCCTCTACATTTTCTCAGATCAATTAAAAACCAGGCACTATTGAGATTTATTTTATTTCACTAGTTGAAAAAATCAATGTTGTAGCTACTTGTTCATTGGTAATTATGAGCAATCGCTATAATTAACTGTATTTAATACCAATGAGGTTGTAATCTTGATCGAAGTTAGATCATCGCCGCATATATTATTTATCTGTGCATGGGAAATAATGTGAAGGAACAGGATTCGAAATTCGAATAGGATGTAGGCTTACTCATCTTTGTTTTCAATGAGTAAGAAGGTTCTTTGAAACTTTAAAAATAAAAACATTAAATAGATTGTTGTTTTAAAAACATGGTTTTTCCTAGTGCTGTTTTTTATTATTATTTCAAGACTTCATCGTTTCTTAGTACCATTTTTACCTAATCAGGAATTTTCTTGTACATAACTGAATTGGTTTTCCTTATTAAATTAAACTTTCTATCCTAGTCTCACTTGTGTATGACTGATGATTCAATTCTGCTTACTTTTTCATTAATGTAGAGCACGTCGTTTTTAACGTTTTTAATTAATTGACAATTCTAATTACTCCATGTCCTCGCACTAAAATAGTTTTCCATATTTACCTTTTACTTTTTGTTGCTAGAAAATGTTGCATAAAAATAAATAATAATGAGCCTGCATTGTCCCACTGTAGGGCAAATGCCTTACTTTCCTTTTTCCATTAAACTCCCTCATATAGTCAAGTTCGTCCAACCATCTACACCTGGGTCTTCCGCGATGCCATTGAACGTTTTCAGGGACCCATGGTGAGGTGGCCTTATACCACAAAAAAAAAATTGTGTCACTTCAGGAGTGCCGACAGAAGTAAAAACAGAAACAGAATACTATGCTATCACTCACTAACATATACATTAAAACCGAGTACATCCCGAGGACGGCCGAACACATCCGAAGCGGTTACGGTAACAGTGGCGCGAGTTCAATAGTTTTTTCCCATCTCAAAAAATGCCCAACGCGCCTAAAGAAGTTTTCACTTAAAAAAATCCTTACCATTCAGTATCATTAATTTGTCCTCATTTTTATTTCAATAATGCTAACTTGTGCTCGCTTATAGTGTCTGATTTGTTTTAATTTCACGATGTGAAAATGATTATTTGCTTTAATCATATAAGTACCAAACACACCTGCATTACCCCTCTCTTTACCCCGCCACCAAAAACCAAACGTTTCACAAATATTTGGACCCAAATTCTTAACACTTACATTAGCAAGTAGGACTGTTTACAGGAGGGTGGCGTGTGGTAAGTAGCGGCCGAATTAACACCACCACTTAGCAGTTACTTACTTACAGGGTTGGATGCAGGTGGTCTTTGTTTAAATGTTTTCTTTTTTTTTCTTTTTGTGGCAGAGGTAATGTTTTGTGATGGTTACAGTTACAGGGTATTTGTATTATTGGGTTTATTAGAGGAGTGAATTATATAGATACGTACTTACTTGGCTGCTGAGACTAGTAGGCAGAATTTTGGCTCTATAAACTTCACTGCCTAAATAGCATCCAAACTAAATCCAAGATGGTAGAATTGTATCTAACATTGTCCATTGCACTTTTGTATTGTAGCTATATAAACTTCTACATACCCACAGACAAATTTCTCCCACTCCATCTATCTTTCCTTCAACTTGTATCCACCCAATTCTCTACCATTGCACGCCATATTTTCCATACTTACCTTGGTTGACACTATTCCTTATAATTTTTTATTATTACACTAACAGCGCAACGTGGTTTCACCCGCGTAAGTTTCGATCCCGTGGGAATATCGGGGTAAAAAGTATTCCTTATGTGTTATTTCAGGAAATGGTCTATCTATGTGCCAATTTTCATTCAAATCTATTCAACGGTTTACGCGTGATTAAGTAACAAATATCCAAACATCTTCACAAACTTTCACATTTATAATATTAGTAGAAAGTAGGATAGTAGGATTTTTTTAATACATTTGCATCGATCTAATTCGAAGACATGTACCAACCCGCACTGGGCCCGCGTGGCGGATTACGGCCCACTCCCTCTCACCGAGAGGAGGCTTGTGTCCCAACAGTGGAAACCTTAAAGACTGTTTATGTTTATACTTATACTTATTGCATCTCTCAACTGTTGATAAGCAGAAAATACCTCTTCATATGAAAATTATTTGAAATTTTTAACAATAAATCACTCAATGTTAACAGCGTACATTATTATTAGCCCAAAGCCTCGACTTTGTAACTCTTAACAAAATAGTACATCAGACTTATCAAAGCGGTGTTTTGTGGGCCATTCGAGATACGTCGCATCATTCACTGCGCTTCTATGAACTTTACCATGAAGATATGAAACAGGTTGCTTCTATCGGATATGGCGAGTCTATTAATATGTTTTGCGGTTTTTCGTTGCTTCCAATCTCGCATTCGGCGTCAGAGAGAACCTGGCTAATAACACCATCTGCTCATTTATGATCTTTCCAGATACTGCAATTAAAAGCAGACACGTACATTCTCATCGTCTTCCAGACATTACCCCAATTTTTACTTATTAAATCTCTATGAACCGTCTTCACAAAGTTAACTTCTTTACTAGACATATTATTTTTCGCACAACCCGTTCATCTTTTCTTTGATCTGCCTGTTTCCTAACAACCATCCACATTTACACTTTTCTTGACAAACCATTACAAACGATCAGTTAAGACTAGACCATCTGGTATGGTACCAAGGAAATCAAGATGCCCTGAGGCCCTTTTGGCATTATCTTTGTTTTCTGTTTTTATAGTTTTAAGGTGTATTTATTTTGCTGTAATGCCAATAAAAGCATTTTTCTTTCTTTCTTTTAAATAAAAACTAATTTCCCAAAAAATCCTATAACTTTTGTCATATCCAAAAACATCCAAGCACCATAGCTCAATGCTCTCAACATAACCTAATCGCTAGCCATTACGTTCTACCAGAACTAATTCACTCTGCCTTATCATAATTTGAATCGACATTCTGGATGACTTTTGTATGACAAACCTCTGTTTTCTTATACGGTTATTAATTTTTGTAACGTTGGTAGCTGTACTATGAATTTTTGTGTGCTCATTACACGGTCAGGTTGGGGACAGTTCAATCAACTTTTGTTTTGGGTCAAATTTTATTTGCAACGCATTGCTGATCATTCATTGGGTGCAATCCATGTCTAAAATTGCCTGTCATCCCTGGAGGGTTAAGCAGTACGTATGGTAGCCCCACATTTCGCCAGTTATGTTTAACGCCCTATTGCCAACAACCGGGCAAGAAGTCAGACTCCGGTCTAAAATTATCTTGCTAATAAAACGACAGCAGAGTGTGGATGTGGAGCTGTGTCACTAACTATACTCGATCCTATACTGCCCTCTGTGTCCCAAAACATGCAGCCAAAGTGACCTCTGCGCTGCCACCGATAACGTCGTGGAAGTGGAGAAGTTTTGGGCCAATAAAATTTGAATAACTGTCGTGTCAGCGTCACGAAGAAGGAAGATCTCGCTAATCAGAAACTCTTTTGATTATCGCTCTCATATGTTAGCCTAGGCTGGCTATGATATGCATATTAATTTGATATATGCAGAAGCTTTATATTTTTACCGTTTTGAAGTTCAATGGCAAATCTCGTATTTTTTAAGAACGTTCACAGTCTAATCTTAGATTTAATCAGTTATAATACCTCTATAATATCCCTACTTTTTTGACAAGTTTTTGACATTGACATTGGCCTTCTGAATTAATGACCAAAACTTTAAAATTATTATTCTAAACGTCAAAACTTTCACATCTATCTAACGCTATAATAATTGCGTCAACAGGAAATCTGTTTATCAATTTATCAGTAGACAAAGGAGTATGGCTAAATTTATCGATAGTGTAAATAACTATAAGGAGCTTAGCCAGTATTCGAACTTAAAATATGTACATACTGAAGGAGGTGAACCCGTGGCAAGTACATAAAATAAAATTAGTGAGACCAGTACATTTAAAACTACAATTGCAAACAAAGGCTTGGAGACAATAGCGGGGGTCAGACTGAGACATTCCGGTTGAAAGTTTGCGAACCTGAAACATGATACCCTAAAAAGAGAATAGAAAGTCTTTAAAAGTACTTTCCTGTTTAGTTTAGTTGAGGAAATTAGTCTGATCTTTGATAGATAGTTTTTAGTTGAGATCACTAAAGTTTGCTGTTTCTGACACCAAAATTATGCGTAAACGTACTGAAATGTAATAAGTTCCTTGAGTTTACTCCGCAATTTGTTAAGTTGATGACAAATATGTCTTCTAGTGTGTCATATATAAAACTGACTTTTAAAAAATCTATTACAACCAAAAAGTATTATTTCCTGCGACCATCGAATGATCATCGAAGAATGCATGTTCATGCTCTATATTCGGTTGAAATTTTCACAGCCTGTCACAAAAATTCAATACACAAAATGAAGAAGACAATGGCGTCATATTTATTACCTAACTATAATCCATATAGTCTTACAGCAATCCCATTCCAACGAACAAGGAGCTTAATAACTTTCTCCCGAACAATTAATTCCCAACAATGTCTGCCGTTATCAAAGTCATCTGAACCGGTCAGGTCATCTACGCATTTAGTTTAAATCTTATGCCCAATAACCTATTGTTAGGCCCAATATAACCACATACAAAAGTCACGGCTGGCTCCCATATTGGCATATTGCAGACCTTACATGGTAAGGACCTAATGACCTACGACATTTCAACCAGTAACTCCGTCCCTCTTCGTCTATGCGAGAGCGAAAGGGATAGATGATCACCATAATAGAATATCAGTGTTTGTTTTATTCGATTTGTAAGTGGCTAGGATACAGAATCTGCAGTTTCTCATATTGTTTCTTTAGTAGTGTGTGTGGGGTTTTTTTTCACGTTTTTCGGTGAATGCTAAACTTTCCCATGGGATTGGGATAGGTATGGGATGCATTAATGTATTTCTTGAAGCTGCGGTTTTGTCACTGCGGAATTGTGTTGTGATTTGGTGACTCACTTTACTGGAGAGTTTGTGGAACATTGATCGGTGCATTTGGTACTTTTAGGGTCATCTTTCGCATTAATGTTTTACTTAGTATGTTTAGTTTCCGTTTGTGTTTTCGGTTAGTACCTAGATGTTCACATTAGTAGACTATGTTTTTTTTTTTTTGCGGATGGGAAATCATCAAATGACCCCTCCCGCTTTGGGTGGAGCGGAAGGGAGTGTCAGACTCTTACTAATACCCACCCGTGTTCCTTCCTTAGCCCTTTATATTCCGGGCCAGCGGTAACCCTTTCGGACAATCCCGCTGACCCGGCAGGCTTCGGCCCTAGGGCCAACATCACGCCTGTATTTTCACTATCAATACTTCACTTAATCTAAATGTAATTTAAAAGACGTCCGATATCCACCAACCCGCACTGGGCCCGCGTGGTGGTATATGGCCCACTCCACTTTAGGGTCATGATTATACAACTTTTCCTACTTGATTTAAATATTATTATCACCAGAAAATCCGCCTCATTACATTACACAACACAAATTAACAGTTACAAAACACATAAAAAGGGCCATATATCAAAATCTACATAACGAGCCATTTAACCGATACCGATTACATTGCTTTTACCAATAATAACACGAAAAATTACACACTAAAATATGTCCAATCACTCGCCCGAAAGTGGACGTAATCACTTTAATATACGTCCTTACGGCCATCGGGCCAAATTATTGGTGCTTTGAAAACTGTAATTTGTTTACGTTGAAAAATGTGCGTAAAAGGTATGCATTAAAAAGGTAACGTTAGTATAATTGCTGACTATGACAAGTACGGTATTTTGTGGGCAATATCGATATGATCTTATTCGTTTGAATTGGGTTGCGTCACTAATGAGCTATGGAATGCCAAGAGCGAATCGAATACGTACCTATTGTTACAATTATGTATGCTGTTATTAGTCGGAAAGGGTCGAGAATTGCTTCCTTATAAACGTACAACGTTTTAAGTTTTTTTTTTCTATAATTATTTGAAACAAATTCACTTAATTCGTTGTCTGAACTAATATTTTAGGGAGAAAATATTTTGTACGCATTCACGCTAAAACAGCCGAACGAATTAGAGTGAAACTTCGAGCATATCCTGATATTTTCACGGGATCGAGACATATGCGGGTGAAACCGCGGGGCGCCGCTAGTTTTTTTCTGAGGACACTTTGTAAAGTTTTGCAGTAGACAATGAAAGACTTAACACGGTTTTAAATCATTAATATCCAAGAACACCTGTTTGCACATTATGGTAAATATCAATTTCAAAAAGGCATGCTTTAGCGACATTAATAAATCAATCATACATCGGCACAAGCCATTGTGGGTTTAACCTCTGCTCTTTTAGCAGCCTAACCCTCAATACACAACTACAAAACCACATTACGCAAACGACATGACATTTAAATCATAATCAATCATTCACAGATAATACATTAAAAAAAACACATAAAAATGTAAAGTTGATACACAGTAACCAATGCCCACTTCACACCGATTCGTCGAGACGAAAATGGTGATAAGTTCTTAGTGTTTATGATCGGTTTGGCATGCCATATAAGTCTGACTTTGTCAATAATTAGCGCTCCTCCCATGCCCATTCTTGCCTGTTTTCTGGCGCCTGCCAATGACTGGCGTAAGGCGTAAGTCAGCGACGGAACGCTAATGAAGAATGTTTAGCGCACCTTTTTTGTTTTATTATGCTCCATGTGCGTTTCCTTATTAGGAGTCGTCAACTGTTTGTTGGTTATCTTTCTTATGGGAGCTAGTTTTTGGTGAGCAGGTGTGTTTGTGATGTTGTTTGTGCTTATTTAGAGGCAGCAAGTCTTATAGATAGTTTGTTTAGGTAGATATATGTAGATTGTAGGAAGATACTCAGTAAGTACTTAATGGAAGAACACATAACAGCATAATTTCATGCCAGCAAACCCAGAGGTAAGGGAAACGCAGAGGTGTACTTATAGTAACTTTATGCTTGTGCTTTATATTTATTACTAGCTGTGCCCCGCGGTTTCACCCGCATAAGTGTCGATCCCGTGGGAATATCGGGATAAAAGTAGCCTATATAGTAATCCAGGGTGTCAGCTACCTCCATACAAAATTTTATTAAAATTAGTCCAGCCCTTTGAGCGTGAAGAAGTAACAAACAAAACACACACACTCACAAACTTTCGCCTTTATAATATTGGTGTGATATTACCTTACCATGTCGTCTAGTCCTAGTTGAACAATAAATCTTTATTATTATTATTAATTAAAAAGTTAAGTTACCCATATTTCACCAGTTATATTCATGAAGATACTTCATCTTATGAAGCAATTTTCTCGTAAAATAATTAGTGGAATTGTTGACTAATGTCACATAATCGATAAAGCCCATAGCAATAGCATATTTTACACATGTCATATATACGTAATATCTACGTCACACATAACCATTGAAAGTACAGTTTCAGTTGTTACTACTTGGTACTCTAATTTCCCAATCCCGACTTGCTTACGTAGACTTAACGTTAGTTACGTATACATCTACAATAGTAAACTTGTGTAATATTTGCCTTTATATACAATGTTTTCTATATCAGATGGCAAAAGTAAAAATCTTTAGAAATACCATTTATAATTATATCCCATCTGATGCAGAACGCACTCGGTCATTAGAAAAGGGGATCATTTTTTTTTTTTTTTTTGGATTTTTATCCACAAGGATATTTAAACCCATTGTATCTTAAAACAATATCGTAAGCACTAATACTAAACTACAAAATTGTTTTTCCAGATCCGATTTAGGGCGTGACAAAATCGTCTGAACTAAAACTTGGAAAGGGAGCATGCATTGAACAGATTCGATATAATCTGTTCAATGCATGCTCCCTTTCCAAGTCTTCTCTTTCTTTCTTATTTTTTACACAATCCATCAGCAAATGTTGTACGTCCTCAATTTTGTTACAAGCATTACAGTTTGGGGAGTCGACTTTTTTCATCAAAAAGGGGATCGTGTTTTTTGGGCAACTGTGTACCTATTGGCCAGTGTTTGGACATTTTGACATAACCTACCTCACTTCGCACTATCACTAAGGGTCAGTTCACACCGCGGCGCGCAGTTTTTAAGATAGCAATACAATTATAGACCTTATCTACTACACAAAAAGGTACACAATGCAGTGAGGTGGGCCGCGCGGCGTAGCTGGACGTAGTAGTAGTTCTGACCCTTAATAGTAAGCAATGCTGATGGCACGTCAAGTTGAGCCTTGACGATCATTTCATCATCATCATCTTCATTTTAGCCGAAAGACGTCCACTGCTGGACATAGGCCTCCCCCAAGCACTTCCACTTCGACCGGTTCTGTGCTTCTCGCATCCAACGGGTTCCTGCGGCCTTCACAAGGTCGTCGGTCCACCTTGTGGGAGGCCTTCCAACGCTACGTCTTTCGGACGATCATTTACTTATTTTTATTTTAACCGTGCCTGACATGTAAAAATGAAAATAATTTATGCTGTTCACCGGCCGGCTTGGAAATCTGGAACATTTTACGATCATTCATCACTATCCGATGACGTCCATTAGTTTCCACTGATGGACCTCCCAGATACAGTCCTAAAACGAATGTGTCATTGAACATATCGCTATTTACACAAAAGGAAAATCTTATTATATTTAAATTGTTCTTTTTTTCGAGTCGATGGTGCTTTTTAGATTAATTGGACCTAGTGGGCCTCGTTAAAAGCTGCGTCAGTGTCGTTCATTAGATTCTCAAAAGTGGAGGTTTATGGACACTTGGGACATTCCAACAAGTGAGTCCAACGTTCCGGACAGCACCGCCCTTACATTGGGTATCTTAAAGAGTCCATAATCCCCATTTCGCGGAGGGGTTCATAGCTAAATAATAACAGCCGCACAGGTCGATAGATCAGGTTAAGCTACGCTTGCCACGGTTGGTCTGTGGATGGGTGACCTTCTTTACATAACGTAACCCCTCCGTGCCTCGGAAAGCACGTTAAGCCGCTGGTCCCGGATGTCATTCGTGGACCTTTGACAGTCGTTACGAGTAGTCAGAAGCCCGAAAGTCTGACAACCAGTCTTACCAAGGGGTATCGTATTACCCAGTAACTGAGTTGTAGAGGTCAGATAGGCAGTCGCTCCATGTAAATACTGGTACTGGTATTCAGCTGCATCCGGTTAAACTGGAAGCCGACCCCAACATAGTTGGGAGAAGGCTAAGCAGATGATGAATCCTCATTTCGCCAAGTTGCGTTTGCAGCGGCCTACCTGTATACGCCATGCTTTCCTTAACAATTGGGGCACTGCTATTAATAATATAATATTGTAATGACTCCATCTTTATTCTCCAGGTGTGGGGTACCGGTGAGCAGTGGCGCGGTCGTCTTGTCGCCAATGATGACAACGGTGACGGCGCGCGGGTACGCCGACCAGAGCGTGCCTAGATATCTGACGCACTCCATAAGCCAACATGTTCACGAGGTAAGTTTAAATCCAGCCGGGCCCTAATTCTCTATGACCACTTAATAACTCCTTATCCTTACGACATCTGTTAATAACGTATTGTCTATTACACAATGAACGAAACCGCGCGAAAAAACGCAGAGTTGGCGTGGAGAGAGTGTTACAGAGTGCGTAACTGTCAAAATACCACACTTGTCAACCATACGTGGTTTGCATGTGGTAAAATTACGCGGGGAATAATAATTGACGGCACGGTTGGCACAGTAGTTAAGCGATTGACTGCTGCGCTGCGTGTCGCGGGTTCGATTCCCGCACGGAACAAATATTTGTATGACCTACAAGTAGTTGTTCCGGGTCTGGCTGTTTGTGTACGTGAATTTAAATGTTTGTAAACGCACCCACAATACAGGAGAAATTCCTAGTGTGGGGCAACGTTTCTATAAAAAATAAAAACTGTACAGAATTGGGGCCCAGGTTTGCAAATACGCCGCGGAATTCTTACCTGAATCTTAAAAATAAACTAAAGACCAGAATTAGCTCACGAGATCAAAAGTAATTCGCCTAGACTGCTTACCTACTTTTGTAAGTAATTTTTTTTTTTTTTTTTTTATTATTGTGAATGTGAGGACTATGTGGGTCATTTCTTTTTTCCTTCTTAGTTTTAATCATGATCTGGCAGTTTGAGTAGTTTATGCGGCCTACCCAAATGTCCTGTCTTTGGTATTGTTCGTCGAATCGTTGAGCTCCTCAAGTTCTGAGTTGAGCTGCACGATTTTTGACAAATGCGTGCACTGATTGGACAGGTCCGCTCAATCTGTGTGGTTCTTTCCTCAAAAGACCATTTCAGACACCAATCTACATGGTCTTCACACGATCTGACCAAGATTTTGTCTGGACTTTAAAAGAGACTGTGACTTCTGAGTTTGTTTCGGCCTTTCTTCTCAGAATAGTCAGTTAGGAAACCTCATCTGGTTTAAAAAAAAATATGATTGACGTGTAAAACTGTTTGTATAAAACCTACTTACAGAAATAAAATCATTTATCATTTACCTCTTTGAATGTAGTTCTAATATTGCATCGTTAAAACCTATATCAAACTAGTTTTTTGTCACTCTAATTAACACTCTAGGTTATAATTATTATTATTATTTGGTTAGACACACTAGCAGCTAATTAACTGATGCGTATGTATCGTATAGCTTGGAGATATTTAATCTCTCCAGTCGATTCTTGAAGCAGTTCAGTGTCGCAGCCGTCACAACATTTTCCGGGAGCCTATTCCATGCTGCTACAACTCGGTTAGCCAAGAATTGCTTCAAGGGCTAATAATGATGCTCATTCCCTTTATTGTATGAGATCTCCTGCAGTGAAAGAGTTACCTATAAGCTGATATGATTAAATTCCAAAGCACGTCAGTTTGGGAACAGTAAAATCCGTTAGAAGAAAACGGTGAATCAGTGAGTTTCCATTTCAACTTGTCATTCAAAAACATCGTCCTGCCACCCATCCAATTAGAGGTACGTACGTGTACTACGCACTCAAAGCACTTGTGAGTTCTTGTCAAAAAATCGTGATATCATGATTGGTTTATATAGGTACAGTCAACAAAAGAGATAAGTATGCAGGATCGTCGGATATAGTTGAAGTTTAGTAAGAAACCGATGGATATTCTCGAATAAAATTTTGTTTTATTAATAGGAAACAAACAGCTCATTTATTAAATTAAATTTCAGTCGACAACATCCACGGAATAGATAAATAAGGTACCTTACCTTATTTATCTATTCCGTGACAACATCCATCGGTTTCTTACTAAACTTCAACTATATCCGACGATCCTGCATACTTATGTCTTTTGTTGACTGTACACCACGCATGATTGACCTAATTCGTGATCATCACGCAGGACAATGACTTAAGACAGTTATGCAGAATAATTTAATGAGCATTAGTGAAATGAAATCATTTTAGGAATTCGTTGGCACATCGACTATGAATGGTTAAAAGTAGAAAATTATGCGTCATAATTTTTCATTTGTCTTTGCATACTACCCATTTACGAATTTGAAATTTTTTCCTTCATACATCTGTAAACCCTTCTAAAAAGGAATCTATTTTTTCATACACCTCTTTTCTTACAGCCCTCTCATCATTCAAAATCAAAACTTACCTCTTAGGTGATAAATACCTCGACCACAATTCCAAGTATTACAATTATATTACTAGGTAACAGAACCTCTTCGTCATCACCCAAAATTGTGCCAATTAGTATCTACGTCTTTCCTTCTTTACTGAGTTCCTAGAACTCGCTTCTTCAACTATTATCACCACGGTGTCTACAACCCTGAAAATATTTCAAAACACATTACGTATTCTACGTAAACATTGCGTATTATATTCCTTACTATATCAATAACTTTAGTAACGTTTTCTTTCATAATGTGCTAAAATGACGCTTCCGTAGTTTCCACTTCAGCTTTTAGCTTGTGACGTAGTGTGCTAAGTGATTCGGTATCACTATGTACCAAAATGGTTAGTTCAGATTTCATTTAGATCTGGGGCCCTAAAAAGGCCACTTTGGCAGATTCATAAAAGGATAACATTATGAATTATAATATGGCGAAGACAGTCCGTGTTTTCTTTTTTTCGCTGCACTACGTAGGTATAATCAAAGAGATTGCGATTGGATTTGGATTTGATTGATTGGTATTTTAGCACAGACAAAAAAAATTACTGAAAAATCTTTTACCAATGGGATTTGATATGATTAACTTAACAGTTAACTGTCCATTATGATTCATAATGTTATCCTTTTATGATTCTGCCAAAGTGGCCTTTTTAGCCCCCTGATCCCCAACGTTACGGTTTCCTGGAAGGTGGCCGTCATATCATAATGGCTGTCATGAAAATATTTCATTTTCACCAGTATTTGACATTAAGGTGTCAAAAAACTTTCTGTATTTGAACAGCCATTATTGTGTGACCGTTCACCGGTATCTTAGGATACGATTTATGGTTTTGAGTTCATACTAGTACGTTACCTATGTTTTTTTAAAACAATGTATAATTGTATATCAGTCTACATTATCTCCTATGTAGTCTTTTAGCGTGTTTTAGAACTAAACAAAACTTTTCCACTATCAGCCATCTAAATAACTGTTTAGTCAGATTAATGACATGATAACAAAACATTTAGCATGCACACTACGTCATTGGGTGGTAACACAATCTTTTTTTAAATGTTTCCATATTTTTGTAGTACATTAGTCTATTTATCATTGTCGCCAATCCTGTTGACTTATGTTATAGTTACGTACCGACTAAATGTGTTAATTTCTAAGCTATTGTAACTAACCTCAATAAATAGTGAAACATCACACTATCAGTCGTTTATTTATTCGGGATTAGGAAAGGCTTTATAAACATTTTCCTAATCTAATCTTCATAATGATTACTTACAAATTGATACTCCTTTTTTGCCAGTGGCCTGGTTAAACTCTTCAAGGACTGCACAATTAGCTTATATTGTTCCCACTGCTGGAACACAGGCCTCCTCTCGGAGAGAGAGAGTGGGCCGTAATCCACTATGCAAGTTGGTAGATGTCACATGTGTTCGAATTTTGGGTTGTAGGACACGCCGGTTTCCTCACGATGTTTACCTTCACCGTTTTTAAAGCAGTGCTGATTAAATATTTACACAAAGTAAAGCCTCAACCTGGCTTCGAACCAACGACCTACAACTCGTAAGTCGCAGCCGTTACCACTGGGCCACCACTGCTTTTCAAGGACTGACCAGGCTGCAATGGTGTTAATTTCTTAGTAGTTCTGTCTGCAAGTTTTGCAACGCAACGATACAGTTTTGCAGTGTTTTATAGTTGACGTTCTTTTAACCACCCCACAACCAACCTTATTGCCTGGCTAGCTTGTCTCAACAACAATTTTCATACTTGTAAGCAACACAAGAGAATAAGTGGAAGTATAGATCACTTTCAAAACATCTCGACTTAAGGACATTGCCTTAATATAATAATCTCGCTCAAGTTCCAAGAGTCAAGTAAGGCCAATGGGTTACAGCGTGCGTAGGCGCAAGCTAACAAACTGTCACTATCGCCCAGCTTACCATTAGCAAACGCAATGGAATAATAATTTCAACCCGATATTTGTCCAATACTTAATTACTTCCATGTACTTGTTTGATTTGTATTTATTCATCAGCATAATTTAAATAATAAACGGGCGATTTATAATGATATTATAATAATTTACCGATGAATTATATTTATAACACTCGTTAAATATGAAATTCAGATAGTTAAACGCAAAAGCTGTATTGTTATAAAAGACCAACATGGCGCCGAAGGAAAAAATATAAATTGAGTTTGCACTGAAAAATAATTGAAAGCATATTATTAATATATTTAGCGAAACTAGAGGCTCCTGGTAGACAATCATTTTTTCAGTATGAAATACATTAGCGTATAAAAATACTGGAATTAAACTTTCAATTGGAACTTTTGCAAAATACCCAGACCTAAGATGTGGCCAAATGAAAACCACAGAAATCATATATTTCAAGGACTAGCAGAAGCTCGCAGGTTTCTCATTAAAATCCGTAATTATGTATGAATGACATACCTACTTTACTACACTAGGCTATTAAACGTAAAATAATCAGCCTATAATTTTCCCACTGTCTTTCTCTGTGAGAGAGAGTGGGCCGTAATCCACCACGCGGGCCCAGTGCGGGTTGGTAGATATCACATGTCTTCGAATTTTTGGTTCTAGGACATGCCGGTTTCGTCACGATGTTTTCTTTCACCGTTTTGAGAGCAGTGATCAATGATACTATAATATCATTGGCAGTGGTGATGTAATAATTTACACAAAGTAATGCTCCTGTCAGGATTCGAACTCACAACACGTAAGTCGCTCGTTATAGGGCCACCACTGCTCTAATATGAAACGTAGGTAACTATCAAATGAAAAATAATGAACCCTCAAATAGTTGACTAAAGCGGTCCCTTGGTGCGTTCCGCGCATAACTCGAATTGTCTTGGTGTGTTTTTTGTCCAGTTCTGGCCACTCAGAATAACGTAATGCGCGTAAGGCCATTACGGAATCACAGGGCACGTATACACTGCGGACCACTGAATATTGGTCACAGTTATATCGCTGCAGAAGCTCGTGGCTAAGTGAGGTACTCGTGGCTAAGTAATAACAGACGCACGGGTTGATCGATCAAGTTAAGCTACACTTGCCACGGTTGGTCCGTGGATGGGTGACCATCTTTATCGAGACCCCTCCGTGCCTCGGAAAGCACGTTAAGCTGTTGGTCCCGGCTGTCATTCTTGGATCTTTGACAGTCGTTACTGTCAAAGATGCTGATACTACAGTCTGACAACCAGTCTTATCAAGGAGTATCGTATTACCCAGTAACTAGGTTGTGGAGATCAGATAGGTGGTCGCTCCATATAAAAGACTGGTATTCAGCTGTATCCGGTTAGACTGGAAGCCGACCCCAACATAGTTGGGAAAAGGCTAGGCAGATGATGAGTTATATCGCAGCACTATGCTGAGTTATGAGCCGTTTTGGCCTCGCACAAGTTTTTTTTTGGTTTATTTACTTTTTTTTTGTTGTTGCTAATGTAACGTTGTTTGAAATGCTCCTTTTTACTATTTTTTATTTCATGTGTGTCCCAAATAAAATATTTTTCTGTTTCATTCTTCTTTCTTTCTTTAGTTATTATCATTTATTCGATTTTTATTAGGACCTTTATCAGAACCTCACTGACATTGACATAACTGATGAATACTTAATTTTATACGTGTTAAAAATAGAATGTGATGTTAATGAGTTGGTTTTGCGCAAATAGAATCTATTTAGAGATTTTACATAACTGTGTTCAAAATTGTTGTCTGTTACTGTTACTCCAATTATAGGTACTTGTCGATTTCAATAGACCACATTTGACGATATCGACAGAATGCTTCATAACTATTTGACCTAATAATTATATGAACCGAAACAATACAATTAATTATGTTCAAAACTGCGAATTGCCTATCAAAATGTCCAAATGAAACCGATTTTTAGGACCGCCAGTGTACCCCAACCAGCCTCGTTTATTTAATGTTCGCTATTTATATTAGGCTGAAAGATGACTTGCTCTTATTGCCCAACGTCAAGGCAACCAGGTATTTTCTCTAAAGCATTCTAAAATCATATTGGACGACAACCATTATAGAAAGTGGTGTAAAAAGTTGATGGCAGTAGACCATTTAAGTGATTTATTATATGACGTTTTTTTTTTTGTTTTTTTTTAGTCCATATCTGTTCACAGTTATTTACTTGACGACTTATCTGATTTGTTACATTTTTATTCATATTTTTCCTTATTGGGGTATTTCTATCTTGAAGACATATTAGAAGCTTTGTGCAGTTAAAATAATAATAATAGTCCTCCAGACCGTATTTCGGCTATGGCGGCTAATTTAAACAAAAACTAGCCTGGCGCAGGAGATATTATAGTGCACATGTGTGTGCGCAGACTAGGTGCACTCTCTCTTCCCTCAATCTCATAGTCCGATAGGACGGCAATCCGACACGACTGAAGAGAGACTCAGGCGCAGGACCAACGGCTTAACGTGCTTTCCGAGGCACGGGGGTATCACACCGCCGACTTCCAAACTCCGGGCTGTTATTAAGAAATTCCTAATAGAAATTCCAGTAACACTTTTCCCGGCCTGGGAACCGAACCCAGGACTCCACACTCAGTAGTCGCGCTTAATTAACTGAGTAGGTAAAGTTTAATGAATGAAATCGGACAATCTATTCAACATTTAACTTAATTCATCACAAAAGGAATGTGTTCCACATTTAACCCGTCTGCTTTCAAAGCAAGAGTGACCCATCTGAGTACGCTCGTCCATCATAGACCTCATCCATCGCTTTCCACCCGGCGTGATCGAGGTCAAGAGCGGGCCCATCCAGCAATAAAAAAGGCGATTTTGCTCTTAAACTTCTATAACTAAAGCTTTTTGAAGTGAAAACTTCTTTAGCCGCGTTGAGCATTTTTTGAGATGGGAGAAAAACATTGAACTCGCGCCACTGTTACTGTAAGCGACACCGTTTTGTTTATAAGACGATTAAAAAAATACCCGCTTCGGATGTGTTCGGCTGTCCTCGGGATGTACTCGGTTTTAATGTATGAGTGATGGCGAAGTATTCTGTTTGTGTTTTGTTTTCACTTCTGTCGGCACTCCCGGAGTGCCACTGTTTTTTAATGTTATTTTGTGTTTTAATGTTAAACGCTTCACCAAAGAACATACAATACGTATAACTAAGGTACCGTCCCATCATTACTTCCCAATCCCGTTACGCGTATCACTGGACCATTAATCATACACTTCGTGTACAAATAAGTGTACAATCACATGTCACACGGTCCATTTAATCCGGGCACGTGGACAGACGTCGATGTACCAGTTGATAGCCGACGTAAGCCGATCAACGCGCGCAGGTTTGTTTGGCCGCAAGTGTACACGAGGGGAAAATTGTTTTAGATTAATATATTTATTTTCATAGGTTTTTGATTGTTTGTTTGTAAACAATCTTTAAGAACAAAAACGTATTATTTGTGTAAAATGTTTTAGTTAATCTAGTAATGTATCGTAAATCAAGTTTTGCTTTAAAACCGCACTTAAGAAGAAAAGTTAACTTAAAAACTAAATAAATAATTTAAACATTCTTCGACAAGACAAAATAAACTTAGGCATGAGCTTTCACAAAAGGTTTTATATTTAAAATAACTACAAATCAAATCTCTTAATATATAGGTATAAAATCAACACCAAACCCACACAGAAATTCAAGTTAATAATTTTAATTAATGACAACCAACGTCACGCCAACATACAAGCTTCTTAAAACCAACGACAAGACTGAGCGCTCGTCTGTACATTACACAACAGGCCGACGTCACTAACCCACCGACACATCTTTGACATTTAGTTGACAGTCCGATACGACAGAACTGAGTGTTTTGACACAATCGTATGTTAATGAACAGCTTCGATCTAATTAAACCATTGTGCTAGAACTAAACTCATTACAGCGTATAATGAAACGGTACATCAGTTTTAATTAGAGGTATAGAGATTTAGAGATGAATCCATTAATTTGGCCGCATGTGCATCTGGTTTTGTAATTGCAAACAGAATTTAGCTTAATTAATGATTGATTTAAGGTTGAAATTAAGTATTTCTATTCTATAGTTTGTGAAGAATTGAAAGCTGAAGTAAACCTGTGTGTTTTCGTTTTGTATGTTCATGTTGCTATAATCAAAATATATTATTATCACGGAGAGATTTTTTTTTATTTGTCAAATTTCTTTAATAGATTTTCAACTTTATAGCTAAAGCATAAGATTCAAAGTTGATTAGGAAAACTTGACAGTTTCGGATAGCTTGAGCTACACTACAACGTTAAAAAAAAGATCAGTTTTTAACGTTGTAGTGTAACAACGTTAAAAAAGACAGATATGTTACTAATTGGTACAATTAAAAAAACTTACATCCTATACCTAGTCAAACCATAGACACAAATAGATTTTATCGAATGAATAAATAAACATCTTTCTACAAAGTTTATGGTGGCCTAGTCGAAACCTTGGCTTAGAATACTGCAGTTCGATTCATGTAATTTTCATTCGTCTAAACAAATGCATGCATAGGTTTTCATTATAAAGCTATAATGTCGTGGTTGAATATATTATTCAGTTTATTTCAAATATACTGTACTTGTAAAGTAAGTAGGCAGGTCGGTACATACCTACATTACATTTACAAAATACTAGCTTTTAACCACGACTTCGCCCGCGCCGCGTAGAGGTCGGAAAGTATCCCATGGGAACGAACCACCCAGATTAAAAGTATCCTATCTCCTAGCCCAGGTCATGTCATTTGGATGAAATTTGGCACATGGGTAGACCATGGTCTACCCATGTGCCAAATTTCATCCAAATCCGTTTAGCCGTTTTAGCGTGAAAGCGTCACAAACGAAGACACTTAGTTAGGATAATTAATAGTTATTAATAACATAACATAATCAGCCTACAATGTTCCCACTGCTGGGAAAATTTTGTATGGAGGTAGCTGACACCCTGGATTACAGTAGCCTATATGTTAATCCAGGGTGTCAGCTACCTCTATACAAAATTTTATCATCATTGGTCCAGCCGTTTGAGCGTGAAGAAGTAACAAACATATAAACACACACACACCCCCACACTCGCAAACTTTCGCCTTTATAATATTAGTGTGATTTCTGATGCTATCCATAAACTATTCTATAGGTACTAATAAAGCTGAAGAGTTGGCTTGATTGATCGCGCTAACCTCTGGAACTACCAGTCGGATTAGATTTTTTCTTTTTTTGCATTCGATACCCAAATTCTTGAGGAAGGCTAGCTAGATTTAGCATCACGCTAGGGCCCTCAGGAGCCGAGCAAAAAGAAAGAAAGTCAGAAAGAACGCTAAGCTAAAACTAAGTAATAGTACAGACAGGCGATGCGATGCGACGGAGTGTGTCGGGGAACAAGAAATTTCACGCGGACGAAGTCGCGGGCAGAAGATAGTAACTTGAATAAACATTGCTAAAAGTACCTACGTAAAAATCTCCATTAACACAATCGTGCGTATTTCTTCAGTAAAGCCTGAATAAATAACTTATAGGATTCAAGCATTCATAAATCTTAATAAAAACAAATAATTTTCAAACGTCACTTCGTAGGCACTATAATAGTCATGTCAGGATAAATTAGCATAATATTCATATAAATGATGAATTCATTAATTAATTACCTCATTAATTGCGCAGAACATCAGTGTAGCATCTAACCACAATACACCAACATGAAACTTATTGTTCACGATTTAAATATCATCTAAGATATATCTAATATAGTAGTTAGTCTAAGACAGTTTATACATACCTAAACAAAGATATCAAATCTTTGTCATTTTCATTATGAATTTACAAAAAAAACTGCACCCTTTCTTGACCATTTTTAACTAACTAAAGTTACTATGTCCATATTATATCGCAGAAATAAGTAAAATTGGAGAAAAAAATAAAATTTATCAACAAAATTTTACCTTAAACACGGTCCGTCAGTTTGAAAAGGTTTTTCTACAATCGACATCCCAGAAAACTCAAATCAGCACAGATAAAAAATAAATTGATAGCATAAAAGGGATTAAAGTTCTGTTCGTTAAATCAATCTCTCGAGCAGTTAAGACTAACAGCAGCTAAATCAGCAAATAATTGCCTAACAAATTTGGCCCACACTGAACTGTATAACACGCGTAAAAATATGATTGCGCCACCCACCTGTAACTCGCCACTTTACATTAATCCGCCATCATCCAAACTTTCACGATTTTTTAATTGCCCAATCGCTGAGCACTATTCGAAACAGTTTCGAACGTTCGGATCACTCCGAACTCCGATGTATCTCGACTGACAGCCGTAGAAAATACACAATTAACAGGCCATGCGTATTACCTTAATGGATTTATGTACTTATTGATGGATCAATCAAAAGTCCACTCACGCGTTCCCTGGGCCTTAATTGATAGATACGGTTAGCTAAGAGGCTCTAGTTGCGGATTGAGAGGATACTGCTTTGTTTTACCGACCGTTTTTGTTCAGTGTGTGGATTAGTGGCTTTTAGATTCGATGGGTTTTTGTTTAATAGAGTAATTTGATACAGTTTTTAATGTGAACTAATTAAGGAAATTAGTATTGGTTGGTAGCTGTTTTCAGAGGATGTAAATAAATAATAATAAATATTTATTGTTCAACTAGGACTAGATTACATGGCAAAGTAATCTTATCTATATACATATAAATCACAACCATAAAGGTTCTTAATCTAGTTAGTGGATGTACTGCTCTCCTAGATAAATTACAAAATAACCTGTGTTTCACCCGAGAAACCGTTCCGATCCCCACCATAAATTATCATATTATTTATTCATACAAAAAAAAAAAACAAAAAAAATGGTTAATGGTGGTAATGGTGGTTGGTAATGTTAGTTGGTTGGTTGGTGGTTATGTGTTGGTGGTGGTTGGTTGGTGGTGGTTATGGTTATAAATGGTTGACTTATAACAGTACGTGTTACATAATATGTATATAGTAATCATTACAGCAAGCTACAAAAGAGAGACAAAATGAGGTAATTAAACAAAAAAAAACTTAGAATCTAAAATTTCTAGCAATCATTTGAAGTTCAAAAACATGCCATTGACGAAAATAAAAATATTAATATGACAAAATTGTACAACAGACCCTTTGCATAGTTCAAGCCTTGCAAGAATCATTATTTTGCATATCACATCAGTTCGTCCTGTGCGGACCATACATTATTTGTAGCGATAATATGCATCGCCATTAAAGTGTTTATTTGCATAAATGTGGCACCTAATTACTTGATGTCTCACCAATAATTAAATACTAAGCGGCTTTCCTATACAACATCGTCATATTAAAGCACCTCCGATAAAATAGGGTTACAACTCGAAGAACCTGGATTTTTAGAAAAGCCAAAAAAAAAACTCATGGGTTTGTTAATCAGTCTTTATTCTTAATAATAAATGATCAAATTTATACATAGGTACTTGAAAAGCTTACAAAAAAATATGTTAATGGCTGTTTTTAAATTTTCCTGAAAAACAACCTGAAAATTCCTGTAAATGACTTTTCGAGTTGTAACCCTATTTCATTGGAGGTGCGGCATGATATGAAATTGCTATAGCTATTAGGTACCAGTGACAATGATTTGGAACTTTTTAACAAAAAAAAAATGCTGTGGCCATATCCAACAAAAGACGCATAATCTACTTAAACAATAAATCTTGCCCCCCCCTCCATATCCCATCCCTATCTACCCCTGTAATACAGGATAACCTAGTTCAGGGGTCGAAACTTCATTCAAGCAACGTGCACTGAAGTTTTGGAAATAAATTACTATGACTATGATACTTAAAAAAAAACCTTTAATTAGTCTTACAAAACCGTAGATCTAATCTATTATAGGTTACTAGTGACAATGATTTCGAACTTTTAACAAAAAGATGCTGTCCTAAACCATATCGAAGAAAAAACGCGTTAACCTAAACATTATTTTACTTTTACATTTAACAAGAACATAAGCGGTAAATCACCCCCTTCCCCCACATCCCATCGCCATCTACCCCTGTCATACAGGATGTCCTATTTCAGGGGTTGAAACTCATTGGAGTAACGTTCACTGTAGTTTTACAAATAAATTACTACGAGTATAACTATAAGTACTACCAAAACCCCCTACCCTTCGTATTCGAACGAGGATCCACGCGAGACACAATAGCTTCTTAATTGTTTCTGTAATTACGGCATTCAACCGGTTAATTAGTCTTGCAAAACCAATAGGTTTAACTCTCCGAAGTTTATTAAACCACAAAATAAATACTGAGAAACTTGCAAAATCAAATCCCAGAAACAATGAAATTATAATACTTACTCCAAAATCTACAACTCATATTCGCACCAAAGGCGAAGTAGATAAGCGAGCAATTTAAAAGCCAAGTCGAGATAACATTACAGTACGGTGTGATAGCAGTCTAAGTACCCAGTCGTTCCCACGAAGGCAAATGGCAATAAATTATAAGGATCCAATAACAGTGACTATTAAATCAGATTCCGTATGCGGAACTGATTCATATTTTAATAATATCTGCACTTTGCACTCGGGGGCTGTGGAGAGTTTAAATCAGAGCATTTAAATGTAGACAGATAATTTAAATGGTATTTTAATTAAATGTGGTCTATGAAATGTAGGACCAATTGGCAGCGTCTATTGTCATAGTACCACTTCGAAATATGAACGGCATCGAGGTGTGAGTGAATCTGTGATTATTTACTTTAAAAACTAGTGAGGTTTGAATTGAACATAACAGAATAGCACTGTTGTCATGCACGGTATTTGCAATTCTAATCAAATTAACAAAGAAGACATGATAAGAATATATATATAAGAAGAAAACAATTGTTACAATTTATACTAATGATAAAGCTGAAGAGCCGTGGCTAAATAATAACAGCCGCACAGGTCGATAGACAGGCTACGCTTGCCGCGGTTGGTCTGTGGATGGGTGACCATCTTTTCATACCGTGACCCCTCCGTGCCACGGAAAGCACGTTACGCCGTTGGTCCCGGTTGTCTTTCCCTAACTATGTTGGGGTCGGCTTCCAGTCTAACCGGATGCAGCTGAATACCAGTATTTTACATGGAGTGACTGCCTATTTGACCTTCACAACCCAGTTACTGGGTAATACGATACCCCTTGGTAAGACTGGTTGTCAGACTTTCGGGCTTTTTAAATTAAATTTCTAATTTAAATTTTTTCAATTAAATTTTTACAAAATATTCTCCTATTGTAGTTCTTGAATTGTTAAGGTAAAGTAGGTATGCATAACTTTGGTAAGAGTTACCTACGTTTTGACATAGTTATGCATATTATATATTATTATATTTCAATTACCCTAAATGTAGCCACGTTCATTTCCTACTACCATACAACCTCACGATTACCGACCAGTCTAACCTTTGGTCTGATCTGGATACAAGTTACATTTAACATGTAAAAAACATGAGGAGTAACGCTAATGTCTTGTCAGTCATCCTGATACGTATGACCAGCTTTTAAAGTTAGGTAAAGGTTGCGAAAGTTAATTACGTAAGAACGTTTATTTAAGTTTTTAATTGGTTATAGATTATTATTATCGTTTCATTTGAATATTTATTTTGTTAG
Source organism: Oligia fasciuncula (assembly GCA_963082905.1). NCBI lineage: Eukaryota > Metazoa > Arthropoda > Insecta > Lepidoptera > Noctuidae > Oligia > Oligia fasciuncula. Next base: position 11,391,024 of record OY720407.1, read on the forward strand.
TAGTATTTACCGCTGCGCTGGACATACGCAAGCCGTTAATTTGAAGAGGACAATCTTAAAGAAACCATTGATTTGGCAGGCTGCAGGCTCAGTTTTATTTGCCCATGTAATTATATGTAGGTCTATGGGATAATCGTGTTATAGTCCGCGCGGAACTACTCGTAGTTGGCCGCGCCTAAGGTGGGGACGGGGGTGAGGGCGACGGGGTGGCTTAGTGTTCGCAACGCACATACTGAGTAATGACAAAGCGCCCCCGCCCCTCCATCTCACCGCTCACATACTTAAGGCGCGGCCAACTAGTTCCGTGCGGACTATACCCAGTAACTGGCTTGTGGAGGTCAGATGGGCAGTCGCTCCATGTAAAATACTGGTATTCAGATGCATCTGGTTAGACTGGAGGCAGAGTCCAACATAGTTGGGAAAAGGCTAGGCAGATTATAATGATGATATAGGCAGGTCTACGAGGGCTGAAATCGGCGCCGTTGACTGAAAAGTTGTGTGGAAATCGGTTGTCATGGTATGGGCAACATGCGTAGGAGTGACGCAAATGTGGAGAGGGAAGTTTTTAGTATAAAATATGTGGATGTATTAGAGCAGGGGAAGACCAAAGAAACGATGGATTGACTGGATGAAAGATGTTATAGCTAGGAAGGGGTTGAATACCGAGATGATAACCACAAAGAAATTCGGATAAAGGCAGGAGAATTATTTATTTTCTTTTATTGTGTTTGGGTGGCTTACAGCTATCAAATGCAAAACAATGAATGAATGATGATGACAGGAGGCCTACCGTTTAATTTGACTAGCAAATTAGCTAAAAATCTAGCTATGTCCTTGATCCTTGGTGACAGCCTGTGTTTAGTGGAGTTAAGTAAGAAGTATAGGTACCGCGGAAACAGGATTTCAGTGATTTTTACTCCAACAGGACCTACTTTTTACACATATTGCATTTTGACGCAACTTCAACGCATTATTAAGTAGGCAATCATACCAAAAGCGAGATTAACTGAGGGATAACTCGTACGCACATTATATTAATTTAAATACCTGTAAGGAACCCTGATTTATAAATCAAGCAGCATTAACCTTTTATGACCTAATAAGATGTGAGCAATTATTAAGTCGTTGTTAAGAAATAAACACTAAGTATTGCAATAAAACTTCATTCAATAACAGTCATAATATTATGTCTTCACTATCAGGCTTACAAGTTAATTTTGTTTCGATTTATTACTGTTTTGTTATACGTAAGTCACCATCTGCCTAGCCTTTTCCCAACTATGTTGGACTCGGCCTCCAGTCTAACCGGATGCAGCTTAATACTAGTATTTTACATGGAGCGACTGCCTATCTGACTTGCCGAACCCAGTTACTGGGTAGTACGATACCCCTTAGTAAGACTGGTTGTCAAAATTTCGGGCTTCTGTCGACCCGTAACGACTGTCAAAGATGCAAGAATTACTTATTATATATATGAAAGCTTATCGTGCTTTCCGAGGCACGGAAAAGAAGATAGTTCACATTTTTTAATTTTTATCCTTGTCACTTGGCTTGTCACCCAAATCTCATTCTTACCGTTGCTCTTACGGTTAAAGATATTTATTTTCTCAAAAGAATTACAATTCACTTATAGAGAATACATAAACAGGGTATAGAACAATGTTATCTGCCAGTAAGTGCAGATAAAAAATAAAGAAAATAACAATAAATTAATTAATTAACAATAAATATTTTTCTATTATTTTTATAAATCAATGTTTGTCTGTTCTGCTAAAACCAACACGGTTAACAAAAGCCAGTCGCGTTAATCCATAAACTAAATGCTCAATCCACAGGTGACATTCAAAAACTGAAGAATGTCATACCAATATTAAAACAAAAACGAATTAAAAAAAAATGGTTGCCTGTAAAGTCGGTTTTACGGGCGAAGATTTTACGTGACAACGACCGATCATCCGATCATAGTTGAGTGGGAGAGAGACGCAAGGCATTCGGCGGGCCTCTCTCTCGTTCGGTGACTCATCGTAACGTTACCGAGCGTTACACTTTTTCATAAGTGACTCCCAGTCGCAACCTAATTTAAGACGTTGTCACGTCAAAAACTGCATAGAACAAGCTATTCAGAACATCTAGCTCTCAGACATAACGCATTAACTAAACAAAGAGGTTTTATTATTACAAACTATGCAGACTGCACTATTGTTAGACGACACGATAAATACTAAGATGTCTTTTAACCCAATTAAAATGTAATGTCTAAATAAACCTTTAGATGTCAACACTTATAAAAGGTGACAGATTAGGTCTCCCAGCTATGATGGTTGCGGATATAAACATGGTTGCTTGTTATGTTGCGAGATGAGGCGGATATCAGACCGTTTTTAGGCTTTGATGTTTCAGTAACAATGAAAGACATGTTTACCATGGATTTTATTAACAAAGGATACTTAGGCGTCGCAGTACTCGTCCGCATCGCTGTCATCCGGAAACGTGCCCAGAAGACTGGCATTTTATTATAATTATGGTATCTGGAAGTTTCATCCAAGCCACTGCATCGGTTTTTTTTCGGTTTTTCTGGTTTTCATAAATGCGGGATCTACATAGCACTTAAATTAAACTTCATCCCATTCTATTGTCTATTGAAAGTTTATGCTTAAAGGGGATTTGCTTAGATAGCCCGCGAATATCAAATTTACTAACGTTTCAGGGGTTCTATGTTGATTAAAATATGATGCGTGACCGTAACAACGGCTTACAGAATTATAATCATTAGAATCAAAGCAATAAAACCCCGTTAGTTAAAAAAACCTCAAATGTCATGATTACATGAAATAGTCAGTCAATAGGGTAAAATGATATATGTATATGTATTGACTAGCTTCTAGCGCTTGAAATGTAAAACTTCGCCGTTTGGAATTTCGAAAAACCCTTTCTTAGTGGATTTTTCAGGAATTTCATGTCTCTAGGACCAGCGGTTTATTTAGGCTATGCGTTGATATATCAGCCAGTCAGGACTTTGTTTTTTTTTTTTTGATAGTAATTTCATAAATAAATAGTTTTTTTGACGGCACGGTTGGCGCAGTGGTGAAGCGATTGACTTCTGCGCTGCGTGTCGCGGGTTCGATTCCCGCACGGAACAAATATTTGTATGACCTACAAGTAGTTGTTCCGGGTCTGGCTGTTTGTGTATGTGACTTTAAATGTTTGTAAACGCACCCACAATACAGGAGAAATTCCTAGTGTGGGGCAGTTTTTTATTAAAGAAAAAGAAAAGTTGTATCGGTCGCAAATCATATTTAGACCAACATACGACCTGATAGGTACTGATCTGCAAATTGTAAAAATCGTAAGAAAATTTGAATTTCGCGGGCTAACCGTGTCGCTCTTGCCGTATCAATTCCGCGTAGTTATCGCCAGCTGCTTCCAAACAACCCACGCCTTACCTAACTTACGTAGTAAGTTACGGACCTATTAACTAATCGCTGAACATAATAGGAACGCAAACAATGAACTGGTAATCGGTAAAATTATTTAATATACTCGTCAGAAGTAATCCACCATACAGATAAAATATTTATGTATTTCCTGATGTTTTTGTGTTTAATCAAAATTGTGTGTTGATGTGCTTAATTTTAGAGGATGGAAGTGTGAGTAAGATTGCATTTTTTTAGATAAATTATTCTGATGACAGTTGTAATCATAATTAGCCTATAATGTTCTCACTGCTGGGACACAGGCCTCGTCTCGGTGAAACGGAGTGAGCCGTAAAGCAGTCTACACACCAAACCCGCCGACCCGCCGACTTGATGACCAGCCGACACGCGCAGCTACAAGTCGCCGACATGATTCTTTTGAAATAAAGCCGCCGACATCAAGTCGCCGGGCTGTGTCGGCGGATCGGCGGGTTTGGTGTGTAGACTGCTTAATACACTACGCGGTCCCAGTTGGGACTTTGGGAGATGCCACATGTCTTCAAAATTTTGGTTCTAGGACATGTCGGTTTCCTCACGACGAATTATGAATATAAACTTAACCCAATGAAACGAATTCTACTAAATCAGTAAATTTCATTATTTACTCAAGATCTATGAATAATTCCAAATATCAATCATAATTTCACTTTTATTGCCTTTACAACTCGACATAAAACTGAACTTTAGCTTTCTCGCTTAAAAAACAAAAGACAATCTAAACCTTATGTCAAAATGACATAATATGTTTTTGACATAAGGTTTAGATTTCTTTGTTCGTTTAGTGACATAATGTACCTACCTTAATTACTTCCCAGTGTGAGATGGCCTTGCTTCCTGCTCATCAGTGATCCAAGGCCGAGTGTACATAAAAGGAGCTTAGTTCTACGCTTAATGTTGATGACTATCATCAGGCTTACGAATCAGTTCATTGACTATGGGCTTGTGTTCAAGGTGTGGGAAGATTTGTGCTGTACCTATTGTTGCTAGTGTGACACTATTAGGATTGTGTTTTACTTAAATAATCTATCTTCTATCTATATATATAAAATTCAAAGTTCTGACTGACTGACTGATATGTCAACGCACAGCCTAAACCGCTGGTCCTAGAGACATGAAATTTGGAGGGTGTGTTCTTTGTGAAGAGTAGGTTTTTCAAAATTCCACCCCTAATAAGGTGACTGGGGGAGGGTGAAATTTCACGCAGACGAAGTCGCGAGCGAAAGCTAGTGCATCATATAATGCTTTTGACGCTTTATTTATAGGCCAAATCACATTAATATTATAAAGGCGAAAGTTTGAGAGTGTGTGTGTGTTTTTATTATGTTTGTTACTCCTTCACACACAAACAGCTGGACCAATTTTAATAAAATTTTGTATGGAGGTAGCTGACACCTTGGATTAATATATAGGCTACTTTCCATTCCAATATTCCCACGGGATCGACATTTACGCAGGAAAAACCGCGGGGCGCAGGTAGTTAATAATAAATTCTATCAAAATGGGTAAGTTGTACAGGGTATGTTTTGGAGATAAAGACAAAATAAAAACCATAAATAAGAAAGGAAGAAAAGTGTTCACAATAATCAAGAGCTTGATTTTTAGTTTTCTCAAAAAGCATACCTTCTGGTTTAGCTAGAATTCGATCTTTTTAACAAAAATATCACCCTGTATTCTTTCAACAATCAATTTCTACCTCATATTTATAATCAACTTCGTAGCATCCTCAATAAACAAATAATGTACCTATGTAACTAAGTTCCAATTAATCTTTAAACAATCAAAACACAAAACCCATATGCAAAACAATACCAATCAACACACGAAAATAATAATAAATATGAAACAAAGATTTATTTCAATAACGCGAAATAGGCGTGAAAAACAATTATAATCGAATAAGCGATGGTTGCTAGAGGGTGCTAAATAATTTGCGCCGGCGCCGCTCACTGCAGTTCATTAGCTGACAGAAAATTTTAATCTTCGATTAAAGCCCGGCTATCTGTCAGATAGTAACTGAGAATAATGAGCGCAAATACTTTATGGATCAACGTTGATTAGGATGAGATTGAATTTAAATATGAGTTTGGATATACACACTGTGATAAATCCTTCTTTATACCTGCGATGAATAATAGTCAATTAATGACTGGTCTTCAATATAGACAGTGGCGTGGGGAGAATAGCTTAGATCCTGTGGAAGGCCCGCTGAATACAGAGGCATGAATTTAAATAAATAAAAGTCCTCCAGACCGTATTTCGGCCACGGCGACTAATATCAACGAAGGCTAGCCTTCGGCGCGTGAGATATTATAATGCACAAGTGTGCGCGCAGACACAGGTGCACTCCCTCTTCCCTCACTCTCATAGTCCGATGGGACGGCAATCCGACGCGACCGGAGAGAGATCAGGCGCAGGACCAACGGCTCTATAGATTAGGCAGAGCTGACCTATGGCCTATACATCACCCAAATTTCGCCAGTTACGTTAAACTCCTATGTTCCAAAGCCACAAAACAAATGGGGTCGAATCCAGACTCCGGGCTACTACTGAGAAATTTCTGATATAAAAACCTAATAACACTTGCCCTTTGGAAATCGAAAAGCAACTTTTCTCACCCAGTATATCACCTAACTCATTACCTCAAGCCACTCAGTCAAGTGCTAGGTCGTCGACTCCAAACAATAGCTCTCATTAGTATCCTATTCGCACTCGCTAATTATAACGACACGTACACACGTGTCCAGAGCCGCCTCGTCACCAGCTTGACCCTAACTGTTTCGCTCGTGTTATTTGCTAATTAAGGTTTTTTTTACAACCTCTACTTTTGAAACAATCTGTGAATGGTGTCCCTCTGAATAAAGATATTTTCTTATGGTATCAATTTACCTATTTAAGGCTAGAGCACATTTTTCGTGGTTCTGTTAGTCCTGATCTTAGCGATAAGCATGATAGCATTTCATTAAAAAAATATACATTTTGGCGGAGCGGTAAAAAATTTCAGCGGTTCTAAAATTCAATTCAAATTCGGTTCAAAAATCTGCTGTTTCCTACAAAATATTGCACTTTTTTAGGAAACAGCTGTTTTTTTTTTAATAACCGACGAAAATTTTACGCGCGTTCAAAATCTATGGAGCATCAATTATTATTTTTAATAACCGCTGGTGCTGATTAATTTGACAGGACTAAACTAATATTTATCTTCTGTCCTTTTCTTAATGAAATAGAAAAAAAAAGATTTAAATGAAATTAAATTTAGCTTAGTTTGTGAACAAGGGAATCGGCGCCATTGTCAGTCAAAAACAGTAATTATCATGCGCTAAAAGCAATTTGGCGTTGTATAATACTTTTAGTAAACTCTGGATTTCTCCAAAGTGTAATAGTGATACTGCAAACGAGATTAGAAAATGAAAATCCCGCGCAAAATTGACAACAAAACCGACAGTGAAAACTGATTAATGTTCGAAAAACTCTAATAAGCTTGTAACTAAATACTTCAACTTTCCCGCCATAACTGGAGCAAGCACAGCTTAATATGACCTACCCACATACTGTACAAGCTTTGTAATAGTTTGTACAATATCCACTTATCGTGTCAGAGACCTGCCTGGTGTTGTCCTGACTGAGCGAGTATAGAACACACACAGGCTTAGAAATGTGTATGTATGTCTTTTAGTGTGTGTGCTATCGAATTAACGTCTTTATTGTAAGCTTTCGATACGAATTAGGCAGAAAATGGAGGATTTTATTGGAATTTAAGATTGTCATTATATTTTTCTGGCGATTTGGTCATCGCAGTTAGGTTCTGCCTAGCAAACGGTCGAACTTGCTGCTCTTTTTAATAAAGATTAACATTGATTTGGGTAGGCCATACTAATGCACCTGTTAAACCCACCAACTATACAAAATCCGCTGGCCAATGCCCATAATTTAAAAAGTTAAAAAATTAAATAAAAAATTAAAAAAAACCCCGACAAAAATAAAATTAAGGAATCCCTACAAAAAGCATGAAATAAAAAAATAAATTTAAAAAAATCTTATTTTTTAAATTTTTTATTTCATGCTTTTTGTACCTAGGGACTCCTTAATTTTTGTATTTCACTTCTTTTATTTTCTTCCGTTTAAGATTCTGGTAATTTGGTGTTTAATCAGGTTTTTTATCCGTCAAAAAATATTGAATAGGTACTTAATTTATAGTTGAAGAATAATTTTTAGGACTAAACAGATTTTTTTGTTTTATTATATTTTTCAAGTTTTTAGTTTTCATTTCGTTAGGTAGTTAATATTCCTCATTCCCTTTCAATATAGTGTACATTATTCTACTTGTCAAGCCCTTGCATTTGATACCCATATTGAAAAAAAAAATGAATTGAATGAATTGTGAAAAAATATGTTATCCGCCATTTTGTAGCGGCGGCCATCTTGGACCGATTTTCATCAAACATAGCTAAGAACACTCCCGACTAATACAGCTTTCAAACAAAAAAAAAACTAAATCAAAATCGGTGCATCCGTTGGGGAGCTACGATGCCACAGACAGACACACACACAGACACGTCAAACTTATAACACCCCGTCGTTTTTGCGTCGGGGGTCAAAAATATAGTCGCTCGCGTAGTGATGTGAGGCAGTGTCCCGCGCAGGCCAGCGCGCAACCGTAACATCCGCCATCTGATAGTTTCCTTTTTTTTTTTTTTAAAGTCACAATCTTCAAAATATATAGCAATTACCAGGCATCTATTGCCATCGAATCGTAATTTTAGTGACAATGAATGTCAAAAACTTGTCAAAAATGTAGGAAAATTAGAAGTATTTTTTTGTCATCCTGTGATTAAAATGCGAATACTCTTAATTATACGGAAATTGCCCCTCTGTTTGTCTTATGAATGTATTTACGACAATAGTGTACTTCTCGGATGAAGTTCGATCTTTAAGACACAGTGCACATAAATCTGCACTCACTATTTCAGTTTAATTTCGTTGAATAGAAGTATGAAGAATTTAAAAGCCATAAAAAGCTCAGGCGGCCTAAAATGGCCACTTTGGTAGAATCATAAAAGGATAACATTATGAATTATAACGGACAGATAACTGTTAAGTTCACCGTATCAAATCCCATTAATGAAGGATTTTTTAGTTATTTTTTTTGTCTGTGCTAAAATACCAATCAATCCAATCCCAATCTTTTTGATTATACCTACGTAGTGCAGCGAAAAAAAGAAAAACACGGACTGTCTTCGCCATATTATGATTCATAATGTTATCCTTTTATGATTCTGCCAAAGTAGCCTTTTTAGGCCCCCAGATTATTATTATTCTATGCTTGATGATTATCCAGGGATCCATCCATTTATCCCCGGACAAAACTAGACTAGGGCTACACCACGCAAACATAACCCCTGATCTTTAAATGTCACATAACATATATTATATCGCATAAACCTATGCATGTATGTGTGGCTTGTGATATGAAGGGAAATTACCTTAAGCCCTTAGGCCCTACAGATTTCTTGGCAAGGACCATTATGAGTGGACCCAGGTACTGTTATAAACTTGTTTAAACGTGTGATCTGTCAATTCCGGGTATTAGGAAGGCTTTGGCAGATAGATTGTGAATCAATGTCGGGGGTATGTTGTGTCAATGTCATGTCAAATTTATTGAATAGTACGGATGCTGTTGGTAAGTAGTTGCATTCAAGATGTTGTATTTGTAATGTTATAGGGTAAAATTATAGCGAGGTTTGACGGACTTTGTATACAGACAGCACCTATCATTTGTCATCTTCATCTTACAGCAAGATCCCAATTTATTTTTGGGGTCGGCGTAGCATGTCTTTTTTTTAGCTTGTGGCTAAATAATAACAGCCGCACGGCTAGATCGATAAACTACGCTTGGCGTGGTTGGGCAGTGGATGGGTGACCATATTTACATACCAAGACTTATCTAAAAGATCTATCTGAAATATTATTTTGTGCCTCAATCTGGCTAGATTGAAAATGGTATTTCAGATAAATAACTTCACTTAATTCTTATGGACACTCGGCACTTACAGAGAAATATTAAGATGCCTAATGGTTGTACATACATACTCGTACATACATAATCAGCCTATAATGTTCCCACTTATATTTATGTACTATTTTGTGCCTCCATCTAGCCAGATTGAGGCACAATAGTATATTTCATTACAAGTGCGGAAAGGCTGTCATTGCAAAGAGTTCCGACAAATGTCTACCCGAGCCGAGGCGCAGCCGAAGGCGAGGGTTGACAGTCGGAACAAGTTGCAATGACGGTTCCGCAGGTGTACTGAACGACTATTTTTAATACAGTTGCGAAAAAATGAAGCAATTTAATAAAATAATAAAAACACAATATTGCTTTTTTCTCTTCTCTCCACGCAAAAAATTAGTCGTATGTGGAATGTAACGACTTTTTGACTTTTCCCGTAAAATGTTCTCCGAAGCATTTTGTGCAATTATACTGAGTTCCGGTGGTGTTCATTTAAAAAAAATAGGGTCGAAATTACTCATTTTGTGCAACAAACAACTAAACTCCCAAAGAAAATTTCTGGAAAATGGCGCCAACCGTAGAATGTAAGCAGAGTTTTTTTTTCTTCACCCATTTTGGTAGGCAAAAGGAACTATCCATACAGCTTAGTCTTCAGTATATTTTTTTTATTGATATGAAATGAAAATGAAATTTAATGAAATGAAACCTAACCTAACTCATTCAATTAAATCATTAAATCTGATATTGAAATAAATTAGTAGCTTCTTTTTAGAAATACCTATACGTATTTGTATGAATCACAAAAACTCTTTAGTAAAAACTTCATGGTTGGTTTTTCTTTTTAATAGACATTATTTTGACAGTTGGGAAAGAAACACGCACGAGTTCGGGAAAGGTAAAAAAAAAGCACTAGTATGTAATAGCCCACTTCCCGAACGCTATACGTCCCTGCAATACACCACTTTTTGAGCAACTGTATTAAAAAATAATATTTCACTTCGTAAAAACATCACAAATGTCGCCATATTTGTCACAATAATATAAAACACACACAGACCCAACAAAATAAACACACACATTCAATAAATCTATGAAAATAGTACCAGGATAACATAAACATGCAGTAGTAATAAAGCTTTCTATGCACTAATATGGTATTAGAATTTATAGGGCGAGCGGATGAGATAGAGGTATGGTCCTTACGAGGTAATGCGAGTGGCGTGTACTGTACCACCGATACGCTGTTGCGGTTTCTATGGACTACCCTTGGTGGTTGGTGTAAGGTGGAAGTGTAGAGCGATTTCCAGTAAGGAAAAATTTTCAACGAATTAAAAAAAAAATTGGAAATAAGAAAAATAATACATACTTCTATATAAATTGTTCTAGTAAATGTCACATGTCGTTTCGTTTACAATTTAAATCGGACCTCTTTGATGGTTATTGTTTTATGTATTTGTATTTTTTGCATTTTTTTATATATTTAACAGTTTAATACTCCAATCATTCAGACCTTACATAGAGTTTCAAGAACATTTATATTTTTGCAATTCTTCAATAATTTTGGGTGATACTTCATTTAACCAGCCTGCAAAATGGGACTTTAAAACGCCTGCTGAAATGTACGTAAGCAAGTATTACGTAAAATTGCTTGTTGCAGAGTAAACTTTGTTTAAATAAATATTATGTTGTCTATAAATCAGACTCAAATAGAGTCAGTACACGTAAAGTAATAAATATGATTAAAATACCAACATAAACAAAAAATATTACAAAAAATCAGACTCTATAAACTCTTCTGCCTTTTACTTGGCCCCCACCAAGCCTGATATTGGAAAATTGTCTAAATTATTAGCTGCCTTTGTAACGGCTCGCAGCGTGGGAAAACAGGCTAAGTTTTCACAGGAAATTATACTTACACAATACCGAAAGCTGTTGCGGTCACTTATTATGAAAATTCGCGTGAAAATTTTTAGTAGAAAGTAAATTACTTGGACGTACATGCTTGTAGATACATGGAAAGTCCGCTTGGTTACGCGGTGCAGTTTAACGTTAGCAAGTCTAAACGGTTGAATTGATTCGTACTTTGTTTGTTGATGCGATACTGTGAAGGTAAACTTTAAACAATTTTTCAGATATTATTATAATTGAAGTGAAAACTTCTTTAGCGCGTTGGGCATTTTTTGAGATGGGAAAAAACCATTGAACTCGTGTTACCGTAAGCGACACCGCGCGTGTATTGTTTATAAGATGATTAAAAAAATACCCGGATCTTCGGATGTGTTCGGCTGTCCTCGGGATGTACTCAGTTTTAATGTAGCTCCGGTATGTCTGTGAGTGATGGCAAAATATTCTGTTTGTGTTTTGTTTTCACTTCTATCAGCACTCCCGGAGTGCCACTGTTTTTTTAAAGGAAATAAGATCATTCTCATATCTGTATGAAAAGAGGCCTTTGCCCTGCAGTGGAGCAGTAATGTGCTGGTTTTATTTTTAAATGTCTTTGACATATCTCTGCACTCTGGGGTCCCGAACCTTTGGATACGAGGGGCCGAAGCCGACTCGCAGGCCCGCTAGACACTCTAATTGAAATGAGACACCATCCGACAATTATCCCTGTATGCACAATACAAGTGGATCAAAGGCAAGTACCCGGTTGGTGCAAGACTCTGGAAAAATAGATTTATTTAATTAAATATAGATACTTTAACTCTTTGATTGTCGTAATTAGAGACACAATAGAAAGACAATTGCTTATGTCGGACTGTGTAACATAAGACATACGAGAGGTTAAGGCTCCTTCGAACAGGCGCGACACGCGATAAAATCGCGCGCGACACAAAGGCACCGCAAGTCGCGCAACGAGCGGTGCCTTTGTGTCGCGCCTGTTTGTAGGAGCCTTTACTCTACTTTTTCATAGATATTGGTCTATTCCAATTTATTATTTTTCCGGAAGACGTTTTCGATTGGACAATGATCTCCTCCATAGATTTCCTCTTTAGTTTTCCACAACGAAACTTATGTATTTCAGCTAAATTTCTGAACTATCTAAACTCATTCACATTTCCACCTTCCCTTATTAAAACGATATCCGCGTGAATTCCGCTTCATCCAACTTTATTCCACCTCTCCATTCAATAACTCTGAACTAACAGCATTCCAATTCGTGTGTTCATATATATTGGACCCTTTGTTCAGAGCTCACGGAATTTTCGTTAAAATACGGAAAGTGTTCGTGAGGTGAGGATGGCCTTATACATAAAATAGGTTAGGAGTTAGGAGCCTCTCCAGTTACGGCAGTAATGTATCGCGTTCCCACGATACACATGAGCCGTAGGTGTGTTGCGCTTGCGACTAGCGACTGACAGCCTGAAAAAAGTAATTGAAATAAATTTTTGCAAAAAAAAAACTCTTATCACTATTTTAATAATGTAATCACAAGTCTTGCTGATCTGAAGTCCAATTCTGCGTGTCGTGGCATGTTTCACGCGCGCCTGTCAGCATCGAGGAGGGGCCCTCTTAGGCCCGAAGCCTGCCGGATCAGCGGGATTGTCCGAAAGGGTACTGCTCCGGAACATAAAGGGCTAAGGAAGGAACACTGGTGGGTTTTAGTCAGTAAGAGTCTGACACTCCCTTCCGCTCCACCCAGAAGCGGGAGGGGTAATTTAATGCATTCCCATCCACAAAAAAAAAGGCCAATTATCTTAATTTAAAACGTTCATAATCTAGTCGCAGTCTCATCTCGGCGACAAACAAATGTCAAAAACTTGTCAAAATGTAAGGAAATAAGAAGTATTTTTTGACAGATTGAGATAGATCAGGAGGCCTAAAAAGGGCACTTTAGCAGAATCATAAAAGGATAACATTATGAATCATAATGGACAGTTAATAAGTTAATCGTTTCGAATCCCATTGGTGAAGGATTTTTCAGTTTTTTTTTAGTCTGTGCTAAAATACCAATCAATCCAATCCAAATCCAATCCATTCTCTTTGATTATGACAGGACTAAACTAATATTTATCTTCTGTACTTTTCTTAATGAAATAGAAAGAAAAAAATGCCTGAATTTAAATTTAGTTTAGTTTGTGAACAACAGAACCGGTGCCACTAGCTCAGTATCATACTTAGTTGCAATACAATACAATTCATTAACAATACAGCAACGAATATAAATACTTTATCATTCCGCGAAAACAGAACGTGAGAATAATATACCAAGAACAAAACGCAGTAAATCCCCAGTCCCAAGCGGCACACATCAACCGTACTGCGCCGGCGCATCGCGTGCTGCACTATATTAGCTAATAAGAGACCCACTCACTCATTCCCTCATCGATTTCACTCCTTTATGCCATACACTGAACGCTTCAATCAAATCACAAAAGATTTCTCTTCCTTTTTAACGCGAAATATTCAAAAAACTTTTTGTTAAAATTGATGGAATGCCAACGTATAAGGTAACGTACCAAGTAGAATAAAGCAAGATTTAAATATTTTTGACCTTATTATTGCAAAAAACGTGACTCGTGAACAAAATGCTTAATTTTTTTTTGTTGTCATTAAAATCTGAAAATTATATGACGGGTCTTATGGCAGATTTTGTAAAAGATTGCGTTCCTACTTAGGTACAAACTTTTTGGTGAAAGTTTTTTTTTAATGATTAAATTAAAAAAATCTTAGAAGTTTTACTTTTATAAAATTGTAATCCTACAGATACGCTTTCCTTGCATTTAGTCTTCAAAATATAAAACCGTGAAATAATGATGTGATCCGTAATCCAATTAGCAACAAAAGTTGTCACAATACCAACAGTTCAGCCGACGAGAGATTCTGGACACCTGTAACTTTCATACAAATGAATACGTGTTTTACGAATTTGATCTTTATTAGCTACTAGAATTGTCGCAATGTCATGTGTCAGGCACGCCTACTCTCGACGGCCGGACTGTAAAAAGCCTGTGCCTTAGGCATCTTCTCGGCATGCTCTTTCTATCGTAGACCTCATCCATCGCTTTCCATCAGGCGTGATCGAGGTCAAGAGCGGGCCCACTAAGCAATAAAAAAAAAATAGGAACAGTATTAAATTTATAATCAATCATTTATAGAATATCTCTGTTCCTTCCTCAAACATATTTCATATCGAAAAATAACTAAGAAAACATTAAGCTTTATAGACAACTAGCTTTCGCCCGCGGCTTCGCCCGCAAGGTATATAGATAAAAACTATCCTATGTCCTTCCCCCGGATGCAATCTATCTCTCTGCCAAATTTTATAGAAATCCGTTCAGTGGTTTAGGCGTGAAAAGGTAACATACAGACAAACCGACAGAGTTACTTTCAAATTTATAATATTAAAGTATGGATTGCAGTTCAAGTACATACGCTCCTATTACCTTATAAGGAAGTAGCACACATTTCCTTAATCCATCACTGACAGTTAAACATTAAAACTTTACAAGTTCGTTCATAATTAAATAGCAATGACATCATCAATAAACAGTTTTGCTGTATTACTGCATAAATACATCCAATCGCGGCATAATTTTAATCAGAAACTTCCAAGTTAACGAGTTAAGTGACATATCATGTTACTGGGGGGTTAAGACGTAGAATTAGGAAACGGTATAGAAGGGAAACTCATAAGTTTTCCTTTATGCGTGAAATTATTACTTGCAGTCGGCCGGTGAAAACTTAGGTGAAGTGAGCTTGAACTGAGCTGTCACCTGATGCTAGGGATTCAGACGAGATTGAAGTGAGCTGTCAATAGTGTCAAACTATTGACAGTTCACTTCAATTAAGTTTTCACGGTGAGATTTTTACAGAATAGTCCTAAAGACCCATTTGCTTCGAATCATGCTTATCACCATCAGTAAGTATGGTAGTCCACTGCTGGCAAAGGTATCTCCAATCGCACGCCATTTAACCGATACTCTGCTACTCTCATCCAGCGTATACCGAAGATTGACTGAATGTTTTGACTTTGATATTATTATTCCACCCGGTCTGAGGGCGTCTTAGGTGTACCCTTACCTTAATTTTGCGGTACCTGCCATGATAGGTCTTCCGTCGCCCTTAACTAAAATAGGGTTGTCAATTATTCAAGAACGTGCGCTGAAGCGGCGATACTGTAGCAGTGTCTACAACGCCACATGCAAACAACGCGTTACACTGACGTCACGCAAAATCCTGCATCTCGCAAGCAGAGTTTACCGCGCATCTAGCATATATACAACGGCCCGACATGAATCGTCGGGCAGTTGCCCACCAGACACACCCGTCTGGCCGGAAGATCTTCCTTTTCTATGGAGGATGAGTGAACTTTTAACCCTGTTCCTCATACCTCTATAATACTAACCTGACGTTTTAAAAGCCCCACATCAGCTACGTACCCAATGGATGGTCGGATAAAATATGCTTAAGCCAGCGACACGAGAAGAAGAACTAAGCATTGAAATGTTCACTTCTATAAATTATTAATCTATGGTAAAGGGCAATGTTTGCGTCAGTATATCGGGTGTAACAAGGACCATGGAGGATTCAGATGGACAGCTTATGGTTGTAAGGTTAGAGGTTAAACTGTAAGGCTTAGTGGACGGAGTGAGGCTAATGCGGCTGTTGTGTTGATAGCTTGAATTGGCTCCTGTCAGGGGAATTCTGCGAAGTGCCTAGTAGGATATTCTGAACAATTATTCTATGCTAGTTAGTTTAACTTCTAATTAGATTTTTGCAATTGGTAAATGCTAAATATAATATTTATTTGCACAATTTTTTGTTTGAACGGAAAGTATTTGTTTAATATTTTGTCACAGCCATGGAGGAATGCTTGTTATTTTCAGATTTTACCAAATTAATTCAATAAAATCGTAGTATTCATTTTAAAACACATTTCTACTTCATAAGGAGCACCTATCAACTTACTCAATTATGTTTTAATAATACCCCCCCCCCCCCCTTTGATTATGTTTCCTCCTTTTTATATACTTGTACATATTATTATTTTAATACTGTTAGCTTTTAAAATTATATTTTTTTTAATTATAATACTCTAAACAAATCTTCACTCAATAAATTTAATAAATTTTTAATCATCAAACAAATTAAGGTGACATTTAAATAGTTTTGAAACATTGACTGGCATGTAAAACAATTAATCGCCATTTAAGACTTCTTAAATGGCGATTAATTGTTTTACATGCCAGTCAGTCAGTCAGTCAGATGATTACTTAATCATCTTTATTTACATTATTGCAAATTCAACGGTTATTAGAATGAATGCATACTATGTCTGTGATGGAAAAATATAACTTTAGAAGGTTATGAAACATTACAGGACATCTTTTATTAACTGTTTCGAATATAACCAGTATAATTCGAACGTATTTTGATTATATTTTATCATAGCCAAATTATTATTGTACCAATAAAAGTTTGCCCATATAAAATGTTACTTTTATTTCACTAAATTTTAATTAAACCCTGAAAATTTAATTTCGTTTTTCATTGCAAGTTACATAATGTACATCTATGTAGTTAGCGCCTCTTTTATGCCATTTCTATTCTTTCCTACTAGCTCAGCCAATACATGGAAGTAATCCACTGAACTTGACGAATGGATATATTAACGTTATTGATAACCGAACGTTTAGTAGGACTCTATAGCTTATCCATCAGATCACTCTAAATAAATTGCTGCGCCCCGCGGTTTCACCCGCTTAAATGTCGATTCCGTGGGGATATCGGGATAAAAAGTAGCCTATATAATATATCAGCTAGTCAGCGGGATTGTCCGAAAGGGTTACCGCTGGCCCGGAACATAAAGGGCTAAGGAAGGAACACGGGTGGGTTTTAGTCAGTAAGAGTCTGACACTCCCTTCCGCTCCATCCAGAGCGGGAGGGGTCATTTGATGATTTCCCATCCGCAAAAAAAAAAAAAAAGGGTCTCAGCTACCTCCATACAAAATTTTATCAAAATTGGTCTAGCCGTTTGTGCGTGAAGAAGTAACAAACATACAAACACACTCGCAAACTTCCACCTCTATTATATTAGTGTGATGGAAAATTCTCTAATGGAAAAGATGGAAGCCCCCTTTTCCATATTAGATGTTTTTCCTGTGGCACTCAGTTTTTTCTCTTTTTTTCAAAGTTAATAAGAACTAGAGCAGTGGTGGCCAAGTGGTAACGGCCGCGACTTACGTAGGTCGTAGGTTCGAACCCAGACAGGCGCTTTACTTTGTGTAAATTATTACATCACCACTGCTCTCAAAACGGTGAAGGAAAACATCGTGAGGAAACCGGCATGTCCTAGAACCAAAAATTCGAAGACATGTGACATCTGCCAATCCGCACTGGGCCCGCGTGGTGGATTACGGCCCACTCCCTCTCACCGAGAGGAGACCTGTGTCCCAGCAGTGGGAACATTATAGGCTGATTATGGTAATAAGAACTAAAATAATAGTAATAAAAACAGATACCAGCCAGGTGCAATGGTATATTAAAATAGCTATAACTCTGACCTTTGGCTATTACCCGTACTATTACTTCGATTATGATTCAAGGTGATAACGTAAGTTTAGGAAATATTCCGCATTTATGTTTAAGACAATAAAAATCGTTAAATTACATATCGATATAAATAATCGATATGAATGACGATTCTACTAGGATATGAATGTGGAACGAATTTTATTCGAGTATTAAGTTAACTGCATAAATAATTGTTTTAAGTTTTATTGCGTACGTATTACGAGGTTTTAAGTGAGTAGTTTTGACGTGTTAGGTAAGCTTAGATCGGCATGTATTTTTGCGAAGATTGCAGTTGTTATTTTTTGTTAGGTGTAAGCGTGAGACACAAAACTGAAATTAAAAACGGTGAAAGAAAACATCGTGAGGAAACGCGCATGTCCTAGGACCAAAAATTCAAAGACATGTGACATCTACATCTTCATACCCGCACTTGGCCCGCGTGGTGGATTACGACTCAAAGAGAGGGCCGGTGCAGCAGTGTCCCAGCAGTCTGGAAGTTATTTTAGGCTGATTATGCAATGTATACTAGGAACTAAAAACTTCAACCTTTTATGGAAGATTTAATTTATTATTTGTGAACATTACTATCTTCATTAGACATAAACATCAAATGGTATTGACAGTAGTTTGGGCAAATAATAAATCATTGGTTTATATACCAATATTGTTGATGTAAATGGCATTAACTCTTAAAGCTCAATAATTTAATAAGTTCAAAGAGGTCAGTAAACGTTAACGTCAATAATATATTATCAGTACGATTATCTACTAAAGATTACAGACACCAATTGCATCTGTGTAAACTTTTATGGCCTACATTTATATATAATTTCGGGATCTTGCCACGAAATCGAACTGGAGACACGTCGATCAGAAGCCTATTTACCAGCCATTGATATCACATATTAGCAGTATCAGCCTATAATGCTCCCACTGCTGGGACACAGCCCTGTGCGGATTGGTAGATGTCATGTCATATCTTCGAGTTTTTTGTTTCTTCATGACTCATCTTGTGCCTTGTGTAAAAACGGATCCAATTTAATACAGGTGAGTCCCGTACCTCAAGAGTTCCAACGTCGCCTTTTAGCCTACGCCGGCGCCATCTCTCTGTCCTGAAACCACAGTGCGCAAGTCTGACTCACACTTGGCAGTTTTTTTTCTGATTTTTTTGCTTAACCTACACTGTTCTTTGCTGAGCAAAGGACTCCCCCAAATCCTTCCCAGCATCCTTTTCAAGAGCCGCCACGATCCAACCCTTGCGGTACGCATCTAGGTCGTGTCGCCACCTCTTCCTGGGCCGGCCTCGGCGGCGCCGTCCATCCTCAGGCACGCACCGTGTACCGTATGGAGGCTGTTTCCCAGCGGTCGCTAAAGTGACGTGCCCAATCCCATTTCAACATATTTTTTCAGATAAATAAATTTAATTTTCTGTCCCTCAGGTTCGACCAGGGCAAATCAACGAAAGGCGCGAGCAAGCTGAGACGCGACCTCATAAACGCAGAGATTGCCAACCTTCGGGACCTACTGCCACTCCCCCCGTCCACCAGACAGCGACTGTCGCAACTCCAACTCATGGCTCTCGTCTGTGTCTACGTGAGGAAGTCCAACTACTTCCAACAAGGTATGTGATTACTGCTTTACCTACATAGTACATCGTCTACTACCTTTTTACCTCAATTACCTTTATATTCTACCGCAAATCTATCTTTTATGTAAACAAATGAATGACTGCGATTTGTTACTGGACACACAATCGAACGAAGCAAGTTTAAAAAAGCGGCCAAGTGCGAGTCGGACACAAAGGGTTCCGTACCACCGTACAATTATTTATAACAGCCATAGTAGTACATACTCTTGGAAATTTGTTTCAAATGATACAGCCCTGTGATAGACGAACGGATAGCGGAGCCTTATTAATAGGGTCCCATTCACACCTTTTTGATACGAAACCCTAAAACATTTGTAAAGATATCTATTGAGCGAGCTTGGTAGTACCTATGCTAAACATCGGGTTGGTAACAACTGATCTAGATATATCGAACCAATCTTTTATTAGTCCTTAAAACTAATGATGACGTACGAGCATTTTGATAAGCGCCAAACTGTTTCAAAGGAAGCTAAATACACATACCGTCCCAATAAGGTTCTAATCTAATAATCTAATCTAATCAGCCATGTTCCCACTGCTGGGACACGAGCCTCCTCTCTGTAAGAGGGAATGGGCCGTAATCCACCACGCGGGCCCAGTGCGGGTTGGTAGATGTCACATGTCTTCAAATTTTTGGTTCTAGGACATGCTGGTTTCCTCACGATGTTTTGCTACACCGTTTTGAGAGCAGTGGTGATGAAATAATTTAGACAAAGTAAAGCGGCTGTCTGGGTTCGAATCTACGACTACGACCTACAACTCGTAAGTCGCGGCCGTTACCACTTGGCCACCACTGCCCAATAATTTTACATAGAGCGAAATCCTATTTTTCTCTCAAATCGAAAAACTATTTTAGGCTCATCTATGAAGAAGAAGAAGAAGAATAACGTTATACATTTTTTTTTCTATAAGCTAAAGAAACCCAAACCACATACAAAACAACAAAACACACCTCTCTTCTTCGATTAGACCTAAAGCAGAACGCGTCCCGAACTGATGTATCTAAGGGCCTGCACACACCACGTTTTTTAAACGCGTCGTTGACGCGCGTTTTAGAAACGTGGGTCGCGTTTTTATCCTACAGAAGGTCTACAGGCTACGTCTGACTCGCGTGCGTATCGCGTCTGTATCGCTACAAACGCGCGTCAACGGCGCGTTTAAAAAACGTGGTGTGCGCAGGCCTTACGTAGGCACTTGACAAGCGCTTCGCATCGCTAACGAAGCGTGTTTAAATTAATACGTAATATGAACGAGCCACTCCCCGTAACGTGCTCGTGCGCATCCTTTACTCACCACATGATATAGATACGTACCTAGATATAAAACATATGGGGTTATGTGCACATGTTGTCTACCTGTGAGTTTGTTGAGGAAAATGATTGAGTATGATAAAATTCCTTTCGAGAAAATTTCCGGATAACAATATTAGCAATGAAAATGGGTGTCAAAAAAGATTACAGTTCCTAAATCGACATCTTATGCTGATTATTTTACAAGGCATTCCGTGTATTCCCGCGTCCCCCACGCGTTTCCCGCGTGTATGCGTCCCCGTTATGGGGACAACGCTACGTCATAAAATTTACTTACCGTTGTCCCCCTTATGACGTATGGGCAACGGGGACAACGGGACGTCATAAAATTTCCTTACCGTTGTCCCCCCTAAGACGTATGGACAACGGGGACATCGGACAATTAAGATTTCACGTTCTCTGTATTCCCGTTGTCCCCGTAATGTGTGTCCCCTTCACGGGGACAATGGGACGTCATAAAGTTTACTTACCGTTGTCCCCCTTATGTACTTTTCACGTATCGTCGGTGGTCCACTTTAAATACTATCAGATCAGCAATTCCCGTGTTTTTAAGAACGTTCGCCATTCTACTCTCAGTCGCCATCTGTCAAAAATACAATCAAATTACATAAATTTTTGGCAAGTTGCTTTAAAAAAAACACATAAAATAAGTACCCGAAGGTTAGTTTAGATATATTACGAAACTTACCTTGAATATATTTATATTCACTTAAACCATGATAGGTAACTATCGCGATATGCTAACCGTTTAGAATCTCTCCTTCAAGCTTCATTTACGTGTTAAGGCAAGGCCGAATTTCACACACGAACATACACGCAAATATCAACAAAAAAAACTGCAAAAAAGGAATTAAAAATATGCAATTACGTAACAAAACGAAGTTCTCACGATGAAACAGTTAGGCAGCTACTGTCGGCATTAAAAAACAATAGCGTTTCGGTTTTGATAGGAAAATTAGTCTGAATTAGCGGTCCGAGGACCGGCTACCGACTGATGGTTATTGGTCCTAATGGTGCCTGCAGGGAATCGAACCCCAGTCGGGCTGTCACGCCCGTACTGCACGCTAAGGTTCGCGGTTCACATGGTTTAACTGCGATGGAATTTGAGACCTTTCTGGATTTGTTTGAGGCTTTAAATTTTTGTATATTAATGAAGATTTTTTTATATAATAATCTTCGTAAATTGCGATTGCTTTTTCAAAACTTAAAAAAAAAAAAAACAAAAATAATAAAAAAAAGGCCGTTAAATATTTTGTCATTTCTCATACTCGGTACACAATAAATTTAGCTTCTATTATTGTTATGCTGAAATTAAAATAAAGTCTATGTTTATTAACCAACTTCAAATGAGGAGGTTATGCATTCGGCGTTTTTTTTTTTAATTTTAGCATTCACCAAACATGCAGCTACTGAATATTTCATAAAACATTTAGAATAATCAACCAAGGAATTCAAGTTGCGTAGCTACTAAATGACCCTCAATAAATAAGCTTTAACCTTTCGTACAATGAATTCCTATCATACATACGTACTTCACTGTCATGTAAGCCGACATTGCTCACATTTCGCTGAGATTCCCCCGGGACTGCCGAGTTACCGGACTCGGTACGAAGATGGGTTTTGAGTACAACCCTATTCTGATCGGCGTTTGTTTACCGATGTAGTGATTTTTTAATTTGTCTTCTTGTAACGTGAGTTTACCTATTGAAATAACTAACAGCTGGATTCTTGGAAAAAATGTGAAGTTTCATCGTTCCTGTCTCATCAACGCTTCAAAAGATGAATAAAATTGTAAGTACAGAAAAAGATAAAAAACTTTTTGTGCACCTACAATAATTCATCTGAGAGTAGTGTCATTTGCAAAGTGGGAATGTGAGGTTGAACATCTGGCAATGTTATTATAATGGGGAATGAGAGACAGAGACAGAGGAGTGGAAGTAGAAGTGACAGACGACAAAGGACGGCAAGAGGAAGAAGTAAAATTAAGACGTAATATGAAAATACAATAGAAGGTTTTAAACAGGACATCGCCGTCGAGGTAGAGCAAGGCGAAGGTGGCGTGACGATCTAATAACATTCGCAGGGCCAACATGGCCAGTGATCGCACAAGACATCGAGGTTTGGAAGGAAAAAGGGGAGGCCTTTGCCCAGCAGTGGGACACAAACTAGGCTAACAAAAAAAAAAGGTTTTAAACAAATCATTTTACTGAACACCCTGGTCCCACAAATTTTTGAGTCTTAACTGTAAAATTTGTGTCCTGTCCTGTTACAAGATTTAGTAATAAGTTACTAAAACTTGTAACAGGACAGAAACGCTTTGATGTCAAGAATACAACGTGTGAGATTCAAACACACCACCTCGCTCATATTCCTCAGTCCTACAATTGTGAAGGTTTTAAAAACAAAGATTGTTTGTCATCATTATGTAGTACATCCTAACGACCCACCTAACTTACTGCCTACTATTTTATCCTAATCCTAATTTAAACGCGAAAGTTTGTGAGAATAATAATATAGATGGATGTTTGTTACTCTGAACGGATTTTGATGAAACTTCGCAGTAATATAGCTTATACACCGAATAACACATAGGCTATAATTTATAAAGATATTGTCTAAATTGGCCAAAATACGTGGCTAAAAGCAAGTGTTTACAACCACCTTTGAGACTTTAATCTTAGCCGAAAAGGTTTATCGTCTACTATCCAATCATTTGCATCGCGAATGATAGTTTTAATGAAGTATTCGATCCGATTAAGACGTTAATCTTAAGAGTAAAAGCTCTGGTTGCTCATAAAATATAATATCACTACGGAGACATTTTATTGCATGTTCAACATTTTATTAATCCAATTATTCATTCCTGTCTGAACACTTTAAACCATCTTACCTTCTATATGTATAAGACGATCGCGTTGCTCTTCTACACCACGCAATGGATTTTGATGTGATTTTCAGCATCATTAAGATAATTTATTCCGGAAGGTAGGTATTTGTTTAAAATACATTAACATTTATAAATAAATTCAAAGTCAAATTCAAATTATTTATTTTAAGTAGGCACATGAAGGGCACTTGGACCCGACAAAATTTACAAAAAAATGGAATTGATTCTAGTAGCCCCTTCCAAAAGTTTCGTATGGAGAAGAATGGGCAATAAATAAATGGGCGATGTTTTGTCAAGTCGTAAAAACCGTGGGAGACAGGGGCTGGTCGAAAAAGAAATATATACTTAAAACTCTTTTAACAACTTCGATACTTGTTTAAGTATGTATTACATTGAATTTATATTAAAAAAACAATAGAACATCGGATAGCTTTCAAGAATATTAAAATATATCTTCACAAATTATATAAAGGTTTTTTTTTATAAAACTTCCAAATTTAAGTGCTGTCAATATTTTTTTATTTATATCGATAAAGAAAACGATTTAGATAAAATGGAATAGCTTAATTTGTCAAAGCTTTAACATTTAAACACCGATAGATTTACGATAACGGTATCGAGTCGGACGTAAATGAGATTGATTTTAATTAATCAATTTCGGGGGCATTTTGATATGATTTATTACTTATTGCTGTATTTAGTATAATGATATTGGAACAGCTGCATTAATAATTATTTATGGCTAAACATAGCTACAGTATCAATGGATTAATGACTATTTTTTGTTTTAACTTTAGCCATTACTGTCGATTTTTATTTCGTTAATCGACTCTAATGACGCAATATCGATAAGTAATAATCGATAAAGAATAGGGGTCCGGGCCACTCGATAAACGTTCGATTGTCCACGGGTCGTGGGAAACGCATTTTGCATATGATTTCGCTGAGCCCGCTTCTCAATGATGCTTGACTCCTCGATAGTTTAGAGTTTGTTGTTTTATTGGCAACCGATAGATAGCTAGTTTTATGCCAATGATGGGCTATAAAAATAAACTCAAAAAAATCCCGGGATAAAAAAAAACACAGAATGATTTCCTTGTGTATTTTTCGATAGTTCAGAATAACTTTTTTTTCCATATGTCGATAGTTTTATTGTTCCTGAAAAAAAGTGCGAAGTGTGAAAAGTGCGTAGTAGTTCTGTAGTAGTCTCTAAAAATACATAACGCAATATTTTTTCAAAACGTTTTCAAGCCATAAAAGACGTTGAGAGGTGTCGTAAGAATAAATTAAAAACGTTTCGGAGTAACTAAAAGAAAAAAAAATCTAGCAAAAGGGTCGTGACAGTCAAAATGTTACACTTTGTTCGATCTAGCTCTCAGATATGTATCGACTTATAAATTACTAGCTACTTCCCGCGACTTCGTCTGCGATCCAGGATGAAAACTAGTCTATGTCCTTATCCAGGCCAAGGTCTACCCATGTGCCAAATTTCATCCAAATCCGTTCAGCTGTTTTACTGTGAAAGCATAACAAACAAACAAACTCATTATCGCATTTATAATATTATAGTAAGGATTTATCGATAGATTTGCCGGAAAAATTCGCCTCACTATTCCCACCTTACAATGCACTGCACTATATGACTCAAGTAGCACTGCGTAACACCGATTCAGACAATTACAATTCCCAGTCTTATAGGCCTAAATGCTGAAATTACCGGCGTGCGTCCCGCGAATTATCGACCACGCACTCCTGTGGTATTTTCTCAACAATTTTTGCATACCACCCTGGGAACTATCGATATGTGAGATCGTTTCTTGGGCCTAATTAACTTGCAGTGCTTGTAGATCGGTTATTTTCGTTTTGTTATACCGATATGATACAGGAGTTCACTTGTAATTTTAGGTTTGAAATTGCGCGGATTCTTTTGATGTTTTGTTGGCATTGAAGGGTTTTGAGTATTGATTTTGTTATGATTGCGAGAATCCTAAATAATAATCATTAGAATCAGTAATACAACTTGTTAAGTTAGTGTAATCCTAAAATGTCAAGATTTCATGAAATAGTAGGATTACCTGGTCTTAGAGAGTTGTGTTGATGACTTTAATGATTATAATTCTGTAAATACATATTTGTTATGGTCGCGAATCATATTTTAATTAACGTACAATTTAATACTGACCAGCAATTTGCAAAAAACGTAAAAAAAAAATAATTTCGCGGGCTACCCTGGCGCTTTCGCCTTAATATAAATGGCTTAGCTCAAACAATAAAATTGCGCGCTTAACATTCGTTTGCTTTTCAAGTGAAACTAGATGACGATTTTATAATTGGACGAGATTTGAGAGTATTCTAAGGACGCGTCACGTTTAGGCACATTGCGACACATGAGAGAAAAGAAAGATATAGGTACTCTCTCTGTCTCTCACACTCAATTTCCATTCAATTTCAATTTAAAATAGCCTTTATTAGCTATCTTAAAACTAATTAAAACAATTAATTTAAATTAAAGGTTTTGACGTCAGAAATCGCCAGATAGCTTTATTCTTTAGCATAAGCCTCCCCCAGGCTTTTCCATAGCTCATGATCGTGAGTTATTGAAGTGAAAACTTCTTTAGGCGGGTTGAGCATTTTTTGAGATGGGAAAAAACCATTGAACTCGCGCCACTGTTACCGTAAGCGACACCGTGCGTGTTTTGTTTATAAGACGATTAAAAAAAACCCGCTTCGGATGTGTTCGGGATGCACTCGGTTTTAATGTAAGTACTTATATGGGATATGTCAGTGAGTGATGGCAAAGTATTCTGTTTGTGTTTTGTTTTCACTTCTTACGTCCCTCCCGCAGTAGTTTTCAAGTCGTCTAAATCTTCATAAATCTCCTCCCTCTCGTCTTCGTCTTTGAAATGGTCTTCCTCTTTTCCTCTTTCCTTTTCTGGGATACCGTTCTGTTATTTCTGTTCTATTTCAATCTCTCTTTTTTTTTTAAATGTTTCGTTTTTTCGCATTTTTTTTTCTTCGTGGGGTTAAACAATAAAACAAGGAAAATACGTGCGCACTCAGAACGAAAGAAAACAAACGAGTGCATCTGTCAGTCAGTGACTGACGGATGTCAGGCGAAGGAAGGAAGTGTTGCCAGAAGAAAAAAAATCACTATGAATCTATTCAATCGATTCCACGAAAGCTTGATAAGCACTTGTCACTCGATTTTCATACACATTCTCATATTTTACCGATTTATTCATAATCGATTAGTAGTAATTCAGGAATTATTTAATCGATTATTTTAGTTTCATTAACTTAATTTAAGTTTTCTCGCTTTCTAGGTAGAAACATGGTACCATACTTTGTGATTTCCTTTAGAAAAATATAACGGTTTTTTTAATACACATTTCAACTAGTTAACTGCTGGGCCCAGAAGTCCCCTTCTCCTTTCAACACTACCATTTAATATCAGTAAAAAAACCTCTATTGTCTCAAGTGATTCATCACAATAGTTCAGTGAACATAATTGAACTCGTGACCTCACGATCAACAGTTTCTGCACTTATTGACTGCCGATCGCAGCACCCTTGGGCTATTGTAGTTTCATCTTGACCTCTGCTTTCCCTCATCAAGATTATCATTATGTATTAATATGTACAGCGTAATTACTTTTAATTATTGCTTGACTTACATAGTAATAAAAGGTATCAATATGCTGTCCAAAGATTTTGACAGAAACATGACATTTATAAGCAACAGCTGCAATTTGTCGAGTGATCCTAGAATATAATTTTGGCTACTCCATTTTAATGTTTGATTGTAATGTTTTTAATATTTTCCGCTACATCCCTCTGCGCAGAGTCGCATGCAAGCTTTTTAAGAAATATGATTGAATTCATTTGGAGAAACATTATTTTATTCACAAATTGTAAAGGATGACGAGGACTAGAATCGGTCCGTTGCCAAATAAACTAATAGATCCACACGACGACATATCAAGCTAAACATTTCCAGTTTTAGTTGACCTCGGATTGTAGAGGCTTTTCGTACAATGAGAAGTCAGCTTACACTGGAAATGTATAAGCTTGATATGTCGCCGTACGTACCAGCCAGATCCGAGATCCGTTAATGAGCTGATTCCAATTCCAAAATCACTCTAGAGTTTTTTCGTAAGCTCTATCGTGTAGTTTCGTATAATTAAAGTCGGATCAATCATAGTTACTACTTTAAGCCATATCTACCAGTCGAACGGGTCGAACCACATCTGCCACCTAAAAAAAATCTATTATCAATCCAGCATTTTACAGTAAACAGTATATAAGAAAACAACGACATATTGATATCTTATGGCCAAGCCAACGCATAATCGAAGGTTTATTTTCTACCGATAATGTTATAATAAAAGCAGTTTATTATGATTTGTTTTCATGTTCAAAGAAGTATTAAAATATCGTTTATCTCAAGTAATAGTTCGCTGTCGGAAGCTAAATATAATGGTCTAATGAAGGACTGTCGATGTTTATATCATTGCGTGCTAATGCAGTATTAAAGTGTTATAAACTAAGGTTGTTTTTAATGGGATATCGGATTGGAATGCTCTTGTCGATCAATCATTATTTGAAAAATTTTAACAGCATTTTTTGTGTAAATTAATATCGTTATTAGTGGTAATAAGTCAAGGGGCATGGCCGTATGGAAGCTTATTTTACAGGAAGTTGAATTTGGAGTAATATAAAATACCTATTCTACTTCCACGGCAGACCCCGTAGAAGATGAATGGATGACCTGGAGAAAACAAACGACCAGTGGTCCACTTTAGCCCTGGATCGAAAGAGCTAGAAGTCATTGGGAGAAGCTTTTACCCAATAGTGGGATAACGCAAGCTAACAGTAACAGTATTCTACTTCTCTTCAACAATATCCATGTCCAGAAACAGGCACCATCGCCAATGGTTCGGAAAGATTGGGTCGCAGTAATCAAACTGTTGTAAATTTTGGGCAGAAGTCTTCCTTTCAAGAGACTTCTTTGTTTCTACAGCAATTTGAAGTTGGTGATGAAGTCAATGATCGTTGCTTCATTTGTTTTTTTAATGCAGTTCCAGTCATTCTAATACGACATATAAATGAATAAGACAAACAGGTTGACAGAATGGTACAAGACTTGTATACTGTGTCTGTGGTCTAAACAAACTCTGGCCAGCACTAAGGCCAGGGCCACAAACAAAACGTTATTCCTTCCACATAGCAATGATTATAATCAATATTATGTGCCAGCAATTTGCGATTCGTCTCGAGACGACCTTGTCGACGAATTTGTATGAAATTATCATTTTTGTTTACAAGAATTACATCGATTCATTTAAATAATCGAGTAATCATAGCTTTTGTGTTGTAATTATCTTTGTGATCGAAATAATATAAAATATATTGTAGTGTGCCATACTGTACACGATCCATACATATTTTTAAGTAGCAGTAGCATGTGCTCGAGGCTACAGTTGTTTTTTGGGCCTCAAAAAAAAACCAATGTAATAATATTCACAGTACCTACATAATTGGGTCTAATTCAAATGACAACACTACTTTATATCATGTCTGGATTATTAGGTTATTTTAAAATCTGCAAAAACGCTATCGAAGAGCGTTCGTTGGTTTTTCAGAATTTCATCTTTCTATAGAAGTGTTCATATACTTCTAGCGGCATTAAATCTATACTAATATCAGGTGTAGAATTTGTGAGTTTGTATCTAGGGAATAATCTTCGGAACTACTGAAATGGTTCCGAAAATTCTTTCACTAATGGGAAACTACATGATCCCTGAGTGTCATAGGCTGTTTTATGGTATAGTTGATTTTCACGCAGACGACGTCACGGGCAGAAGATAGTGTTTTATAATTGTGACAGATAGACAAACAGACCTTTAACCCTTCATATTAAACGCCGGAACGTGGATCCACGCAAGACGCGAATGACTTTTTAATTGTTTCTGTAATTACGGCAGTCAACCGGTTAATTAAGTCAGCACAAGATCTCATAAAATCAAACATACAATATTTTATCTAGATTCCCGTCAGGTGGGTACTTACATAACATTTATTATTATTACATATTAATCATTACAAGCAAGTGTTGATGATCAAATAGGTAGTATTCAATCAGATAACACATAACCTCCAAACTTTATTGGGCTTCAAGCAAATAAATATTTCTCCGCATACATCAACAAAAATGTTAAGAAAAAAAAAATTGTTCCTTGATCAACGCGTAGATAATTTCATAGCATGTTATGATTATTAGTGTGAGAATTTTGATTTATTTATTAAAATTATGATTATTTTCCACTCGAAAGGTTATGAATATTATAGTTATTATTTTTATTTCCGTGCGAAATCAGGATGCGAAATAATAACAGAGTAACGGTTTTCCGTAAAACTTTTCTAGCTAGGTATGTGTTTAAATATAAAGTAGGTTTTGAAACGATGATTCAGGAAGTAAAAAAGTCCTCCAGACCGTATTTCCGCCACGGCGGCCAATCTCAACGGAGATTTCGGCGCGGGAGATATTATAATGCACAACATACACACAACATACACAGGTGCACTCCCTCTTCCCTCACTCCATAGTGCGATGGAACCGGCAATCCTACACCACCGGAGAGAGATCAGGCGCAGGACCAACGGCACGGGGATATCATACCGCCAACTTCCAAACTCCGGGCTGTTACTAAAAAATTCCTAATGGAAAAGTCGATAACACTGCCCGACCCGGTATTCAGGAAGTAGTAAGATAATAAACCAACTCTACTATGGCCAATCAATGGCATAAGATGGTGAGGTTTGTACTTTAGTAATATTTACATCACCGTACTTACGATGCGGGAGTGGCATACATACCTACATAGTTCGAAACTTAAAGCTTGAAGCATAAATTCTGCGCTTGCGATGAAAATCTTAATACAAAAGCTCCTCAAAATCAAAATACAAACGATTCAATTACCAATTAAAAAAGATACACAATTAAAAAAGCAACCTTATCTCTGTTTAAAATCTAAGCCAATCCCGTATAACCTACAAAGATTGAAGCTAAGGTAATCGTGATAAGCGTCCGCGCATCAACGTATGATTACTCGGTGCGCGGGCGCAAGGGAGCGGCAACACCGACACTTAGCGGCCTATTATCGACGTATCGCAATTGTTTGTTCGTTTGTGTGTACAATTGCACTATAATTAGAAATAATTACTGGTAGTAGGTAGTACATTGCGGTCGTAGGTACTTGTTCTAGGTAAGGCTAGTGCGGGAACGTTTACACTTTTATTTATTTATGTTGTGTGTTTGTGTTAAGTTGGTCAGTTTATAAAAAAAAAACATTATAGCCTTGATAGGTTTTATCGAAAAACAACACACTGTATGAGAGACGGTAGCTGTTTACACGAGAACTGAACAAATGTAATGACATTTCAATCATCTTTTTCAAGGATATGGGATTTTCAAGGAGTATTTATACTCAAAAAGATTAGATAGAGAACAGAAAAAATTTAATTAGATATTCAGTGCAGAGAAGTATGTTGATATCAAGTAAGTAGCAGATAGGTGAATGTAGGCTCAGTCGTTAGTGATCCTACCTTCGAAGCCCAGGGCTGCGGGTTCGAATCTTGACTGTGTGACAATTGGAATATGATGCATTTTGGCACAATTATGTTTTGTCTTGTGTACATTTTGACAATCTAACAATTAAACCGTTACGCATTATATCACAATTATTTTTTGTCATTTGCACATATCATATACATTAAGACTTTTGTACATTTTGACACTAGGACTATGTTGCCCATTGATTTTTTGTTTTTGTAACATTTAGTACCGGCGTCTTTTTAAATTCGCATGCCCAAGTAGATTTCTTGAGAACTCCTTATCTATACTAATAATATATGTACCTGAAGAGTTTGTTTGAACGCTCTTATCTCTGGTACCAGTCGGATTTGAATAATTCTTTTTGCATTTGATAGCCCAATTCTTGAGCAAGGTTATAGCTAATTTAACATCACGCTAAGCAAAAATGAAGTGCCTAATCGTAACGCGGATGAAGTCAAGGGCAGAAGATAGTAAAGTATATTTCTGTGGTTTCCTGAAGCTTTTGAGATTCTGCGCTCAAACTCCACGTAAACTATGTATAGCCAAACAAACTTATAAAAAAAACTAGTTTCAAACATAATTTTCGGGTAAAGCATTAATGAAAATTAATGCTTTAGCTGATCATTATTTATTGATTCATCAGTATAGTAAAAATGTATTCCATAATCTAAAAATATCTACACAAACTATTCATAAAACCTTAAAATGACGTCACTTAACCGGACATATTCAACAAGTAATTAAACCACAATATAAACAGCATTAACACTTAATGGTATGACTACTTAACACCACATATACATAACAACAAGAAGTATATAAGTAGTTCGAACGTTAATCCAATTAGTGCCCGCCGTGCTATGTCACATTACCATATGATTTGAATTTTAAAACAGGCAGAAAATTGCATGGAACCTGTTATGTGTTCAGGTGGATAAGATCGCTAATAGATATAGGTGTTGCCTAAATATAATTAGTGGTTTTATTGAGTTGAATTAGTGTTTAGTTTAATTTATGTCAGTCTTGCTTAGACTGTGTGCACACTAGGCGCTGAACTGTTTTGTCTTGTCAAGTTTTAGTACATTTTGTCAGATTTAAGTATGCGACAGTTTTGTTACGAGTGAAATGAAGTTATGTGAAATAGTTTATTCTGGAAATAGGATATCAGTATCACTTTTAAATGTCATATTATGAACAAAAAAAAACTCCTGGCCCCTTAGGAGAAATAGCGAAACAAATTCAAGTGTTAAAGTCTTTTAAAGTTCAGACATGTCATAATCTTGTATAGATCATGTGAGGACAATATAGATTAGAGCCTGAAGTGGTATTTTGAGGAAAGAACCACACTTTTTTTTTTCATAGAGTGAATCTTGACTCAGTCTGGACGTTTGTTATGTTGCTATGTCTGGCTGGTTTGTGATGGTCTTTTCCTACTTTTCCATTTTTTCTCCGCGACGTGTTCCAGACAGTTAAAATGAAACATATCTGCTAGACTTGAAGGTCATAGCACACGTATCAAATCGGAAAGGGATCGGCACCGTATCGCCTTTCGCCTTGGCGTCAAACAGGTGTCAACCTAACGTAAGCACGTAACCAAAGCGGATCAGAAGCTCCGATACGTCGACTCGGCTAAGACTAGGCGACGCCGCGCTTACGGCTCGCCGACCGCTGGTTGATGGTGTAGCAGGCAGGCCGGAGAGATGAGAGGGGCAAGGGTGGACGAAGAGACGTAAGCTCGGGTACGGAGAGACGTAAGCGCGGGAAAAAGACTGAAAAAAAAATCCTAACGGGGGTTTTTAGTATAAAAAGCGGATAAAAACAATACCTCATCTACACGTGCGTATTAATTGATTGACTGATTAGCTCCACAAGATCTATTGTAGCCAATAAACGCTTAATTTTTACTACGCGGTATAGCGTGACGCAAAAGTGTTTCTGGTCTTACACGCATTCGAACTGAGAGATTCTGCACAGTCGAATGTGGAATGACAATTGAAATTGTCTGACAAAAACTATTGGTCAGTCAAAATATTTTATTTCATATAAACCTACATGGGCACTTATGAAGCGTCAGAAGCTAGATGCACGGTTCCAATTGATCGTTTCCTATGGAAAAGAGCCGGCAAGAAATTTCAACGGTTACTCTTATAAAAATAATTGGCTTTTACAGTGTTTTCAAATTAGTGTTAATAGATATGGGAGGTCTGTGTAGGCCTGTCAACAAGTACCTTATTTAAAGTTAAATAATTATTTAGCGACTGTTTAACCATGCATTTTTCACGTTGAAACGTCTCGTATCTTTATAAATAAACCCCTTAGTGTATCATTTTTCTTACCAGCCTATAATTTTTACACTGGACAAAATACATAATTTATATAGAGAAGCAACCATAGCTTTAGAACGTAGAATTTATTTTATCATTGTACTTATTTAATAAGTTACATACGCATGCTACATTGCTAATGCACAGGTGATGATTCACAATACAATACTGCTCCGGGCAATTTATTTCAAGAGCTATATATTTATTGCCTACCGTATCTGTTAAATCTTTCATATTAATTTATTTCAATTCTATAATTTATTCGTTTCAAATTAATAGATTCAGTTCAGGATTTGACTAAATGATTTTAAGTTGACTACAGGAAGTTAAAATAATCACTGAATTTTACGTGCAAAATATAAGCCATTTTTTTTTCTTCTAGTACCATTTAAGCATAATTATTATTAATTGCTGTAAAAAACTGCTAAAATTTTATTAAAAACCAAGATACATATAGGTAATTCATGAAGGCTTCAAATTAATTCGGTCATCCGGTTTCTAATTTTTTTTTTCTAGTGGATTTTCAGATCTACAATCTCCACTCTTAAACACAGAATCCTCAGTTATCAATCACTCAAACAAAAAACCCATTTCATCAACCACACACAATTTCACTACAACTAAAAAGGCCTAACATCAAAGCCGGTTTTGACAAGCAACGCCAGACGGCAAGCCATACTTGTGGGTCAAGGTTCTTAGCAATCTGGGTCCTATTCATACCATACGCCCCGAGATTTATGGCAACATTTGTTCACTATCATTAAGTACCAACCTCACAATTGAATATTATTTTAATAAATGTTGTTACTTATTTCTTATGACTGTATTGAAACCTTGAATTGATAATGGGAATCGCTGATATGTAATTTTGTTTAAGAGTGTGTAGATAAAGTGTGCAAGGAAGCATTCTTATATTAACTTACCTGAGCATACATAATAAGTACATAATTATGTATATATATATACTCTTCTTCTTCTTAGCGTGTCGATGGTAATCTAAATGATTTATACCGGTCTGATCCCCTGAACCACCCCCCCTCCACCTCCCCTCCTCGAACCCCTGCTAGATCGTCTTCTGTTTTACTCTCTCTCTTATCCACATTAACTAGGTTTACTCTTTTTGACAAGTAAGTACAGTCACGAGAAAATAATGGACTCGGCCCAGAATTCGGCTACGTGTTTGGCGCCATAACTAGCGTTCATAAGTTCCTGTAACGTGCAGCTGACAGCATACGCAGGACACGATATTAAGTGTCGCATCGTTTGTGGAACAGCACCACATCTACACTCCAAGGCGGAGTCGTCTTTGAATCTCCACCTGAACAGGTTTTCCTTGCTTCTGCCTGGGTCCGGAGTCAGTTTAATGACTTCCAGGTTACCCAAGGCAACTCATGTCCAGGTGTGAGATCAAGGTGGGGATTAACAGTTTTGCTTGCCAGTGCAAGGCCGTCTTGTTATCTTTATTAAATATTGTAAAAGCCAATTATTTTTAAAAAGAGTAACCGTGGACTTCTTGTCGGTTCTTCTCCATAGGAAACGACCAATTGGAACCGTGCACCTAGCTTCTGACTTTTCATAAGTGCCCTTGTAGGCTTATGTGAAATAAAATATTTTGATTTTGATTTTTAAGAAGTTATCCAAAAGGCATACTCGAGTATTTTGTGCACCTATGGAATGTGCTTAGGAGTCCTTGAATGTGGGTAAACTAACTTATTGTAGTCTGATAAAGCTCTGCAAGCGCACTAAATATATTACAGTTAGAGTTATGCCTTCAAGCTTCTGTATTACTGTTTATTTATTAACTTACATAGATGTCAATATTTCTAAAGAAGTATTAACAACACGTATGATGATGATGCATTTATAATATCTAAGATTTATCATAAAACGCTGAGTCATAGTTCGTACACGCGTCGTATTGTAATATTTGATTTATAGAACATTAAATAACTCAATTACTTGATAGGGCCAATCAACACTGCAATGAAACCCAATATTTCGCGTACACCAATAGCCTTTAATGTTCCCACTGGTGGGACACAAGCTTCCTCTCTTCGAGAGGGAGTGGGCTGTAATCCACCACACGGGCCCAGTGTAGGTTGGTAGATGTCACATGTCTTCAAATTTTTGGTTCTTTGGAACATGCCGGTTTCCTCACGATGTTTTCCATCACCGATTTGAGAGCAGTGGTGATGATATATTTTACACAAGTGAAGCGCCTTTCTGGGTTCGAACCGACTCGTGATCCGCGGCCAGTACCACCTGGCCCAACTGCACCCATACATACATAAAAAAACCGGACAAGAGCAAGTCGCGGCTCGAGGGTTCCGTACTATCATAAATGTTTTTAAATTTTCATCGGCGAGGCCTATATTCCTCAGAGAATTTTAACACTTCGGTGTAGAATATTGCAGTTTTAGGTCAGCGCCATCTCTTGACCGATAGTCATATTAATGTAACTTTTGTTGATGATTTCTGAAAAAGTGTGCAATATGCATTTTATTTTTCCTGTAATCTTTACATAAACTTCTATCACATAGAATATTTTCAAATTTTTGTCTATGCAAACTTCGGAGATAAGGGGGGGGGGACAGTATTTTTTATACATGCCATAATATTCAAATTTTTAAGAAACCTTTTCAGTCCCTGTTGCAAAAAAAAATATATTTTTATTTCTTTCTTATTTGCAAAATAGTTGGGCAAACGTCATCTAAAACTGCTCCAAATTTCAAGTTGATAGCATTAGTAGTTCTTGAGATATCCAGCTGTGACAAGCGGACAGACAGACAGACTGAGTCGCGCCATAAAGGTTCCATTTTACTATTTGGTTACGGAACCCTAATTTCGCAATTATTTGGTAGGATTAATCAACACTGCAATAATACCCAATATTTCGCGTGCACCCATTAACCCAGAAATAGGGTCACCATTAACTGCTTCACCTAACAACGCGACCTCCCGAGTAGCCCAAAACTTATACAACACACATTTACAACATTCTTAATTAAACTAATTGTCAATTTACTATTCCACCAACAATTAACGCCTTGGGTAAGGTCGGAAATAATAATAATATTTTTTTATTAATATCGATTGATACAATCGATTACGACACGCGTTTAATCGATACAATGGGCGATTCGAATCGTTGAAAGACGTATGACGCGGAGTGTACGAGGAACATTAATACCTTTTTGTTTCGAGTTAAAAGTTTATCAATCAAGTATCGAAATGCATTGTTTTGTGTACCGATTCATTGGTTCTGTTGTTCTGTAATCTGAATTGGTAGCTATTCAATAAGGGAGTTATATAACTTAATTAATATTGATTTGGGTTGTGTAATTTTTTAAATTCGATTAAAAAAGTTAGTCGAATAATACATTTGATGGCGATAACTTTCTGACCCAAACTGCGGCGCTATTCTGTAAAAATCTCACCGCGAAAACTTAGGTGAAGTGAGCGTGGAGTGAGCTGTCAATAGTGTCAATTCCTAGCAAAAACAAACTCACTTTACCAAAGATTGCACGGTGAGATTTTTACAGAATCGACCGGCTGGACTATTATTTACCTGGCTTAGGTTGCAGATTCAACTTTCTTGAATCAACTGTTCGCTGTTGGTCTTTTTAAGGTTCCAAACAAATGAAAATGAGAACCATTATAAATCTCACTGACTTGTCCGTCCGTCACAAAGGTTTTTCACGAGATCTGTGCAACGTAGAAGTTGTTTGAATTTTGACATAATTTTAGGTCTTTCAATGACGCTAGTCAAAGATAAAAAAAAATATATAGTGTCTGCCTGACTCGGTCTTCACTGGTGTTTTTCTTAGTTCTAGACGAATTTTACATTTATCAAGTACCCCTTTACAGTAATACCACCATAATAATGATCATCTTTAAGGATAGTGCACTTAATTAAAACTCTAATCATTTGAATCCACACACAATTCTTAAATAATTATTACCGCACATTAACATTTAGAAACAATACAGCACTTAAAACAAAACTTCTTGTCCATCACTTACATCCATACATGACCTTAAATTCAAGTACCGAACTCGCTTTCAATTGTTTTAATAATAAAAAAAGAATATTATTTAGTTACGGAGCGAAAGGTCACAGTAACCGGTAGTGGTGATGATTTCATCAGTGTTGTACCTTCACACCGGACTTGAGTGCTGAGACGGAATTAAGGGGACTAGGATATTGGTAACGGATGTTTTTGACACAAGGTTCAGAAGGGTCTGATCTCAGTCTCAATCTTACAAAAATACCTCTAATTTTCCTACATTTTAGACAATGATTGTCGCTGAGATGAGGTTGCGACTAGATTTTAACGTTTTTAAGGGCCAAAGCACACGTTACTTTTAGCATGGGCCATCTGCGATTTTGCGACTATATCGATGCATTTAGCTGGATATAGATAGGGCTCTTTAATTTTGATTTTCCCACAGTACATTTTTAAGCGAAATGTGGAGATACACCTCTGTCTACCCTTAGGAATATAGGCGTAATGATATATCCTTATTAAAAAATATATAATAAGTGATCTAGTAATTAAACAGATATTTAATGCTATATGAACCGTGGCACTTAAAAATAAACATGGTAACATCCCTACGACACTCATAAATCTAACGTTAGTTAAAAGATATTGAAGGCATAAAGTTGCAGATCGAAGTAATTACAGTATTGATAGATTGACGTACGTTGGCCGTGTTTGCTTTCAATTAGAGGATCATAAGTTTACGTCCACTTGTAGCTAATCTATCATTTACTTAAAGACTTAAATGGATTAGTCATTTGATGCTTAATTTATATGAAATACTGCTAAAATTATAGCATAGGTATGTCTTGGTTAACGGTCTACTAATAAGCATGAGAGGAACAACTATCATAGATTTTTTTAAACGACATGTCAATGCCTTCGGCTTCACCTACGTCATCATCGGCCTACCCTTTTCCCAACTATGTTGGGGTCGGCTTCCAGTCTAACCGGATGCAGCTGAATACCAGTATTTTACACGGAGCTACTGCCTATCTGACCTCCACAAACCGGTTACTGGGTAATACGATACCCCCTGGTAAGACCGGTTGTCAGACTTTCGGGCTTCTGACTACCCGTAACGACTGTCAAAGATCCACGAATGACAGCCAGGACCAACGGTTTAACGTGCTTTCC
The DNA here is from genome assembly GCA_963082905.1 of Oligia fasciuncula. Taxonomy (NCBI): domain Eukaryota; kingdom Metazoa; phylum Arthropoda; class Insecta; order Lepidoptera; family Noctuidae; genus Oligia; species Oligia fasciuncula. Next base: position 11,429,984 of record OY720407.1, read on the forward strand.
GAGGCACGGAGGGGTCTCAAGCGGCCTTAGTTGACTAAAGAGCCATTTATTTGGGGTCGGCGCAACATGTCTCTTTCTTCCATACTTCTATAATAGTCGTCGTCTCGGTAGTCATCCCGTTTCTAACCATAAATTATCATTCACACAGTTCATCCATCGTTTATTTGGTCTTCCTCTACTCTTGGAGCCATCGACATTCATACTCAAAACAAAAAAAAACAAAAATATATACATAATCAGCCTACAATGTTCCCACTGCTGGGACACGGGCCTCCTCTCTGTGAGAGGCGGGCCCAGTGCGGGTTGGTAGATGTCACATGTCTTCGAATTTTTTGTTCTAGGACATGCCGGTTTATTCACGATTTTAAAAATATGTACTTAAAAAAAATATATATACACCGTGTTCCGGACGATATACATAAACTTCGACCAGATGTTCAGACCACGGACATAAGCATTTTTCATTATGGACACATTAATGAATTCTTATTTTTTATTTTTTGTTAATTTTCATACAAACTAAAAATACCTTGACGTAAATCACCCGATATGGCCTCTTTATCCGAAATGGCAACGACGTATTCATAAGATTTGACGGGTTGAAACTTGTCAAAAATAAGTTAAGACCCTTTCTTACTGCATAGCTCAATTAAATTTCATTAAATGAAATTACAAATATCTTTGTAACGAAGCCTTTTTAAGTACTACTTCCTCTGTTAGATGTATTTGTAAAAGCTATAGAAACGTTTGGCAAAGTTTATGGTTAACGTGAAGAACACGGTGTATAAGCATTTATAATATTAATATAGACCGAAAAAACTAATCTTATTCCTTGGTGTTAACTTGATGACTAGTATTTTCGCCTTTTACGCCAATAAAATTGTTTGATCAACAATTTGTATTACTTTAAATACGATGCCTGAGAACTGAAATGAAAGTTGAACGGATTAACAAACAAAACTGTCATAATCAAATAATGCCCGTTCACACTTAGCAAATCACATTGCGACATTAATGTATAACATTGAATCAAACCGCGTTTGTTCGAACTTCTATATAATGTACATGTACAGTGTACACATACACGACACGGTCTTGTCAATACTATTGCGAATATAATATAATTAAAATTGATGACTTAATCAACAGGCGCGCTGTTTCAAACTATTGATCGATGGATTAATGAAAATGAAATATACTTCATTCATGTTTACTTCGCAAGTTTTATTTGTCAATGTTGACAGCTAATCACGACGGAATGTGCGTGATTTATTTAAAATTTAAGTACTACTGATTAAATGTTGTGTCTTTGAATAATTTGAAGGTAATTGCGATGTTAGAATTTTATTAATTCGTGTTAAAATTATGCGTCATTTCTCTACGACCTACCGACCTACCTACTGTATTTTTTTAAATTTATTATTGTTTTTGCATGCTATGTCTATTGCTTAATATTGTGCACTTGGCTTGTGTGTTTGCTTGTATTCATTTGGTTGAACAGTGTAACTATTGTAGACCAATGAACAGATAAAGAAATTAAGGAAGATTTAAGCCTCATGTACAGTCAACAAAAGAGTTAAGTATACAGGAGCGTCGGATATAGTTGAAGTTTACTAAGAAACCGATGGATGTTCTGGACTGAAATTTAATTTAATAAATGAGCTGTTTGTTTTCTATTAATAAACTAAAATTTTATTCGAGAATATCCATCGGTTTCTTAGTAAACTTCAACAATATCCGACGCTCCTGTATACTTAACTCCTTTGTTGACTGTACACGGTGCAAGTTTTTGGAACGTTCGAGAGCAATAATCGCATGCCTTATAGCACGTTCAATAATTGCCATTCAATAATTGCATGAGAGTTTTTCCTCGTCTAAACAAAGAGTTGCACTTCCTTGTACAATTGATTCAAGTATTTGCGCTGCCAAATATTTCATTCAATTTAATTAAACGTCTTGTCAAGATTTTTTTTAACTTTGAATAATAGAACGGTCTTGTCAGAATTGAATGCGATTTTATTGTACGGGCTGTTTACACGGCAACTAGTCGTAACTTGCCCGCATCGTGCAACAATTGCACAGTCATCAAAAGAGATAACTATGCAGGATCGACGGATATAGTGAAGTTTAGTAAGAAACCGATGGATGTTCTCGAATAAAATTTTATTTTGTTAATAAAAAATAAACAGCTCGTTTATTAAATTAAATTTCAGTCGACAACATCCATCGGTTTCTAACTAAACTTCAATTATATCCGACGATCCTGCACACTTATCACTTTTGTTGACTGTACATATTGCTCAGACGTTGCCAGTTAATTGTTGCTTCAGTTTTATGGTATTGCACAGGCAATAAACTTGCACCGTGTACCTGGCTTTATTCAACATTTTATTCAGTAGTCAAAAAATCTACGGGCCCATACAAAAGACATCAACGCGCCGAATGTTAAACGTCCGATAATTGAAAAGTAAAAATTAAACATGTTGTCGTTGTCATGTCCAAAATAACCTTGTATAACGACACCTATACTTAATAACTATACTAAAATATCAACAAGTGGTTGTATTACGTAATATCTTAGTAAACAGTTAGTTTTCCCGAAGATACAAGGCAATTTATAAAAATACATAATTATATGTTTGGAAAAATATTGAGTGGCATCGAGTTTCACCACTTCACACCTCCATTTTCGACGATTGCAGCGTATTTAACGTATCTATAGATAATTTTAATATTAGATCCCATATATTAACCGACGTTGCCGCCCAACTGTTGCTCTATCTAATTTATAATCTAACTACAACTTAATTAATAGCCACTTGTTGAAATCGATTTCGAGTTTGATTTATAAATCGAATGACCTGTATTTATGCGGCCTATCGATTCGAATATATTATATCGATTAAAAATAACACGTACCACGTATGTTCTGCTTAATTTTGTTTATTTGATGGAGCATTTATCAGAAACTTTATTTTTATTGAAAATAGTGAAATGTCAAGGGGATTCAATAATTATTCGTTTACGGATAAAATGGTATATCAATACGTGTAAAGATTAATTATGCTCTAAGCGCGTTTCGTAGTAATTAATGTTCCTTGACATAGTAAGAGCGGGTTTGAGTAGTGATCTAATACTCTTGAAAAAAAAAAATTAGAATCAATTAGTCAGTGAGGTAATTTGTTTATTTTTGTAAATTAAGATGTATTTACTGTTATAGCGTCTTAACTCGACTCTTAATAAAATTGATCCCGTCTTCATACTTTTTTGGTTTTTAAACAACATTACTCTTAATCAAACTCATAGCATTTATTTGAATTTATCCATTTAGAGGCACTTTTGAAATGTCAAGAAGTCGGTCAGTCAGAAAATTTGAAGCTAGTTCCCATGCCCATTCCAAAGCGTAGGTACCTATGGAGAAGAACGGGGAAGAAACTCCATGGACACTCCTTTAAATTATATTTTTACAAAAATATTATTTATTTTATTAATATTAGTTATATTATCATCGTATCATTATATAGTCGCTGCATGTCAAATGTTCAGCTGCATCCGGTTAGGCAGGAAGCCGACCCCAACATAGTTGGGCAAAGATTAGGCAGATGATGATGATCATCGATTTCAATTCCCTAAAAAATTGTTGAGCTGGATGGAGCTGATTCACGTGTCATGTTCGTGATCGCGCCTTCGGTTGAGACTGGTCATATCTTAAATGTTATGGCTTATTTTTATTTATATTATTATATTTTGAATTGATTTTTTTATTTTATTGTTTACATATTGAAGTAACCAGAATAATGTACCCAGGATTTTGTAATATCTTGATTAATAAAAAGAATCTCTTTGGAGTTTATTGCCTGTTCTTTTCCACAGAGATCTACGTTTTGGAATGGGCAATTAGCTTCAACTTTCTGACAACTGATCAATTCTTTGACAATTCAAAAGTGCCTGTAAATGGTTAATTGTCAACGAATCGGTCAGTTGAAATAAATGCTTTGAGTTTGAATAAAAAATGTTGTCAAGACCTGTCAAGAAGTCATTTGATGTCGCATGCTACAAATATACATGCTAATATTTTAGTTTAGTGCTCATTGCTAGGCATACATTCAGTAGAACACTTTAACAGTCAAATATAATGTAATACCCACAGCTACAAGGAATCGCAGGCTACTCTAATTACCAACAATTCCTCCCACAGTTTACGTACCCATCAAACTTTCAAAGAGCCGTCAATTTGTGCCTAAAGTAACGGCCCCTTCACACGAGTATGTTGGCATGACAAGCCAATTTGTTTGACGCGTTTGAAACGTTAATTGCGACTTAGACAGCCGGTGTGAAGGTGACCTTAGGATGTGTTTAAAGTTATGTAATTTTGACAGCTGGTGTTGGTTTCATGGGTTATTTGATTGATCTAAGTGTTGTCAACATTAAGCATTTAAACATTAATTGCTCCTTACTTAACTCTAAGTTTTTTATTGTACGGGCTGCATGCAATGTCTTTAATTTTTTTACCATTACATACTTTACAGTACCTACCCATCCAATCATACACTTAATTTATATTTCTTTTTTCTTCTTTCTTCTTCTTTTTTTATTTCTTGTTTTATCTAATTAAACGTCACGTGAAATTAAAAAAAAAAATCACTTTAAGAAAACCCTAAACACTCGAAACGGAATACACTATCGTTTAAAGTTTTACTTTACTTGGCTTACTTATTTTTTGTAAGAATGAGTAAAAATTAGTTTTTCACAATAATACTAACTCTACACCGTGATCTTTGACGCAAACCACGCACCGTCCAGACAGTATCCTAACACATAATTTCACTTTATTATATTATTTTTCATTTATTTTTTTATAACTTTTTATTTTTTTATATTTTGTTGTATGTATGTATCTAAGTATTTATTTTTATATTCTAGTTATTTTCTAAGCTGTTTTCTGTTATTGCACCTACTGTGTATTGTCTCTGCATCACCCTAAGGTAGACTGGTAGAAAATGCCCAAGTCATTAAGTCCGCCTTTGTACAGTTTTTACTTGTGCATAAAGTTTAATAAATAAATAAATAATTCCCAGTCCTGATTTTCCGTGGTACAGTTAGCCACAGTTAGTTAGCTATATCCCACTCATAATACCTACTAGAGTTTAATATACCATCAGACTGACAAACAATGTTTACTCGAGAGCAACCCGAAAAGGCATCGACTATAGTAATCCTTCTAATATTATAAATGCAAAAGTGGTTTTTTGGTTTGTCCGTCTTTTACGCAGCGACTGAGCAACGAATCGACGTAATTTTTTTGTCCGACGATTAATATGCCCCGGATATTGACATAGGTTACTTTTTATCACGTTAAAACAAAAGACAAGGGATCAAAGTCGCAAGCAAAAGCTAGTTTATTCAAAAATATTAAAATTACAAAAAAATATTTTTACATATTCCCTTTGACATCAAACGGTGCCCCAGTTAGTCTCTAAAACCAAGCCCCTTAACATTCAAACTATCCCAAGACACAGTTAGCCCCACATATCCCACACATACTAATTAAGCCACCAGTGTCCACACCCTCAGACTGACAGACAATAGACTTACTCGAGAGCAACCCGAAAAGGCATCGCACGACTCTGCGAGGACCGCAACAATTTCCTCTGTAGTAATTGACTGTAGGATTTGCATAAGTGGGGTGGCACTGGTGCAGACCCAACTGTTCCGCCTACCACTTTTGGTAGGGGACTAATGTTTTGAAAAGTTTCGTGAGACAGTTTTATAGGGCTTCTAGAGGGGATTTTTTCTTTTTTTTTCCGGATGGGAAATCATCAAATGACCCCTCCTGCTCTGGGTGGAGCGGAAGGGTGTGTCAGACTCTTACTGACTAAAACCCACCCATGATCCTTCCTTAGCCCTTTATGTTCCGGGCCAGCGGTAACCCTTTCGGACAATCCCGCTGACCTGGCAGTTATAAAGGGGATTGCTTGTCGCCTTACAGCGACAACAATGTTTGTCCAAAAGAAAAATAATGCCAAGCACAGTTAATTACTATGTATTTTGATCTGTGGTAATTGTCTATAGAATTTCCATAAGTGGGGTGATACGTAGCGCAGTCCCAACTACAGATAGGTTTGACAGTCTTATAGGTATTTCAGTGAAACAGCAATGAGCTTCAAGGGGTTACTCGATCAGCTATGCTTATAAAATAAGATATATTTTATACTATATTTCTTCAGTTTTGTGTTGTGTCGGTTTAACATGTCATGCTGATCAACACCAGTCTGTCCTAGCTGCCAAAGGATTCCTGATGGGAACTTCAAAATAAATAACAATATAGATCATCTGTCATTCAATTCCACTGTTAAAATATCCGTGAATTTTGTTATACTGTGCTGTTTTTTTTTTCTGAACATTGTGTTCAAATGTTTGTCACCATTTTTATTATCGTACCATTTCTCCTTATCCACCCAGAGAAATACCAACAAAACGTCGAACTGACAATACCACCACAATATAATCCACACGAGTTTATTAAAAAGCCAGATCAGTGACCAGGAGGGCAGTTCTTGGGCGACAGAAATAACAGGCCGAGATTGACGAGATACATACCATTAGGAGCTAACGAACATCTCAATTTAGCTAACCACCTGCAGGCTGGCTTTTAAATAAACCCACTTTAGACCGCGTTAGAATGCTTTTATTCAGCAATGGTGGTATTGAAATTTTTTGTTGCTTTCATATTTTTTTGTATTTTATTACAAGGTGTATAAGTTTTATTTCGTCCTTTAGAGAAATGTAGATTTTAATGAAAAGTTTTGTTGCCTGCTTTTTAGAGGGACATTCTTTTTTTATTTTAAATGATTTCTGTTATTACTAGTATCAAACTTTAATCACTTAAGATCATTAATATGAATTTTTGAAGTGAAAACTTCTTTAGGCGTTGGCCATTTTTTGAGATGGGAAAAAACTAGTGAACTCGCGCCACTGTTACCGTAACCGACACCGCTTCGGATGTGTTCGGCTGTCCTCGGTTTCGGTTTTAATGTATATCCGATATGTCAGTGAGTGATGGCAAAGTATTCTGTTTGTGTTTTGTTTTCACTTCTGTCGGCACTCCTGGAGTGCCATTTTTTTTTAATTTACAAAGTGGAGCATAAAACTCTTTGACCGAAACTAAAACAGATGCTTTAGGTTTGACTTTTGTTTTTGACTGAAACTCTTTGGCTATTATACCCAAGAAGTTTTTAACGAATTACCTATAGTCGATGAAATGCACATCGACGCGCAAACAGTTACCAAAATCATCTGTTTCATACAACAGTCTAATATCTACATTAATCAAAATGAACATAGTTTTTTTTTTTTTTACAATAACCGACCATTAATTTCAACTCTTGTGGGACTAGAATCAATACTGAATTCATAGCAACAGTTTGCGTCCCTTACACCCTGTATATGCGTTGTTATCAGAGCACATCAGTAACATTTCCCTTAAGGTAATTTAGTTTCATTCCTCTACCGCAACTTATAAGTTACTAGAGTCTGCCCGCGACTTCGTCGGCGTGAAATTTCGGCCCAGACTCATCGCTCGCCCGCGTTTCGTTTTTGCTTAGCGTTCTATATTATATTTTTTCCATTTTGCTCGACTCCTAAGGGTCTTAGCGTGATGTTAAATAGCCTATAACCTTCCTTACGAATTGGGCTATCAGATGTTATTAATTAAAAAATTCAGAGAAATCCAATAAAAGCAGGTAAACCCCTAAAGAAAGAAAAAAAAATTTTTGATGAAAAATATATATATATTTTTTTATCTGACTGGTGGTTCCGGAGATTACCCCCTACAAACAAACAAAAAAAATTTACCTCTTTATAATATTAGTATAAATAATAATTAACTGTATGTAACTTGCAAACTGGATTTAAGATCTTTTAAATTACCTGTCTAATCACCTAATGCTTGGATCTAGGCTGCTTTTATAGAAAAACCCAAAATACACAAAAAAAAAACACAGTTCCGTATAAACAAACGCGCCTCACATTAGAATTGATTAGGCGGCGTGCGCGCGCGCAGATCGCTCGCCGCGCTGCTAATTAATTACAGTAACGATTATGGCGCTGGGCACGTGCTCAGCCATTATTTATGGACACCATAACGTCCTATTGAATGTTGTGGGAATTCCATGGGGAATTATTAGTTCATTTGCATTAATTTGTTAGGCCCACTTCGAACTCTCACTAACTCTCACTTTTGAGTTTACATGGCCTGAAAAAGTTTTTTATACCGAGACCTATAATTTCGATTTTTCTGGGTAAAGTTATTGTCCGCTTGTATTCCTGTCTTTTGCTGACGTTGCCACATCATATAACTTGTCACAAATCGTAGTATTATTTAAAGCCCTCTGCAGGGCAAAGGCCTCTCTTTCCACTTTCCCCGGTCTACTGCGACTCTGGTCCAATTCTTTAAGAAGGAGTCCAGCTCATCCCGCCATCTCTTTCTGGGAAATCGACCAAATCGTATTAATTTCGTTTATTCAAAACACGGTACCCATTTGAAGGGTTATATACCGGTGTAAAGTACTGATTTTAAAGTTTATTTAACTGAAAACAAACGGAAACTTAGAAACTTAAAAAAACTGTGGAAACATGGTTTTTAATGACTCCAACTCACTCCCTTAAATGTAGCGAAATAGTACACGGACTACTAAACTTTTCGACCTCAGAACATTGCGTGTAGTTCACCAAGATTATGTCTGGACTTTAAAAGAGACTGTGACCTCTGAGTTTGTTTCGGCCTTTCTTCTCAGAGTAGTCAGATAGGAAACGCCGACTTCATCTAGTTTAAAAAAAAAAAAACATGATTGACGTGTAAAAGTGTTTGTACAAACCTACTTACAAAAAATAAAATCATTTCATTTCATCATTTCATTTCATTCCTGTTCACCAACAAATACAAATTCCTTACAAAACCTAACTTAACCCTAGAAAATCCTACACTCGGCCCACGTCTACAATATTTAATTACCAACACCGGAGCTTTCCGTGTTAACATTAAGTAAATGTAACGAAACAATTTGTGAGACTTCTTCTTAACAAATGTTCTTCATTTGAATCAGTTAGGAAGCCATTTGACTTCGCTCGAAGTGCCTAAGGCTGCGCAGTTATTATATTGATATTAGGTGAATTTTCGTATTATTTTTTTTTTTATACAGCGTTTTATTAAGTGTTGTGCATTAATATTGATGATTATGAAGCTAATTTGAATGTGTTTAAGTGATTTGGAAATTAGGTATTTAGTGAGGAATGTTATTTATTATTGTCAGTGAGTGATTGTAGTTGTGATATAAATATTGCGCCTATTAATTAATAATGTTTTGAATTGAATATTCATCGTTTTTGTTTCAATTACCATTTTTTCTGTAAGGAGTGGCCTCAATGTGAGCATGGAAATTAGGAAATATCAAATTAGGGATTGTTTGAATATTATACCCCACTGTAATACAGTATCGACTAGTACAGGGGGTATTATGATTATTACCGGCGCCCTTATATATTGTCTTATCAACTTAAATGTCAAGTATACTAAAATGTGAACAAAGAAATAAAATATTATGTCAATTGCTTTTTTTTGTAGGTATTGGATGGGAAATCATCAAATGACCCCGCTCTGGGTGCAGCGGAAGGGAGTGTCAGACTCTTACTGACTAAAACCCACCCGTGTTCTTTCCTTAGCCCTTTATATTCCGGGCCAGCGGTAACCCTTTCGGACAATCCCGCTGAACCTTCAATTCTTGACAACAAGCCGTTACTCAAACATACATATGTCAAAAGCTCAACAAATCTCCAATTAGCCTCAACCTTTGCCCTCTGTGCACAGCGCTGAGTTATAACTCCAACACATTTAATTTTAGCCCGAGTGGAGTAAAACTATCTGCTCGTAACATTGATGCAGTGCGCCATTCGGGCCGCAATCGCACGCATTAGTGCGACTACGGAACCATCAGTCTTGTTCTTAGACGTTTAGCAAGTGTTTACTTTAGAGGTTGAGTATGTTAGAGATGTGGAGCGCTAATGGCTGTCGTTAAGAATGCGTGAAGTTACTGATTCACACATATTTCACGCACATGTACCATGTTTAGTATATCCCTACTGATCGTATGCTTAATTTATCGTATGTTTAATTAACTAGTCGTAACACTTTCATAATCACCAGACTTGGCAATGGCATTGGTGATCGAAACATATTGGTATTCATCAGCCTAATGGTAATACATATTTTCAATCACAATCGTTGTCTTTATACCAATTCAACAATATTGTGTTGATCTAAACGTTTTTAAGCACGTTTTTTTTTTTGTCGGGGGGAAACTTTGAAAAGGTCACCCGACCTCTGGGGAGTGGGGTCGGGGAGTGTGGGATTTTTAGCTCACTAAAACCACCCCGGTGATTGCCATCAGACCAATTCCGGAACACCACCGTGCAACGCCTGTAAGGCAGTGGCCTTATATTGTTAAACGAGTGTTAGGAAAGGGTGCAGTGCAAATTATATTCATGATGCTGTCACTTACCATCCCTAAGTCCTATGCTCCCTAGCTTTTGTGAAAAACCTTAGTGAACGTTTTTACTGCACTGACGATTTATAAGATACCAGCTTTTGACCGCAACTTCGCCCGCGGGAAGTCTTATCCCACGGGAGCCTACTACCGGGATAAAAGATCTAAGTATTCTTTATAGAATAGTATAGTAGTAATACAGATTACAATAGTTAGGTTATCCTAACTGAGGTCATGGTCTATCCATGTGCCAACTAAATTTCATCGAAATCCGCTCAGCCGTTAAGGCGTGAACCGACAGACTGACAGTTACTTTCGCATTTATAATTTATTAAGTTTGGATTGTGCAAATTGGTCTTTAGCTTGACTCATTCATACTTCAAGGCTTATCCTATCGTCAGTACACGTGTACTAGATGTGAGGGAATCAGTAACTGATTGAGTATGTTTCAATTACCTGAGTGTTTGTATTTATCAGCGAACGCGACGAAAGTTGAAGATGGATGTAAGCAATACAAGCTTGCGCACGCGTTGAAAGTCAATGGACTTTGTGCAACTGCTTTAATTGGTGATGAAATCAGGTTGTTAACGTTTCTTTAGCTTCTGGATATGTGGCTTATTTGAAGTCATTTCCTGTCATGTGAAACCATATAGTAGATAGATAGACAGATAAACCATTTATTTGGCGCACACAAAGACAGCACAACATACAAAAATACAATATTAGATGATAACCAAATTACCCACATGATTTTAAAATATATAAAAAAAAAACAAGGTGCCGATATAAAAACAAGATGAATGAAAAACACATCGAAATAAAAGTGACACCATGACGAATACTTAAAATAAAATTGATAACGCAACGTACACAGTGCGGTGTGTGGGTTGCACCAAATGGGAGTCCAGCTCAGCATGTGTCAGGCAAATGTACCTGACGCATATAGTAGAAGATACTTCAATGATTAACTATTGAAATAAGATAATAAATAAACTTTCAAAGAATACTTTCTATAATGAATATTAATGATCTACCTAATAGGACTATTGTTCCTATAGCTAAAATTAAAAAAGTTGTAATTATACCATACACAAACTTTGTAATTACAGTAATTTTTTTTAAATAATTTTTAGAGCAGTGGTGGCTCAAAGGTAACGACCCCGACTTACGAAAAGTAGGTCCTGGGTTCGACCCCAGGCAGGCGCTTTACTTTGTGTTAAATAATTAAATCACGTCTGCTCTCAAAATGGTTAAGGAAATCATCGTGAGGAAACCGACATGTCCCAGAACCAAATATCCGAAGACATGTGACATCTACCAACACGCACTGGGCCCGCGTGGTAGATTACAGCTCACCCTCTCGAAGAGAGGAGGCCTGTGTCCCAGCAGTGGGAACATTATAGGCTGGTTATGCTTAAGCCTATAATTTGTCAGCTTAATCAACACACGTAATATTAAGGTACTTATTTAAGGAATTTATAATACAACGAATATCTAAAAGTCTATTTCCATAAACGTCCAAAAAAACTAAAAAAAAAAATTTTTTAACTCAGAGTACAGTCAACAAAACAAAACACAAACCATAGACATTTTATTCAACTCAAATACAAAATAACTCAGAACCACTTCCACCATTATAACCGACTGTACACAAATACATCATAAACAACAATTTTCGCATACATATCGTAGTTCACAGCCACGTAACGGTGGGGAATGCATTATTAAAACGTAATGTATACAAACGTTCGCGGCAAGCTCTGATGTTTATCTAATGGTTCAAGAATTTTGCCGACGAATATCTTGTGACGACTCAGATGTGCCTATGTATTGAATTGTATGAGAATTTCTGACTTTTCTTGAAAAATGTTTCAATAAGGGTCCTGTCCTTTGTTTATATAGTAACTAGCTGCGCCCCGCGGTTTCACCCGCATAAGTGTCGATCCCGTGGGAATACCGGGATAAGAAGTAGCCTATATGTTAATCCAGGGTGTCAGCTACCTCCATACAAAATGTTATCAAAATTGGTCCAGCCGTTTTAGCGTGAAGCAGTAACAAACATATAAACACACACACACACTCACAAACTTTATAATATTAGTGTGATTTTGGGGATTTTCAGAAACTAGCAAGTATTTTCTGAGAATACGAACTCTCCTGAACTCAAAACGGCTCGAAGATTTAGCCTAGAACTCGTTTTTAAGACGGTATGAGTTTGCTTATAAGAACTAACCTCATCATCATGTGCCTAGCCTTTTCCCAACTATCCAGTCCAGGGTCAGCTTTCAGTCTAACCGGATGCAGCTGAATACCAGTATTTTACATGGATGACCTCCACAACCCAGTTACTGGGTACGATACCCCTTGGTAAGACTGGTTGTCAGACTTTCGGGCTTCTGACCACCCGTAACGACTGTCAAAGATCCACGAATGACAGCCGGGACCAAGGCACGGAGGGGTCACGATATGTAAAGATGGTCACCCATCCACAGACAAACCGCGGCAAGCGCAGCTTAACCTGATCGATCGACCTGTACGGCTGTTATTATTTAGCCACAGGCCCCTCGCTTATTATAAGAACTAACCTATTTGGAGTAAAAGTACCTCCGCGAAAACAGGTTATGAAACACCTAGTCACCTCTACTATTCGAGTCTCTAACCAAACATCAATCAGAATCGCTCTAATTAATAGCCACACAATTAAAACAATCGCCAGTCGTACGGTGTGAGACAAGCCTCGCCATATAACTTATCAATATTCTAATCCATCCTCCACTGAAACCCTTTTGAGATACTTTAGAAAGTGTAAATCCCTAACGTTGAGGCGGGCCCATTAGAGACGGGAATTATTCCGCAGATAACGTATCGATATAATCGGGTGGTCGCCCGCTTATTGTTTATCGATGCTTCCTGGCCGCCGGACGAGAAAGTATGGATCGATACTGTCGATTAATTACGAGTACTGTTTGTGCGCCATGACATCGATTTGAATTTGGACGGTAGTGTCACAACTTTGTGACGCGCTATCTTTTTTTTGTTGTCGATTAATTATGTTACAGATTATGATGCGTAATGCTAATGGTTTAATGAATCAAGATAAAAAGTGTTATTGTTATTAGGCTTGAAATTTATTAAGTTTTTTATGACGCTAAATGGCTTGCTCCAGTTTTTTCAAGTGACATTTACGCTGGTTAAAATATCATTTTTATAATGTCGTAATTTTTCTTGTCGAGAGAAAGGTTTCTCAATAGTTATGCGAGTGATAGAGAGCGCTCGGCGAGTACAATAGTCGACATCGAGTCTCAATAGAGATGTGTATCAGCGGTGTAGAGACCGCTCCGAATTATCGATTGTTCGTATATTACTCGTGTGTCGATGTAAGGGCAGATTCACATAGGTCCTAAAAATGTTTTATGGCTAATAAAAAGTAAATATTTTATTATGAAAAACTCAAACTGAAAGTTTTGGTTACATTATTTAATTTAATGTATTTTAATCTAATTTAATTTAATATCTAATTTTTTTATTAATTTGCGGGGTTACCATCAAAAGTAATTAACAAAGGAAACACAAAGTTAAACCGGGAGTTGTTCTTTATTAACGTTCGAAAAGAAGAGTTAGACATTTTTTTTTTCTAAAAGTTTATTACCGAAAATTATTCAGATAGCCTGGTAAGAGGTAAGCAGATAAGGGGAGGTCTATACATAAGTATGACTTTATTACCAGTTATCTCAAATACTTAGTTATTATTTATTACCTGATTTACTTTTTTCCCTTCCATAAGTGTGCAAGTACCCTTAACACAAACATTTCATATTGTATGTGTCGTTACAATTTCTTGTCGGCAGATTGAACGAAGCATTATACTCATATTAACTGTTTTATCTGTAATGATGTACAATTGTATCTAGGTGGGTTACATTTTACTAAACGATCACGAGAGAACTCATATCCATAATAGTTGAAGATTTGTCTTTATAGTCTGTGTTACAAAATGATAATACCACAGCCTAACCAAATGTTACTTTATACAGTTAGCCAATGCAAAAGTTTTCACTGCAATAAGGCTTGGCATGTGACAATCTTACTGACACATTTCGATTTTCAGCTGTTTGACACTAGAAGATCGCATTTTGTTTCTTTACTCATTTGTTTTAATTTTGTTCACAGTTTTCAAACGCTTTGACATCAACCACCAACCGTCCACCACACTCAACTTCGGATTTTCTAAGGTTAGTATACTTTACTTTTTATTTACAAATCAAGCTACCCGAAACTGTCAAATTTTCCCAATCAAATTTAAACCTTATGTTTTAGCAATAAAGTTAAAAATCTATTAAAAAATTTACAGATTGTAGAAGCTTGATGTGCTGGCGTCTGTACTTGCGCAATGGACTGTTCGATTAAATCTGTATAAAATGGTCGACTGAATATACTATCTTAGGTAGAATCTATCAAACACAAAGGTAGTTGAGTCTAATCAAGAATTAGAACCGTGCCCATACGGAATATGACAAGTTTTGGAAGAAAACAGTAGATATTGGAAATAATGTTATAATTATGTACATTTGTGGAATAGAAATGAGCCACATTAGTACTACCATTGCAAATGGAACACCAGAAAATTAAAAGAGCACTGTGTAATTACATAATCTGTTCTGCTCACGTCCTTGAAAGGTTCAAACGAATGCTGTTCCTGGTAATATACCACATCATACCGACACACGCAAAACCAAACCCTGCCATAACCCCTAACTTAATTAATTAAAACCTCTTCCAAACTTTGTGTTTCCCACGGCACGTAATTTCATATTTACAAATTCTCAGTTCTTTTCAAAGTACCCGAACCTTCCATCTCTTTTACTCTTTTATGGTTTTCTCAAGTGCGAAGGGAACACAAAATACATTTGAATCATTGCGTAAGGCTGTATTAGTGGGGTGTGGTCAGTGGCAACCACTCATTATGTTTAATTCTGGGGGTTTTAATCATAAGTTGGAAGCTATTTTTCATATTAGTCGGTACGTATTCATTATAAACTTTTTTATTTGTGTGTTCACTCGTATGTTTGGTAAGGTCAGATGTACTATTAATAATTGTTAACCTAGTTATGAAAGCGAAATGTGGGCTCATTTATCACATGTTTCAATATCAATCGATACGTAGGTACATGATAATTATGGTTCCTACTGACCTCTCTAAATTAACTACAACAGCTGACGTATTTATTGGACATGTTATGTCATGTCGAAACCGTTTTCCTACGATTCTAGGTGACTTGTAAGTGGTTTATGCCATACATCTATGTATTAAAAATCTTAGCAGCTCTTACTCGCTGCACAAATTGAAAAAGTGCAGTTTACACTAGCCTAGCCATATTATTTACATTAAAATAAAATAGAAAATAAAATAAGCCTTTATTACTGTTCGTTTTTAACTTATTTGACAAAACAATTATTTGAAAGTTGAACGTAGAGGTAAGAAAACTAATTAACTATTCTCGGCATTCGGTTGGTCTCCCCTCATAACAGCTTGTCTTTCATTGTAAACCTTGACCGTAAACTAGGTACCTCTTAAAATACAGGTATAATCTAGCTTCAGAGGTAGAGTATTATTCTTGTACAGAATTTTCAACATAAACGATAAATATGTTTTTAAAACATCTACCTATTCAAAAAGAGCTAGTGTATTCTTCGTAAACAGGGACTAAAATAGCTCTTTAATCCATAGGGACTAAAAGTGATTTGAATTTGGAATATGGATATTGTTAGTAAAAGTTCCAATCCCCAAAGATATCAATCACGAACATTGTATGAACAAGTAACAGGCTGTATGACAATGAAAAAAGCGCGAGCCAAAAAAAAATGTGTGATAAAATAAAAAACGCGCGAAAAGTATTCTGCCTTTGTTCGTAATTGTTTACTCAAATTAGGATTTTACTTAGTTTTATAAAAAATGAGTATGGCTTGATGTCTTCCTCAAGTAATTGTATGTAACTAAATAAACGAACTATTCTTATTCATAAGTTGCACTTACTTATTTTTTCATAGAGGGTGTTAAAAAGTAGAGTGTTCACCTTGGAGCAACACTATTTTAAGCTGGAGTGACGTACTTCTTCAAAATAGTTGTTTGATCCCTTAGCAAACAATCTACTATTTTAAACCAAATATCAAAATTGTATTTCGAACTCTGTATGTTTTTGGATAAATAAAGATTTTTATTTTATTTCTATTATTATTTCGACAAAGGCCTTCTCTAAGGCTTTCCACATTAGATGCAATTAATTCTTTTACCAGTACTTTTCATGAAACATCCAAAAGCGACGAGCAGCCATTTCCACCGGCCATGTGACTAATTAATCAAATCAATGTGTTCCAAATTAAACAAAAGAGAATCGCCTTTACGGACAAACGCAGTTTTACTAAGTTTATGTGATAAACACGCGATAAAGGCTTTATGTACGATATTTGCATAATATGCAATAATAGCCATAAGCGCGATATTGGCATTATATGCGATGTTAGTGTAAACCGCGATCGCGATTCGATTGTCCAAGATTTAATTTATGCGATTCATAACTCAGGTGTATCGCGGTTTAAACGGTAATGTAAATTAGAACGGTGAACACAATGTGGTATGTTTTCATATTGATAAAGGTATGTGTTGTACACAAATGAGATCAATCTATTAATAGGTCTTAGATAAAGGACTAGGTTAAATGCTATGAATGTTCAAGTGCTCTTTAGCTAGATAATCTTAAATATCACGCAGCATAATTGTGTTATGGTGCTGGAAAACCCGATAAAAACCAAGCAAAATCAGGGAAATTAATTGTTTATCTATCAAATTGCCTACCAACTTAAATTGTCCGTAAATGACAAAAGTTTATTCGTTGACATTTGTATGAAGCGGTTGTAACACGCAAATTGACAAAGAATGTCAATTCGGTAACAAATAATTTCAACATACATTTTTATGGAAATAAAGCTTCATAACATCGATTATTCTAAATACTATAACACGTTTCAAAATATTTCAATTGTTTTTCACTTTCGCAGGCACTAAACGGGTTCCTGATGATGATGACACAAAACGGCAAACTACTTTACATATCGGACAACGCGGCGGAATACCTGGGACATTCTATGGTGAGCTATTTTATATTCCCACTCTCACACCCGGTTTCTGAATTAGGAATATAAAGTTGAGAACTCGTCAAACTCAACTTCAACTTGACTTGAAATGTTTCTTTCAATGTAGCCCGCGAAATTCAATATTTCTTACGTTATTTGCAAAGAAATTTTGAAATTCGTGTGTTTTTTAGAAACTAAGTAATGTTAAAGTAGAATTTGACAATTTCTCAACTTCACATTATTAATTCAGAAACTGGGTGTTTAGGCTACCTGTCTATTTGAGCGGAGTGAGTACGCGTAGAAGAGCGAGGTGGTGGTGAGCAAAACAGTACATTGTGGCGCAAGTGAATTTAGTGGAATTCTAGGATTGGTTTATGTTTAGCTAGAAGTGCACTTCTCAAGCAGCTTTATGAATTTAAGCCCATCTACCACTCAACCAAACACAAATTAGTTAATAACGCGTTAGCAAACCACGTCGTGTACGGATCACTATCGACATATTAGTGCTGTGACATTCTGGCTACTCCTTACCTAACACTTTGCTTTTGAGTAGCCTCGTGGACGATGGGCCTTACCTACACGTTTTATATTATTACATTACACTAATATTATAAAGGCGAAAGTTTGTGACTGTGTGAGTGTGTGTGCGGGGGGGTGTGTTTATATGTTTGTTACGTCTTCACGCTTAAACGGCTGGACCAAATTTGATAAAATTTTGTTTGGAGGTAGCTGACACCCTGGATTAACATATAGGCTACTTTTGATCCCGATATCCCCACGAGATCGACATTTACGCGGGTGAAATCGCGGGGCGCAGCTAGTTGACTAATAAAATGTACCTAAAGGTAGCCACTTAGTGTTATCAATCAAGATAAATGTCAGGTACTGCCAACATTTTCGTCTAACCTTTAAATGCATAATCTTTTTAAAGGTTTAATTAGCCGAATCTAATCTACTGTCAATTCTTTACATTAACGATTCGGCTAGCACTTCTGCAGCTACCTGAATATCATGTATTTATGTATATTTATTTGTGCTTATATTTATATGTAATTAGGTATATATTATAATCAGTTTTAATAGGTTTATGCGTATCTTTATATTTAAAATATTTATTCCTCAATTTTCATGATTGCACCTACCACTGTTTGTCTCTGCATCACCCAATGGTTGACTGGTAGAAAATGCCAATGGCATTAAGTCCGCCTCTGTACATTTATGTGCTTGAAGTATTAAATAAATAAATAAATAAAATCATTCGGTTCAAACTCAGCAAGCACTCAATAACCAACAATGAGATGTCATGACAATATGCCTGTATTATTCCAAGCAAGAAAAAAAAAACTGATGAGTACAATTACCTCTTAAGAGGTTGTTAATGTTTTACCAATCCCTGTATAATTCACGCCATATAAAGGTGTGGTCAATTTTAAGGGTGTGATACAGGCCGTCGAACTGAACAACTTTCTCCATTAAATTTGACCCTTCTGAGACACCCCATAAGTAAGTAACACTAAACCCAACCTGAGGATCGAACCTAGGACCCCATGCTGACCAGCCCAGCTTGCGAAAACTAGACCAAGATCCGTCAAAAATAAAATCAATTTACAACAAAAATCTATTACCATTATCCTACAAGATCTTCAGACATGACATTTAAAGTCTAGCGAAATAACCAGATAAGCCACTACTTTCAATTTTTGTAACAAAGCACGCCGGTGGGTCCGGATACAAATGGTACCGTCTGACCCCAAATAGTTCCTCGTTAGCCTGCGCCGGCGCACATGAATTAATCACTATGTTTTATTGTTAGCCGCGCCCGGTATACAGGTTGATGAGATTGGTTTAGAAGAGGTATGTTTGTTGCAGTTAGGGGTGATTTAATAAACTGCAATAGCTCAAACGAGAGGTTTTAAATCCGATTTCTATTTTCGATTTACTTTTAAAGTGTGTTTTAATACAAGCATGTTATGTTTGTCGGGGTTAACAGGAATACTGGTATGTCAGAAATCGAAAATATAACCATACTTAACAAAAAAAAGCTGCGTAGGATCGAACTCTGTAATAAAAGTCATCATCATTTCAGCCGAAAGACGTCCACTGCTGGACATAGGCCTCCCCCAAGCACCTCCACTTCGACCGGTTCTGTGCTTCTCGCATCCAACGGGTTCCTGCGGCCTTCACAAGGTCGTCGGAATAAAAGAAAATTGTTATGTTGTAATAGAAGTATGAAAACGAAAATGGAAAAACCAACACATCAGTAGACTCATTTTGTGAAATCAAAATTATAGCAGGTTATTGTATACTAGGCCTCTCCCAGACTGCGCCACAGCACCCTGTCCTCCGCCTTCCGCATCCAGTCTACCCCAGCCACCCAGCCCAGAGGCCCAGAGGCCTATGTCCAGCAGTGGACTGCGATAGGCTGAGTTGATATTGTTGATATTGTATACTAAGAATAGAATAGAAAAATATTGTTTTACTAGCTGCGCCCCGCGGTTTCACCCGCATAAGTGTCGATCCCATGGGAATATCGGGATAAGAAGTAGCCTATATGTTTATCCAGGGTGTCTACCTCCATACAAAATTTTATCAAAATTGGTCCAGCTGTTTGAGCGTGAAGAAGTCACAAACATAATATACCGGACATCAAGCAATAGACAAAATTGTCAACATTTTTTTTAAGCTTGAGTACGAGGCTTTTGACTACGTCGTGTGTGTATATTTATCTTTTTTTTTTTTTTTTTTTAAGCAATGTGCGCTTTGTTTGTGCAGAATAAACAGTTTTTCTTTCTTTCTTATAAACACACACACTCACAAACTTTCGCCTTTATAATATTAGTGTGATCTACAGGTAGTGTGAATTTGTTGTTAGTTGCCTTTTAGTTATCAAAATTACAATTAACATCAATATTATAAACTAAGAATAGAATAGAAAAATATTGTTTTATTTAGTTGTTAGTTACCTTTTAGTTACCATAATTACAGCACTTTCTCATACAATTAACATCAACCTGTACGTACTACAAACATTTTGGCGGGCGCTCCGTGTGAAAACTAGCTACCACACATGTATACCTAATGATTTCCAGTCAATATGTCCAAATTGTGATTAATAGGATGTCGGCACACTATCAAAACGAATCATAGCTTATCTAGAGATTCATATTTTTTCGCTTAAATGCATCTGTGGCTCTGTTTTGACCACTCAAAGGCGCTTGTCAGATGTCGTTATGGATTAAACGTCAAAGATACTGTAGTAATAATAATATGAGCGTACTAGCAGCGCCCGCGGTTTCACCCGCAGAAGTGTTGATCCCGTTCGAAAGACACGTGGCGCCATATATTATCATAATAACGTTATTGTTGTTTTCCTCTGAAACAGCACTGTTTTCGGGATGAAAGGTGGTGTCCGTTTCTGTACACCTGACAACGTATATGCAAAATTTTAGGATGATCAGTTCAGTGGTTTAGGCGTGAAAAGGTAACAAACAAACAAACTTATTTTTAATATTAGTTAGGATTATTATTATTTATAATATTATTTAGGATTTTACATAACTCGGGACCATGCGGTCCCGGTCCCGGGTATGCTCTCGGAAACACAGAAACAGGTAGGTAGAGAGTTGCTACTTGCTGTTACAACGGTTGCTCAAGATGTGTTGGCGATTTCAGACTTATCTATACATTTACCCAAATACATATACCTACGAGTGATTGAAGTGTCTATTTGTAATGCCAAAATAAGAGCTTTTTACTAAATGCATGATTATGAAAGTATAATATAAGGTATTTATGTTTATTATTATTTAAAAAAAAAGTTCGATGCGTCATATTTACTACAATATCCGGGTAGTTACTGTAATGATTCAGATTATGTATTAGGAATCGGTTCGGTTCTCTTTTTTTAATTTGTTCGACGCAGATGTTAGCGCCATTGTGACGTATGTTGAGGTAGATCTTGGAATTGATAAGAAGCTTACTACTCTTAATGGAGTATGAATCAGTGCAAGATATGATGATGCATTGGATTACGAATTATATCCTTGGAATTGATACTGGGTTAAACCATGTTAAGCTCTGATAAAATTCTAATTATAAACACGGAACATTTTCCTCAATATTGGATTTAAATTTCATATAATGTTCCGAAGAATTGCTAAACTTAAGTGGCAGTGGGCAGGACACATTGTTCGCAGAACAAATGGCCTATGGGGCCGAAAGGTTCTAGACTGGCGACCGCGTACCGGAAGACGTAGCGTTGAAAGAGTAGACGATGACCTTGCGAAGGCCGCAGGAATCCGCTGGATGCTGGAAGCACGGAACCAGTCAAAGTGGAGGTGCTTGGGGAGGCCTATGTCCAACAGTGGACGTCTTACGGCTGAAATGATGATGATGATAATATTCTAAAGTGGTCGTGGCTAAATATTAACAGCCGCAATGGTCTGGTACAGTATAAAATTGTTAATATTAACATTAGTCCTACACCGACCGGGGGTTGTCCTTGGTTGCACTTGCACCCCCCCCGGTGGGTTCCCGCATTGTCGAGGCGGGGGGGCTCAGTAGCCGTGGCTTGGACACCCACGGTGAAGCGAAGAGGAACCCGAGGAGGGGCCGCTCGTCAGGGCTGTAGCGGTATCTACAACGCCACATGCGAACAACGCGTCATACTACGTCACGAAAATCCTGCATCGCGCAAGCAGAGTTTACCGCGCAATTAGCATAGATACAACGGCCCGACATGAATCATTGGGCAGTTGCCCGCCAGACATAACACCTGTCTGGTCGGAGGATCCTCCCTTTTCTATAGAGTATGAGTGAACTTTACACCCTGTTCCTCATACCTCTATACTGGTGACCCCGAACATGAACGTCAGCGCAGCCTTCGTGCATCTACTCCAGCGTGACGTCATCATCACTCCCGCAAGCTTTAGCGGCGAGTCACCCAGCCAGCCAGCTTCCACGGCTTCAACGGGTATCCTGACCACCAGCATGCAGCAACCGCGCATTCCTGGTCATCACCCTCAGCCTCATCAGCAACCTCGGCACAGCACACTGCACTCTCGGCCGGTCCACAAGCAGAGCTCTTGAAAAACGCTCTCCTGGTCGACGCCAGCAGTCAGCCTCAACCCGGCGCCTGTACCACATCCGACGCACTGGAGCATAACGCAGCGCCACCCCGACTCACTGGGGACATCTTCGCAGACAGTTCCGACTCACCGTGAACTATGCGGCAACCGCAGACAGTTCCGACTCACCGTGAACTATGCGGCAACCGGTTCCGACTCACTGGAACCTCAGCTGGCCTGGCAAGCATCGCAAGATACAAGACTCAGCCCACTATCGACCTCCGGTCTCCGGGGGGGAGTGATGTAGCGGTATCTACAACGCCACATGCGAACAACGCGTCATACTACGTCACGAAAATCCTGCATCGCGCAAGCAGAGTTTACCGCGCAATTAGCATAGATACAACGGCCCGACATGAATCATTGGGCAGTTGCCCGCCAGACATAACACCCGTCTGGTCGGAGGATCCTCCCTTTTCTATGGAGGTTGAGTGAACTTTACACCCTGTTCCTCATATCTCTATAGGGCTTTTGCCGACAAGCCGACGACGTAGCGGCCAACATGTAGGTTGCGGTGCCGCTTGGGCGACATCGCAACTGAGGCGGGCCGCGATGTCGTACCGGAGGCATCGCGGCTGAGGGTTGGAGGCCGCGGCGGGAGAGGAGTGCCGGTATTACGGTGCGCCGCTCTCCCTACCTTCCGCGGCCTTGACGGGGTCGCCACCGTTCGATGGCGGACGCGGTGGGGCCGCAGGGGAAGAGGAGTGTTGGTATGACGTTGGCCACTCTCCCTATCCTCTGCGGCCGAAAATTGGCAGGCGGCGGGGCCAATGACCTGACCCGTCGCAGGGGGACCAAGGGTGGCAGAGACGGGGTCGTCTGGCGCCCATGTGCTGGTTTGGTCCCTGGGGTGGTCACGGCGTGCTATGTGTTCTGGTGCGCCGGTGATGGGGAGTACTCCCCGGAGGAGGGTCCGGTGACGGACAGCCGCGGCGGGTTCACGGATGAGTGCTAACGCGTGCCCGTGTTCCCGCCATAAGCGGCAGAGGAGGACACCGTGGAGTTTTAGTGGGTTAGAGTCCCACATAACTGCACTATCTCCCCGTGGTAGTGCAGAATGCATGAGCATTTCTCCACGTAAAAAAAAAAAAAAAAAAAAAAAAAAATGGTTGCACTTGCATAGTGCGAACAGGACACGAACAGCGTCGGTTGGTGTCTCATTTAATTAAAAACGTCTAACGGGCCTCTGCGAGTTGGTTTCGGTCCCTCGTAAGTCTTCCAAAGGTCCAGGACCCCAGGGTCCCGAGAAATGTCAAGAGAAATTCAAAATTATAATAATACTGCGAAAGTATATCGTTTTATTTCAGTAATCACTAAGACAAGATTGTTTGTTGGCACGTCATGGCCGCATGAAATATTTATTTGGGAAAAATGGCACACTAGATGTATAGAAGTTCGCCATTCCTGCCCTAGCTTATCACTTCCATTTTTATTAAGCAATCATTTAACCAGTGGTGACAGATATCCAGTTAAATATCTCAACAATAAATGAAAGCAGCCGGATATGAAGAATAAGAACGGAATTGCAAAATATGAATTTAACTATGTCCCATGATCAATAAAAATATATCAAAATATCACCACGTCGCTTGAAGGCAAAACTAAACACAGTATCAATTATTTTTCTAAACTTTTGACACTCAATTACTCTATGATTTATGATATCTTGTTTAAAAAAAAACTATCTAAGACCTTGTCAAGTCAAGGAAATAAAGTGTTAAGCAAATTGGCTACCAACTTAAATTGTCCGTATATTCAAATCACAACGGTCATCTTATACTTTGACAATAGTCTGAAATGACTGTTTTTTGGTTAACCTATGTTGTCCGACTGCTAAGAAGCAAAAGTCTCACCGTTTTTCTGATGTTGTGCCTTCTCCGGCCAATAGGTCTGAAAACTTAGAACTTGAAAAGTTAGGTGAAGTGAGCTAGAACTGAGCTGTCATTAGTGTCAACCTCTAGCATCAGTTGGAATGACAACTCACTTCAAGCTCACCTAAGTTTTAAAGGTGAGATTTTTTACAGAATAGACCATCAGGAACGAGTCCAAAAATGGCTATAACACGGTAAGTTCATACAGGATGCTTTGCAAAAAATCTCTGACTGTACATATTATTACTGTTGTTTCTAGGACTCATTAGTTCAATTGACCTTTAAGAAAGTTCTGCCATAATGACTCCTTTATCGGTCCACAATCAAAGCTAATAAAGACTAAAATAGTATCCGGTATTAGAAAATTCAAGACAATCCTTAGCCCATCTTTTGACTATAATTCATCCATCGACAGAGTTCCCACGATACAGTTCTTATGAGCCAGTAATATAACGATCGATACAACTATTATTATCTCTACTAAACATCAATATTATACCTTAATTTCCACGAGATAAGAACCAGTTTAGAACGAAATCGAGCCAACCTCCGAGCAATATTTTATTGTTATTCCGCAATTAAGATTAATGATAAGACTTAGACGCAGTAAGTACTTAATCCAAATATCTAGTTTAAAAAAATCTTAAGTATGAGCTTGATTGGATCGGGGAGGATTCTGTAGCATTTATTATATTTTCTCTTACACTAGCAGCGCTGCGCGGTTTCGCTCGCATAAGTGTCGATCCCGTGGGAATATCAGGATAAAAACTATCCTATGTCCTTTCCCGGGACTTAAACCAACTCTATACCAAATTTCATCTAAATCGGTTCAGCGGTTTAAACGTGAAGAGGTAACAGACAGACACACTTTCGCATTTATAATAGGTATTAGTGTGGATTCCTAACTGCAGTGAAAATATGTTTCAAAAACAGTTATCTAATTAAAAGCTTGAAAGAGTGAGATGCTTAATGTTCACAAAAAGAAAAACCAAAAGTTCTGCTTCAAATTTTTTCAACTTGTTGAACTTCTGGGCAAAGTTCTTCCCCAAAAACTTTCCACTCTTCCCCGTGTGTTGCCTTCTCCGGCCAATCTCCCATAGACTCCTCTAAGTCAGTACGACAGCTTTTCAAATACTTAGTAAAGAATATACATATGTTTAATTATATGATGCGTTAGAAATGGCTAGAACATTTAAAAAAAAAAAATGTAAATGCCTCAGGCATTAAGTCCGCCTTTGTACAGTATTTCTTTTACTTGTGCATAAAGTTTTAATAAATAAATATGTTGGTAGATAAATTAGCAGTCAAACATTTCCATCAGATGACAAAGTAACTATCGTCGTAAAAGGATCGTCTTTAAAAGGATCACTTTTGCTCTCTATTTTAACAATTTATAATCGATACAGTTTCGGTAGACATATTCCATTTGCTTACCCGCCATTACAAGATCATAAATCTCAAAGTTTATTAAAGTTTCACCTCATACCTTACGGAACTCTATAAAACAATGCTGATATCGTAAATACGCCTATGAGATCAAATTGATGCGTAGGAGTGTCCTAACAGTACTCGTATTGTTTATAATTTATTATAAAATGTCAAACAAAGCGGTTGTTATCTTTCTACACTTCGATAAGGCTGGGTTTTCACTAGATAGATCGATGATTTATTAAAAACTTTTGCGAATGGTTGCAATCAATCAATTGATTCGATTATTCGGTTTAATTGTCAAAGGGTGGGTGGTTTCTCAATCAAATTACGCCTAAATAAAAAGCATTGTGACGTCTGTTTCGTATGTATCTTTCTCTTTTCTCTCTTGGGGAGAAAGTGCTTGGTAGCCCATTATGATCAGCAATACTACAATAGAACAAAACCAGTAAGCAGGACTGCAGTTGAAACTCAATTGCATACCATCAATCGCCTCCTTTTTCTATTCCACACCACCCATTGCAAAACACGTATACCTCTTTATAATTGCACCATTTTCTTTTGTTTGTTTTTTTTGTTTATTTATGTGTTTTTTTGTTCTTTATGCCTTATTAGTAGTTCCCAAAGCACCAAATGTGTTGCAGTGTGTAGTGCAGTGAACACGCACCTTTATTCCTCCAATAAGTTAGGACTTATTACCGTTATCAGATCATTTGGACTTTAATTGGGTACCAATGAATAGTTTTTATTACTCGTTCCTATAATGTAATGAAGAGATAACCTTTATTAATGATTAAGTATTAAAAGTCAAATTAAAATTATGTTCCCTTTGTGCATTATATTCACTAGTACAGATAGTATATAATACAAAGCTTTTTTCATACTCATTTTTAGTACCCAAAGGGTAAAAACGGGACCCTATTACTAAGACTCCACTGTCCGTCTGTCACCAGGCTGTATCTCATGAACCGTGATAGCTAGACAGTTGAAATTTTCACAGATGATACATTTGCCGCTATAACAACACATACTAAAAACAGAATAAAATAAATATTTAAGGGGGGCTCCCATACAACAAACGCGTTTTTTTCGGCGTTTTTGTCTTGTGGTACGGAACCCTTCGTGTGCGAATCCGACTCGCACTTGGCCAGTTTTTTCTTGTACCAGTCCGACCGCTCTCAAGTTATTAGGTCGGTACTCATAATTACAAAATAGGGTGGTCATCTAAATAGAAGACCACACAGCAATCTTACAATTAACTACTAAAATATAAATCCACACAAAACAGTTTCTGCAAATTGTATAAACCTCTCCTATAATTGATGTATAGCTTTAACTAACCGTAAGATCGAAGATTACAGTTGTCTTAAGAGACAATATAATTATCTGCGCACAATTATTCGAGGCTCAATTAATGACTTTAATTACATTATCTATGATGTCCGCTCTAGCAGGAATTTAGGTTTTTGTTTGTCCCGTTGTGTTTCTTAAATTGTTTCGTTGCAGATGTTTCTACACTCGTAAGTGCCAAGGATTTAAAAAAAAATACAGGGTTTGATTCGAAAATCACGGTGTACTAAAACCATTTTTGTTTTCTCCATAATAAATATAAAAGTATAAAGCAGAAAAATATCAAATAAATACATAATAGTGTATTCTAGAAGAGCAGTGGTGGCCCAGTTGTATCCGCCCCAACTTACGGGAACGGTGAAGGAAAACATCGTGAGGAAACCGGCATGTCCTAGAAACAAACCAGGAGTGTCGACCGAAGTGAAAACTTGAAAAAGCACAGTAATTTTGTAAATAAATGTTTGAAGGTCATTCTTCGCAAAGAAAATGTACAGCGCGTTGATGTCTTTACAATGGCCAAAACTTAAAACAGTTCCCAAGTCGGTTACGGTAACAGTGTCGCGAGTTCAATGGCTTTATCCCATCTCAAAAATATGCCCAACACGCTTAAAGAAGTTTTCACTTCAAAAATTCGAAGACATGTGATCTCCCAACTCGCACTGGGCCCACGTGGTGGATTATTGCCTACTACTTCTCACATAGAGGAGGCCTGTCCCAGCAGTGGGAATATTATAGGCTGATTATGCTATGCTTATGCTACTTTATTCTAAAAGCTAATGAAATAGAGTGGACTGCGGTTTTAAGATGTAGGAGAATCAAATGGAACAGAGCCCAATGGAAAAAATAGGAGTCCTAATAGGCACAAAGCAGACGAGACGAAAGATGTTTTGTACATAGATTATGTTTTAATGTAACGGTAACTTTTACGGTCTTACATATAAAGGCTATTCTTCAGTCATAAGGGGCTTACATGACCTAAAGCGCGGTCACTGTCGGACTGCATAGAAAATAAAGAAAAGCGTGATGACACAACGCTGGTAACAAAAAATGTATTATGTGGACTAAAAAATTAAAACACTAGTGTTTTAGTATGTTGCTTGTAGAATAATCTGACAAAAAATCAGAATGATTGTATGTATATTAGTATGGTTTTTATTGTAAAAAGAAAGTTTTTAGAGGTATCTTCATGATTTTTTCTATCGTATCAAATTAGTTGTATTATTTTTTCAACACACTATCTACCTAGCATATTATCCTGAATAATATCATATATTTTTCTGATTTTGTTTACTGTAGTCGACCATATACTTTTATTGTTTCTAAAACTTTCGTTTTTTGCGTTTAGGTCCTGTAATCCCCTTAAATTGACACTGACAATTTTAAATCCCACGTTAAACTCCATTATCTTTATCCATGCTTGTGATGCCCGATGCTTTGCAAACATAATATCCTTAAGACCGCCAAACCAAAGGGATGGTAGCCAACATATCAAAGATCACCAATGAAACAAAGGTCTTCCACACAAGATAATACCATCTCCCCGTCAACACACTAACCGCACACGTAGACCAAACCTTACCATAAACAATAGAAGAACGCACAATTCAATATGCAAAACAATGTAATGATAATGCTTTAGACAATGCACTGTCGCTAACCACTATATCGATTTATTGATGTTCAATATTAAATACTTGAGCAATAAAAGTAACCAGTATCCTTTGACCTCGCGAACTGAATCTTCAAACCTCTCTTACTTCTAGAAGCTTAAAGAATTCAAGAGGCAGGGAAGGTCTTGTGAAAACGGTTATCCAAGTAAGGAATGGGCTGCACCGCGCCTAAGCCTTAGGCAATACGGTATTTATCATTGCTATTGTGTATATGCGCCCTTTGTGGTTTTGAAGTACTGAAATGACTTCACACTACGGCCGATGATATGTCGTTAATGTCAATTGTTATCGCAAATTTAAATGTTAGTAGGCAAAGTTCGTCGGTCAATATTTTGACTGATTTATGAATGAAGTTTCTGAATTTATTATTTAAATAGTCATTTGTTTCTTGTATGGAGGCCTGTTTTGTTCTGTAATTAGCTTCCTGGTTAGGTTAATTACATCCTCTGTCTTGTCGAATATAAATTAGGTACTATGCCAATTGGATCTTTAGAACTTCAATAAGTCGGTAAAGCACTTGCTCATCAATTGCAACTATTATTCTCACTTCTCTATGCATCGGGAAATTTTAATTAATTTAGCGTCAAGATATTTCATCTGCCTTCAACTCTTCCTAGTGTTCTTTTCTATACTGAATTGAAAAGGTTTTATTAGCTACATCACACAGGCAGGGGCCTGTGATGGTGGTTATTTAAAGGAAAAACAAATGACGATCCTTATCTAAGTAGTTTGGTCTAAATCCTTCTCATCGCATTTATTGTAGTAATAATAATCTAGTCCTCTAGACCGAATTTTGGCCATGTCGCCCAATCTCAGTGGAGACCAGCCATTGACGCAGGGGATATTATATTGCGCAGACGCAAGAGCACTCTCTTTTTCCTACCCCTCATAGTCCGATAGGACGGCAATCCGATACAACCGAAGAGAGATCAGGCGCAGGGCCAACTGCTTAACGTGCTTTCCGAGGCTCGGGGGTATCACACCGCCTACTTCCAAACTCCGAGCTGCTACTGAGAAATTACTAATAACAATTTGCTTAGCCTGGGTTTCGAACCCAGGCCCCCCGCGCCCGGCAATAGCGCTTGCGACCACGAAACCAACGGGGCAGTCTACACATTCTCTATTTACATATATTGCAGTGGGGTATGGAGGCCAAGCCTATAGCAGTGGCCTTTTTTTTTTTTTGCGGATGGGAAATCATCAAATGACCCCTCCCGCTCTGGGTGGAGCGGAAGGGAGTGTCAGACTCTTACTGACTAAAACCCACCCGTGTTCCTTCCTTAGCCCTTTATGTTCCGGGCCAGCGGTAACCCTTTCGGACAATCTCGCTGACCCGGCAGGCTTCGGCCCTATGGGGCCCCTCCTCGATGCTGACATCTCTTTGAGGCGCGCGTGGAACACGTACGCGCCGTCCGGCACGGGCCTGGTCCTGATCGGACGGTGAGCTACCCATTACTCTCCGCCCGCAGACCCGCGCCTACGGTGGCCGGGAGTCGTCGCGCGGCTCCCGACGCCCGGAGCGTCTCCCGCGGCGGCTGGGACGGGAGGCTCTCTCCCTGAGCCGTCCCGCCACCTCCTTCGCTAGCATGACTGCTTCGCAGAAGGAGGTGACTGCCTCTCACTCCCTCTCGCCCCGGACCATGGCTTGCACCAGGGCCGGGCGCGAGAGGTCGCCGCCGCTGCCGATCGCCTCTACAAGGACACGGCGGTGCTCCGCCCAAGCGGGGCAGACCTCCACCGTGTGCTCCACCGTGTCCTCTGGGCGATCCTGGCAATGGTGACACCCGGGCGTTTCCTCCCGCCTGATGATGTGCAGGAACCTCCCGAAACTTCCGTGTCCGGTGAGGACCTGCGTCAGGCGGTAGGTGAGGGCGCCGTGGCGCCTCTCTAGCCACTCCTCAAAGAGGGGTCTTATCGCCGCTATTGCGGCGTGCCCATAGCAGTGGCCTAAGATACTCTTTCAAAATTGGACGTAGTTTAGCAGAAAGGACTCAAACCACAAATAGTTATTTTTGAGTTATCGAGGTTTTAAGTTTAGGTGTGTATTGATGTTGTATCTGGAATTATTTGAAATATTGTCACCTATGGGCTAATCTATACTAATATTATAAAGCTGCAGGGTTTGTTTGTTTGTTTGTTTGTTTGTTTGTTTGTTTGAACGCGCTAATCTCTGGAACTACTGGTCCGATTTGAATGATTATTTTAGTGTTGGGTAGTCCATTTATCGAGGAAGGCTATAGGCTATATTTTTTTTTGTTCAAAATTAGGGATCCGTAATAAAATTGCTATTTTGTAACACAAGGTGTAAAATCGAAAACTTATTTTTGCGTGCGCTGCAAAAACTATTGACAATAGAACAAAATGATGTACTACGGGTTTGTAGAGCCCATTAAGACCTACAAAAAAGTCCGCGAGAACATATATCTAGCTATCATGGTTTAATCACAATAACCGATTTTGTGTTCAAAATAATCTATACTAATATTATCTATACTAATATTATAAAGCTGCAGGGTTTGTTTGTTTGTTTGTTTGTTTGAACGCGCTAATCTCTGGAACTACTGGTCCGATTTGAATGATTATTTTAGTGTTGGGTAGTCCATTTATCGAGGAAGGCTATAGGCTATATTTTTTTTTGTTCAAAATTAGGGATCCGTAATAAAATTGCTATTTTGTAACACAAGGTGTAAAATCGAAAACTTATTTTTGCGTGCGCTGCAAAAACTATTGACAATAGAACAAAATGATGTACTACGGGTTTGTAGAGCCCATTAAGACCTACAAAAAAGTCCGCGAGAACATATATCTAGCTATCATGGTTTAATCACAATAACCGATTTTGTGTTCAAAATAATCTATACTAATATTATAAAGCTGCAGGGTTTGTTTGTTTGTTTGTTTGTTTGTTTGTTTGAACGCGCTAATCTCTGGAACTACTGGTCCGATTTGAATGATTATTTTAGTGTTGGGTAGTCCATTTATCGAGGAAGGCTATAGGCTATATTTTTTTTTGTTCAAAATTAGGGATCCGTAATAAAATTGCTATTTTGTAACACAAGGTGTAAAATCGAAAACTTATTTTTGCGTGCGCTGCAAAAACTATTGACAATAGAACAAAATGATGTACTACGGGTTTGTAGAGCCCATTAAGACCTACAAAAAAGTCCACGAGAACATATATCTAGCTATCATGGTTTAATCACAATAACCGATTTTGTGTTCAAAATAATTATTAAATCGTCTGAAGAAAAAAAAACTACGTTAAATATGTATCGTAATATTAATCTTTATCGAAATTAAGCATTATGTTATCAAGAGTATTTATGAAGAAGTAAAATACTTTTTGTTTCATCTCAATCGGATATTTCGTTTAAAAGTTATCACGTGTGTAAGATGTTAAGAGTTGGTACCTATTAAGGAGTTATGGGCCATAGAGTTTTTTATCTATACTAATAATAAAGCTGAAGAGTTTGTTTGTTTGAACGCGATAATCTCTGGAACTACCGGTCAGATTTGAAAAAAATCTTTTTGCATTTGATAGCCCAATTTTTGAGGAAGGCTATAGGCTATTTAACATCACGCTATGACCCTTAGGAGCCGAGCAAAAAGAAAAAAACTCAGAGTGAACGGTAAGCGAATACGAAGTGTTGCGACGCGACGGGGTGGGGGTACAAGAAATTTCACGCGGACGAAGTCGCGGGCAGAAGCTAGTATACTAATATTTTCATAAGTCAAGTTGTATTACACAGTCTAACGCATTTTTTTGTTTGTAATTTTTTTTGTTGAGTCCTTTCTGCTAAACTACGTCCAATTAATCTACACGTATTTCATTACTACAAACAAAAGAGCCAATCCCAGAACTAACCAAACTAATTTAAATCATATGTGTTTAGTTATTAATTTTCATATGCCCTCCGACAAGTGTCTGAATCAATCGATGTTAAATGACGACTCGATTAATCAATCGAGACATGTATTCGTTTGTATCGCAATTAGACCGTGTGTTTTCG
This sequence comes from Oligia fasciuncula, assembly GCA_963082905.1. Taxonomy (NCBI): domain Eukaryota; kingdom Metazoa; phylum Arthropoda; class Insecta; order Lepidoptera; family Noctuidae; genus Oligia; species Oligia fasciuncula. The sequence goes on from OY720407.1 coordinate 11,463,111, forward strand.
TTTGTGAATCATTAATCTACATATCCGGGGGCTTGTTTGTCTGTCTGTCTTACATTTGTTAGTGGAGGAGAGTATGTTGTAAAAGGGATGGGCTTAGTCGATGCATCGGATCGAGTAAGTGCATTATTTGTTGATTAAACATCACTGCAACAATTCCATCGAAGTCTACTTCGATTGAATTGTTACAAATTAATGAAATTATTAATCACTAGCTGCGCCCCGCGGTTTCACTCGCGTGAATGTCCATCCTGTGGGAATATTGGGATAAAAGTAGCCTATTAGAGCGTGAAGAAGTAACAAACATATAAACACACCCACAAACTTTCGCCTTTATAATATTAGTATGATTTAATCAATTATTAAAATCGTCCTAGTAGAAAAACCTCGAATGAATTAAAAAAATATCTTCAAACAATAAACTCAGCCTATCGCAGTCCACTGCTGGACATAGGCCTCCCCCAGGCTGCACCACGACACCCTGCCCTCTTCACTTCTTAAGGTCGTCTGTCCATATAACTGGGGGGCGTCCTATGCAAAAATCAAAATAGAAAACAACTTACTAATGTAATAATTATTCAACTCAAGTTTATATGGCTTCAAAAAGGACTTACTAGAAAACAGATTATCTAGTTGAGGTATTATGAGTGCTTCAAAACGGTTCATAATATAGATATAAGTATGATCATTATAACATTATGCCATGCGACTCCTTAAAAATGAAATCTTACTTGCTAATGTTGCTTTCAAAGTCAAAGTTAAACCATTTATTTTTAATAGGCACTTATCAGGCACGTTTGAACGTCAAAATTTACAAAAAATAGAATTGATTCTAGTCGCCCCTTACACAAGATACTTTCGTGTGGAGAAGAATGGGCAACTTTCCAACTCCATTCCAAAAAACAATAATAAATAATCATTTATTTAGTCGACATAGGAACATCTCTAGCAATACAGCTAATGACACACAGTGTAAATATTTTAATAGGTGTGTACGCAATGATTTATTGCACCAAAACTAGACCAGTGTGCTTTCAAACATATGAATAAAGATAAAATAAATAACACATTATCAAGATTCGTTTATTTGTTTTTGTTCTTACATGTGTAATCCAATGTTTGCTGATCAAACGATTAAAATGACACACATTTGGAATTTAGATCGACTGACTTTATCATTTAATAGATAAGGCCTGTATTTTTAAACGATATTGCAATAATAGGTGTCGAAATCGATTTATAACTTAACAATAGATTGTGGTAATATATTGATATATTGTTGCTTTATCTCGCCTGTGGCTTATTTCTTGTAAGGCATTATACCGGCTGTTGTTAATTTTAGAGATATCGGAGATTTATCGGAATGTATTTTCCTTGCTCGGTTTGTCGCTCATTGGTATGAGTTGAGGTCAAATTATAAACATTTTGTATACTACTGAACAGGGGTGCTACACGTATGTTTGGGTCGGCACAGACGGGCGGCAAAATCGGAGATAATATGTAATAATGTAGAATTGTAGAAATACGTAGTGAAATAGCGTGTATTAATTAATTCGGGTCGGCTTTGCTATGCAACAAATACTGAAAGTGCCAGCGACAAACACGTACGCTTGGAAGGCTTATTGGTTATCGTTATTTGTGGTTCTGAATGCGCAGTAACAGTAGTTACAGGTCGCAGCTATGTTTTGCATAATTCCACAAAACCCTGACGAGTCCAACAAAATTATGTCTCTTCAAGTCTTCATAGAATGTGTTCCAAAAATGGTGACTTAATCGCCTCTTACCACGCTATATTATGTACCACCGTATATCATGAGCATCAGCAAAATTTTCGAAAGAAACCTCTCGATAAAAATGATGAAAATGACATACTAGCAACCAACCCAATCCATACTAATATTATAAATGCGAAAGTATGTCTGTCTGTCTGTTACCTCTTCAGGCTTAAACCGCTGAACCTATTTAGATGAAATTTGTCACAGATATAGTTTGAGTCCCGGGAAAGGACATAGAGTAATTTTTATCCCGATATTCCCACAAGATCAACACTTATGCAGGTAAAACCGCGAGGCGCTGCTAGTAAACGTATAAACCCGTTAATATTCAATACTCCAACACGATAATAGTCGTAGATTAATAAACACCGATTCATACAAATATTAGATATAACTGAACTTCACAAATCAAGATGGACTCACAATAACATTACTTCAAAGAAATCAATTCCAAAAAATCAAACAAACAAGAACTGGGGCAATCATTTGCTGAATCATCATGAACTAGATAACGGTATGAAGATCATCGATATTGAAATCAATTGAAAACAGCGAAATATCTATACAAAGTGATGGTTAGTAAATCGATTCCCTTTACTCGATCGATTGAAACTCGATTTGAAATTGTGGTATAAAATTTTGTCGTTTTTGTCGATAGAATGGAACAACAATAGCTCAGCAGGTATTTCATAATGGCGGGAAAGGTCGGAAGTTCGTAACCTACTGTGTTTTTGTAGGTTTTTGAGTAGCTTAACCAGTAAAAGCTTATTTGGGCTAGCTAGCAATGGAATAATAATGGGAATTACATTACCAAACCGTTATAACTAATCTGCATTTGCGATTTATTTACCAAAAATGTTAACAAATATGAGTTTATGGAAAAATTGCTTTAAATCCTACACAAAGTTTAGTTTACGCTACAACTTCAAACATTTTTATAACTTTTTCAATAGTGCTAGTCACTCTGAAATCGACTTAATAACCTTTAAAATAAAGTTGATATTTGTTTAACTTGAATAATATTAATTTGAAACATAAGTTTGAATAGACTTTAGGTAAGTACTTCTCTACTTTAGGAATCGGTAAAAATATTTTGTGAAAAAGCTTTTTTGTGTAATAACTTCCTTGATGCAAGTGAGACATTTCAATTTTGTCTCTAGTACATAATTTTAGATCTCTTAGCACAGAAATTTTTCATCTGGTTAAAAAAAAAATCTGCTGTTTCATAGAAAATTGCAATACAAAATGTATGGACAGCAAATTTTTTTTATAACCGCCGATATATTTCGACGCAGGTGGTTTCAGAATCATGTAGTGAATCCATGGTTCCAGTTTGCTCGTCGATTTCCTTGCCACCGTTTATAATATGGCCTTAAGCGTTGGTGACCTTTTTTTTTTTAAATGGGTTTGCTCTTGACTCTAGTCTCCGCCCACCAAGTGACCCCAAGGAAGACGGTGGCACAGTGGTCACGTGCTGCCGTGCATAGCGAGGCTCAGGGGAGGCCCCTTTACAGTCTCCCCAGGGATGTGCCCTACAGGCGTTGCACGGGGGGGTTCCGGAATTGGTCTTTTAAGAAGAACCGGGACCACCCCTTTGTGCTGATGATGATCATCGGGGTGGTTTTAGTGAGGTAAAAATCCCACACTCCCCGGATGTCGGGTGCCTTTCCTTTGAAGGTTTCCCCCCGACAACAAAAAAAATGTATAGGTCACATATCAGCCTTTTACGTGTGTAAAAGGCGTGAAATGTGTATATTAGTTGAGCCGTCTGCTTATTTGCCATCCCAGAATACACTTGCTATCCACCTGAAATAATCCCTAAGAAATACCCATTTCAGACGCACGCTTAGAAGAAATCTGTCACCTAAAGGAACCAGAGCCAAGCTTAATCTAAAACCATAAACTCTCACTGTTACAACGTCCCAACACTAAGTGAAAGCAACACTACACGGTAGAAATAATTCAAAAGGTACAAATATAAATTCAATGGCCCACCGCGGAGTCGAACTCGTATTAATGTTGTAAAATAAACAGATTCTGTAAGTAATGAACTCTCGCGGTCTGTTTATTTATTGTATTCGTTCATTGAGAGGGAAAACGCATTTGTAATACAAAATGGCTTTATTTGGTCGGTACAGTTGCTATGGTCGGTTATGGGCGGAATTCTGTTGTGTTAGCTGTACCTTTCTTTAGGTATATCTACAAATGTGTTAAAGCTTAGAATATTGGTTGGTACTAATATGTTGGCACATTAATTTAGTTAATACTAGCTTCCGTCCGCGGCTTCGCCCACGATGTATGTCGATAAATACTATCCTATGTCCTTCCCCGGGATGCAATATGTCAATGAATCTATCTCTCTGCCAAATATCGAAATTCGTTCAGTGGTTTAGGCGTGAAAAGGTAACGTTAGTATGGATTTGAAATGAGAATTAATTGATGACCATTTTACCATGTCGACTAAAATGTTTTATTTCAGTTCGACTCCGGCATTCTCGACTGTCATCATTCTATCTACTTACCATAAATTAGATTTTTCTCTATTCTTGTAGAACCCAACCATAGAGCCATTTTATTATGAGTTTCGATGGAGAAACTATAATTACAAGCATACCATAATCACAATATCATAACGAACCACGAAAATAATTACCCGCCCATTAATCACAAAAAAATCAAAACAAATAACTTAAAGTGTCAATGACGTAATTCACTTAAGACGAAATTTATCGCCAGCTCAGTGAGGTGGTTATTTCTGAGTGAAATCGTGCAGTTGAGGTTTTAGTACATAATTTACGGTCCCCTGCCCAATAGTTGAGGATTTATGAGTGCCCACGGCTATCATATGGTGTAATCCAGAACAAGGCGATTTTACAACACAATTATTTTCTGAAATATTGTATCGGCAACGCCTGGTAGATCTTTAACTTGAGCAGGCTTAAACGAGATTTGAGACTTGATTTTAGATGAAATTGCGAAATTATGGGCATATTTGTGAAGATTTTAGATGATTTTATTATCTGAAGTAAAAATGTGAAACTGAAACTGAAAATGTTATTTTGATTGCTGAAAGTCTTTACTTTGGGTGCCAAATCTTGTACTGTTTTAATCACGCCTAGCCTTTTTTTTTTTGTTTCCGGTGTGGAAAATCCTCATGGATTTCTGCCGCCCTGGGGCGGGCGGCAGGGTTTTTCAGACTGTGACTAAGTAAAAACCACCCCGATCCGTCGCCCCTGCACCCATTTAGAGGGGCTGGAAGAGGGCGTTGTCCGAATCACGCCTAGCCTGTCCAACATAAAGAAACACTATCAATTCGTTGAAATGCTCTTCGCCAAAAAGATAAAAGTTCTTGTAACTATGCAATTTCACCTTAAGTGCGCTCGAATTAGATTTCTTGTAAACGCAGACAAAAAGTTTCTCCTGGAAAAAGTAGAAAGTCACCGTAATTCATTCTTCACTCAATATTTTTGGACACTATTGCCGTAACCAAAACCGTTTCTACCAAATTCAATATTCCCATTCACATAAACTTTCAAACGATCCATTTAAATTCCCATAACGCGCTATGGGTCTACAATTAGCGGTTCATAACTGACGTATTTGCATACATTACTGTGTTTACGTATGGTCATCACCAGAGGGCGGGGTCGCCCGCGGCAATTAGATGCAGTGTGTGCTTTTAATTTCATTTCTCGGAGTATTCTAAACAGGAAAAGTTTGTACTTTAGACAATGTTGGTGGTCTATGGGTTGGCATAGTAAATGTCGTGTTTTAAATGAGAGAGTTTAGTAAAGGTTCAAATAAAGTGAAAGTTAAAAGTAGGTACCTATTTTTTTTTTATATTTCGTGATTTTATTGTTACCTATGTATGGATGACATGCATGGGAGGAACTTGTGGCTAAGTTGTAACAGCCGCTCGGTTCGATCGATCAGGCTAACGCTTGCCGGCTGTCATTCGTGGATCTTTGACAGTCGTTACGGCGGGCGTGTAGTCAGAAACTCGAAAATCTAAAAACCGTATTACCCAGTAACTGGATTGTGGGAGGCTAGATAGGCTGTCGCCCCATGTAAAATACTGGTACTCAGCTGCATCCAGAGACTAAGGTCGTTATGTCTGTTATAGGTTCTTGTTTCAATATAACATGATGACATGACTTTAAAGCTGAGCAAGCAATCGACCCCAGTGCAGCTTTTCTACTGGTAAATCTCAAGCCTTTCATCGGATCACATTTTCAGGCTCCCAGTTTGACGACTCAGCCATTTATTAGCCACTAATGTAGGTACGTTGGCTCCTGACAGGCTTTGTTTATTCAGGAGCCACTAAATACTCAGACGAGTAAAATCATTAGGTACCTACACGTTTTTACGTTCATTAAACTGACAAAACGATGCCTTCAGTGATTCATCCATCAATATCACATCAATTTTCAGGAAAAGGTCTGCGAATATCTTAGATTATATTCAACATAATCCCATCCAAATAGAGTACAAACCCTGATCTCTTCATAACCACAAAACAATATTTTCGCTGGTTCACATGGACGCCCCCCACGGGCAGAGCGCGGCGGCTCGCGCATGCGCGTGGGCGGTGGAGCGCGCGCGCACTATTATGTCTTAACGTGGAGGGTTCGCGACAGGTGGGCGGGGCTAAGTGACGCGCCGTGACGTCAAACGTCAGGGGTGAACCGGGGTTTGGATAAAATAGAAAAGGAAATTAGTCCACGAATTTAAAAAAAAACTTAAAGGTAACTCATCTAAAGAGATTGGCTAAGCAAAAAATCACCAGAATAATTCACGGAACCTTGATAGCAATAAGTAGTAAGTCTAATTTGTATTGTCGTCTAATTAAAAGATTTATAGCGCTGACCAATGCGTTCATGTCAGGGGGCCTAAAAAGGCCACTTTTGCAGAATCATAAAAGGAATTCATCAAATCATTATAAATCATAATAGACAGTTAACTGTTATGTTAATCGTATCAAATCCCATTGGTTAAGGATTTTTCAGTTATTTTTTTTTTGCCTGTGCTTAAATACCAATCCAAATCCAATCCCAATCTCTTGCAACGAAAAAAAGCAAAATACGTTTATGATTCTGCCAAAGTGGCCTTTTTAGGCCCCCAGTTGCTTGCATGTAAAATGATTGTTAATACTGTGCTGTATTTATTTGGTTAATTTCCAATTACTATATGAAACAAAGTTCTTTTGTTAAAACATTATAAAAGAAAATATAACACTAAACTTCAATAAAAATTAAATACAGCAAAATGCGGACTATTATGTCCTGCCAGCCCTACAACAAACGCAACACTGCAATCTAGAGAAAATTCTGCTGTGCTTTACTTTACCCGAGAAATATGATTTAATTAAAGTTATTAAAGCGGCCCTAGGTTAATTGAAATTTGTTTATACAGAAAGAAAAGGGGATTATGTACTACAGTCTACAATTGTATTGACCCCATCTAACCTCAGGTCGGATGCTGGCACTTAGGAAGTTATAAAATAATAATTGTTAGTTATAAATTTTATCCTGAACTAGATAAACCTGTATTTTCATTAATAATAGCGCTTGGAGTACAACAGCCTGCCTAATAAAACGAATAAGTAATGTTCCATTGCGCGCAATAATCTATTGGAGATTAGATGTGGCGATCCGTTTGCGAATGGGACGTCTGAGGAGGTCTTGATGGGATGATCGGGGCTTGATAGTCTTTCTGTATACCTATTGATTTATTTCGAATGACTAATTATATACTTTTGTTTGTGTTTGATATATTATATAGGTAGAGTGGTAGGAACATCATGATTCTGAACTGAAGATTTTCAACACATTTTTTGAAATGTTTCGTCGTTTATTTAAAAAAAATATACCTAACATTAAATTTAAAAAAAAAAGCTGTTCCATAAATTTTTAACGCGTAGGTTTTCAAGTGTATTTTTCGTTATTAATTTGATTTTAAGTATTCGTCATAGTGTCGCTTTTACATTGATGTGTATGTTTTTTTTCTTTTGTTTTTATATCGGCGCCTTGTTTTCATATTATACCAGCTGACCCGGCGAATTTCACACCGCCTCAGAATCAATAAGAACGAATGTATGAGAAAATGAATTATCTTTTCTTTTTTTTTTCTTGAATTTTTTTCCTTGTCATTAGTTATTCTGCTATCTGGGGCAGAGACAAATCCAAAAAATCAAATATCATAAAAATCGGTCCAGCCGTTCTTGAGTTATAAATGGTGTAACTAACCCGACTTTATACTTATTTATAGAAGATTCATGTAGGTAATTGGTTATAATCTAATATTGTACTTTTGTGTTGTGCTGTCTTTTGTGTGCGCCAAATAAATGGTGTATCTATCTATTTTGAACGCTTAGGTTTTCAAGTAAAAAAAAGAACATTAAATTTAAAAAAAAGCTGTTCCATACATTTTGAACGTGTAGGTGTTCAAGTCATTTTTCTATGAAATAGCAGATTTTTTTAAGATACGACAAAACAATTCTGGGTCTGTCATGCACTGAATTCATGGTTATAGTTTGTGCGTCGATGTCCTGCCACTCTGTAGGTCTTAAGTGTGAATAATTAGCTTAACTTATTTCACATGAATGGTTTGGGGTGGCCAACTGTTAATACCCGTGCAAATAATATCGTGACAAGGCAAAGTTGAAAGCGTAACCACAAGGACCTTTGCAGGTGTACTTTACGATATCTTCACCTTTAGGCTCTACAAGCCATACGTAAGTAACTTTCGTCTAAGCAAGCCTGCACCATGGTCTACCTCATAACCGATTAGCATGAGGTATAAATACAGGGTGTTTGGAAGCTGAATACAAAGCCTTAAGGGGGTGAAAGTTGACACCATTTAGAGCATTTTGAGGCATACATGTCTTAGACGAAGTATGTTTTTTTATTTTTTCCCAGTTAAAGTTGGTATGTTATTTTTGACTAATAGTTTGTAGTTAAAAATAAAAAAACAAACATACTTCGTCTAAGACATGTATTACTCAAAATGCTGTAAGTGTTGTGAACTATCACTTCCTTAAAGTTTTGCACTCATTCCAAACACCCTGTATATCGGTCATGCTGGTCAAAAGCGATCCTTTCTGTTAATAAACAACAGCAGTGCGATTCTGTAACCATCTCACCGTGAAAACTTAGGTGAAGTGAGCGTGGAGTGAGCTGTCAATAGTGTCAATTCCAAGCAAAAACAAACTCACTTCACCTAAGTTTTAACGGTGAGATTTTTACAGAATCGACCGGCAGTATTTCCAATTGTTTCATAACTACCCAAGAAAGGAGTGTTATTTCTTTCACTTCTCTTGTAACCAAAGGAGTGTTATTTCTTTCACTTCTCTTGTAACAATCAGCATTTCAGTACTCAAACGACATGCTGATATTAAGCCTCAATGAAAACCGCTATTTCGTATTGAATCAAATCTAAATTCATGCACCAAGCGACCTAAACAATAGCAAGAAAAGAAAGGTCTAGCGCACACGGAATGCTAATTGCGGAACCATCACCATCAGATCCGTCGCCGCAGAGTTAAAGCAAACGCTTTTATTTTTAAAGAGGCGTATACTTAGGGAGATTGGCTCGACATTTTCATCAGTGCGCAAACCGCAGGCTGTATTATTTTAATCGCAGAGCCGCCACCTTACGGCGTTTCCTACGTCTAGAATTATTTTGTGGATGAACGAGTGTACGGTGTTAGTGTTTTAATGTCTGACCGCCCATTGTGTCACCCTTTGTACAGTTTCTATAATTATGTCTGTAATTTATATGGTGTACATAATAAAGAGTATTCTATTCTATTCTATTCTATTCTGGGTCCAGTATTAAGACAGGAAGTGTAGAATTATCAAGCTAAACAAAACCATTTTAAAACTGGCCAAGTGCGAGTCGGACCCGCACACGAAGGGTTCCGTACCACAAGGCAAAAACGCCGAAAAAACACGTTTGTTGTATGGGAGCCCCCTCTGAAATATTTATTTTATTCTGTTTTTTAGTATTTGTTGTTAAAGCGGCAACAGAAATACATCATCTGTGAAAATTCCAACTGTCTAGCTATCACGGTTCATGAGATACAGCCTGGTGACAGACGTACAGACGGACAGTGGTGTCTTAGTAATAGGGTCCCGTTCTTACCCTTTGGGTAAAAATTACGTCTTTTTGAGTATGTTAGTACCTCGGCAGATGGAAATTAAAACAAAGTATAGTAAGGCCACAGAAATTTAAAAAACCGATGCGTAAGATCGTTAACAGAACTACGCAAATAAATAAAATACATATTATTTAATAGGTATTGTCAAGACTGAAGACATATTGATGATTCTTCGATATTTTGGCAATATTTTGGCACAATCTATACTAATATTATAAAGAGGAAAAGTTTGTAAGTTTGTATGTAGTGGGTAATCTCTGGAACTACCAGTCGAATTTGAAAAAATATTTTTGTATTTGATAGCCCAATTCATGAGGCAGGCTAATTTACCATCACGCTATGACCCTTAGGAGCCGAGCAAAAAGAAAAAAAGTCAGAAAGAACGTTAAGCAAAAACTAAGTAATAGCGCGGGCAGGCGATGAGATGCGACGGGGTGGGTCGGGGAAACAAGAAATTTCACGCGGACGAAGTCGCGGGCAGAAGCTAGTAATTTATAAACTAGCAGAATGTCGAAGAAATGAAACAGATCGGATAGCAACAAGGTCATAAAAGTAGCGCAAAATCATTGCTAATGTGTATTCTAAATAAACCTCTGAATTTCTCAAAGCTTGTTCTTAATATATTGCTTTTCTTCTACAGGAGGACCTCCTAATCCACGGCGACAGTGTCTACGACGTCATAGACAAGCAAGACCAGCAGGCAGTCAGGACTGAGCTCTCCCGGGCGCCCACTGACGGTGAAGACCGGGTGTTCCTCTGTCGCATGAACGTCGCCAGAAATGCTAGGCGACAGATGCGGTTCGGAGATCAGAAAGTAAGTGTTGATGTGTAACTAGCTTTATTATTGGTGGATTGATTGACAGTAGGGGTGGATTCATGCGGGCCAACACCTGGCCAGGGGAGTGTGACGAAATGCGCAAGCACTCCAGCACCCCGGCTAAAGGTAGCAGCTGGACACCGTGTGGCTTTGTCAGTAAGAGTCTGACAGACTCCTCCACCCACCCCAGGGTGGTGGACATCCATGTGGATTTCCACAAGATACAAAAAAAGGAGTGTAAGATTAGTGTCGTATCTACGGTTCAAGGGTACGGTTCTCGTGTGAGACTGCACTGGCACTGCGTCCACGTGGTGCACTACCTTCCATTCCTTCTCACAGAGAGCACACCCAATTCCCAGCCGTGGAAACAGTATTGCCAGATTACGTGTCTAATAACAATAATACATTTCGTAATCAACAGGTTTTATCAAATAATACCAATTATGAAGGATCTACTTGAGATTCGTGGCTATAGAAGAAATGAGAGTGTAATATTTATACTTGTTACATAAATACCCATTTCAAGACTTTCGAATCTTTTCAGTAAACAGTGAGTTTATAAGTTAATAAATAAATATGCATCTTCTATTCACGACTCCTGTGAACTTTGAACTTTGACAGGCATGATTAACAAAAACTAAATAGAGTGCTGAAATATTAATTGACGCACTTTTAATCGTCAGTATTATGAGAGAATTCGTTTCAATCATAATCGCATAAAAATTGTAACGTCAGTCATCGCGGCGCGAGGTCGGATTTGGTAGGCTTGGTCCCACTGTAAGCGTTTGAGGTCCTTGGTCGAGCAACGTATATTGATCGCTGTAAATGTAGGAAATTTATTTGGTCCGTTCCAGCCTGTCCGTTGTCCTCCTCCAGCGAAGCCGTAAGCCGAGGTCCGTACCCCACAAAGTTTTATGCTCTGGCGGGGTCAACCTGAAATCAGGATAACCCGGTTAAGCAGCCAACAGCGTCCTTGGTTGACATGCGAGATGCTATCACACTAATAATAAAAAGGCGAAACTTTGTGAGTTGTTGTTTTTATGTTTGTTACTTCTTCACGCTCAAACGGCTGGACCAATTTTGATAAAATTTTGTATGGAGGTAGCTGACACCCTGGATTAACATATAGGCTACTTTTTATCCCGATATTCCCTTGGGATCGACATTTACGCGGGTGAAACCACGGGAATTCAATTCATACAATTAAACTACCTACCGTTATATCCATCAGAACCAACTGTTTGTTATTGTAATTTTTGATTCACTTACCGCTTTCTATAATTACTTACTTGAGTAGGTAATAGAAAAAACAAACATTCTTTTGATTCAAACTATATTGGCTCTGGCAATAAAATAATAAGAACACACATTAGACAGCTCAACTATAAAGTAATTATATCGCCTACACTAGAACCTGACCATAAAATATACACGAAATCGATGGGAGCATAATTAACAAGTTTACTTTCAAAATATTTAAGTGAATATAAAATGTACATATAAAGAGGTTATGGATGGACTGACAAATTGATAGGCTTCGATACACTCGCGTTATTACAAGTAATTGAATGCTCACGCGCATGAAAGCTTTTCGTAGTTTATGTAAATTAGACCTTATTTCGTACAAAATAGAACAACTTTTTTCGTTGGATATTTGAGTGGGTATAATATGTATGTTATTTAGATATTGGTCGTTATACAAATATTTTGAGATTATTTCGAATTAATAACTCAATATTTTACTCGTCTTCATTGGGTTGTAACACCAAAGTGGTTTATCTTCATTATTATTAACTCGTAAACCCCGGAAACCATATGAACATGATTTAAATGATTAATTTTAAAACTAATAAAAAGTAAAAATAATTTCACATTTAGCACACGTACGAATATCATCGGGGGCTTTGAAATGCGGACAGTGCAAATCTGCAGGAAGCCATCGTTCAACACCCACAGGCCTCCGTTGATGATATTTATTTCCTAATGATAGAGCCATAAGTTTTCATAAAGTCAGGCCTAGCAATATTGGTCATGTATGACATAAACTACAGCCTACACTCGTCGACACTCTCCTACATCCTAATTTACTGAGTATGCCACTTAGAATAAACAGCCAGCAGTGCAAATATGCATAATCGCTGGAGTCATCATCATAATCAGCCTATAATGTTCCCACTGCTGGGACACAGGCCTTCTCTCTTTGAGCCGTAATGCCACCACGCGGGCCCTTTGCGGGTTGGTGGATGTCACATGGTCTTCGAATTTTTTGCTTCTGGGACGTACCGGTTTCCTCACGATTCCTTTACCGTTATGAGAGCAGTAATGATGAAATAATTTTCACAAAGTAAATTGCCCGCCTGGGTTCTAACCTACGACCTAAAACTCGTAAGTCGCAGCCGTTGCTTGTTGCCGTGGGTCACCACTGCTCCCAGATCGCTGAGTGTGGCATATATTTATCTGAGTTGATCTGAGCACAAGTATGCACTTCTCCATCTAGGTATTTATTTTTATTAACCCGGTATAATGTCAAAAATAAACCACATACCTACCTCATTTACTTGAATTTGGGAAACTTAACAGAAATATCACAATACATGTATACTTAGGTGATTTTACATTAAAATGTATGTTACGCGATATTTCCGACAATATTGGATCGATTTCAAAATTAATTGAACACTAAGTATTTTCTAAGTGTTATTATAACATCATCAATATAAACTAAGTGGAAAAACTACATATTATTGAAGCTAACTCAAAAACTACCCAAGCAAAGTTAATAAAATAAATTCATTTTTTTTTATATGGGACCACCCCTGATCCATACCTTATCCTTCCAAGTACTGTTAAAGCTGACCTTAACAGCACTTGAAGGGACTTGGAGCCTTGCAAAAGCATTCATTCCCTGCGGTTTGACTCTCACATTTTTTACTATCAAAAACCAAGCCATTAACAAGAAGCGAAACCCCAACTAGATTCTAACCAAAATTAATATTTCATCTCATAACCATATCACGATCAGTTTTTATATAAAATTAATTAGATCCATTTATACCTGCTTAAATCAAAGCGGGGTTAGTAGCCTGCTTGCAAAGTAATTATATTGAGGCTATAAACCGATCTGATCAGCAGTAATCAGGGTTATCAGATGAGCTATAACGAACGTTATTTTATTGGAACCCAGTTAACACTCGTGGGACATCGTGAGAAAAGCGCCGATTCTTTTTGAAGAGCGCCAAGTTCCGGTGTAAACGGATGCCGTGTTTGTATCTAGATAGGTTGCTTTTTATAACTCTTCTATTGCCAATTTGTCAGGATTTATGTGTCCTTGCCTTTGGGAGATGACTGGAAATTAAACTCCCAGGCTAGATGTAGGTCAATGTGAGTTATCGAGACCATCGTGAGATTTTGGGTTACTTAAGGGCGTCTAATAGGTCTCTAGTTCTTCTTCGGTTCAATGGTACGACTTTAAACTTCACAAACCATAACCTAAGTATCGTCTGTATATTGCACTCGATCCACTATCAAACAGAATCATTGGCAACAATGGTGACAGACATTCTTACTGAACTCGTTGAATAGGTAATAAATATTTAATTATAACAGTATTAATCGTCATGGGCGTCTAAGACGAGCAAAAAGCATATCATAAATAAACCAAACAACCAAGTCAATACTAATGAAAATTGACAACCCAGTAACATAAACTAAGCAAAACCTCATTCAATTTAGAACATTCCCCATAATAATAATCTACCACGTGATTCTCATAACAAGATTATTTCAAATAACTCAACTTACTAGGTCTACTGCCAATACATTAACTAACTCAGAAATAAGGGTATACAGTAATAAATAAAGATTAGTCTAATCCCAACACCCACCAGCTAAGTGGTCCGATACAGTAGAGAAGTAAAACACTTGAAAATAACAAATGACAACTATCTGTGCGTACGTTGTAGGTTATTAATATGGCGCAGGCGCACGTGTCCTGAACCATTTGTAAGTTTGTAGCCAAGTGTTCGGTGTTTGATTTGCTGGTTATTGTACATTTGTCATGGGAAATTGTGTAAGTAAGCAGGAGTTAGCTAGGTTGAAAGTCATTGGTATATTTGACTTTAAGGGGTCTAACAAAAACACTGTTAAATATTTTGAGTAGGTGGTTCAAATCACTTCAGTCATCGAATTAATAGCCATTCGCCTGAACGAGTCGTGGTCACCGCAAAACAATATGATTCAATATTGTTTTGCAACTGAAATACCCAATGACTTCGTATAGGTATAGTTGAGAATCGAGCTGAATGGTGTGCAATTGCCTTTGTCCAAGAGCAATTAGAAAACTAACAAGATTCTAAGACTTTATTAAAAAAATCCTTCCGGCAATAGTAGATTATCTTCACATACATACAAATAATCGGCCTATAACGTTCCGACGTTACCCAGAAACCCGCTAAACTTAAGTGGGACTGGGCCGGACATGTCTGCCGCATGTCAGATGACAATTGGGCTAAGAGAACCACCGATTGGGTCCCACTAAACGCACGACGACATCGCGGCAGGCCAAGACGAAGTTGGCGGGACGAGCTTGACTCCTACCGTAGGGACTCGCAAAAGACAGAATTGTGTGGAAAAGGGAGAGGGAAGTCTTTGCCCTACAGTGGGACAGTACAGGCAAGTTAGATTAGATTAGATAAAGTTCCCACTGCTGGGAGACAGGCCTTCTCTTTGTGAGAGGAAGTGGGCCATAACACCGCGAGGGCCCAATGCAGGTTGGTAATTATCATCAGCGGTTTTTAGTCGAGCAAGGGAAGAGAGAGTGCATCTGTGTCTGCGCACATACTTGTGCACTATATTATCTGCCGAGCCGCAGGCTAGTCTCTGCTGAGATTGGTCGCCTTGTCCAAAATTCTGTTCTGGAGGACTGTCTTCAGCGCATGAAAATCAAGAAATAATTAAAATATCAGTCCGGTTGTATTACTAACTTACTGAGACATAATACCAAACTGTAGGTGTTCGATAACAGCTTATCCACTTCAACTGTCTCTGAGCCATGTTAGTCTGATCTAGGTCCTATTGTAGATTAATCTAGATCTATTTAAAATCTAGAGTATTTATTTAAATTGGCTGTTATATTGTTGACACGTTTTCGTATTGAGCAAAAATAGCCAATTACCGGTATTTATCACCTGAGGTGGGCTGGGTGCCACTTTCCACACAACAGGACAGTATTGTTACGTTCCACCACGATTTACGTTGTACCTACTGGTGTAGTACCTTAATGGGTGCAGTATTCGATATTGTAATATTAGAGTATGTAGGTAAGTATATTTTAACTATAGCTAAAAATAAAAAAACAAGCATATTCTAATTGGAAGGGATAAAGAACTGGCCTTCTGCATTCATATATCTAAACTAATATACAGGGTTATTAGTAAAACATTAACAACCTCTTAAGACGTCATTGTACTCATCATTATGAACAACTTTTACTATGGGAACAAATCTGAAATCGCAAAAAAACAATCAGCTGTTCCCTACATTTATAATAATAATAATATTCCACAACTATCACACAACGCCGTCTAGTCTCAAGCTAAGCAGAGCTTGTGTTATGAGTACTAGACAACTGATAAACATACTTATATATTTCTAAATACATACATATATAGATAACTGTTTTGTTTATGTTCGTATAACTCGTCAAAATGTAGGGAACAGCAGATTTTTTTGACAAATAGGTAGCCTGGGACCTGCAAAAAGAGGTAGGGTACTTTTCATCCTGGACATTTGTATTAATAAAATGAAATTTAATATACACGCAATCGGAGTCGCGGCCGCTACAGCTAGTTATCAATCAATTAATTTAGCTAACCACAAGTACCCAATGAAGCAAATCGAGGAACTAAAAGTCACAACACCAACAATTTCCGCTTAGTTTGGGCACAACCTTACGACACGTATTGAATAGTGATGTCTCAAGGATGACTAACATCTGTCGAGTCGGAAAGGCCATCCATTGAATGAAGGATTGTACAAGTAATTCCATACTTGATGAATATCATTAAAATATGCGGCGGCGTTGTATTATTTAAACTCGCAAAGGTTATGAGCAAGCCTTCAAGCATTTCCGATAAATACAGTACATTTTACCGGTTAGCTAGAAAGGCAAATTTTAATATATTTCTGAATATAGAGATACACGGCTTGTTTATTTATTAGCATAATAATGGACTTCATTTGGTGTCTCTGGTGCATTTTTGTTAAAGCCATGAATACCTACATATATGTACCTACATGGCAGTAACTTGCTCAAAAGTATACGAATACTTTACATGACTACTTTACATTCTTTTGTACCAGTTACTGACCTAACTTAATGCCATTTTTGACGGTCGTTGCGTCTAAGAATAGCTCGCCACTTCTGGGCGTCTTAAAAAGGGACTTACATATTATGTTACAGGTTGGCGGGTTGGTACCTATACTATGAGGAAAGAAAACAGTCTCTTTTCTACCTGTTAAAAAGTATAGCAAAATACTTACTGCGATCAGAAATACTTCATCTACACCTACCTAATGATTATGGCTACTTACCTTATGGCCGTTTATAGTACAGACTAAGGCAAGACCTTTGCTGCAGCAGTGGTGGGCTAATCAGTTCTGAATAAAAAATAACCGACTTCCAAAAACAAACACTACAAAGTGAAAAATAACTTTAAACTCGGAAATCGGTGTCGTTTGTTCCGCATTTTCGTTTTTTGACACGGACTTCTGAAATTAAAGTTATTTTTACAATGGGAAAAAATCAGCTGTTCCCACAGACTTATCTGTGGCTGTTCCCTACCCTTATGTTCGTATAGCTCGTCAAAATGTAGGGAACAGCTGATTTTTTTTGAGATTTCAGGTTTGCTCCCATAGTAAAAGTTGTTCATAATGATAAGTACAATGACCTCTTAAGAGGTTGTTGGTGTTTTTCCAATAACCCTGTATATAAACATCCACATTGAGAACCTCCTCCTTTTTAGAAGTCGGTTAAAAATTAATATACACCGATAACTACAAACATCGAATTACAACATTGATTAACCAAACATTCAGTTCAACTTTCCCTAGCCACATTAATTTAGCTGTCCACCAATCGGAACCCCCGCCTTATGTTACATTACACGAATTAATGTTTATTCAGCGAGACACGCCTGTAGGCATTGAAGTAGGATTGATATTTAAACCCAGAGCCTCACGCATGATGACCGTCATATTATGACGGCCGTAATGAAAATCTGCAATTTTCACCAGTATTTGACATTAAGGTGTCAAAAACGCTCTGTCTTTTAACAAATCGCACCTCCGCTCAAACGGTGTTGTAAGTCAAAATAGCAAACTTTAGAGAAAAACGACATTGCTTTTTTTTTACTTAACATTATAATGACACTAGTGCCATCTAGGGATAAATATTTAAACCATAAGCACGACATTATTCGAGATAAGATTTTGAAGTTTTCTGAAACGACTGGTGCAATAAAAGAGTTTTTTTTTTTTTGAGTTGTGACATTTGAGCGGAGGTGCGAAATGTTATAGTGCGACCGTTCACCGCTTTCTTAGGACATCAAAGCTTTAGACTTTTAAAGAGACTGATTCAATTATTTTTAGGCTTCTTTATTGTTTTATTCCATGTTTTCACGAAACTCGTTTTCATCTAGTATTTTCCTGCAATACGTTCTTACTTCGACAACTCTATTAGGGACATGCGACAATCTGGCGAAATGATTCAAAATATAGTATCCACGAGTTGTTTGACAGAATTGTAATAGCCATTGACCTATTACGAGAAATAAATACTAAAACCGTTTCACGCTTAAAACGGTTTATTTGTACCAACTTAGCCGCAAGGCTTAAGTAAATTAAGTTACTAAAATAAAATGTTACCATTTTACCTGACAGGTAACGATAACTAACTTTATTTTGACGGTTAATTCCCACTATATAACACAAATCATAAAATACAAAGTAAAAGACAGTCCCGCAGTGCAATACTAAGGAAACAAATGCAATTTCGATGATAATGAGGTACTAAATAATAGTAATTTCAAACTGAATGTTTCTTAAGAAATATATCTAATAACTAGTTATTCATTCGTTGACGTACTGGGTATAATATGAATAAATAATTGTATTGAATTATAGGCGTGAAATTACTTAGCTAATATACCTACGTGTACCTCTTTCCTATATATTTTCTTTCGTGTCTTACTCATTTCCATATCAATTTTAGATCTTGGTTGATCATAATGATCATTCTTATTTTCTTTGTGTTGCCTTAGCGTTATTATTTTTAAATCATTCCTCATTATTAGCCAGTTCAATCTATTAATTACTTTTTCGAATTAAGTGGTATCATCAGTCATCAGGCATAATTTTATGTTTACGTGCTTCCAAAATGAATATGCAATAAATAAGCCACTCTTCCTCGCTTTAAACTTGATAGTCCTGCATTCAGCCCTCATTCCTATTTATTTTGGCTTGATGCATCATTTCATCTTCTTCGACATCGACGCGCAAACTGTACCATTGAATTCAGCACATGATTCTAGAACCCGTAGCGTAGCCATTCTAGAAATACTTAGCAGGTTATGAAAAAAAAAATCTACTATTTCATAGAAACGCGGTACGCGGTCATAACGTATGGAACAGCTATTTTTTTATTTAATAATCGTCGAAAAATTTCAAGGCCGTGGGCTTCAAAATCATTTATATACTGAATCTATGGTAATAGGCTGAACCCTGTATATCTACCAACTGTCATCTCAGTATTCACCCCTCTTTGAGCCTTATTGTCATATTTCACACAATTCTTTTGTAAAGACATAAATCAACTCAGCCTATCGCAGTCCACTGCTGGACAAAGGCCTCTCCCAGGCTGCGCCACAACACCCTGTCCTCCGCCTTCCGCATCCAGTGTCCCAGGGACCTTCTATAGGTCGTCGGTCCATCTAGCTGGGGGGCGTCCGACACTACGCTTGCCGATACGCGGCTTCCACTCCGTCGTGAAAGACATGGATTGTATGAAATCAATGCTTCTGTAACAAATGTACCATGTACAGCTGAATGATCTCATTCAAGGCAATAATTTCTATAAACTTATGACTAAATTTAGACACCCACGCAGTAATGATTGTCCAGGAATCTCATTATTTTATTAAACACAATTAAATTTTATGCACAACAGGGCTCCTACACAATTAACCCTTTATATCGTGGCATAAAATACATGATTTACAGTTATTACGAATAATTTTACTACTAAGTATATAAATGGTATCCTTAAACAATCCAGTTCTAGAATCAATCGAACAAAACGCAAACAATAAAACTTCTATTTAACTAGAACAGCAAATTCAGTTAATTTCATGCGAGAGCCAATTCAAGTACTAAAGTTTGCCATTTAGCCAACCGTACTTCGGTCCGATATCCCAAGTTTAATGGTATCAGTTGATGAAGTTAAGAAGGACGGTCGCTAATGAGGTTTATCGGTGCGCTTGCGCGATGACACGGGCGATGCCTGCGTGCGCGCATTGCTACACACCGGCTTGTTAGCGACAGGTAGCTGTGCTTTGATTCAAGGAATTAACGTAGGAAATGTTAATTGATAGACGATGGATAATTTTGTATGCTAATGTTATTGGTGATGGTGAGGATGAGCGGAATGTAACTTTGTACTTAGAAGTAAGTAAGTAACAATATGTTGCTTTATGGAAGCTTTTAATTAGCTATCTAGCTGTATGGGTATTGTATTGTTACTATAATTTTATCAGTCTGATAACCTTGTATAAGGTGAATGGGTAGTGGTAGACCGCGAAATTAAAATTTTCTTACGTTTTCACTCACCTCAAATGTAAAAATAAATAAATAAGTCCTGCTGGGATCATTAGTTGATTGGTCGCTGCAGGTACCTATATTAATAGTCTCGATTCTCGAAGCATTTAAAACCATTCTTCGCTGAGTAGTAGTTCTTATTGAATCCCAAGATTATGGAAACTTCTTTCTCAAATGGTCAAATGATCAATTATTTATTTATTTATTTAGGATTTCCAAAAAATTATATACACAATACATTTTCTAAATTAGTTTCTATACTATGGGCGAAATAAAACATTAACCAAGTATTATTTTAAATAATTTAATTCCAACATTTAGTGACAATATTCACTTATTTAACAGATCCAGCGCTAGCTGTTTTGTTGGCATCATTTTCAAAAGTGATACGGGAACGTTTTCTATTTTCCACATCGAGTTCATAAACAGTTTCCTGATCACTTTCGACTGAATCCGCACTCATCAAAACGATCAACTCCTCCGCTTGCTCGGAGCTCTTACGTTTAACTTTGGCCCTCCTAAACGTTAGCTTCAGCATACGACAGAACGCAGCCAGTGTAACAAATAACATACCGCTTAACATCACACTCAATATGGAATCCATTGTTGTCCATTGTAAAACATCAAACTTCGAATCGCTGTCTTTAAACTCTTTAGGTGTAAACCCAGGTTTATCATCTTTTAAATGCGGTTCAACTTCTAACGACTCATTAACTCCTTTAGCTAACTGATGAAATACCATCTTCCCTAACCAATCAGCTAACTTAATCTTATTAAGTTGACGTAATCTATGTTCTAATATATTATGGGCTTTACCTTTTCCTTCCCAAGTTTCAACACCACTGTTCCATTTAACCAGCAGCTTCAAGCACGGTATGTTTTTCGGTATGTGGTTCACCGCTTCAGATAAAAGGTCTGGAAGATCGTAGGTCTCGAAATACAAAGAAGCAAAGAGTATTCGACATTCTGCAGCGGTCAAATTATCAGCAATGTAAACTAATTCTTTCATATTGATATCTATAGTACACTCTTTGCAAGATAACTGCAGATATAGCACAAAACATAAATATTTCATGTTCGGTTAGTATTTTAGTAGGTATTGGATAGAGATTTCAGTCTATCAAAAAGTACTCTGTGGATAGAGATCAAAATAATTATAATTTTTAACAGATGTCAGTTGTGACGTCTTTAAGTGTTATATGCCACAGAGTACTTTGATAAGACTAGTAATTATATGCTCTGTGAAGTCTATAAATTATTTTATTAGAAAAAATCCATAGATATTGGTAAAAAGGTTCAATAAGATCAAAATTGTCTGTTTCCAAACGTCGCCGCGTCGAATTTATTACAAGAGCAACAGAGGAATTTCAGTTATGTTTGAAAATTGAAATGAGGGAAGCGGGCCAGTATACGGCTTATAAATAAAAGATAAGCTAGCAACTTGTATCTATAGTATTTCATACGAACAATCCACTAGACACTGATTTATATGTAGGTATACAACACAACTTTCAATACTTGAGGTTATCTTTGAAAAACGAACGCTAAAATATAATTTACTATGCTGTTTCACAGTGAAATGAAGAGCTCTTTTTACCTGAAAAATTCGATCAGAATTTGAATAAAAATGGAGTCTATGAGACTGCCTCTGGTGTCGTGTTTCCAAATCATTAACAAATAAGATAATAGTTATGACCATGTCAAAATCAGTTTTATCATCAAAGCATATTAGCTACTTACTCCATATAATTACAATATTACAAGTAACTAAACTGCAATGTACAAAATTACAGCATTTCCCCAGAATCGCTTGTAACTATTGAACTAAATGCGTGTTGCTCAAGCGCAGCTAATGGTCGCGAGCGCACGATACCGACATACAAGTATCGACTTTACACTATCGTACCTGTAATGGACCAAATATTTCATAAACAGCTTTAATTCGCTAGTTTTATGGGCACTTGATAATCATTTAGGAACGTTAAAATATAGTCATTATAGGAACTGAAGATATAGAGAAAAATGCAAAATGACAAGACAAACTGAATGAAGACACTAAGATGTCCATACAATATTATAATATCGACGTAATCTGACGGTGGCGATTTACGTGGGGGAAAAAATAAGACCACGTAAATTGTCAACATAAAAAAATATAATAGATAAAATGTACCTATAGGGGGTAGGTAGGTTTATGGTCACAAAACTTTATTTAGATTCCCTTGGGAGTAGCACAGTATTCTCCTGGCTAAGCTTGGTGTGGCGATGACCGCAGCAGCGGTGTGTTACGCTACAGACGTTAGGTAAGGTGCCGGTCGGCGGATGTTCTCGCCAGACCCGTTGTGAACTCGACGCGGCCACGCGGGTAAAATAAGCCCGGCGTGGAGCTCGATGGTATTTGGATGGAAACCTTGGAGATGGTGAATAGGAACTTTGGACCCTGGAAATAACGTCCAGCGTGTCACAAGATGGCCTGTAGTCATCTCCGCTGATTGTGACACCAAAGCGTAAGCAAAGCGAGAACAACCAACCACCACCACAACAATCACACACCACCGCGAGCGACAACCACACACCACCTTCATTAGCGCAACAGTACATCTGTACTGGTGCGTTAATGAAGGTGGTGTGTTGTTGTCACAATCAGGACGGAATTTATAAAATGGAAGTGGGAACTGATGACTTGCACATTCTCAAGGTATGGAAAATACTTAACACAATGCTCAGAGCTGAAGGCAAATAGGTTCCGTCACACCACGTCGCTACCGTCGCATCATATATGCCAATTTACTGTTAATTCAAAAACAATTTCGGGAAATATGGATTGATACAAACCGGAAAATACAAAATCAAGGAAATACCTATCTTAACAATCTGGCTTAATTTTTATTGCCTTTATTAATGTCTATCAATAACAGATAACCGTGAATTCCATGGTCAGGTTTTTATTGGTCCAAGTTTCTATTTCGAAAAAAGATTTATAAAATGAATAGATAGAAACATTGCAATAATCGCAATAATGATATTTATAGAATCCATCGGATATCTATGACAGAATCAGAAGACAGCTTGATAGGCTTGAAGAACAGCTAGATGTCAATGAGCTAGTAGTATTCATGAAATAACTCAATGATCTATTACAAAATCGTAACAATGATATCGATTGAACTATCCAACACAACGTTGAATAGAATCATTATTGACAAAAAGAAACGTAGAATACGCTGCTAATGCTAATTTCAACCTTTTCATAGATGAATTTCCAAGTTTTTTCAACATCCATTGAGGAGTTGACGAAAATTAAAGCAATGATGAAATAAACAATATAATTTTTAGGGTTCCATACCTCAAAAGGAAAAAACGGAACCCTTATACGATCCCTTTGTTGTCCGTCTGTGTGTCTATCGAGTTGAAATTAAAAACATATACTCAGGTCTGCAGTCCCTCGCTCCGGGCGTCGGGAGCCGCGCGACGACTCCCGGCCACGGTAGGTGCGGGCCTGCGGGCGGAGAGTAATGAAATTTGGCAAGAAGCAAGGTCATGTAGCAGAAGTGAAGGAAACAATCAGTAAACCTTAAATTAGTATTGCCGATAAAAAAATACCGTGATAAACTATTTATATACCTACAAATTGTACGGAACCCTCGGTGCGAGGGTCCGACTCGCACTTGACCGGATTTTTCTTGTACCAATCCTCACAACGTTGGTTCCAGTTGTTTCCGCCATTCGCTAAATAATCTTTAAGTTACAAGTGAATCATCAATTCTCGTTCTTGTATGTTAAATGGTTACGCTCGCTTTATCTGTCAATTTGACTACTTTCTCCATCGACCTTTTACCAAAGTTTTTTAAACATTGGCACAAGGGCTATCGAAATTATTTTGTCCAGTATTGAATCTACAAGTTAATCATATCACCATTACGTGCTTGCCAAGTAGCGAAATCTCGGGAGATCTATTTCTATTTTGCTGCCAAGACCACACGACATACAATACAATTTACATAAATTGCATCTAATATTCTTGGAACAATATCTACGAGACAGTCGAACATCATCAGGCATTAAACAATACAGTTGTAATAGTCGACGATTGCAAGAAATGCGCTTAGAAATGATCAGAGACCATTATTGTGATGCGGAATAAGGTTAGTGCAGTGGAACCGATCGGTAGCGTCCGCAGCTGTATCTCGAGCGAGATTTCGTATTTTATTGTCATTTCTATAATTTTGTCAACTCATACTCTGCTTGACATAGGCGTATCCTAAACTGCTCGACCACTTCTACTTCTTTGCCGTCCGCATCTGTTTTATCCCTGCCGCCTTCTTATTATTTCTGTTGCAACACTTCACTTATGTCTTATATCATATGAAGGAGTTTATCAATTAGTAGTGGTTCCCTGTTACTGCCAAAATCCTTGGTCTATAGATTATCAGAATTTGGCGAATTATTTCTTTTAGAATTTAAATCCTCACGTGTACTTTTTGTTGTCTTCGTAAGAAAACCTGTATCATCATTATTTCCAGTATTCAGTTGATTTGTTTCTCCGTCTGTACCAGGAGAGCATACATTTTAACTAGTTGCACAAGGTTCTTTTGTCATTGTATAATGATGCTCAGCGTCTGATGTTTTGTGTATCGGAATGTGCAGCGATTACTCTTAGCACACGGATACACTGCTCTCGCAAATATTAACGCATTTACCAACATTGTCACAATGTTCAGTACCTAGGTATAGATTTGTAATTGTTAACTATACCACCTTAGATTGACCAGTCCAACTCAAGCAAAGCCTAATTATTTCGCTTCTTTATATTCAAGTTCCTGTAATTTCAATATTATGAACTATATATAAAATTAAACTCATCTTCCATTAATTGGACCCCCGTAATTGGCAAATCATTTCCACGAAAGTCCAACTTCGATTACGTGATGATACATTACATCGACAATTTAATTATCAGTCGTGCACAGTTAGTCGATTAGCATGTCAATACATGTCCAGTACATCACTAACAAAATATATTTCACAAGCAACTCTTCCACAACCTTCGATACCGGCCTTCGTAATTAAAGAAGACGATTCACAATTACCGTAGTTTATAGATGCCTCTAATTATATGTATTTGATGTTTTCTATACGGTGTGACGAAAGAAGGCTCATTCGGACAGTCATTATTGGAATTAATATACCTACGTGTTAGTTCACGGGGTTCTGCGTAATGATTGGTACTTGATTTTTAGTGTTCGTGAGAACACGTCCAAATGATATGTCTCTGTATGCGAGCTTTTTGCCTAATACCTACGCTACATGATCATTCAAAGAATTTCTTTTGTAATTGATACGAGCGCTAATGTGTATAGAATAGTGCAATTTGTAGGCAATTATTGTTAATAAAAAGTTGTGATGATTATTATTTTTTGGGTGACCTCCGACTTCGATTAATTTTTTGTTGTTGATATTAAACCGTTCCTTCCTTCTTTCGATTCTCCTTGATAGATGAACGGAACGGCGTCATTTCCAGACGGGGTGTGGCTGTTTACCGGAAATGGAGATAGATTCATGACTTTAACCATATCTAGCACAATTAGCCGATAATGTTCCAACTGCTGGGACACAGGCCTTCTCTATACTTGTGTGAGGGAGTGGGCCATAATCCACCACGCGAGTGCGGCTTGGTGGATCCTACTAACTGTATCTACGAAATAAAAATGCAAAGCTTGTACCAATATTTTGGATACTTTTGCTAAATAATTTGTTGTATTTGATCATTATATCAGCTTGTTAAGGCTGCACCGAGCGCACAGTGGCGCCCTCATCGTTTGTTTGGTTATTTCTTTTATTTTAGAATGAAAATGCAGAAAATAAGCATTTTAAGTTGTGCTCCACAAGATTAGACGTTAATATTAGTATAAACGGTAGTTTTAAATTGTTTAGTTTTATTATAATCACTAAAACGGATAATAGTGGCCACTATTTTCCGTTTTTATTCTAAAATAAAAGAAATAACCAAACAAACGATGAGGGCGCCACTGTGCGCTCGGTGCAGCCTTAACGTTCCGCAGTATTTTTTGCATTAAACCTACGCTACACTGATGTATTGGTGACCATAAGTCAATTGTATTCAGCTAACGAGAAGATTCTACGGCTGCTTGTCTTTTAGTCACTTTTTACGACACGTCTAGTTGGGGTGTAATTAATTTAATGTTCTGTCTCGTTATGTTAATTACTTTACATACCTAATATTGTACAGAAGCAAGTTTTTCTAACTGAACAGACAGCTGTGCTGCTGGGGAGTTTGTTGCGCCACTTCTTCTTCCCAGTGAAAGTACTAGGAAGTGGTGAAGGGCGGGCGTTTTGGGGGGCTTATGTAATTTTGACATTCGAAAAGTGCTGAGTCTCAGCCTAATTTGAATAAATGACTTTTGAATTGATTTGAAACTAGAATAACTATAGCATCTACTATATATTGTCCTAACTAATATTATAAATGCGAAAGTAAGTTTGTTTGTTAACTTTTTACGCCTAAACCACTGAACCGATCATCCTGAAAATTTGCATATACGTTGTCAGGTGTACAAAAACGGGCATAGGGTACCTTTCATCCCGAAAAAAGTGCTATTCCCGAGGAAAACAACAATAACGTTATTATGATAATAGATGGCGCCACGTGTCTTTCGAACGGGATCGACACTTATGCAGGAGAAACCGCGGGGCGCTGCTAGTTTTTATATAAAAAGCACTAGCAGCGCCCCACGGTTTTACCCGTATAAGTGTCGATTCCGTGGGAATATCGGGATAAAAACTATTCTATAAAGGACATAGAATAGTTTTTATCCCGGGACTCAAATTATCTCTATGTAAGTATACCAAATTTCATCTAAATCGGTTCAACGGTTTAAGCGTGAAGAAGTAACTGACAGACAGACACACTTTCGCATTTATAATATTAGTATGGATTTCACAGTACAAACATTCCAATTAGAGCAATTAGCAAGTTAAGCAAATCTTACGTAGTTACAATAAGTGAAACCATCATGCTAGTACAAGTGATTGGCCAATTAAGCTATTGCTCATAACATTACGCCATTACGCAAAAACTTGAACTATGAACCGCTTCTGAGCGAATTGGAATTATCAGGAATTAATTTTCTAAATTATAGGGTTTATGCACAGTCAATCAAAATAGAAAGTCGGAGTGCCAACTTATGCCAATATGTTTAAAATGCTATATGTCACGAGACATTATACCTTGTGTGTGAGTATACCTACGTAGTGCAGCGAAAAAAAGAAACTGTCTTCGCCATAATTATTATGATTCATAATGTTATCCTTTTATGATTCTGCCAAAGTGGCCTTTTTCGGCCCCCTGGTTGCACGTCGATGTCCCCTGTCACCCTGTATATTTAATACATACGAGTATGCAATGCACCTCTACAGAGCTAAGAGTATATACATAGAGGAGGCATACGTTCAACATAGCATTTGCAAACCAATTCTACTCTATGTACCTACAGTATATCAATGACTCCAAACTGATATATTGAAAACCTAACGCAAAAACTGGCATCCAACACAAGTTTACAGGATTATGCGCGACAAAGCCGCGAACACACCTGGCAAGGTACAGCCAAAGCAAAAACGCTTGGACATTATATCCTACTAACATAATATTCACACCAACCTCCATAGAATAAAGTCGAAGAGAACGTGGCGAGTTATTTAAATTAAGGTACTCATACAGTTTATGTGGAACAGAAACATTGAGTGTGGCGTCGTTAGGCACCGGCAGAGATGCATTTATTTATGAAATGTAAATTCATCTGATTGTAATAACAAAACCTCAGCCACTGCTCTCTATATTAAGATGTATTATTTGCATACCGTATGCTGAACGTGTGACCGCAGTATTTGTTATATTTAAGCTGCTGTAACGGGCTGGCTGAAAAGTTATGACGATTATGTGACTGTTTTGAAGGTTTTCGATTCAATTAGATCAGAGAAACCATTATGTTGGTCAAGATTTAAAATAATCTATATAATCTAACTAGCCTGTATCGTCCCACTACATGGCAAAGACATCCCTCTGCCTTTTCCACACAATTGTGTCTTATGCGGGTGTCCTTTCGGTAGGAGTCAAGCTCGTCCTGCCATCTTTGTCTCGGCCTGTGCCGCGACGACGCGGCGACGTTGTGCGTTTAGTGGAGTGGAGTGTGGAGTACCCAATCGGTGGTTCTCTTAGCCTAATTGTCATGTGCCACGCGGCAGGCAGACAATCAAATAAAAATAAAAACCATTTAAATGATTGAGTTATTTACCGTACAGGAAATAACCAATAAAATTGATTCTTTGAAAGAAAAAAAAACGGAAACCAAGACATAATATTTAATTTTAAAACCACTCAGAATCTTGACTTCGAAAAGGCAATATTTCATATTTAATTCACTAAAATTCATCAAACGTAATTATGACAAATATACGAATCACGATCTCCAGGCTAGTAATTTATCAAACACCGAACAACGTTGCGCACGACATTATCTACGTAGATACAACACACAATTAATACCTCCTACCCCGTTACCTATTATGACAACCAGTAGCAAAATACTAAAATACAATCGTCAAAAAACACATACATCGGTCAAACTTTATCACTAGGAATATCGGAACCAATCAATCAACGCTAATATAATAAAATACATGAACCGCACACGACACCGACACCGATATCGTGAGGTGGCGCGTGCGCAGACCGTTATAAAGGATAACTTAAAAAAAAAAAAGTGTGACGTAACGATTCGTGACTCCACACGGTTGAGCGTGACTCTTGTGACCACTTGCCGACGTTTGCTCTGCAGTTAATCGGTCTTGCCCTCAAAATATATAGATAAACAATAGTTAACGGTTTAGACGGTTTTTTGGCATTTTTGGAGTTCAACTTTGTGTGTTTTTATCATTTTTTACCGTTTTTAGTAAGGCAGTGCTCATTAAGTTTATTTCCATTGCCAAACAGTGATCTAAAGTTGGGTTTTTTTGTTAAACTCCTGTACATTTGCCTTCTAACGGTATGGTGAAAAAGTACAATTAACTTTTTAACTTGTAATCAGTCAAGTAATATAATTAGAAGAAGAATTAATTTTCATTATTTGTTCATCACGCAGAAGGAAAATATCTTAATTTTCGTACCTACCTTAAATATTGTTTCGCAATAAAGAAAGAAAAATAAATCTTTCGCCCAAAATACCTTTTAATTAAAACTTTTTGCTCCAGTTGCTTTCATATTAACTAAATCATCATCAATCAATCATCAATCATCATCTGCCTAGCCTTTTCCCAACTATGTTGGGGTCGGCTTCCAGTCTAACCGGATGCAGCTGAATACCAGTATTTTCATATCATCTAAGTACTACATTGAATAGATGCATCAAGAGAATTTACACCCTACACCCCACATTTACACCCTACATAAACAACCAGTTTACCAGAGGCATATTAATATGCTTACAAACAACAACAAAAGCATTCCCTTCCCATATCTACCGCTCTGTCTTTTTTCAACTTCTTAAACACAGTCTTTCTACTGCACGACATCTAACTTCAAAAGATAAAGTCAAATTCGGAAAACACAACACTATCGCATTTGACAATTCAATAACCAAATCACAAAGGCGGTTACGGCGAAAATCGGAACTAATTATCAATGAACAAAGTACGACTACTAGCGCCATTGTCAGGGGTAACATTGTAAGGCAGTGTATCGGGTCACGAGAAATCACGACAGAGCCTTATCTTGGTAGAAAGTGGTTCACTGTTGACTTCAAGAGTCGGTATGGTTCTGGTACTGATGGATTTGGTTCTACGCAACAGATAATAACTCACGATTGATTGTCCTGTACTGTTATAAACTCATATTGTTTTGGAATCAAGGGATAAGCGGAAGCGAGTTACTCTGAAGCTATAAAAAAATACCAGCCTGTTACTCTCCCACTGAAGGGCGGATTGGCGATATCAAACTTATATTCATTGTTTATATTCCAAATTTCCTCACGATGACTGCCTTCACCGACGTGAGTGATAAAAAAAAACAGTGGCACTACGGGAGTGCCGACAGAAGTGATAACAAAACACAAACAGAATACGTTGCCACTCACTGACATATCGGATATACATTAAAACCGAGTACATCCCGAGGACAGCCGAACACAGCCGAAGTGGGTATTTTTTTTCGTCTTATCAACAAAACACGCGCGGTGTCGCTTACGGTAACAGTGGCGCGAGTTCAATGGTTTTTTTCCCATCTCAAAAATGCCCAACGCGCCTAAAGAAGTTTTCACTTCAAAAAAAAGTTTATTTCGGAACAATATCACAAGACTAAGTACAACAAGTAAAACTATGACTGGAAAAGTATAAACTGTAGCGCAGATGACGTAGTAGTATGTAGTCGTTATGGGTCGTCAGAAGCCCGAAAGTCAGACAACCTGTCTTAGCAAGGAGTATCGGATTACCCAGTAACTGGGTTGTGCACGTCAGAGAGGCAGCCTCTAAATGTAAAATACTGGTATTCAGCTGCATCCGGTTAGACTGGAAGCCGACCCCAACATAGTAAGGAAGAGGCTAGGCCGATTGATATTTCAGTTCTTTTATCTTCTATCAACCATAACATCACCAACCGTAGCCCTCCAACCGCTCATACCTTACACCATACGCCGCCTTACGTTTGGGCGTATCGTCATACGCCGATAATCTCACATCACATCCGGCTAATCTACCGTCATATTTTGTTCGGTGGGCGTCGCGTTGACGTAACCAATCGGTTTACGAGCAAAGTTTTAGTTATAATCCTTTAAGTACTTGTATGTCAAATTAATTCTTTTTTTTTTTATTCTAATCTGGGAATGGGATTGAGAGCTTGCTTGAAGCGTGAAACGGGTTATTAAATGAAGCTGTGTGACGGACCTCCCGATAGATGAGTGATGCAAATGAGCTGCATGTCTAAGACAAGACAAGTGTCGCTTACTTTGTCGAGTTTGTGGTCAAAGTAATGGTAACTAGGGTGTAAACACAGTTAAAGATACACCTAGTTAACGCAAGAGCAACTACTTCGCGTGCCAAAAACCGCACCAGCTTCTACAAAAATCGTAAGCCCAGTTTCGCGCTCAGTCCTGTGTACTGCAGTGCGATTCTGTAACCATCTCACCGTGAACACTTATGTGAAGTGAGCGTGGAGTCAGCTGTCAATAGTGTAAATTCCTAGCAAAACAAACTCACTTCACCTAAGTTTTCACGGTGAGATTTTACAGAATCGACCGGCTGCTGTCTGGGTGAGCATGAGCGCTGGCGCTAGGCCCGGGGGTGGCGCAAGACGGGTGCGGCGGCGCGCGGCAGTCTTTGAATCGGGTTGATTTTCCCATCACTAAATAGTGCTTGTGACGTCATAGTAGGTAGTCAAAAAATGGCACGCTTGATTTTCATACAGACCATGATACTTGTGTTATTTAGGTCTATCTATATCTGTAAGTGTGAACCAATACGTTGTTTAAAATCTGGGGAGGTTTACATGAACTGAAACGTAGTTCAAAAAGAATAATGCTTCTTCTATTTGTTGAGTTTGTACACACAGCTCCATTAAGTAGTTACCCCCCCAAAAGACATGTGCGTTCAAATCAGTGATAGGCCCAAGTAGGTTTTTGTATTTTGCAAAAACATTTTATTTTAAATAATGTATTGTTTTAGTGAATAAATAAGTTTAAGTAAGTATTTTTTTTTTATTCTGTTTTTATTAGTGTTTTTTTTTCAATAAAACAATACTTTTGCGACGACAAGCAACAATAATAGGGTTAACATTTACGACAACTTATTCATCGTCTAAATAGACTTGAGGTTTCAAGACCGCTTACCGTGCATAAGATTGGAAGTTCAAATCCTATATAGGCACGAAATGTGCTTTTTGATCATTATATAATTTTGATATATTTTTCTATTTTGTTTTAAGTAGTAATTATTTATAAAGAATTAAAAAATCAAGAAAAATAAAATACTTTATTAATCATTTAATAATATTTATTATTGCTATTATTTAACAAAACTATGATCTTATTTTACAACAAACAGAACAACTATTTTAGTTTTTATAAAATCAGATATCATTTAAAAAAATAATTGATAAATAGTAGTCGTTTACTCTTTGCCGTTTTAAGTGAACGTATACAAAGTTCTTACTTGAAGGTATGGATTAATTTTATAAAGACAACGTAAGTAAGTAAAATTAATGGATACCCTCAAATTATAACATCTTTCGATTAGACAGGGACCTAAAGATATAATGACTCAGCCGATAGTAGATAACAATTTCATCGCAATTCATATGGGCTCGCTGGCTAATTCGTCAAACTGCCGGTATGAGTATGACGACGTTCGGTGATGCGATGGTTCGAATCCGAGTCAACACAATGGACTCTTTTTGAAGTATTCTTTAGATTATTCGTAAGGAATTCAATGTTGTAGCAGTGTAACATTTTAAAACTTGAGGGGTTAGGACATAGTGACGCTTTCTGTACATTGCTTATACCGATACTCACTGGTTGGTCAATCAAACCACCCTTGAATTCATGGGCTGACTGTGCCATATTATTCTGTACTAGTTTTTCTCTCTGTCAATCAATATTCCATCTGAATCGTAAGCCCGAGTTTCAACATTCTCAGTCGTAAGATTTATCGCATCTTATTCCTACGTAGATTCTCATAAAACAATATTCTTCATAAACCAAGGTATTTCTTACACAATTAGCATAGCAGTAATTCAAAATTGCATTCAGAAATAATGTTGTCATACAATACCGAGCTCTATTTAAGACCATGATACAATCTGACCTACAGCGGCAGACATCATTTAAATATATCTTGTTAAGTAGATTAAAGTTTTTACGCAACGATACAATGATATTTTGTATCTACTTATTGTTTCCTGGCGTATTCATAGTAGAGTTGTGACGTTTCAGGTTACAATAATAGTAAAAAACTGGCAGACTGCCCCGGCTTCGCCCGGGTAGATATTGGTATTTAACAAAAATAAGATATAAGGATTTTTCGACGTTACTATTGCATATTTTACATTACCGAAGTTTTCATACGGATCCCTAACTTTTTTTTTTAATATTCTATACCTATGTGTTTATCAGGGATAATGTATGATTCTAATGGCGAAAGAATTTTTTAAATCGGTCCTGTAGTTTCGGAGCCAATTCAAACAAACAAACAAATCTTTCCTCTTTATAATATTAGTGTAGATATAACTAATAAAACAAAAGGTTACCATTGGCGATCTACTCAAATGGACATAATTATAAGGCTTATTAAGTGAAATATAACGGTGAAGGAAAACATAGTGAGGAAACCGGCATGTCCTAAAACCAAAAATTCGAAGACATGTGACATCTGCCAACCCGCACTGGGCCCGCGTGGTGGATTACAGCCCTCTCCCTCTCACAGAGAGGAGGCCTGTGTCCCAGCAGTGGAAACATTATAGGCTGATTAAGATAAGTGCAATGTTATGAATAAGAAGAATTAATTATTTTAATCAGCACCATTCATGATACAATCTCAGCGGCCATACATAGAAACCTGATGCAATTTTCATTTCTCTAATACAACTTTGTCCAACCATAAATCGCCACCTTTAGTACTACAAAGTTAAGAGAATCTAATATTAATCTCCGCAGACGTTACTCAAATACAACTCCACAAGTCCTTTCCAAATCAATTAAAAGTTAAAACCAAAACCATTAATCACAACCACACACGGCGCACCGAATCTCCTAAACAAAATCGATACTATGAATACGATAGTTCAATACACAATAAAATATCGTTCAAGGTTGTTCGAATCCGGATCGAAGATCGCGTCAGTGAGCGGCTGAACTGTGAACTATTGTATGGAACCTATGCCATTGTAGTTAAAAGTTTAAAGAATGTCAAAGTACCACGCCCTACTAGTGAACGGGTCATAGTGTGTCGGTAAAAAGCTTTTTAAAGGCCTTGATGTAACACGATAGTGATAGTGATATGGTTTTGTTTAGATGTGCGTGTGAGGAGCTTGGATTAACACGTGTCATATGTCGATTTCAGATTGGATATGACTTCAAATTAAGGGTATACAAAAATTATTTTATACCAGCAAAGATACGTCTTCATCATCCAGTTGAATACCAGTATTTTACATGACGGAACTGCATATCTGACCTCTACAACTCAGTTACTGGGTAATGCGATACGGCGATACCCCTTCCTTCCTTCCTTCCCTTCCTTTCTTAGGTAAAAATACGTATTCTACATAGATATTAGACTTCGTCGAAAATCTCGTGCTGAAACGCTGTACATCTTTTTAACTTCCCCCTTCACTTTTAGATGTTCCTTCAGACCGCAATTGATTGTATCGACACACGATTGGTTGCAGTCGTATTGATATTTTACGAGTATTTATTAAATATATGTTTTATCGTCACTTTTATATGAATTGGTATCGAAATAGAACCTTGAACATAAACTTTATTGAGAAAAGTTAATTTATTTCAAAGTTCTCTACATTTCGCATTTTCCATATGACACTTGAATCAAACATTTTCTTTTTCTTTGTCGTACCTATCGATGATTTCCAATTATATGAGTTTTGACTAGAATCAATTCAAACATCTAATCAAAACTTTTTTCTTTTCTAGGTAATACTAGTCCGTGGCCACTACGTGTCTTACCTGCCACTGTGTAGCCGCAACGAGCCAGTGTTCCTCGCGGTGTGCACGCCACTGGCCATGCCCGAGACGCGCGAGTGCGTGGTTCACGGCGCCACCAACGTGTTCACCACCGTGCACGCCATGGACATGAAGATACTGCATATTGATACCAAGTAAGTTGACTAAAATATGTGAAAAACGTCAGACGGTTCTTGAGCATTCCGCCTAACAAACTACTCCGCTATTGGTCTTAGGAAACCCTCTCACTAACTACGGTCACCAAAACGCTAGCCCAACTTAGTGATTTAATACTTTTGGGAATAAATCTCGTAGTAGCAGTACTTATAGCTTTGCTTTTTATTTTGCCAAAACATTACCATTGACAAGCCAAGAGCTGCCTTCCAAACACGCGATCTAGATTTACATGAACTACAACCAACAAACACCCTACTGGTTCAAGGCTCCTGCACACAATAAACAATACACTATGTGTAACTGTCACAGGACCGGAGTCCATCAAAGGCTGAAATGTATGACAACATCTCTATTGAGCTTGCTTCATATTCATGCATGTCGTCAGTTCGTCACCAGCATTCAATGGCACGAAATAATAAGACGAGTTGAAATATATGCAATGGTAAAGAGATGAGTCGCACTCGACATTCAAGTACAAATAATCTGACGTTTTTTATGCAGCTGTCGGCTTGAAATGTGGAATTTATACGTAGAGAATAATGTTGTTGAAAGGGTGTTGCTTTTGTAATGGGGAATGTCAATGATATAGACTTCAGTAGTCTTATTTCCATTTGCTGCGGAATTAATGCATTTTAGATCGTAATTTGTTTTATTATTTGCGTTATCAGAATCAATGATACGATATACAATATACAAATCAATAAAATGGTCCGATATTTATTTAATAGTATAAAAGTTAGGTGTGTTGAAACTGTTTGCACTTTTCGTCACTTATCCCTAAAGGCTCATTAGAAAATCAACGTCATGGCGTTAATGCTGAAATTAACCTTTTTGGCTTTTATCACTTGTATATTGTGTTTCACGAACTGTATCCAAATAAACGTTATTCTATATTCTTTCGATATATGCATACGCTTATCTCGAAGGAACCTTCGTTTTCTGTTCAATTGTATTCCCACGTTAGATATTTCTGGCTACTTAGCTATCCTTATAAGTATCCAACCCAACCAATAACAACATAATTAATGTCTAATTTATTCAAATGCTCAAGCCATCGGGCCTTTCATTGCACTATATTTCCGTGTCTGGTGTAGAAATGTAAACACGGCTGTCACCTGCTCGGAAACGGACAGACTTTGCATACAATGACAAAGTTACAAGCTCCCGTGAAACTCTGTATTAGAGCGGCAGACACACTGGTTTATCTTTGAGATCTTAGGCTAGCTTTCAGAAGTATTTTGAGTACCTATAGAAAATCCTAAGCATTTTCTTTATGAAAAATCAAAAGTACGCTAAGCATAAGCATAAAGTAAGCTTAAGCATAATCAGTCTATAACGTTCCCACAGCTGGGACACAGGCCTCCTCTCTATGAGAGTGTATTATATAGTGCTAAAAAAAGAAAGGAAACTGCTATTTCATTTAAAAAGACTGCACCAGACATACCAGTACAAGTGAATTCACTACATATTATACATTACATATCAATCTATGGATATTCTACAAGTAATGCTGCCGTCAATGATACTGATGATGGCATTATCACAAAAATTTTAAATGTATGGAGATATATTAAGTAACATTTTATTTAAACAATAGCAGCGACCCGCGGTTTCACCCGCGTAAGTTTCGATCCCGTGGGAATATCGAGATAAACAGTATCCTATGTGTTAATCCAGAAAATGGTCTATCTTTGTGCCAATTTTCATCCAAATCTGTTCAACGGTTTACGCGTGATTGAGTTACAAACATCCACCATTTTCACAAACTTTCACATTTATAATATTAGTAGGATATAAGTAGAGAGGTGCATTCATATGTATGTGAAATTTTGTAAGTAAAAATGATAGAGAGTGACTGGGACATCGAAATGCAACCTGTTCTGTCGGCTTTTCGTCGGTTATAAAAAAAATAGGCTGTTCCATAAATTTTGACCGCGTAGGTATTGAACTTTTCTATGAAACAGCAGATTTTTTTTGGTAACAACGTAACATTTTTAATCTAGGGGGTGTTTGCGCGTCGATGTCCCTAAAACCCTGTATACTTAACTTTTAACCAAATTATCTTCAAATGAATCTAGTAGTCGCATTTTAAAATTAAATCGGAGAACGATTTGGTTGTTAAACGAGAATAATAACATCTGTAAACCCATCAAATAAATATTATTATGAACAATATTAATATTTATTATTGTTACCACTTTATTTGTAATGAACATTTCCAATAACTTAACTTGATTTAAACATAAAATGCAAACGGATTTAAGATAAATGATGCCAAGTATGACGCCATACAGACTCCCTATTAATTAACAGACAAGTCTGTACGTTTTGAACAAGTCGTTTATAATCATAGATTATTTCAAAGCTAATACACACGAAGTTTGTAAACCTGGATGAGATACACACAGACCAGGGAAGCATAGTACAAGAACATGGAACAAGGATGGTGATGACTCGGGAAGAAATTGTTAAAGACTGCGGTTTAGCTCAAGCTCAAAACACTTATAAGGTTAAATATAAGATGATTGATAATGATAAATTAGAAATTAATTATTTTTATGACGTCACGCTGAAGTATTTGCACGAAGGCTGCTCTGACGTTCATGTTCGGGGTCACCAGTATAGAGGTAAGAGGCACAGGGTGTAAAGTTCATTCATCCTCCATAGAAAAGGGAGGATCCTCCGACCAAACTGGTGTCATGTCTGGCAGGCAACTGCCCGATGATTTATGTCGGGCCGTTGACTAAGATTATATGCTAGTTCCGCGGTAAACTCTGCTTGCGAGATGCAGGATTTTGCGTGTCGTCAGTATTACGCGTAGTTCGCATGTGGCGTTGTAGATACCGCTACAAATTAGAAATGATGATGATGGTTTAGAAATGTTGGGCTGAAGATACTCCTAACTAAGCTGCCGAAAACTTTACGGATTTGTTAGTACATAAATTAAGATGTCCTGAAAGCTGCAGGCCTCCGCAAACTCATGCCAATGTCATGCAAATACCCGTGTCATAGTTAAACCTGCTGAGAAAGAGCAACGTTTGCCTTACAGTCACATTAAATACTGCAAAGGTGATTTCGGAGCCCTTTCTTTCGTATAATAATATGTTAACGATAAATTACGGGTAAAGTTTAAGTTAGGAAATAGTCCAAATACGACACGTCTCAGAAAACGAAAAAGGACAAAAGTTTTTTATGAAAATAAATTGGACTGTGGGACAACCGACCTCAATAATTAAAATCAAAAGTCATTTATCCAAACTATAATAGGCTGAGAATCAACACTTTTCGAACGTAAAAGTTACATAAGACAGTCCCTCTTCCCAGTGCTTTAGCTGGGAAGAAAAAGTGGCGCAACAAACTCCCCAGCAGCACAGTTGCAGCGCAGCAGTTCAGTTGTAGAAAAACTTGATTCTATACAATAGTTTGCAAAGTAATTAACATAAAGAATCACAATACATTCAATTAAATGTAGATACTATGCATCTAACCACATTCTGGGATATATCTGTGAGTTAGCCGATG
This sequence comes from Oligia fasciuncula, assembly GCA_963082905.1. Lineage (NCBI taxonomy): Eukaryota > Metazoa > Arthropoda > Insecta > Lepidoptera > Noctuidae > Oligia > Oligia fasciuncula. The sequence continues at coordinate 11,502,171 of OY720407.1, forward strand.
CAGCGACGACCCGAATCGTCACCAGTGAAGCCCTACCTTATAATGATCTATGATTTATATGTTAAGCGGATCACGCACGACCATATGTCACATAGCCTATAATGTTCTATTGCATCTGGTGGTCGTAAACATTATTGTTCTGCCTTTAGCGACAGTGTGCGCTTTTCAATGAGCCTCTACGTCATAGAGATGCAAATATTCACTTGTTTAGTTATGAGTTGTTGCCGTACGCTTAGCGGGTGATTTTAATATTGATTATTAATATAATAATGATGTGAAGTTTCTTGGATTTATGTGTTGGACTGTGGACTTGACTTCTGGTTGTGTTATTAATGCTAGTTTAATTTGAAATAGTAATTACTGGTTAATTACTTGGAATGTTTCCGTGTCTAATATCCGAATTGACCAATGACCTGCAGGCCTTAATATGATCTTCCTTGGCAAGCTGTTGTTTTTTTTAAATATTATTTTGATGGTCAAACACTACTCGAGAAAAAATAGTAGCAGACTTGATATTCTTATTTCAAATTCAGGAGTGGACTTATTCGTGGATCTTTGACAGACGTTACGGGTAGTCAGAAGCCCAAAGTCTGACAACCAGTCTTACCAAGGGGTATGGTACGGAACTACGGACGGGCGATGCGATGTTATAGGTTATATTTTATGTTATTAGTCTACTCCTGATCTTATCTTATCTAATCATCATCATCTGCCTAGCCTTTTCCCAACTGTGTTGGGGTCGGCTTCCAGCCTAACCGGTTGCAGCTGAATACCAGTATTTTACATGGAGCGACTGCCTATATGACCTCCAAAACCCAGTTACTGGGTAATACGATACCCCTTGGTAAGACTGGTTGTCAGACTTTCGGACTTCTGACTGCCCATAACGACTATATTAGTATTAGTATAGATTTGATTAATCGACTTGTTAAATCTTCTCAAAATAGGTAGTTACCAAAAAACCCGTTCTGTCCTTATACGTCCTCACATGCAACAATAAATACATTTTAAATTATTTGATTGATTGTTTATACATGTAAAGGCGGCAGTTGCCTTGAATATTATTATATTGTAGTTTAATCCCGATCAAATATCAATAGGTTCTACGAAATGAACTCTTAAATGATTGAACAGTAAATTATATAATTATTTATCATTCATTGGAAATCTACTGCAGTTAAAGGTTAAGAGTCACTAAAACTTAGGTGAAGTGAGTTTGTTTTTGCTAGGAATTGGGGGGGTGAGAGGTGCAAGGGTGGACGGAGAGACGTAAGCTCGGGTACGGAGAGACGTAAGCGCGCACGCACCGCACCGCGGTTCGTGAGCTTGTCCCGAGGCGAGGCGATTACGTTACGATTCCGATTAGTGTGCGTTGCAATAAGGAGTTTCATACAAAGAATACTGAACGACTCGAGTTGATACGGTGCCGATCCCTTTCCGGTTTGAACCGTGTGCTATGACCTTAAAAGGTAAAATTGGAGCAAACAACAACAGGAACCGTAGCTTGTAGGAGCAGCGATGGCCCAGTGCTAACGGCCGAGACTTACGAGTTGTAAGTCGTGGGTTCGAACCCAGACCGGCAGCGCTTTACTTTGTGTAAGTTATTTCTTCACTACTGCTCTCAAAACGGTGATGGATAACATCCTGAGGAAACCGGCATGTCCCAGAATAAAAAAATGATGTTGATAGAGTAAGCTTATACGAAACACATGGGGAAAAAATAAAGAGTCTTTTCATAAAAAGAACCACAAACCTCAAGCAACTGACAGACAGTATATTGTTATTGAGAGCAATCACTTCAAACCAATCTACAAACTTTTACTTTCGTGATAGATAATAATATTAATGCAAATCAAAAAGCTATTTATTCCTAATTATGCTACTATCAAAATATTGTATCTGTTACCGTTTTCAAAAATGACAGTCACAAATTCGTATTTAGATAAATATAATGAGTTGTTATTACCACTGTAGACTATTGCCAATGACCCACTTTATGAGAAGAAAACTCAGCGTTTAATAGCAAGATAAATGCAAATATTAACGTTATATCGATTACAATTTCTTTATCAGCTTATCAAATAATTGTTAACTCTTATTGTGTTGCAGTAAGGTCGATATTATTTGAATAAAGATAATTGAACAGTTTAACTAAAGACAGTTAACAATCCACTTGGGATTTTGAAGAGATTTGTGTTGGTAAAGAAAACAAATTGTTATGTGTATGAGCCAATCGCTACTGTTGATTTTAGTATGGTTAAGGTCAAGTTTAAAGACCTAAAAGAAACATAATGAATTATAAGTATAGGCTTTGACTTTATATTTTTGTATTTTCTTTTCACTTTATTTTTTGTTTTATTTTAATGTGATTCTTGTTTGTTTTTGTTATTTTTCAATGGCATACCAGCCGGTCGATTCTGTAAAAATCTCACCGTGAAAACTTAGGTTAAAACTATTGACAGCTCACTCCACGCTCACTTCACCTATGTGATCACGGTGAGATGGTTACAGGTTATCATGAATGCTTAAAAGGTGATCTCCAACTCATTATGTGTTTCATTGTATGTAATTGCAATAAACATTTTTATTTTTTTATTTATTTGACAGATTTTAGCAAGAGACTTCATAAGCTTTATGGCTTGTGACGTCCACGAACCCGCACTGGACTACGGCCGACTCCCTCTCACAGAGAGGAGGCCTGTGTCCCAGCAGTGGGAACATTATAAGCTAATTATGCATAAGGCTCCCTAAAATAGATCCATCATCTGCAATGGTATATTGCTAGGGAGCAACATAACATATAGATAGAACTATTTAAAGTATATGTCACCATCACCTTTATAAATAAGCTTGGAATTTCACCCATAGTTCATATGATAACGAACCACAAAGACCACGTTTGAAACAACTACCTAATAGATTAACAGCCCTAAAACAATTAAAAAACACAACAAACAGATAGGTACCTAAAATTACCAAATCAAGAACGATTAAAAGTAAAATGAATATGAACTTGAAATGTTTGTATTTCAAGTTCATATTCATTTTACAATCAGTTGGGGTCATCTCAACCATCAATCATTTATTATTATTATTTTTATTTAATTCTGACACAGTGATCCATATTTATGTTTAACCAAAGATTAAAATACATGCCATAATAATACTATTAAAACTAAAAATAAAATTAAATAACTGAAATATATAAAATCAAATTGTAAATTTAGGCCTTGAACAAATAGGTACAATACTTCGTTCGATAGTATTATCTAATGTTTGCATAACAGCCAGAAACACTGGTCTGATTTCTTATTAATTATTGTCTGTGGTTTTAGACTTTAGTCTCTGAATTTTTGCCTTGAAACTAAGCTAGTTTTAATAAGATGATTTATAGGGGTCCGTACCCAAAGGGTACCAACGGGACCCTAGTACTAAGGCTCCGAGGGTCGGACCATCCGTCCGTCTGTCACAGGGCTGTATCTTTTGAACCGTAATAGGAAGACGATTGAAATTTTCACAGAGTGTGTTGCCGCTATAATAACAAATAATAATAAAATGAAGTGGGACTGAGCGGGTCACACTTATATGATGCATCCAGACAGATGGGCCAACGTCGTCACACGGTGATGGGTGCCTGAAGACGGGCGTCGCCACCGAGGCATGCCTATGAAACGCTGGTGTGACGATTTAGACTCGTTCCTAACCGACTGGACGGAGAAGGCACAGCATAAGGATATGTGGAAAAAAATGGGGAGGCCTTTGCCCAGCAGTGGGACCGAACAGGCTAACGGAAAAAATAAAATTAAGGGTCATACAAGAAACGCGTCAAATGAAATATGTAGGTAGTGGTCGTACGAAACCCTTCGTGTGCGAGACCGCCTCGCACTTGGCCGCTTTTAATTGAACTAAATCCAATTTGATGTTTACGAAACTCTACGTTAATTACTTAGTATTGATTTATTTTTACCTCATTAGTTATATTACACATTTTATGATATTCAATTAGGAAATTGACAACTGAATTATTAAAAGGAATCTGGAAATCATGCAATAGAGCATATAAATTAGTGTAATTAATTAAGTTATCGCAATCATTCCTTAGATTCTCATACACTCATCTTACACGTGAATTTGCGTAATACGGAGATCCGGGTGCAGGCATGACTTGGTGTCTCACCCAGGCCCCTCTTTTCCATTGGGCAATCTGGGCAAATGCCCAGGGCTCCGCGATCTTCGGGCCTGCTCTCATAAAAAACATTTTTAGCAGCCGCCGTTCCATTCTACTCAATTATTAGTGCCCGATTCAATGACAAAATAAGAGATTTGTAGTGCGATTTACAATAAATCTCTAGCCCCCCAGTTATGAAATGTTAGTATGTTTATCTTATTGTCTCTTATCTACACAGGGGCCCTGTGATCCTTACGTGCACAGGGCCTCCAATAGGTTAAAGACGGCCCTGGTCTCACTTACGTCTAGCAGTGGACTGAAGGTGGCTTGGATATCATCAAGTCCGTTTGTTCCCGGTGTGCCTACTCCTAAAAAGAACAAGAAGGACGTTTAGTTTACTCATTGGTCATGACTACTCAGCGTAACGGTAAATCCGAAGCAAGATCTGAAAGCAAAAGCTAAAATAATTTTGCATGTGGAACTGGTAAACTATAATACACCTCCAAGATGCACAGACTTCTAAGGAGGTATGGCAAAATTTACGAAATGCATTTGTGGGTCACTCCGAGATTTGATAGTACCTATCAATGACTAAACTAAACGTAATTTACATAAACAGGGTACGCGGATGTTCACATTGCCCGTCGTGTTTTAAAAAAGGTTCATTCGGTCACTCATATCAGCATTCCAATGGGTTTCATTTTGACAGTTCAACAACATTCATTGCGTTATTTACGTTGTTGAGCAGACAATATTTTCGAACACATGAAGCAATGGATTAGCAATATCCTTCAAAATGATTCAGATTGAGATTGATAGTGTGTTACGCAATTAGGCTGCCGGTAACCTATACCTACAGATAACGCTGTAGAAAGAGGACCCCAGAATAAAATACTATATTGAATCCAATACTAATTACATTTCTTCTGTTTGTCCAGTAGTGAATGGCATCTTGGCTGGGAGAAAAGTTCGCTGCACGGCGTGAGCTGGTACCATCTGCTACATCCTGACTGCTGTAAGGAGGCGCAGAGCAAACATCGGTTAAGTAAGTATTCTTTCAAAGCATTAGTTACGTTTATAGCAGTGTATGAACTCCTCCCTCGTAACAGACCTCTGTGGTATACTGTCACTAACGTGGCAGCATGACAGGTTGACACTTAGGGTAAAAACAAAAGAAAAAGCGGATCAAACCGGAATGAGAAAGTTTATAGTGGATAAGACAGAGATTAAAACAGAAGAAGAACTAGCAGGGGATTGAGGAGGGGGTGGAGGAGGGTTCAGAAGATCAGACCGGTATAACCACCACCACCTGTGGGTCGAGGTAGCGAGTTAAACCACGACCGCGAGGTATCGCAGCAAGGATCAGCATCTTCGACATGTTCGAGCGTGCCAAGAGGTCCCGACATGGGCACGTTGTGTTATGAAATGGGTGCCAAAATATAAAAGTTTAACCCTCAATGGACGCCTTATCAATAACCTGACCCACCCAGACCACAAGTTCTATATTTTTTTATTGCACACCACAAAACCACAATTTAAAAGCAACAAAAGCTTCGTGTAACCTTTTCTCTAAACGGTAGCTGTTCGCTTTCTGTCTGAATAGATCCAGCTGAATATTAAAATGTTACATATAAAGTAACTGCCATCTGACCTCAACAGACCACAATCTTGGGCAATGCAGATATTTGCTAAGGTTAGACTAGTTGTCAGACAGTCAGGGTTCCTGACTATTTATTTTTTTAAATTACTACCATTTTTGTAGATATTTGTAAAACAATAACGACAACATGCTTATCAAAGTACAGAAGGGACTCAATATTTAATAAATGGTCGCCTATCCACGAACTGACTACGGCACGTGCAGTTTAACTTGCAGCATTTCATGAATACATCATACCTGTCGACACGAGAGAAGTGTATGAAAGAAAGTTTTAGAAAAAAATCAAGAACACAAAAGCCAATAGAAACCTTACTCTAGATACACATAGTGCTCCTAACGTAATTCCATAACATCAACTCGTGCGCCGGCTGAACCCGTCAATCTCGCAGTAAACTGCACGCTTTAATAGATCTCTAAACGACCGCGCATGCGTCCATTGTTTGTGATTAATGATGTAGGATCTTAGTGTCCCGGTGGACGAAAAGCGTGGGAACTTTTATTGTTTATGAAACAATTAAGAAGTTGGGCTTAATTTTTTTGGCATTTTTTTTTGCAAATGATGTCTCTGTACAATGTACAATAATAGCTTTTGCCCGCGGCTGCAAAAGCATGGATGCTGGAAATTATCCCACAGGAACATACTACCGGAATAAAAAGTATTATTTTGTCCTAACTCAAGTCATGGTCTACCGTATGCCAAACATCGAAATCCGTTTGGCGAAATAAGGTAAAAGACAGACCGAGTTTATTTCGAATTTATAATATTACTAGCTTCCGCTCGCGGCTTCGCCCGCGAGGTATGTCGATAAAAAGTATCCTATGTCCTTCCCCGGGATGCAATCTACCTCTCTGCAAAATTTTATCAAAATCTGTTCACTGGTTTAGGCGTGAAAATGTAACATACAGACAGACAGACAGAGTTACTTTCTAATTTATAATATTAGTATGGATAGTATATACCTTACCTATATATACATATATAAATTATGTATGTACTGCGTTTAAAAAATTACTTCAAGCAACAAATAACTATTAGCTTTACATATATCTAAGTATAAACCTTTTAACCGCTTGGCTAAATATCAATTGCCTTGGTTAAATAGTAATTGCCTCGAACGCGGCTACAAATCGATAAATAATACCTACAATAAATAAGAAGGAGCAAACGTTGAATAGAACTAAAAAATCATGTATCTTCTCTGTCGCAGAAATACGACATGAGCGGTAGGAGCACGGAAATATATGGTGTCGCACAAATGCGACACACGAGGTTAAAGGGTTAACAGGAAGTCGTCTTCCATCGTTGCCTGCCCGTAGATCGAGATCGAGAACGCACAAAGCAAAAACAGCGCTCCTGAATGATCATACCTACTTGATGATGTTGAGACAACAACAGCTCACGCAATATACACCAAACATTTAGGTAGACACTAGCAAAACCAATGTTGCAAAAAGATGACAATCGAATATCGGGCACATCGCGTGCGATCGCTTGATAACCTACGACAACACAAAAACGTTTAACGCAAACTTATCTGCGTCTACACACGTTAGAGAAAGTCGACGACTTGACGCGACAGCGACGTGACGATCGTGTGTGAACCTTCCCTTACGTGAGCGATTATATCGACTAAATCGAGCACTCGACTAAATATTACTAACCGAATCCCAACCCTATCTCCACAATATAATGTTCCGTTTTCAAAATCTTGCTCAAAACTCGTGACTTCGCGCTTGACGCAAACTTGGTAAATCCGAAATTGGAACACTTTCGGAGGATTCGCGCTAAGATGTTCATAAGTCAAATGTCAGGCAAATAGTGGTACGGCAATAAACTATCGACGAATAATGAAATAACTCATGTACAAGTTATGGTGATGCAAATAGCCCATAAAATCATATTCTGGACACGGATAGCATCCAACGACTGTTTGAATATTATGTTAATGAAAATAGTAATTTAGTATAAAAATATGTAGATTTCCACTAACATTAGAATTCAAACTGAAACCGATCAAACGTTCAAAACATCAGTCGACTGAAATACGGAGCTCATAACTTACGTGTCGAACATTTAATCTAAATCTACGCCTATTTCTAGTTAGAATGAGAATTAATTACTACAATTTACATTCATATCATTATGTCATTCGTTAAGGTGCGCGTAGGCAGAGCTCTGAATACAGCTCGCAAATCAAACCCACTTTAGCCAAACACCGGTATGTACTTGGGAATAAACATACTGGCAGTTTGCCGACCTACAATCGCAGCAGTCGTCAATCTCTTCCTCTAAAACCAACAGTCGAGATTGCACAAATGATCGGCTGGCATTAACCCTCATTACTCTCCTACAAACGTACATTCTTACTTCGAAATATGAAATAATTCAGCTGTCACATGGACATAAGACATATATTCGAATGACGGATTCGATTTACGAACTTTGTAGAATCGGAATCGTACTTGGCAATGCATCGTAGTCGAGTCATCATTCGAATGATTCGATAATCGGTAATGACAAGGACGGTTCTCTGCTTGTGCGGTGACCTTTGGAAATTATATTGGGTTTGCTTTAGCGGTAACTGCTTTTTGATTGCGTTTTATTATTAGTTTTTGTTATTGATATCTACTTCAAATAGTATTGTTGCTTTGTCAGTACTTACCTATTCATTTTTGTAAGTGTGGGTACCAACATCAATGTAGTTTTTGTACCTAAAAACCTGCTAGATTTTTTCTTGAGTTTAAGTTTAAAATCTATGTTTACCTGGATCTTTGCTACTATTGTTTAACTGTCTGAACATATATTTTACTGTAGGCACCAATATAGTAAATCATAACAAACAAACAGTGGCTGTTTAATTGAAACCGTAATGACCTATGATTTACAGCTTTGTCAAGAATACATCAATTGCTTGCTTAACTACCTCAAAAGACCAGTTCATATGTTTTACGAGGAATTTAGAATGCTTTATATCTATTAATATCTCTTCATCAAACGTTTATTACAACGGGTTATTGTTATTTTATATAAAACATAAGGCGTCGTTTAGCACTGTCTATATATGTAGGTAGGTACTGTAGAGGCTGGTTCTGTAATCTGACCTTAAAGTAATACAGGCTGGTAATATTTGTTGATGGAAACATTCGAAAGTTGAGACGTATGTCAAATAATAGAATATGAAACAACGCAAAAATAGTGTTGGATAATAAAGGTAATCTCACAATGCAACTCATAGAGAGGAAGCCTGGCCCAGCAGTGGGAACATTATAGGTTGATTATGCTAAGGGTCAGTTCACACCGAGACGCGACGCGACGCGCAGTTTTCAAGATAGAAATACAATTACAGACCTTATCTACTACACTAAAAAGTACACAATGCAGTGTGTACTTGCTACGTCGAGCTACGCAGCGCTCACTGAATCGTGTACCTTTTTGTGTAGTAGATAAGGTCTGTGATTGTATTTCTATCTTGAAAACTACGCGTCACGTCGCGTCTCGCTGTGAACTGACCCTTAGTAAAGGTACGATTATTTAATCATATTTGCCTTTCAAATCCTCAATCACAATAATTTCAAAATTTTCTAAGTTATTGCGTTATCATACGCGAGGTTTACTCAAGTGTGAATAGCTAACAATTTTTATAAAAATTGTTCTACCAGAATCGCGTCGTACCGTCGGAATCGACACTTTGCGGGTGAAAACGCGGGGCGCTGCCTGCTAGTAAGACATAATAATGAATACAGCTTCTCCTAACTTATGCCTACCTACAAATTAATAACACTTACTTCGATCGTTAATAGTATCAAACTTGCACAACGGACACCATTCTAATTCCGTTGCATATCTACATATATTTTTCTAAATGCCTAGCTATTATTTTTAAAAATTGTGACATAGTTTTGTCGCGTCCGTCGTGTCTGTAAAGTTTGCTTACACAGCGTAAGGACTAATTTATTTCTTCATTAAAAGCGACTAACGTATTTAAACATTGTCTATCTATAGAAGATGTTAGTATGTAGATAATGCAGCCTCCTCGTTGTGATTTTCAATCAATGGGAGTCATCATCATCTGCCTAGCCTTTTCCCAACTATGTTGGGGTCGGCTTCCAGTCTAACCGGATGCAGCTGAATACCAGTATTTTACATGGAGCGACTGCCTATCTGACCTCCACAACCCAGTTACTGGGTAATACGATACCCCTTGGTAAGACTGGTTGTCAGACTTTCGGGCTTCTGACTACCCGTAACGACTGTCAAAGATCCACGAATGACAGCCGGGACCAACGACTTAACGTACTTTCCGAGACACGGAGGGGTATGTAAAGATGGTCACCCATCCACAGACCAACCGCGGCAAGCGTAGCTTAACCTGATCGATCGACCTGTGCGGCTATTATTATCATTATTTCAATCAATGGGAGTGTGAGATTGTTAGTGGATTGATAAGTCAGAATTTTTGACAATCCTACCTTACATAGCTTATGACTTTCCTCTGACACGCGACAGCCTCTTGGACCAAAACGAATACGTTGATATTTTTATAGAAATTTCTATGGACAATATTAATTTCAGTAAGATAATCTCGAGAATCGAGCCATATTAAGCATTTATTAGCATTCTTTGTCACAGGAAACACAATTTATTACTTATTGCAATCAGATACAAATGTCTTGGGTTCAATTAATTGTCATAGAGCAGGCGTGGATACTGTCCTTTGTAATATTTCATTTACATTATATTGCTTTTAATTTATTATTACTGGACTATTGATGGTGTAAAGACATCGGAGTAAGTACCTAATGTTTGTTTAGTCTCAGTTTGAATAAAAACGTGTTCCAATGATTTATTTACGAAGTTAAAAAGAAAGGGTATTTAGGATGAATCAGAGGGCCTAAAAAGGCCACTTTGGCAGAATCATAAAAGGATAACATTATGAATCATAATATGGCGAAGACAGTCCGCGTTTTTCTTTTTTTCGCTGTACTACATGTATGTGTACATAATGGATGCAATAAAGATTAATTGAATTGAATTGAACTAATTAGCAGACTACATTAATAATATGTACATAATACTAAAGTTTCCCCAGCATAATTATATCCTGCGTAAAAACACACGCATAATAAATAACAATTATTTAAGGATGTGACAATCCCAACACGGATCCAGTGGAGGTACTCGTAGCACATGAATTAATTACTTAAATAATTGCTGATAAATATGTAATAAATTAATATTAATAAATATTATTATATCTATTACACCTTTAGTCTCGTCTGTTAGGTTGCCGGACCTTAGTCAGTAAATCACACAGTGTACAGTTCGCGTCAAATAACTTTTCCGCTCTGAAGTAGGCAACAAGTCACTGCGCAGTAGTTAATCCTATGAATACAACAGCAGCGCGCATGGCGCGGATTGGCGCGGCTAGGAAAGAGCCTAGCTTCAGAGCGGTAAAGTTATTTGACGCGAACTGTACATAAAGGGTGTTCTTGATTCCCTACATTCCATTTTTGAAACCGCGAATTTTAAAAGCTCTATAGTGGTATGAGGAACAGGGTGTAAAGTTCACTCATACTCTATAGAAAAGGGAGGATCTTCCGACCAGACGGGTGTTGTGTCTGGCGGGCAACTGCCCAATGATTCATGTCATGGGTCGTTGTATCTATGCTAGTTGCGCGGTAAACTCTGCTTGCGAGATGCAGGATTTTGCGTGACGTCAGTATGACGCGTTGTTCGCATGTGGCGTTGTAGATACTGCTACAGCTCCCACAGAGAGGCGCGACCCGATCTGGTGGAACAATTTCTATGAAAACTTCATGAAAATTGTTCTACCGGACTCGCGTCGCGCAGTCAGGTCTGCGGGCGGGAGCCTTAATTCTGCGACATAAGAGTTGTCCGAATACGATCAACAAAATCTATGTGACTTCTGTTATGAACTAATGATACTACAAATTGTGATATAAAATGTACTACCTTTTATTTTACTTACTTTGAGAATACTTAAACTTATCTAGGCAAAGTATGGTTCACCATTACACCACCCGCTTATGTAATTTCACTGTCACGAATTCGAAAACACCCTCTACATTAGTTATATCAATAATTCCTTCGCTAACATAACTTAGTAATTTATGTAAAAATAATAAACTAATAATAATATAATAGACTTCTCGTATATTTTAGGAGTATCTAGATTTTATATTTGAATAAATGTCCCACGGGTTGATAAATATTCCAATTACTATAGTCAAATTAAAATCGATTTCCAAATAAGGTACTTTTATGGTAATTAAACAACAAATATTAAGTGTTTGTTTACGATATAATACAGGGTTATTTTAAATTGGCTATCGATATTGATACCCGCCAATTTAAAATAACCCTGTATACAGTGTGTAATTTTATAGTAGGTAAAAGTATTGTACGGTCGGCTGCAAAAATGGATGGGCAGTTCAGATTCAAAATCCTATGAATCAAGAAATGACGGTGTTCTTTTTGTCTCTTCAAACTTTCAAACAATTTATAATTAATAGTTTCTTTTAAAGAAAATTGTTCCTAATTATTAACCTATTATGTTAAAATTGAATATCAATTTATTAATAGGTAGGTACTTACCTATTAATAACACTTGAACTTCAAACGTTCACAGGAAAATAGACATTAGGGTACCCATAGACTTTTGCAGGTAACTGTACCTAAAGGTGTAAATACCAGAATCTCATGTCAAAAAAAAAATTGAGATTTTCATATGGCAATGTTAACCATATGAAAATCAGTAATTTTTTTTGCCATGAGCTTCTGGTAGACCTCTACCTATCTACCTTCATTTATGTAAATAATAGTCATTACGGTATAGTAAGCATTGAAGTTCCATATTGCTTTTGGCTCTTCAAACTGCAACAGATTAAAAAAATATATAAGCAATTTTTGATTGCAGCAAAAAGGTTAAACTATTTAACTCAACTGTAGGTACCTATATTAAGTCGATCGTGTTCACATTAATAACTACTATTTGTATTACAAAACTATAAAAAGGGCTCGGCGATTAAATACTAATAAATAATCATCGATACTTACAATCGTTTAGTAATAAATAATAATCTCGAATAACTTTATAAGGGAAAGCTCTTCAAACATAATAAAACGCTACAGTAACTATAAACAAATAAAACTAACTAGCGATGATCACAACTCGTATTAGCATCGTTAGGTATCGATAAACACACCAAAATTGATTTCGTAAACATCGGTCATACGAATCGAGAATCGATTTTATCTCCGAAATGATCGACAAACTAGTATACCATTTATGACGATTCGATGGACGTAAGAATCGGATTCCTTGTACGGCGATTCGTATGATTGGACGGGCCATTCCTGGCGCATGTAAATTACTATCCTAACATCATTGTCAAAGTCAAACACCTTTTATAATCAAGGACTAACACTCAAGGTAATTCAAACTCTATTACCTTGTAATAAAGTTAGTTATTGAATGTAATTAGCGTGTCTCTTGTGATATGGAAGTGTTTAAGATGGTGTTAGCCGCACCTCGATAATCTTTATATTAACGACGTTCTAATTTTAGGGCTATTCATTATTCAATTATAACTATTCACACTGAGATTGTGTTTGTCTATTTGTCGTTTCATTTCTTACAGCTTGTTTCTCTTATTGAATGAATGACAAATCTGCCTTCCTTAGCAGAAAGAGTAGGCAAAGATCTATGTAGGCCTAAGCTAGTGTTTTGGAGTATATTCCTAAATGACGCCATTGAACCAAGGGGCGTACCGTACCTATAGTAAAACTGGCCAGTTAATGGAAGTTTACTATAATAAAATTAACACTACGATTTAAAACACCGAACCCAATATCCTTCCCTTGGCTGCAACTGTCACCCAATAGGTGATCCGTGATCGAATCATAAATGAAGAGCCGTGGGAGAACCAAGGTAACCGATATAACCCGAAAAATTGCCACACTTAAGTCGCAGTGGGCAGGACATTTCTCGCAGAACAGATGGCCGATGGGGCCACCACGACCGCGTTCTAGAGCGATCGCGTGTCGGAAAACTTAGCGTTGGAAGGCCTCCCACAAGGTGGACAGATGACCTTATGAAGGCCGCAGGAATCCGCTGGATGGATGCGAGAAGCGCAGAACCGGCCAAAGTGGCGATTCTTTAGGGAGGCCTATGTCCAGCAGTTCAGTGGTGGCCCAGTGGTAACTGCCGCGACTTACGAGTTGTAGGTCGGGGGTCCGAACCCAAGCAGGCACTTTACTTTGCTGCTCTAACAACGGTGAAGGAAAACATCGCGAGGAAACCGGCATGTCCTAGAACCAAAAGTTCGAAGATATGTGACTTCTACCAACGTGGATATTACTACTACTACCTACTCTCACCGCTAGGAGACCTGTGTCCCAGCAGTGGGAACAGTATAGGCTGATGATGATGGCTGCCATACTTTTTACCGATAAACCCACGAGAACACGCATGTACCTACCTATTAGTTTTATTTTACTTTGAAATCTCAAGGTGTAGTTTACTACAAGCGCCCATGTAAAAAAATATGTAAAGTAGGTACTATATAATAAGTAATAACAGCCGCATGGGTCGATCGATCAGGTTAAGCGACGCATGCCGCGGTTGGTCCGTGGATGGGTGACCAACTTTACAGACCAAGGCCCCCTACGTGACTCGGAAAGCACGTTAAGCCGTTGATCCCGGCTGTCATTCGTGGATCTTTATCTGTCGTTACAAATCGTCAAAAACTCGACAACCGATCTTACCAAGGGGTTTCGTATTAGTGTATTACCCAGTAACTGGGTTGTGGAGGTCAAATAGGCAGTCGCTCCATGTTAAATACTGGTATTCAGCTGCATCCGGTTAGACTGGAAGCCGACCCCTACATAGTTGGGAAAAGGCTAGGCAGATGATGATGACGAACTAATAGGCGTAATTTACTACAAGTGCACGTCTAAAAAAATATGTAAATTAGGTAGGTAGGTACTTTATTGTCAGACAAAGAACTCTAACAAGGTATCAATTTATCGAAGTGATGAGTCGAAGTAAAAAATGTGCTATAAACAGAACACACAAGTTGATGGAAACAAAAAATAACACCCACTCGTTGAATCCTTTATAACGGTGCTTAAGGTGTCACTAGTCGATATTTATTCCGTATAAATTTCGGGAGAGTATTACTCCACTGTTTGCCATTGTGCATCCAAAGTTAAACATGATATCGTTTTGACTGTTTATTCATTTTGTCAGCATAGTAAATTAAAAAGTCATTAAAAAGTTATGAGCCAACAAAGATTCATTTTTCTTGCTATTTTTAACGTAAGTTTGGGCATAAATAAGTAGTTAAAGAACTGTAAAGTCTTCAAAACAAAGTACGTACCGACAAAGCTTAGTTATCGAAGAGTTCAATAAACTTTATTTGTAATTAATTTATGCAGTGGTTTTTCCATAAAACTCGATTTTCCAAAGAACTTTTCGAATTTTTTTACGCGCCTTTCAGTTCGGAACGGAGTTTCTGTGCATGAAAGCTAGACGCTGTGCGTGGAGACTAGCGTCTAACTGCTCATCACTGTCTCTGTCGGACACGAAGCCAGGTGAGACAGCGTGCTTTTTGGCCATGACCACCAGTGAGTTCGAGCTCGCGACTAGTTTATTCTTAATGTCAAAATGTATGAACATAGTCAATTATTTTTAGATGGTTGTAAAATATGCGCTTCCTCTATAGTTTTATTCTTGAGAATCGTCATTATATTTCCGGTGCGAATGTACTAACCGAGTTAAGTATTTTTAATGCAATATCGATTTTATACATCGCATGTGGTTACATGAGGTGTTTTCATATGTCCAGCACACCCTGGGCATTCAACCCTGCCCTAATACCAAACTTGACGCCTTCACAACAGCTTTACGGAAATTGATTAAACTTCACACAACCTAGGGAAGAAAGCTGATAACAACAAAAAGGATGTACCTGCAATACCTATACACAATATTATTTAGTTATGAGGACTATTTTTAATCCCTCATCAGATTTTTGTATAGGTAAACCAAAAGCCTTAGCTAAAAGGTGATCAATTCTTGCTAATTTATCCGACCTGTTGGTGTAACAGCTACCTACCTATAGAGCGAAATCAACCACTGTATATCGAATAGCCGATGGCCCATTTCCCAACCTATATTTTTTTTTCTAAATAACCAATTTCTTCTTCAACAGTAACACAATCCGAACAAGAGCGCTCCTGCATCGCGCTGCTGCGGCTTCAGCGTCGTTCAGGCCAGTTCCTTTGGGTTCACGCTGTTCTGCAGCTCAAGGATAACCTGGAAAACTCACAGAGACCCGTCATCGTGTGTACTAACCAGGTGTTGAGGTAAGTGGTCGTGTTAAAATGTACCTATTAGTTTTCTTGTTAGGGCTGTAGTGATCCAATCAGGGCAAAGGCTCTTCCCTGGTTCTTAGTATTCAAATACTATTATCATTTGAGACCCTTAGTTCTTATTATACCATGATCAATTTAGTTTGGGACTCAAAACCCTAGAGGCCCCATCATAGTGATAACTGTGTATCTACCATCAAGGTTTCCAGTTCAATTTTCGTGTCTAGACAAGAGGTAGAGAGGTAAATAGAAGTAGAGGTGCACGCATGTACTCCACGATCTCCTCAACCTTCGTGGAGTGGTGCAGTCTGGACACGTACACCTGCGTCGTCGAGATTGCTGGACGCAGCAGCAATTGCTGTATTTACCATCATAGACTCATATAAAACTAAAATAAAAAAATATATAAAAAGAATACTCACTACATTTGGTAAAATGGCCTCAAATTAGTCCAAAACCAACTCAGCGGCCTAAGTTCATATCATACACATGCTACGAAATAACCCTACTCTTTGCCATAACCTACGGTACTAAACCACTATATTATCCCTCAACTCACAAGCATTCCCCATAGTAGCCCGTCCATATAGCATCTCTGATTACCCACTAATACGTCGAAACGAGCGGCATTGCCCGATCAAGGGTGAAATCACTTCATTGACCGTCCTGCGCCTGCGCAATTATTGCGTGAACTAACGTCAAATGGACAGTTTATAACGATGGAGCAGTATGGTCACATGACGTGAGAGAGAATTTTGTTACAGAACTTTTAATTTTGAAGTAGATAATAATAATATTCTACGGATTATACATATTGAAAAGATCAAAATATTCAATAAGTTTACACTTAGTAGTTCTACTTAAAGTTATTACAAGATATATTCCTATAGGGCACCCCATTAGTCAACTTCTTGCTCCAATGGGTGAGGCCATAGCAATTATTTGACTTATTATCCTTCAATATTTCTGCAGGCAATTTATCTACATTATTTCACTTGAAAATTACAAATAATTACCATGTTCAACCCAATCATAAAAGCGTATTATAGTTGTTATTTAGAACTAAAGATCAAATTACGTGTCTAATTATTAAATATATTTCCTAAATATACGCAAAATACTACCATCATGTTATTGTAATATATCGATAAACGTCAAAAGCTCAAGTAAATGCGAAACGTTGAATAAATTCCGTACCAAAGTAACAACACTATATTGCGCCGTAATAAATAAAGCACTTTAAATCACATTTAATGTTCTCGGAGTAACACAAATAATTCTATCGCCGAATCGTAGCTCAAATTATGTGTACAAAGAATAGTTAGAAAATGGAGTGATAGCTTCTGCATAAGCAGTACAGTTTCAGGCATCCTTTAATACTAAGGACTATGTATGAAGGCGTGAGCCACAGATGTCTTAAACTGTCCCAATGAAACGTCGTGGGTGAATAGTTACTTCACAGACGTAAATACCGTAAACGTTCACTGTTGAACACGATACTTCACCTAATCGCCGCACGATTATGATATCTCTAGATTACCGAATTTGGTTTTTACTAGAGTCCAAGAGATAAACGCTGCGCATCTTTTTAACTTAATAACTAGTGGCCAATTAGAACAATCATCATTAATAAAAAGAGGTTATAACGAGGATAACGAGTAGGATAGGTGCCAGTGACTTTTTCCTAGAGTACATGTTCTTGGTCATTTAAAATTTAAGTGAAATACGCACTCCATGTTCTAACTACTCTTTGGCTTAGGTACTTACTACTGCTACTTTGAATAGCTACATTCAAGTGAATATAATAGGTTGTATTCAGGTACTCAGGATGATCATAAAAGTCGTAACAAATCTTCGACAGCTGCTCATAGAAGTTATTACACAAAATGTCTCTAATGTCAGCAGAAAGTTATTAGATTAGTTAACAAATGGCTGACTAGTCAAATATATAAAATTTCAGCACATTCAGCTGCATGAAATGCAATAAATGATTGAGTACTTATTGAGTATTTTATATTTGAACAGTAAATACGTTTTTATTGTAGAGCATCCTTTGTTAAATTAAATACGTTCGCTGGATTCATTTATTTATTCTTACTAACGTTTGGTGGATTACGGCCCGCTCCCTCTCACGGTGAGGAGGTCTGTGTCCCAATAGCCTACCGTAATATTAAATATAGTAAGTGCTCTAAATCAGGGGTGCACAGACCGCGGCCCGCGGGCCGCATGCGGCCCCCCGGCAATATGCCAGTGGCCCGCCAGCAAGTATCACACTTTAGATCACACTAATATTATAAAGGCGAAAGTTTGTGAGTGTATGAATGTGTGTGGGGGTGTGTTTATATGTTTGTTACTTCTTCACGCTGAAACGGCTGGATCAATTTTGATAAAAAAAATTATGGAGGTAGCTGACACCCTGGATTAACATATAGGCCCTTTTTGTCCCGATATTCCCACGAGATCGACACTTATGCGGGTGAAACCCCGAGGCGCAGCTAGTATTCTATATACACATACATTTGAAGGAAAGATATTGCTGAGGTTTACAAATAATATAAATTTGAATTAAAAAGTTAAACCTCTTGGACATATTTAGCAATCCTTTCACCATTTCAGCTGAAACTGCACCAGAGCCAATGCAGTTAGAATTAATCAATATTCAAAACGATCAAGATTTTCGCAACAAATTCAATGAAGGGGACCTGCTGAACTTTTACCGCTGCATTGTTAAAATTTTGTGAAAAAAAAATGCGCACAAATGCCCTGAAATGCGCCAGCTTATTTGGTTCGCTTATGTATGTGAACAAACTTTTTCGGTATTACATCGGATATCTATGTTATCATACTAGTTTGTGTGTGTGTGTTTATATGTTTGTTACTTCTTCACGCTCAAGCGGCTGGACCAATTTTGATATAATTTGGTATGGAGGTAGCTGACACCCTGGATTAACATATAGGCTACTTTTTATCCCGATATTCCCACGGGATCGAAACTTATGCGGGTGAAATCGCGGGGCGCAGCTAGTTGAATAATAATAAAACAAAAAACCGAAACCACCTTGCAAATGAAAGTTTGGAAGCAATTTCACGTGCTACAAGTAAATTTGAGCCAAATGTTAAAAAGATTGTAAGCACAATGCAGTGCCACGCTTTTTTTTTTAATTTTTGGCTATTTTTATTATGTTTTTAATTTGTGCAGGTGGCCCGCCATTAGTTCATCATTTGCCCAAGTGGCCCATGGTCTCAATAAGTCTGTGCAACCCTGCTCTAAATAAAACTTTACAATACAGTTCACAAAAAAAAAAAACGATTTTGAAAGTCATAGTGTCACAAAGATTTACTAAGTTTTCCAATTCCTCTATTCTCTTTCACCACTTTCTTTTTATTACATTGCCTTATCATCCCACCAGCCCACACATCAAATTAAACCTCTCCATCGACAAACAATATCATGTAAACCAATACTAAACGGTATGATATTTATCGTCAAGTTGCCGGCGTTCAAGCACCAACCAATTATGTTTACGGCTGTGCGGTCCGGACTGGTAATTATGAATTAAACTATAATTGGAGATAATTTTACAAGGTATTTTGTTTGCGTTCGTCTCGACAGCATTTTTTAAATTCCAAGATGCAACGTGCAATATTTCCTTTTATAGGATGTGCAGTTTGCTGAAGTGGCAAATAAATCTGATGCTAGTATGACTAGGACAAGTTAGGTACATAAATATAAATGTTTCTTGAACGTTATTATGGTTAAGGCCGTTGAAGAAGGTGAGTTGATAGCTTAGAATAGGTAACTACTTTATTTCCGTCATGCTGAGTACTGCTGAGATGCCATTACTTTGTTTTTATAACATAGACACAAAGCGAACGTTAAGATAATATGCTAGTGAAGCAGGCAAACCTGAAAAATGTTTAGAACCAACTTGAGGATCCTCCTATCTCTTGGAAATGAGTTCATAGACTCGTCCACGATAGTACAAACGAGAGGAACAAAACACAAACACAAAAAAGTCAGACAAACGAACAAGATAATAAAAGCTCCCTAGAACAATAACTCCAAGTGTATCTGAAAGTTTAAAGCTCGCGAGCTAATTGAGCCCAAAGCCACACTATTAACCGGACCGATAATTCTGCCGGCCCACGGTACGCCGACTTTGAAAAATTACGGTCATAACTTAACGCGGTCACTTACAGAACTTCCCTATTGAGATATCAATACTAGATGACGTCGGACGACGTACGCCTCTCGCGTAAACACGGCCCGTACTATTGTTGGTGGAACTCGAATTTGTTGCTGAAAAACCAAAGGCTTCATTTAGGAAGAGATTGTGAGGACAAAATGGCGTTGACAAAATTTTAAAATTCCAAGCGATCGTTTATAGAGAACCTTTGGATGGGTTAGAAAGGGGAAGGAGAGACAATACTGTAGGTAGTATGTGGTGTACTATTTACATTATACATAAATACATACATACAGCATATACTAATCTATATAAATATATATATAATATTAATCATGAAACAGGAGCAAAGAAAATATAATGATGATGCCTAAGAGAGCGGAAGTGAGTGCCAACAAGTGTGTGGAACCAACATTTGTAGAAATTTTAAAAACTGCGATTGGTGTCGACATAGCCAATATGGCAATTAATGAAATATCAAGTTACGTAGTCATGTTTTATGAATAAGAAGACAATCCATTTTATAGACTGCTCATGAGTCAAGCACAGCTTTTCTATGCCTCGTTAATTGACGTTAATAGTCACAATCATAGCCTAGCAATTTTAGAAGGCCAATTATGTTTCATTTTGTTTACTTGTCTTGATTGGAATAGCCTACACTTGACTTACATTCTTCTAATGATACACTACGTAATCATTTTCATTCAGAGCATTCGTTATTTCTTCTACATATTCTTTGGTTTTTTGCTCTCGTATCGAAATCAAAATCTGTGTCATGGTAGGCAATGATACAGTTCGGAACCATAGCTATAATAAATTAAATTTAACGATCACACATGCTCAAGTGACAGTTTGCAGGCTAGGAATACCGAGACAACTTTCGCTGAATGTTTTCTGATCTCTCTAATCAGTGACGCGGTTCAGGCGTTGCTTTAGATCTGCCTTGCTTATTTTCTAAGCTGCAATGCGAATATTTATCTGCTCTGTTCTATGCAATCGAGTGTTAAAACTCGATCGAACATCTAGAGTTCGTAGTGAAGCTTGGCAGAGAATAAATATTGTAAGGGGGTGATTTATAGAGCCAGGGCGAGCCTCGCAAGCCGATCGGCCGGCCGATGTTACTATCGGGATGGCTTGAAATATGCCTGCAAAGGGCTATTGTTGTGATGTGAGAAACGGTGTTTAACAAGCGCCGGGTTTGATCGATGGACCGGGCGGATACAACCGTCTATATTTTATAGCACGAAAATACACGAAAACTGCTGCTAATTTTGTAAATTTGCTCGAGATGTATAGCCGGATTGGTATGAGTGAACTTTTGTACAGAAAGTAATTTTGGAAGATTGATCCTTCCCGAAATTCTTGCATTATGATTAGGTGCCATCAATCACTTCTTGCATTGTAGATAAACGGTCTGAAGAATGCTATAAAAAGCGCGGCTGGTCGAGGAGATTCTGCGACGATGCGAGATTTCCCTAGGAACGGCTTCCTTATTCAATGGTGCATACCATTAAAGGCGTAATTAAGATAACGTCTGACTTAACACTTTCCTAAACATTAAATTCAACACCATTCACAATCCGGATTAGGCATCTAGATAATAATCGGCGCGAACAAAGTCATTATGGCTCGGCCTACAGTGACAAGACCGATTCATATTAGTCGTGGTAGGCGCTATTTAGATAGTAAATCTAAATTAATTTGAATGGGCGAGTGGGTGACAGTCCAGCTGACCTAAACAATCAGGCACAAAGGGCGGTGGCGCGGTCCTTAGCCACTTAGGTCTTGGGAAGGATTGGTGCATGTCATAAGCAGACATTTAGGCGATAATAACACCTGAAGACCATTTACCGTTAAAAGCACAAATTAAGTACGTTAGCCTACGTAAATTAGCTCAAAATGGAGGTTATGAAACTTTAAGAGCTTTGGCTGTTATGCAATTAGTTAGTCAGGTAAACAAATTGGACTTAAGTAGGCTTACTTATTATAAATCCAACATTTGCAAACATAAGTTAGGCATAATGGCTGTATTAAAAATGAAGTGCTTAGAAATGACTTAATTCTAAGAAAATCAAAACTTATGGACAGTGCTGACGAGCTTTCAGCTTATCGACTACAATATTCTAATATTATGTCACCATGCAAATAGGTGTAAGTTTAGGTATATATAATTCCCACTTCTTGTTCAAATTATACGAACGCTTTATTTCATAAATTGCACCAAAAGGTATACGGTGGTGGTTATAAATCCGCTGTGCTCACTAGCTCAGTTGCATTGTTCGTGGGATTGCGTCATTTGTCACGTTTCTGCGCTGATGCTCTTGCGCAACCTACTCATGTTACTTCGTGCTCTCCACTGACAAATACTGTTGCTTTTAATAATGAGCCCGGCTTACGTGAATAACTGATTTAATGGCGTTCCGAGCTTTACTCTCCAGCCATTTTATCGGTAACGAAAAGTTCGAAAACATTTCACGGGCATTCATAGTGACTCGAGATTTCTTTAGTACATTTCTTGTAACAAAAAATCCTGTTACTATTCCAGATTTAATTGGTTCATTACTTTTAGGCATAAAAACATGCTGCGTAAGAGCCAAGTGACGCTTTTTTGTAGAAGACACGTGGCGTAAGTATCGATAAAGAACCGTTGTCGTTGTTTAGACCATCAAAAGAAATATCGGTGTTGAAAGTGTATGAGCAAGTAATTTAACGCTTGTTTATACACACCTATGGCATGTACAAGTGATACGGTGAACGACAACAAATTGTCAACATGTCGGCCGCCTACGTCATGTCGACGAGATTTATGCGTTCAGGCTGCGCGGACGCACAAATTGGCGGGAAACTGAGAACATGGACGGATACGTTGATTTCCAACATTCCATTAACTCGGTTATGCATAACAAGCACCGGATTATGTAGACAATATAAAAAAGTCTTAACTAGAATGCTTGAACCTTGAAATTATCTTTAAAGGATCTTGGTTAAATAGGATTTACGACATTTTATAGACGTTGGCAGATTTACATTAATATAATTAACTAAATACGTGTTCTAACTTATGATGGTAAGGAGCACGTAAATAATTTCTGACTACACGTAATTTATTTAGCTAAAAGGACGACATAACCAACTACTCGTCCTCTGCAATTTAAAAATAAAATTTAAAGGCGCGCTTATGATGCACGTGTTCATTATTTTTTGGCATCAGAGTACCTAAAGTTGTCCTGTCATAATATTATGACCCCGACAAACATTCACATATTTCAACGCCACACCACTTTAAATCGATTGTTCAAAACACTCAATTCCACTACGAAATAACTTATTAAACAAATGAGCATAAAATTAATGGCAACTAATGTGCATAACTTACCTACTGTTTCTACGATATCTCCGAGGCGTTCAGTAAGGCTTTTAGCATAAATAAAATGTTAGCACAAGCTTGCTATAAATCACTAAAGGTCGTAAGGGTCAAGTTTATTAATGCAGAACGTGTGCAAACATGGGAATAGCGTTTTATCCCGACGCCATTTTGGTCCTGGAGCCTTCAGAACAGTATCTATTTCCTTACAGTGAATGTAATAGCGATTTGTCGCCGTCGGACACATATCAACACTTTGATGTACTGTCGTCGTCAACTCAACCGTTGAATTTGCAACGACTGATTTATAGCAAAGTAACTATTTGAGCTGTTATTTTTTAAATATTAACGGTTTCCGTATTAAAGTAAGTTGGTAATCCTGTTTACTTAGGGTCCCTACTTCATGATTTAATTACAAACGCAAATTATTTCGTTTTGGTCGTCTTTTTAGTACCTACCGTCGTACCAGCCATGGCTGAACGACCGAACCAATTTAGATCAAAGACAAAGGGATATAGGTAGCTCTATATTATTATGAAGAAAGGTGCCTTGAATCCCGGAAAATTTAAAACACGTCAAAGCTAATTAAATACTTATAAATAAAACTGGCTTGACTTCAACTCTCGTAGTTTCCTCTAGTCCAATAGGTAATTCAAACCTCAAAAGCAAAATAATGTGTTGTCAGTTCAATAAACTTGTCGGGCGATATTTAATGAGATACTTACTTATCTAATTATAAATCTATTTATCGCCATCAACTCAGCCAGCCAACTTGCATTGAATATGCATGTTTTATTAATTTGGTCTCACGCTATTATTTCTTTGAAACATTTTCAACCCACCTGTACTGATGTAGGTCCAGGGCTGAGTCCAACTATGTGACATTTCCCTGCATCCACTATCTTAAAGGTCGCAAACACAAACGTTAAGTGAACTCGCGCGAAAGGTTACATTAAGTACAAATTCAATACTGTGTATTCACCTTGCCTTACCCGCACAGTCATTACATGTCGTTTGTTTAAATGTTCCTCATTTTGTCGACAATCGGAGATGTGTGACGTTGATAACATACGTATGTATCATTTGTTAACTAGTAGGTAACTAACATAAGGTTGTTAACTAACTTTATTGGCAATACGTTTATCTTGCGACAGGACGACGATTGTAGATAAAAACCATTTAATTGTTTAACAAAAGAACGTTGATTTGCTTTGTCAAAGCCTTTCCAAAGGGCTGGATAAAGAATGTTAACTACAGTCACTAGAAACGCTTTTATAATGGAAGCGATAAAATTCTCGCCGCTCGAAAATGCGAAGCTTTTATCGGAAAATCTGCGACAGCAAACTCTCTTTCAAGTATTTGTGAGAAGGCCGCTAAACAGTGACTTGTTAAACACATTACAAGTCTAATATACTGTCGTTATCTGCGATTAGTGTAATGGAACATAGCCTAAACTACTTCGATACATAATTAATAGGCGGTCGTAACGCATGGCGAAACGAATCCCACTAAATATAAACATTAAACTTTAGTGCTCCTCTTTACTATTCTAGTAATGGCTAAAGCTTGTAACAATGTCGTAGAGACTAACGCAAATTCTTTCCAGTTATAAGGCAATCACCATTTAAAAGTTATTTTAATTGTTTGCTTAGCTCATAACTTACTATCTATTTCGAGTTCAAGGTTTCCTGCGCTTGAACAAGCTATTCTACTCAGATTAATATTGATGGTAGATACAAGGGGAATATTTTACTAACCATTAGTTTAATACCTACAGACAATAATATTTTTATTATTCTCAAAATTTTAAGGCTCATAAAAATCCTACCATCTAAACTTGAAAAGTTTACTAAGCTATCAAGAATGAATTTTCTGACATACCACTTTTTGTCAACAGTGAACAGGAAGCAGCAGTAATGAAAGCAAACCCTTGGCTCTACCACTACTACGCGGTACAATCCAAGCTACACTACGGACTGGCTTACGAAGCAGCGACGAGGATGTATGGGCCCCCACCACCAGACATCCAAGTCTACCCTACAACGATGCAGTACACGCCAACACCGCCCGTCTGTATCAATGGAAACCAGCCAGTCATGATGCCCAACCCTGGCGTACAACCTCATATACCACACGTCCCACCACATATAGCACCCATGCACTACGCCTACGAAAGGACAGACAACGGACCCGTAGATTATTCAGTCTCGCTGCAAGAAAATAGGTAAGATATTCTACTTTCCGATTTGATGGTCAACAATTGTTAATTATGCTAATGGAATTAAACTGTTCATGGCCATAACTCGATTAATTTCAAATTGTCAGTTCATCTAACAACATAGTGTTTAGGTATCAGGTATGGCCTAGAAATGATCTTGCTAATTGCACTATGACCTCATGCTGTCCATCAAATATGTCGTTTTTGGAATGCGCGTATAATTTAGTTTCATCTTGAAATTGTTTTCTTGATTAACTGTGACGATCTTGCGTAGTTAGTTTGATTGAAATTCCACATGTGTAACCATAGTTTTCTATTTCAGGTACCA
Organism: Oligia fasciuncula; assembly: GCA_963082905.1. NCBI lineage: Eukaryota > Metazoa > Arthropoda > Insecta > Lepidoptera > Noctuidae > Oligia > Oligia fasciuncula. The sequence goes on from OY720407.1 coordinate 11,528,492, forward strand.
CAATATACGGATAGAGGATACGAGGATCCAGCCCAATGCTAAACGGAAAGGAAAGAGTATAGACGATAAATCAAATACCCCAATAACAAATATGTCACCTCGTTGTACACCTTCAACTATCACATCAGGAGGAGATACACTAATAGCAGTATCAGCAGGGTCCATTGCCAGTAGACGACCGGGATCCAAAAACTTTAACATAACAGAAACAGAAATGGTTGACCAATGGAACCCAAGTCCCACGTGGTCAGAATCAGCGCTCCAAAAGGTGCCTGACGTCTGTCATCAAGACCTGAGTCCTTACGTGACGACAACGCCTCCTACGCCGTCCGGGACACCTACAGCCTACACCCACAACTACAGTCATACCTTCGTGTTCGACTGGTCACCAGAGCAATATGTTCCTCATACTAACAATAGATGTAACACAATAACCACAGAAAGTTCCTATCAACAGACGTGGAATAGGAGTCAAAGGACAACGTTCGCTAATAGCGCGGAGAACTCGGTAGATGAAAACTCCAATCCTAATAGATTAAGTTTACCAATGAGGGTCAGTAATCCACCGCCAGCGTATAATGCATCTAGGGAAGACGTACTTAGAAGGCAAATTGGTAAGTTACTGCATTTGAATTGAATGAGAATTTTAGCTATCGTATCTACTGTTGGAACCAATATTTCGTATCTTAAGATAGTTGGAATCTGTTTCGAAGTGCAGAGATTGTAGATACATAAATAAAGCAAGATAAATGCGCAGCAGCAATGCGTCTACACTACCTACGCCAGATAAAACATCAGAATAAAATATATTAACGTTCTCTTTTTCTTATTGTTCTAGATCGACCACATTCAGATTCGCCGGATGCCAAAAAGCCTGCGTTATAACTGTAGCTTAATTCCATGTAATTTCTTTGAATAGTTAAATAATAATTTGTTACCCTGTAATAATAAATTTTATTAATTATAGTAAAAGCTCTGGAACTCTCCTGTGATCTTTGTGTTTAATTTTTTTTTTGTATAATTATAATTAGGTTTATAAATTTGTACATAAATATTGTCATCAAATCATGGATTCTGTACAAAATTAACTAGAACATAATTATTGTTCACCTTCAATGTGATTTGTTTGTGTATACAAAATGTATTATTTTTGTAAATATTGATAGGTAGTCTACACTAGTAGGTACGTACTTTGTTAAATCGATGCCGTCCATTTTCCTAGGCCCTTTTATTCCCAGTGCTATTCATAAATTATGCGCAAACGCAATATTGCTTCTGGTACCGTTCAGCTACGAGGTTGCAACTCCCTATTGAATAAAACAATAGTTAGTCTAATTTCTCTTTCTGCCTTTATACCTAAACATAAAAAAGTAATAGGTAATAGCAACCAACGAGCAAAGCAAAAGCTAGAGTTTCTAAAGCCTGTTTATTTTGGAGATGATATTGGCCCATCTGCGATTCTAATTTGTTACCTATTGAAGTATTTTTGTGAGAGTACCTGGTATTATTTTGGTAGGTACCTACATTATAGGCAAATAAATGATTTCTATTTCAATTAAACCCTTAGGTATATATTTAATCAAATTGATTTGGGGTCTTATTTCTCTAACCGTTTGATAAAGCGCAAAAGTACGAAAGATTCAATGGACTTCAGTTCCTCTGATTACTAATTTTACGAACATTCCTCTCCGAGCAATTTCTATTTCCGTCCAGTATTGGAACTCATAGAATCAAGGATATTGTACAAAATAGTCGTAAGTGTGTAATATACGAAACAGGAACAATTATTTGTAACAGGAGAAGTGCCTAGTATTAATTTATGATGACTATTTTGTTGATTGCGTTTTGCGAAGTAAAGATTATTATGACCTTGGACTTTTTGTTTGATTTTCCTTCTCCTAGCAGATCAAGAAATTAAAATAAATAAAACTTTGACTTGAATGTTTAATTTTATTTTACACAATAAGCTATAATAATTATAATAACATTTTAAATTGACCTTAAATCTGAATATAAACACTAATCAGGTCTAAGGCGCATATTCCTCATAAGACATAGATCCCTAGCAGTATCTTTTCGTCCGTAGGGAGTCGATAAGTCATACAATCGGAGGATCAAACTGATATTGAAACCATCAGGAAGACATTTTATAAGTGTTGGTACAAGTTCACTTGGCATTTTCTGCAAGACGAGTGGAGCTCTATCGTGTCCACATTGCACAACATAAACGAGAAACTGTAATATGAAATCAGTCTGCGGCGTAATATCGCCATTTTTTCCAGCCAGTTGAGAGAACGATGTATACAATGTGTCTAGGGCGGTTAGTAAGGGATCTTTTAATGTAATTCCAGAAACACTATGTCCTTGTGAATAGTACATGCTGTCAGAAGAGTTGTCATTCAACCTCCGTACTTTGTTGGATGTACACATTTCTAAGTCCTCAGAATCATCGTGACGACGCTTTCTGGACGACTGCCCTTTGGTCAAGTTGCTGTGTTCTAGAGCAGCGTAAATGCAATAAACTGTTAGTTTTGCTAACATAGCACATTGAGGTTCCACTAAGTCCTCACACAGTTTAGTATTATACAAGTATTGCGGTAAGACGTGAAGCAACAAAGCCTCAGTGCATTTCTCAATATCCATATGAAGCATAGCCAGAACTATGTCAATTGATCTATCAAGGTCTTCCTGATAACGGAATTTCAGTGTTTCTTTAACTAAGTTTGTGACGAACCAAATAGGTCCAGTTGTGTTCAGAAGGCTTTCTACAGTGTGTGTAGCATCAATGTGAAGGTAGCCTCTCGATTTTATATCGTCCCAAACTACTTGCAATTGTTCCAGAATGGGCTGTCTTGATATAATATTATGTGTTAATGCTAAAGCTTTCGACTTTGGCACAGAAGGCGGATGTATATCATATTGCATCTTTCTGATAATTTGACACATCAAAACAGTTCTTTCCTTGAAATTATCAATTTGTGTCAGCTCCGCTTCACTGGGAGGCACCAAGAACTGCTGAACCATGTTGATAGGTTTTAAAAATGCGTCTTGATGCACAACATTTATGTAAGAACACAACCAAACTGAAGCACAGACAGCCAAAGACGCCATTTTCTGTCTCAAAGAATCTAACATACATTTAACATCTGCAGCCGATAGAGAACCTTGTTCCCAAGCAAATAAGATTTCTTTTATCACTCCACTTACATTCATACAAAGATCATGGGGCTTGATATTTGTGTTTTTGAAATCAAATTCTGGAGCACTCAAGTGATTAATAAATATTTCCACAAGTTGAGCATCACATTTTTGAAGAATCTGATCAGGTGATTTATGTACTCCCTGATAGACCATACATTCCTTTACCCATTTCTCAAAGAATGAGTCCCCATTTTCATCAAGGACAGCATCGGCGCCATAGTCTTGTACAATTGAGCACAGAATCAAAAATGAAATATCAAAAATGTAAACCTTGGATTGGGGAGCTCCCTTCTCATTGGCAGCAAGCAAAGCAAATTCATTGAATTTAATCAATCTAGAGACAAACAGTTTCAACTTCCCTTCCACAGTGGCAACTGCTAGAATTGTGTCTAAAGTTGTCCCACCAACTACAATTTGACACAGCATAGCATACAAAGACTCTTGGGTTTTATGAAAATCTCCTCCCATCGTTTTCAAGATACCAGCTAAAGTCGGTTCAGCTCTTGTAATGAATGATGGTACCGATCCTTGAAGCCCGGTTGGCTCCAACTTTTGTAATTTGACATCTTTATGTTCCCGCTTCTGTTTGAAGTATGCCAGGTGACTCTCTGACACTACATTCAACTTCACCAAAGGTTCTAACAGAGATATAACACTGTTACAAGAATTCTTTGTATCAACAACATCTAGTAGCGGTGTAGATTGTAGCAATTTCTCGAATGCCTCTGCAATCTCTATGGAGTATTCACTATCTTTAGTAGTGGTACCACAAATATTATGTAAATAGTGCATGACTTGAGGTATTTTAAGGAAGGTGAAAGCAGCCCACAATGATTGTGTAGTGGCATCCTTGCTGGAATCATTGAGAGAAATAAAACATGCTCTGATCAGTTCGCAGTACAGTCTTGATAGTGGGTACCCTTTGATCCTCTGTACCATGAGTAGCTGGTTGGATAACTGTTGCATATTAGCACTGGGGTTTGACAACACATTAACAGCTATCAATGCTTGTAAACAATGAGTTACAGGCTCTGGTTTATTATTCAATGGTGCTATCTTATCAATATCCATATTGCATATCTTCTGTAAAGTCTCATGAATAGTGACGGGTGCCTTAAACTGAGTATTCATCATCATAAATGCTGTGATCTCCTGGCATTTCTTCGTTACCTCACTATACTCATTTGGATCATTCTGTTTAGCTAAATAGAACATAGCAAGTAGGAAATCAGCATTCATAATAGAATTCAAAAGTATGGTGGATTTTTCCAGTAGTTCTTGACTTTGGACTGGGTTTGGTGATGGATACTTGCTAAGACAGTAATGGTACACTTGCAGTAGCCATAGGATAATTGAAGACACAGCCAATGATAACACTTCCTCTTCCATTTTTCCACGACACGTAATGCCATCAAGAACACCTTCCAAAAACTCAAGGAGGCTCATCACACAATGGGGTTTATGAAATGCATCGAATTTCGCTATTCTCTGCAGGACGGCGGCATATGACACGAGATGGGATGCCAAAGAATGTTTCAAATAAGATATTACCAACTGGTTTGCTCCACAGCCAACCATTGCTTGCTGAAGTATGCAGTCTGCTAGGTTATACAGGTCGCCGCTGACGCCCCTCGGAAGAATGGTCTTGATGTTGATGCCCCATTGTATATCAGTCCACCGTTCCCTCCAAGCTTTGAGGATCAGAGCCTTCAACGAGCTAGTTTTACTCGTCACTTTGGACGCGTCCATCTTCACCATATTTCTTCAGTGTCTCACAGGAAAACATAAGACTTTGTTTTTATTAACAATTGTGCACTGTCATGTCCGTGTATTATCCACTTATTTATTCATATTTTACGTAAATTCCCAAAATCACACAATCTCTATTTTGACCGCAACCAAGCAAGCAAAGCGCAACGTCAAAATAAGTATGGTCCCTCTAACTACTTTGATGAATGAGCAATCTCAATCTCTCTCATTTTATTCGTTGGCCATTACGCCTTTCATTGCAGACCAATCAAATAGCAGCGCAAGATTTATAGAGAACTAACTTGCATTGCACTCACTTGCGTTTCGTTATTGCTAAGTCATGACATAATTAAACATGCACTAAATGTTGAGTCATAATTATTAGATTTTAGACTTTAATTTTGCAGGTTTTATAATAAGCAAAAGCAAAAAGCCATTCATTCTGTTGTAATTTTGAATAAAAATAATTTTATTTTCTTTATCTTACTCGAAAACTTAGATCAGCTGACGTTTATTAGAAAACGTTAGTATCGAAACGTAACGTCAAAACTTAGAACACCCCTCGTGTCGTGGTTTGTTTACAAACTTTGTCGACGGCAAAAATATACCAAAATAAAGATGAGTTTCAGAAATTATAAAGATAAAATTGAGGAGGGAGATACTGCTATACTGTATCTAAGTAACAATCTGTACGCAATAGACGTGCAGCCTGAAATTAAAAACAAAAAGGGTGAATTGATGGAAAATGTGTATCAAACTCCTTTTGGTGCACTAAAAGTGCGAACACTAATCGGAGCTGAATATGGTACCCGGGTAAGATTTAAAACCACATATTAGAGTACTAATTGTAGTAACAATGTACAAAACGTAAAGAAAAATAAACATCTAACCTCAATCAAACGTACAAAAAAAAAGAATAATCAAAATCGGTTCATAAACGACGAAGTTATCCGCGAACACACATAAAAAAAATATATACGGTCGAATTGAGAAACCTCCTCCTTTTTTGAAGTCGGTTAAAAATAATAATTTTACTCCTTGCGTAAAATACTTGAATTATTTTTGAAACAATGAATTCCTAGGCATACTCCTTAAAAATAAGCAAATATTTTTGAAGCAACAAGTAGCAGAATCATTTAAAAAAACACGAAAGTTTAAAAGCAAATATTATTTAAATATAAAAATATACTTGTGCTTCACAAAACTTCCATTCATATACAGAAAAGGAAATGACCCAATTTGAAATTGAAGAGCAGTGGTGGCCCAGTGGTGACAGCCCCAACTTAGCGAGTTGTAGATTGTGGGTTCGAACCCAGGCAGACGCTTTACTTTGTGTAAATAACTTAATCACCACTACTCTCAAAACGGTGAAGGAAAACATTGTGAGGAAACTAGCATATCCTAGAACCAAAAATTCGAAGACAGGTGACAACTACCAACACCACCAGGGCCCGCGTGACTGATTACAGCCCACTCCCTCTCGAAGAGAGGAGGTCTGTGTCCAAGCAGTGGGCTATAGAATGATTATGATGAACCATTTGGAACAATTCAAAATCATGTACTTACATTTGCTTTGACTGTCATTTGTGGATCTTTGACAGTTGTTATGGGTAGTCACAAGCCCGAAAGTGTGATAACCAGTCTTATCAAGGGGTATTGTATTACCCAGTAATTGGGTTGTGGAGCTCAGATAGGCAGTCACTCCATGTAAAATACTGGTATTCAGCTGCATCTGGTAAGACTGGAAGCTGACCCCAACATAGTTAGGAAAATGCTAGGCAGATGATGATATTACCGATCTTGTGATATTCAAAGCACTTGTTCTATTTAGGTGGAGCTATCAAAAGGGTGGGGTCATGTGCTACAACCAACCCCGGAGCTGTGGTCATTGACTCTGCCTCATCGCACACAGATTATCTATACTCCTGACATTAGTATGATTCTGTTGCAACTTGACCTGGTACCAGGGTCTGTTGTTATTGAAGCTGGTGAGTTGTACTTATAAGATTAATTTAAAAAAGAAAATATTTGTTTTGATATTTTTGTGTAATAGAATAGAAATATGGATAGGTATCCATGAATTTAGTACATACATAAGTATTAAGTATATTCACAAGTTTTCAAACATAAAAATTATTACATTATTTATTTGCCTAAATATTATGTTTGTTTAATTTGTTGCTTTATAAAAAAAATTGTCATCTTAGAAATACACAATACAGTAATAAATTTCCAAGTTATTTTTTTAATAATGTCTTAAATTATTAAAAATAAACAAGAAAATCTTTTTAACACGTTGACTGCCAGACCACAGACACAATAGAAAATCTATTGTTCGCTGTCACCGGTGACCGCGCTGGCAGTCAGTGCATGAAAGATAGCAAAAAAAAAAAGTTTTCTTTTTTAAGAAGCTAGAGTGGGTTTCCTTATATTTTATATTACAACCAGGTACTGGCAGTGGTTCCCTCACCCATGCTCTCATAAGGAGAGTGAGACCTCATGGTCATGTCCACACGTTTGACTTCCATGAACACAGGAGTAAGGTGGCCCAGGAGGAATTCACTGAACATGGACTAGCTGACTTTGTTACTGTGAGTAAAAAATAACTTTTTTATTACTGTCCAAAAACTTATTTATGACTAGCAGTGCCCCGCGGTTTCACCCGCATAAGTTTCCATCCCGTGTGAATATCGAGATAAAAATTATCCTATGTGTTACTACTGGTTGTAAACTATCTGTGTGCCAAATTTCATTCAAATCCGTTTAGTAGTTTTTGCGTGAAAGAGTAACAAACATCCATCCATCCTCAAAAACTTGCACGTTTATAATAATAGTAGGAAATAGTATTAGTAGGATATTAGGTATGATAATGACTAGGTACAGTAGGCCGCACATAACTGCTAACAAAACTAGTAAGTATTTAATTCTATTAAAACTCCTTACTTCGCTAGGCCAGCTCAAGGTCAAAGCGTTGCCATCGACTTGCGGTCGACTGTACCTACTAGTAAACCAAAGTAACCCTTGTTTAAATAACTACCTAATTTTTGAAGAATTGGGAGTAGAAAACATGTTACATAGATATCCGAAAACATACTTGAAGCTGTCAGTGCAAAAAGCCATTAATTAAAAACCATGACCAGTAGGTATTATAGTTGTTGCATATCCCGACCCAGAGAGCGCGTCAACCATTGTATTCTAAACTTTATGTCAATGTTTATAATAATTAAATCGCTTTATTATTACACTTAGCTAAGCTAAACAAACCTTTAATATTGTAGGCAAAACACAGAGATGTCCTAGCAGATGGTTTTGGTGAAGAGCTGAATGGTAAAGCTGATGCAGTGTTCCTAGACCTGCCCAGTCCTTGGATAGGAGTACCTCATGCTCTTGATGCTATGAAGGACCAAGGTAAGTCTACACTCGTTTTTTTTCATTTGGTCTTAAGGATTTCACTCAGGAACTAGCGTAGTTTATACCTAAGTACATTTTTTTTTTTTTTTTTATCATTGTGTTTATCGATCATAATCATGATGATTGCGATAATCTAACTAACCGCTCGCTACTGTGTCTAACAGTCTAAGTAGCCATTCTAATGCTCGTTTTCAGTAGCACTAGGGCAACACATAATTGACAGCCTAAATCAAAACCAGCTGTTGGATTTGCAACCCTGGGCTTAGCGCCGAGAGTTGGAAATCCGACAGTGCACTAGTTTTAAGGCAGTCATTTAATTGTAGTGTAGAGGTATGAGGAACAGGGTGTAGGTAAAGCTCACTGAAACTCTATAGAAAAGGGAGGATCCTCCGACCAGACGGGTGTTGTGTCTGGCGGGCAATTGCCCGATGGTGCATGTCGGGTTACGAGATGCAGGATTTTGCGTGACGTCAGTATGACGCATTGTTCGCATGTGGCGTTGTAGATAGGTACCGCTACAGTAGCATAGTGAAAACGGGCATAAGCTTACGATATGGGCATGGTCCGGCATCACGCAGTAACTACATACCTACATTTATATTCTCACTCGTTCTGACTGCCGCCTTACGCCTTCACTCGGCCTAAGGGATTTCTAAGGTTGCATGAAAACATGAAGCTTAATGATATCTAAGTACGTAAACCATTGACAATAAATATGCGAGCCCATTTATTCGCACATACTCCCTTTCAATACAAAGCCACAAAACCATTAAGATTCCAGCATCGACAGATCTAGTCCTCTATTTGTATAGAACAGACACAAGATCAAACAATTTATAAATGGCTGCCATGATATACAGATAAGAAATCGTTTGTACGTAAGCGGAAAACGGCAGATCCTTATAAATCGACAAATAGATAGCGATCTGATTACACCGTGTCGATTATTCAGATCCCCTTGTAAGTTATTCGAGTCTATTCATTAATCTGGATAGTAGTGAACCAGATAACGAATTCTCAATCGATACATCGATTTGTGTCGATTTGAAAGTAGTTGAACTCCTACTATTGTGTAGGGCTGTCGGTTAAACCACTCGTGTAGCCTTGTGTGTACTTACCTAGACCTAAACAAAGGTAGGTGACTTGTAAACACAGTAGGTACCTACGTACAAGCCTAAAACCTCTTGACCACTACAAGCCTTCCATTAGGTCCGATACCAATGACTGAAACACGACGGAATGATCTAATTTTCCTGGAAGAAATCCCCTCAGGGCGGCCCGTGGCTAAATAATAACAGCCGCACAGGTCGATCGATCAGGTTAAGCTGCGCTTGCCGCGGTTGGTCTATGGATGGGTGACCATCTCTACATACCGAGACCCCTCCATGCCTCGGAAAGCACGTTAAGCAGTTGGTCCCGGCTGTCATTCGTGGATCTTTGACAGTCGTTACGGATAGAATAGAATAGAATACTCTCGGATACTCAGAAGCCCGAAAGTCTGACAACCAGTCTTACCAAGGGGTATCGTATTACCCAGTAACTGGGTTGTGGAGGTCAGATAGGCAGTTGCTCCACGTAAAATACTGGTATTCAGCTGCATCCGGTTAGACTTGAAGCCGACCCCGACATAGTTGGGAAAAGGCTAGGTATAAGATATCAGGTCATGAAAGGTAATAGCCGGCTTTTGGCAATCAAGAAAATGCTATGCTGATACAAAAAAAATAATAGGACTAAATATAGATACCCATCTATTTTATTTTACTTTATTCTGTTCTCTAACTTATTACAGTGTTCCTAACAAATATAAAATTAACGACCAATCACATGTTTTCGATGATAAACACTAAAATAAAAATGTCGGTACAAAATAAGTACCTTTAACATAAATAAAAAAATAAATAGTGCGCGATCCATGAACCAATAATCCAAACCAAACAAATCCAAACTAATAATCGTTTAGACGCAAACAATTATAACTTTTCCGTGAAGAAGATTTTCACCAATGTCCAAATCATGTTCATTAGACAGTTTATTAAAACTTCTGCACGCATGGATTAGAAACTAAAAACGTTAACGTAAAGTGACTAATCCCATAAAAGAACAGAAAACTTTGATTTGGGATGTCGGTAAAAGTTCCGTATCTGAAATATGTCTACGTTTGTCATATACACAGCCCTAAATTCATTAGTCTAATTGGTAATAGCGGTTATAACATAAGTAAGCGTTAGATACGCATCGCCAGCCGATCCGGGCGACAAACTACACAATAACTGCGGCTTATCCTTGAGAATGCTTTTAGCTGTCCATTGTCAACGGTTCAGGAGACACCGGTTAAATACTGCTCGATCAATGGACCAATTTGGGCAGTAGAGATTTTTTATTGGGCCTTTTATTTTGGCCAGTTGTGTAATAGTAAAAGTTTGGGTATTAGGAAGTGGTCACACACTAATCATAAGTGACATACTGCTATAAGAAAATGTACTCTGTGACATACTGGTCCGGGGCTATTAGACAAAAGACTTTGTTGACGTCGTCGTCAAAAGAATCAGGTTACTCAAGTACGACTGGGCTGGCCATGTCTGCAAGTTGCAAAACAGTCAATGGACCAGAAAAGTAACTGAATGGATACGAAGAGACCAAAGCCGAAGTAGAGGTCGGCCAAGGAGAAGGTTGGAACACATATTTTCCGAGAAGGGATGACCAGGATGAATGACTAAAGCCAGGGATAGAATCACTGGATGGAAACGGGGGAGGCTTACGCCAAACAGGCGACTACAGCTTAGAGGCGTGAGCCACACTATCACACTAATCACACTAATAAGGCGAAAGTTTGTGAGGGGGTGTGTGTGTGAGTGTGTGTGTTTATATGTTTGTTACTTCTTTACGCTCAAACGGCTGGACCAATTTTGATAAAATTTTGTATGGAGGTAGCTGATTGTATAACTAGCTACGCCCCGCCGTTAATGTCGATCCCGTGGGAATATCGGGATAAAAAGTAGCCTATATGTTGATCAAGGGTGTCAGCTACCTTCATACAAAATTTTATCAAAATTGATCCAGCCGTTTGAGCGTGAAGAAGTAACAAACATATAAACATCCACACACACTCACAAACTTTTGCCTTTATAATATTAGTGTGATATACATGTAAAAATTGTGAAAGTAGTAGAATAAAAGCTTTTTTAATTTATTACTGGTCCGGGGTGGACTAAATTTAGAGAGTCAGATGTACTTAATGCTAGTTTTCATTCGAAAGAAATCTATCTAGATGCAGTCACAACAGGATATATTCTTACCAATGCTTTTGGATAAAAGATGTGGTGCTTGGGAGTTTGTTGCGCCACTTCTTCTTCCCAGCTAAAGCTAGGAAGTGGAGAAGAGCCGATGTTTTGGGGGACTGTCTTATATAATTTTGACGTTTGAAAAAGTGCTGATTCTCAGCCAAGTTTAAATAAATGACTTTTGATTTTGATTTTTTGATAGAGGTAGGTACTACCGTAGAATCTTACTAAGTGTGCATGCACATGAGCGACACGCGTCTCGACCGGCATGTTGTCGTTGGCATCCGCCGCGGTTATAACCCGCCGACACGCATTGATGGATGTCGCCGACACGCGTCTACGGTCTCAGTTGCCTCTGTCGTCGACGTGTGTCGCTCATATATATGCACATTCAGGTACAGACGCCAGCACATCGAGCTACTAAAATCTGTCAAATTTCTTCAATAGATTTTCAACTGTATCGCTAAAGCATAAGGTTCAAAGTTGACAGTTTCGGGTAGCTTGATCTGCAGGCGTCTGTACCACCTTCTTGCTCATACCTTAGGCACAAATCCTATACTGTTGCGTGCAAATAATCAAGCTTCAAGACTAAGCTGCCTTTACGTCATTAAAACGATAATCTTCTTCCTCTAACGTCAGTACCACACGATATACATCGCTAATACGTAAATCTATACATACTACCTACATCGTAGATACATCGTTACTATAATCACATCCAATATACTTAAGTAACTTAATCTTCCTTTCACTCAAAACGTACGGCCCTTTATTTTCCTAAATTAGTCTGATCAGCCGTTTCAAAGACTTCCTTACGCTATTATATGCTCAATAATGGCTAATACTCTTAATAGGCATATTTGAAACATGTAGGGACTATGTAGATGGTTATATATTGCGTAATGGATATATAACTTAGCAATATGTGGCTGCTGATGTAATGTGGATTGGGTAAAGGAATTATGGCTTGATATTGAGCAGTTACAAACCTACTCGTACTTATTATAGAATACATCGCAGATAATAAGCTATAGCATGATCAGCCTATAATGTTTTTTGAATAGTTAAAAAAAATCATGTAGGTACCTCAGACCAAATAAAAAGTCAAGACATAGCGCTGCGAAGCATGCAAAAACAACATCTCCGCTCTGTGCAATTGTGCATAGACGGTCACAGGCACACATTTACAACTATTTCCAATCATTCAAACTACACCTCACTATGTGCACACGTGTTTACGAAACCGGCCTCACTTTACTGTTGACAGCCCTTTTTTTTTTTGCGGATGGGAAGTCATCAAATGACCCCTCCCGTTCTGGGTGGAACGGAAGGGAGTGTCAGACTTACTGACTAAAACCCACCCGTGTTCCTTCCTTAGCCCTTTATGTTCCAGCCCAGCGGTAACCCTTTCGGACAATCCCGCTGGCCGACAATCCCGCTGACAGCCCTCTGCCTTGGTTTTTTATTTGGTCTGAGGTAGGTACTTATATGAAAGATGATATAGTATATAGTGATGGCTATTAGTCGTTATCTCAACGGCGCAATACGTCTTTTGCTTCCATACTTCTCTCTATGGAAAGACAAGACATGTTGCGCCGACCCCAAATAAATTGGTATAAGGGCAGGAGACTGATGATGACCTAAGTAGGTACCTATATGAATTTTGTAACCGTTCTCTAGATATGCCACAAGATCTAAGAATTTTCTTGAGGTAGGTTGGAACTTCGAGTAGATAAATTAAATTGCAGTAGTTGAACTTCTTCAAGCAATAACCTAATAATAATATGATGACACATTACTATGTAAGTTAACCACTTAAATTGCCACAACAGCTAACTCATAGAGACATTGTCACCACTAAATATTTCAAGCCCAATCGAAACGTTTCAAAATCACGTCTAATACCCCCGTAACTAACCGACTTTCGGTTCAAATTCTAAGTTGTATACGTTTATTTATTACACGTCAATGGCTGTCCAAATATGTCCTATTAATAAATGGTCAGCCGTTCCGTGATGTCTGTTACAATAGCTATAACAAATACATGAGAAATGTCACAACTATTCTCTTCGAAGTCCACTAATACTGTAACGAAGTTTGACCAAACCTTTGTGTTAGTATTGTACCGTTTGTATGTTGAAGGGACTCATCAATAGTATCATGCGTTAGGATTTATCATAATTATCCTTGTGTATCTACGAGGGGCCCGTGGCTAAGTAATAACAGCCGCACAGGTCGATCAATCAGGTTAAGCTACGCTTGCCGCGGTTGGTCTGTGGATGGGTGACCATCTTTACATACCGTGACCCCTCCGTGCCTCGGAAAGCACGTTTAGCCGTTGGTCCCGGCAGTCTTCGTGGTTCTTTGACAGTCGTTACGGGTAGTCAGAAGCCCGAAAGTCTGACAACCAGTCTTACGAAGGCGTATCGTATTACCCAGTAACTGGGTTGTGGAGGTCAGATAGGCAGTCGCTCCATGCGAAATACTGGTATTCTGGTATACTGGTATTAAATAGCTGCATCCAGTTAGACTGGAAGCCGACCCCAATATAGTTGGGAAAAGGCTAGGCAGATGATGATCCTTGTGTATCCACGTTGTGGTAAGGCAGATTCGGTTTTGGGCGAGCTTTTGCATTATTACCAAGCCATGATTGAAATCTTTGTCTTACACGTAGAAGAATCTCCAAAAATATTATATAGGTATCCAAATTCTATCTTTGCATTCATATAATTATTGAACTTGTTAGTTACAGTTAAGGTGAAAGCGCCAGGGTAGCCCGCGAAATTCAATTTTTTTTAGGTTTTTTGCAATTTGCTGGTCAGTATTAAGTTGTACGATAATTAAAATATGATTCGCGGCCGTAACAAATATGTATTTACAGAATTATAATCATTAAAGTCATCAACACAACTCTGTAAGACCATGTAATCCCCAAGAATGACTATTTCATGAAATCTTGACATTTGGGGATTACATGGTCTTAGAGAGTTGTATTGATGACTTTAATGATTATAATTCTGTAAATAAATATTTGTTACGACCGCGAATCTTATTTTAATCAACGTACAACTTAATACTGACCAGCAAATTGCAAAAAACGTAAGAAAATTTGAATTTCGCGGGCCACCTTAGAGCTTCCCCCTTAAGCAAAGTGAGGGAAGTTTTGAGTATGAATGTTTTGGCTATAAGAGTAAGGGAAGAACCGATGGATGGACTGTGTAAGATGATATAGCTAGAAACGGGATGACTATTGAGATAACAACTAATAGAAAAGTATGGATGAAAAATAAATGTTGCGCCGACCCCAAATAAATTGGGACAAAGGCTAGAGAATGATGATGAGAAATAGCTATCAATCATAAAATCAAATAAAATGTATTTTCGTCTCGAAAGTTCTATACAAAAAAACAATGGCACTCCGGGAGTGCCAGCAGAAGTGAAAACAAAACACAAACAGAATACGTTGCCATCACTCACTGACATATCGGATATACATTAAAACCGAGTACATCTCGAGGACAGCAGAACACATCCAAAGCGGGTATTTTTTAATCATCTTATAAACAAAACACGCTCGGTGTCGCTTACGGTAACAGTGGCGCGAGTTCAATGGTTTTTTCCCATCTCAAAAAATGCCGAACGCGCCTAAAGAAGTTTTAATTTAAAAAAAAACACAAAAATTACTACTTTTTGGACGTTTTCCTATAAAAAAAATACGAAGCAACAACAAACAAATTAAGGCTTAGTTCTACCACCAATAAACACTGCTCTTGACATTAAAAAAAGCCAAGAAATAGTGCAAACAGAACACTTTCACAAACCTTTTTCGCATTTACCCCAAGATACACTTAAACCGCCTACTTTAAACCCCGCAATCTGAACATTTGAAACAGTAACAAATGTGTGGCCGCAGAGCATGACTCATATCCAACCAAGAAATCCCTCTCCCATGGTGGTCTTCAAGGGAACGAACGAAAGGCTAATAAGACAAGCCTTTAGCTTAGCTGTCTTGCCTAGGACATTATCAGCCAGTGAAAAATAGTGCCCTTTGTGGAATTACTTGAAAGCAACGCGAGCACGATGGCGGAAAGTGACCTGTGCATTAAAAATGTAGGAGGCTGTGTGTGTCTGTGCTTTGAATTTAAGTGGTTTATAATTGAGTGCATTTTTCTGTGTTTCAATGTTGTCTGTGATGTATTATGATTGTTGTGGGCTCTTTACCATAAGTAGTTTGTGTTACCTAAATTCTTGGCACGATTGAATTTACTATTGAATTCAGGGGGTCTACTCCGAAGCGGTTAACCACTGTATCGGCCGAATGTTCGGTCATTTTCTACTACCATTAATTTCCTATATTGACTATTGGTCCCGACCAAACTGTGCCAATCCGAACCTTTTTAGAACCCTTAACCCTTTTTTTACCTTTTTTTTTTTTTTAAATCGTAGTAGGACAACAATATTCGAATCAGAAAATGACCGAACATTCGGCTGATATAGTGGTTAACCGCTTCGGAGTAGACCCCCTGTATTTCCACGAGACTATTTAGAACTTAGTTGCTTCATTTACAGTACTGTTTCATGCAAATCTATTGTCATCATCGAGTTTTTAGCTCAAACCTTTTTAAATATGTTTTTTTAATACTTGGTTACATAGAAATGGAGAGCAGTGGTGGCCCAGCGGTAACGACCGCGACTTACGAGTTGTAGGTACAGGTGCTTTACTTTGTGTTAATTTATTTCATCGCCATTGCTCTCAGAAACGGTGAAGGAAAACATCGTGAGGAAACCGGTATGTCAGGACCAAAAATTCGAAGACATGATGTGACATCCACCAAGACGCACTGAGCCCGCGTGGTGGACAGCTTTATGCAAATCTACTGTAATCATCGACTTTAGGTATAGCTCAGACTTTTTGAATATGGTTTTTATTTGATAGCATGGTTACAAAGAAAAGATTTACATATTGAAAATATCTAAAATCACATTAAACTCTCTTTTCCTCGTCGTCATCATAAATTTAAAATAACTATGAATATGTAGTTCTATAGTTAACCGTCCGCCTTAGTTATTTTTAAACAATACTATAAGTATAGCTACATAATGGCGCCGATTCCCTTGTTCACAAACTAAACTAAATTTAAGTTCAGTGCATCTTTTTCTTTCTATTTCATTAGGAAAAGGACAGAAGATAAATATTAGTTTAGTCCTGTCAAACCATAGACAAGTTTAGACGTGATTAAAAAATTGGCTACTAAAAATACGTCAATTTACGTCAGGTGCTGACTAATTTGACAGGACTAAACTAATATTTATTTTCTGTCCTTTTCTTAACGAAATAGAAAGAAAAAGATGCACTGAACTTAAATTTAGTTTAGTTTGTGAACAAGAATAATATATTAAACTACACAAATTAACAAAATCTAAATAAAATTAAATACTAAACTAACTGCATACCGATTGATTAATATGCGTTTGTAACGAATACTAATCGATGCTAAAGGTTTAGTTTGAACCAGGTTCAACCCTGACCTTATTATGTGTTGATTGAATTATTGTTCGACGATATCGATAAATATGTTCCGTTGATTCTTATGTTCTGTGACTAAGGAATTACATCCACCTGTTGATGATGTCATGGATCGCAAAGTTGGGGTGGTAAAGGTCAGTCCGTGACCGTAGATTGCTGAGAACTAGGTGTGCTCAAATATTTACTAGTAACCGACGATTCCTGGTGAAGAATTATAACACCGTTTGTATGTTACCTTCGCTTCATCCAAAGTGAAGGTAGTGAAGGTGACTAGGTGACCAGCTTCTCTAGGTACGCTGTTGATATCATCAAATGCGTTCTTACTGTTCTTTGCAGCGAAGTCTATAATGATAAAAATAAAAGGGTACTTATATCTATAGAAAAATACTAACAAAAAAACAATGGCACTCCGGGAGTGCCGACAGAAGTGAAAACCAAACACAAACAGAATACTTTGCCATCACTCACTGACTTATCGGATATACGTTAAAACCGATTACATCCAGAGGACAACCGAAAACATCCGCAGCGGGTATTTTTTTAATCGTCTTATAAACAAAACACGCGCGGTGTCGCTTACGGTAACAGTGGCGCGAATTCAATGGTTTTTCCCATCTCAAAAAATGCCCAACGCGCCTAAAGAAGTTTTCACTTCAAAAAAACTTGAACAATTATTTTGAATCGTCTTATAAACAAAACACAAACAGAATACTTTGCCATCACTCACTGACATATCGGATATACATTAAAATCGAGTACATCCCGAGGACAGCCGAACACATCCGAAGCGGTGTCGGTTACGGTAACAGTGGCGCGAGTTCAATAGTTTTTTCTCATCTCAAAAAATGTCCAACGCGCCTGAAGAAGTTTTCACTTCAAAAATAGGACCCTCTAATATTTACCGGCTGATGTTTGTATATTGACAGATTCCTGTCTTCTTGTTCGCTGAGAAACATACATACTTAGGTGTAAGCAGAACTAGATGCAAAGTAAGACCCTGTGGTATTCCGAACTCCGTAAAATTCCTTATACAATTAATAGGTACTCCTTTTTGTACCTAAACGTAGGAAGTCGGGTAACTCCAAGTAATTTGTACCTTGACATTACCTGAGAAAATACTAGGAATAAAGAAGATGCAACGATAAACATGTTGTTAATGTAATTAAAGGTTTCCTAGTTGCTGCTGACACTCGTATATATCATTGTGTGACGTCATTCGTGTGGTACTTGCTTCCGCGTGGTTCAATTGTAAGTATAAGGATGTAGTCAAATGATTTGTTTTTTTTTTTTAAATAAAGGCGGATCTTGTATCCTTAGAATTCCTTAAAGAAATAACTAGTCAATGGTCTTGGAGTTCAACAGTTGGTAAATTGTTTTCACCAACCCCAATTATTTTCATATTGCAGTTTACTGAAAATGAATATTATTATATTTAGTAGGTAGGTACAGACGCCAGCCCATCAAGCTACCCGAAACTGTCAAATTTTCCCAATCAACCTTGAACCTTATGCTTTAGCGATAAAGTTGAAAATCTAATAAAGGAATTTTACAGATATGGATATCTTACGTAAATATTTTTTAATTTCAAGTTAAGACATAACAAGCCTAACAAATGAGAGAGCAGTTGTGGCCCAGTGGCAATGACCCCGAATTACGAGTTGTAGGTCGTGGGTCGAACCTAGACAGGCGCTTTACTTTGTGTAAATAACTTCATCACCATTGCTCTCAAAACGGTGAAGGAAAACATCGTGAGGAAACCGGCATGTCCAAGCAACCCGCACTTGGCCTGTGTCCCAGTAGTAGGAACGTTATAGGCTGATTACGTAAGCCTAACAATGCATCTTCTTCTGTCGTCTGCTATACAAGAAAAGCATGTAGCTGGCATGAGCAGAGGTCAAAAGGCCAGCAAAGTTAGTAACTAAATTCTCCCCAAAATGAAATAAGATAGATTTCTCACGCACTTTGACATATCAATGAATCATCAAATATTCCAAAACCAGTTTCCATATAAATGTATATTATGCGGCGAACAGGCAGTTAATAAACAGGGTACAAATCTTATCGTATCACTCGTGATAAATTTATTTGCTGACAAGTTTCATTTGCTAAACCAACTCTACTGATAAAGATCAAGGAACGAACTGTGCACACTTCATTCAGTCATTTACTGATAACACTGACATACCTTTTGGGGGTCTACTATGACCGATCAAAACGAATTGGTAGCTGTCAAACGAAATTAAAATGTCCGTCGTCGACCATTTTGAAAAAAAAGACAGTTGAATCTCTTTCGAAAATTTAATCTTACTCGTTCTGTGATAGAAACTGATGTAATATTATTAGCATGAACAAATTAATTCAATCAAAACTAATTTCGAATCTAATCTTGAGTCCAAATTCATAGTATGCCCCCTGAACTTCAATCAAATTCATATGGCGCGATACAGATCTTATATCCTTGTTACTTTCCTACCAGACATGTTGTACAAGAAATAACTGTGTGACATAACTTGTCCCCTTAGGCGTTGCTCACACAATGCCTTTTGACAACCTCATAAATTCAAACAGCACTAACAAACTAGAACTCTACACACCACGACACAAGATTGAAACTTGAGTGACGGATCATTTTCGAAACGTTGTATTAGATTGGCGCGTGCCTTTGAACACCAACTTATACATGCTGTTGTTAAAGTATATTCGGCAATAAATTCGTGCAGTATATAGGTGTTGTTTTATAGCAAACGTAAGTTGGCAAACAGTTGCGCCACTAAATCAAATTGCAGTCAATTAAGATAAAGCGGCGGGACCGACAGCTATGGACAATAGACCATATGACTAATACAGCGTTTTGTTTGGCTAACTGAATTACAGCTTAGCCGGTTGTAGTGAATAGAATTCCTGTTAATATTAGAAGTGTTATGTACTGGCTAAGGGACACTGTTGGTATATCTAAGTGGTTCTATATATTTGTTCCGTCTTAAGCTAAAAATAGACAAAAAGTTTTTTTTAATACAGTTGCTCAAAAAGTGGTGTATTGCAGGGACGTATAGCGTTCGGGAAGTGGGCTATTACATACTAGTGCTTTTTTTTTACCTTCCCCGAACTCGTGCGTGTCTCTTTCCCAACTGTCAAAATAATGTCTATTAAAAAGAAAAACCAACCATGAAGTTTTTACTAAAGAGTTTTTGTGATTCATACAAATACGTATATTTCTAAAAAGAAGCTACAAATTTATTTCAATATCAGATTTAATGATTTAATTGAATGAGTTAGGTTAGGTTTCATTTCATTTCATCTCATTAAATTTTATTATATTATATTAATTTAATTTCATATCAATAAAAAAAAATATACTGAAGACTAAGCTGTATGGATAGTTCCTTTTGCCTACCAAAATGGGTGAAGAAAAAAAAACTGCTTATATTCTACGGTTGGCGCCATTTTCCAGAAATTTTCTTTGCGGGTTTAGTTGTTTGTTGCACAAAATGAGTAATTTCGACCCTATTTTTTTTTAATGAACACCACCGGAACTCAGTATAATTGCACAAACTGCTTCGGAGAACATTTTACCGGAAAAGTCAAAAAGTCGTTACATATCCACATACGACTAATTTTTTGCGTGGAGAGAAGAGAAAAAAGCAATATTGTGTTTTTATTATTTTATTAAATTGCTTAATTTTTTCGCAACTGTATTAAAAATAGTCGTTCAGTACACCTGCGGAACCGTCATTGCAACTTGTTCCGACTGGTAACCCTCGCCTTCGGCTGCGCCTCGGCTCGGGTAGACATTTGTCGGAACTCTTTGCAATGACAGCCTTTCCGCACTTGTAATGAAATATACTATACTTCGCGCGGAATCTAAATTGTTACCTAAGTTGTCTTTTTTTTTTTTTGAGGTTGGGAAATCATCAAATTTTAATGACTCCTCCCGCTCTGGGTGGAGCGGAAGGGAGCGTCAGACTCTTACTGACTAAAACCCATCCATGTTCCTTCCTTAGCCCTTTATGTTCCGGGGTAGCGGTAACCCTTTCGGACAATCCCGCTGACCGGGCAGGCTTCGGCGCTAACGGGCCCCTTCACTATTGCTGACATCTCTTTGAGGCGCGCGTGGAACACGTACGCGCCGTCCGGCACGGGCCTGCTCCTGATCCTGATCGGACTGTGAGCTACCCATTACTCTCCGTCCGCAGGCCCGCGCCTACGGTGGCCGGGAGTCACCTAGATAGTCTCATAACATGTTCATACGAGCAGTGATCTAAAATAACAGCATCAAACTGAAAACCCCTCTGACTAGGTATAGGTAACTCCATAAGTTAGGCCTAGAGTGAACCCTAATGTAATTCTAAAGCTGCAACTCCCTATAAAATCGAAATAAGCTGATAATTTCTTCCATTGACTTGGGTTGTGGAATCATCATCATCCAACCTCAAAATAATCTTTTTTATGAAATAGCAAGAATATCCCGAATAGAATTATCCAGTTAACAGACAACATATGGCGGTGTGCGAAGACGAATCTACCCATCGTCTTGACAAATTCCATTTCAATATTAATTCCCTAGCCCATCAATACTTCGATAATCTTTTGAATCGATATTGAATGTGGTTTATGCTGATTTAGGTTTAAAAGGCAAGCTGCTTTATATAATTTCCTTTTCAACTATACAGGGTTATTTGTAAAACACCAGCAACCTCTTAAGAGGTCATTGTACTCATCATTATGAACAACTTTTACTATGGGACCAAACCTGAAATCGCGAAAAAAAAATCAGCTGTTCCCTACATTTATGTTCGTATAACTCGTCAAAATGTAGGGAACAGCTGATTTCTTTTTCGCGATTTCAGGTTTGGTCCCATAGTAAAAGTTGTTCATAATGATGAGTACAATGACCTCTTAAGAGGTTGCTGGTGTTTTACAAATAACCCTGTATTATCCCCCAACCTACGAATTAGTAATACCCCTAACAACCACTTACTTCACATCGCTTATAAGAAGTTATAGTATTGAACATAGGTGTAAAATAGCCCGCAATAAACTTTACACCCAGCTCTTATTAGGGCAATGTTGTCAGTTCTACAGCAAACACGCAATGAATTACATTATACACAAATTGTGCAATATCTTTACATCGTAGGTGTTTTGTACTGCAGTTGTACAGTTTTACGAACCTCTGTCATTGTGCTGGAATTTATACCAATTAAATAATGACTAGATTTTAGCTACAGCTAGGCTAGATTGAAAGAAAGACTTTGAAATCCTAAGAAAAAATCTTTTGTTGAAACAGTCCAATCATTTTGTTGATGTTCATTGTACAGACGCCAGCACATCAAGCTACCCGAAACTGTCAAATTTTCCCAATCAACTTTGAACCCAAGGCTTTAGCGATAAAGTTGAAAATCTATTAAAGAAATTTGACAGATTGTAGTAGCTTGATGTGCGTCTGTACCTATAGATAGCTCTGCAAAAAATACTAAAAATATTCATAGCCTCATTGCCGCTGTCGTAGAAGGTGTCGTAGGGTGTTGGTTACACCTTAATTACGTAACACGCTATCAACCACAATCTGATTGATTTTAAAGGATATTGCTAATCCATTGCTTCATATGTTCGAAAAACTTGTCTGCTCAACAACGTTAATAACGCAATGAATGTCGTTGAACTGTCACAATGAATGCCATTGCTACTGTGTGTTACCCAATTACCTCGCAGGCTTTAGGGAAATCATAATCGTCAACAAGACTACGAAGTTAATATTCAGTGATTACACAATAATACTGATTTGGCACATAATAGCAAGTAGATAATAGAGCCTAATTTGCACTACCCTAAAATGGTGCTCTCACACCTAATCTTAGTATCCTACTAAACAATTATTACAGCTTTAAAATTAAATGATAATAGTCGCACGGGTGCCGTCTACTGATTGGCCAGTAAGTAGCTCCATAAATCTAGCATAAAATATTAAATAGGTAAATAATATAAGGTCGGGTCTGCACGCAATGTTGACATGTTAATTCTTGTTCATTTAAATATCATAAAGACAATACATATATTATAGTGTCTTGTCTATCGGCTTGTGTGATATTCTGTTTCATGTTACGTTGATAATTACGTTGATTCTGTTTCATGTTACGTTGATAATTACGTTGTTAAGTATGATACAGTTTCATCATCATTTCAGCCGAAAGACGTCCACTGCTGGACATAGGCCTCCCCCAAGAGGGGGGGAGGGGCTTGCCACAATCGCCACGCTTGGCAGGCGAGTTGGCGGTCGCAGTATGGAATGGTGGTGGAATGCATAGAGAACGCTGCTGCCCATTCTCCGGTACGACCCTTAGTCGCCTTTTACGACACCCACGAGAAGTATGGGGTGGTGCTATTCTTTAAGTCCGGCACCACACAGACATGATACAGTTTATGCTTGGAAATATGGAATGTGAGGAATGAGAGACCCAACCCTCTCTGTGTATTGTTTCCAAAAGTTGGGCGAGACGGTCCTTGTTTGAACAAACTGATCTGTAGTCTAATATTACACATACCATTTAAGTACAGATATTTGTGTTCTGTTCCTTGGTGGAATACAGGCGTGATTTAATTTTATCTATTTTAATTTAATGCTTTGTAATGGACTATGTCATCATCTGCCTAGCCTTTTCCCAACTGTGTTGGGGTCGGCTTCCAGTCTAACCAGATGCAGCTGAATACCAGTATTTTACATAGAGGGACTGCCTTTCTGACCTCCACAACCCAACTGGGTTGTCGTTGGGGTATCGTATTACCCAGTAGTTACTGGGTAATACGATAGGTACCCCTTTTGGTAAGACTGGTTGTCAGACTTTCGGGCTTCTGACTACCCGTAACGACTGTCAAAGATCCACGAATGACAGCCGGGACCAACGACTTAACGTGCTTTCCGAGTCACGGAGGGGTCTCGGTATGTAAAGACATACATAGTCCATGTATGTCTGAAAAATAAATGTATTATTATTATTAGCCATTAATGTCCCACCAGGGGGCAAAGGCCTCCCTACTCTCTTTCCACCTCTCTCTGTCCAGAGTTGCCAAGGACCAATCATCATTAAAGGAGTCCAGCTCAACACGCCCGCGCCATATCGGTCTGACCGCTAAAAAAAAAACAAAAAAAAAAACTTTAATTGTTTTACTGTAGCAATAATGATCACTGCCCACTGACGTCCACATCATCCAATCTCGACGATAATTACCTAAGAAGAACGAAGAAAAAGAACCCAGATGGGCATTAGGCTGTTACTAGCAGGCGCAGCGCAGCGCCCCGCGGTTTCACCCGCATAAGTGTCGATCTCGTGGGAATATCGGGATGAAAACTATCCTATGTCCTTCCCCGAGATGCAATCTATGTCTCTGCCATTTTATCGAAATCCGTTCAGTGGTTTAGGCGTGAAAAGGTAACATGCAGACAGACAGAGTTACTTTCGAAGTTTTAATATTAGTATGGATTAGTGAGTTCTACACACATGTCCATTACAAAGACAAAAATAAAGACATCAATAAAAGTCGACACCTTTTAAAACCAGCTTGATAGACGTCATATCGTCAAAATATTTTGGACCTAGTTTCAGGTCGCATGACTAAAAGTCCTATCTCCTTTTTTTCATTTTTTAGCTGATTTGAGTTAGGACAACTACATTTCTCTATTCGTGATTCTTTACATGTTTCACTGACCGTCGTATCTCTATGTTATTTTGATCTCAAAAAATAACCATTTTGAAAGGCAACAAAACGTAAAGAATCACGAAGAGAAAAATGTAGTTGTCCTAACTCAAATCAGCTAAAAAATGAGAAAAATGAGATAGGACTTTTAGTCATGCGAGCGACGATATTCATAGTCAAACCATACCTCATCAATGCCCATCATATTCCTACCCCACCCTGTTTACTGGTACCTAGTAGTTATTTATTACTCACCAACCAACTTTAATATGAACTTAACATTATACACACGTAGAATGCGCGCTACACGTCTATACATAGGGTCCATAGCTTGCTGAAACTGGTCTCGAATGTGGATCAAAGCACAATGTCAACAGCTGGGCGAACTTTAAGCTTTACATGTAGATAAACGAGGGAAATAGTTTGTTTGAGGTTTCTGTTTTGCATATTATGTTATTTTATTGTGTTATGTTATGTTTTGTTATTATATACGCATTGTCGTGGAGTTGCGGAAACCAGCCCGTATTACCTATATATATATTTTTTTTAATCTTGGGACCATGGGGTCCAGGTCCTTTGGAAGGCGTACGAGGGGCCGAAGCCAACTCACAGAGGCCCGTTGGACGTTTTCAATGAAATGTGGCACCAACCGACGATTATCCCTGTTCGCACTATGCAAGTGCACCCAAGGACAACCCCCGGTTGGTGTATAGGACTATAGCAAAACATGGAAACAAAAATATTGGATTATGGGTTTTGGTGGCTAAAGTGAACTGGTTATCTAGGACTATGGAAAAACTATAGCCCCTGCCTGACCGATGTTCTATATAAGTTACACAAATAAAATGGCAGGGGATGACTATTGTTATTCTTAGTATGTGTTTTGCTTCGCAGGGGACTTACTTTAGAAATGATGTGTGAAGTAGGTACTACGTATAATCTTGCTTATTATAAAAATCACGTGTCACAGTGTTGGTTATATCGAACTCCTCCGAAACGGCTTGACCGATTTTTATGATATTTTTTGTGTATATTTGGTAGGTCTGAGAATAGGTCGTAGGCTATTTTTTATACCCCTAGGTGATAAGGGGGGCCCTCGCCAGTTTTTTTTTTGGAATCGAAACACGCTTGTGAAACCGCGGGGCGCAGCTAGTAATGTAACATCTGATTCTGTGTTTTATCGTAGGCATAAACCGTCTTATTATAAAACGAGATCTAATTTTAGACCTAGCCTAAACCTTCGAGACAGTTACTCTATTTTGCACTTTATTCCGACAAACGTGAAGTTCTTAATGCAAAATTGACAACTTAGACTTGGGTTTGACGTCAGTTTTTGTAAAAAGAACTTTAGCTTCGTCGGATTATGGTTCGAAATTTAAAAATGGCTGCATGGTTAAACCTGGTTATAAAGATAAATGTTGTTGTGTAATAAGGCTGAAAGTGTTTTAAGTGTGTTTATTAGTATTGTGTGCGTGTTTAAGTGTATTTTTAACTCGTTTTTAAATTAAGATGTATTATACAGGGTGACAGGGACATGGACGCATAACCTGTTACCATGGATTCCGTACACCCCTCTGCATTGGAATTATTCGTCGGTTTTAAAAAAAATCTGCGGTTTCCTACAAAAATGCAACCTACGCGGTCAAAATGTATGGAACAGCATTTTTTTTTTTAATAACCGTGTAAAATTTCAACTTCTTCTTTCAAATTTTTCGTCGGTTCAGAACTTTACACGTCAATTATATTTTTTTAAACATGTACTGAATCTATAGAAGCAGGTTGCGCGTCGTTGTCCCTGCCACCCTGTCTATGTATTGGGTTCCTTTCTGATCAAATAATGGATTGTTTTGCATTGGAAACCTACCAACAAACAATTTCTCAACATTTACTGCCTTATCACACCCTGGCTCTAAAGTCTACGCAAACCCTTATCTCAAAGCTTAACGAACCGTGAAAATACCAATTAAATCGTAACAAATAACAACAATAAATCGACCATTTTCTCCAAACAATTTATTTCCCAATTTGCGTACAAACTCCGCTACAATTTTAAGGTTGTAAATGACAACCGTGTAACAACATAATAGGCTTTAACTTACTTAATTAATTCTGTCTAGGTATTGCCACCACAAATTAAAATTTAATATACATTATTTTGATTTATATTCAGTAATGACATTGCGAATAGTTCTAATAATATGGTTGGTAATTGGTGTGGGCAACCACCACGCCTACCAAGCCTTGTATGGGCTAGCCTAAACACTAGGCGCGGTGTCGACAATTTTAAAATTGATCTGCTAGTAATAAAATTGATGGCAACACTGTATTATTAGTGTCAAATGACGAGGTTTTTTCTATCGCTTTTTAGCTAAAGTTCACACCTTTTTTTTTAATTGTCGGTGGGAAACCTTCAAAAGGCACCCGACCTCCGGGAAGGAGGTCCAGTGTGGGATTTTTACCTCCCGGTGATCACCATCAGCACATAGGGTTGATCCCGGTTCCTCATAATAGACCAATTCCGGAACCCCCCCGTGGAACGCCTGTAAGGCACATAGGTGTTACTAAACATGCGCGATGCAGCAAAAATGATAAACTGGTACCTAATGCGTTTTCCACTTTACTAAATTAAAGATGATTTTATTATTATTGCCTCATAATTGCCATCGACAGGCTTGTAGCATAGCATAATCAGCCTATAATGTTCCCACTGATAGGACACAGGCCTTCTCTCTGTAAGAGGGAGTGGACCATAATCCACCACGCGGGCCCAGTGCGGGTGTCACATGTCATGTCTTTGAATTTTTGGTCTTAATTTCATTTCCCTTGTTATAAAATTCGAGTTCCTAAAGAATGTTATCTTGAAAATGAGCAGCATTAATATCATTTCTGCAAAATTATTTTTATAATCCTGTACATACTTACATATCGTTTTACCAAGCTTGGATTACCAAACTTTGTCACAGTAGGTCGATTCTATCTGCCTGTAAGGAAGCATATCCATGTTTTTATAATGCTAATGGTCATCCAGACAATAAAACAAGAATTGTAGTAGATATCATAATTGCTTCACTTTCATGAAATACCGATACATCCCACATAAATTCTACCACTGCAGTCAATCCTCTGATGGACGCAATATCTCGTTTGCTAATTAGTTATTGCAATAATGATCTATGGCCAGGCTTTGATGGCTATAGTGCACCTGTAAAGTATCGTGTTTATGCCTTCAGAATTAGAAGGCAAATATTGTGAAATGTCAAATGGTCCATCTCATAATAAATTCAAAAGCTGACTGTTTATTAGTTGCTTCTTGACACCAAAGTGCTGATCCGATTTTAACGGAATTTGACACAGAGCCTAAGCAAAGCCCAGAAAAAAACAGAATATTTTTCTATCCCAAAAATACTAGCTGAACTTAGCTATTTTTAGGGTTCCGTACCAAAATGGTAAAACGGAACCATTATGGTGAGACTCAGTCTGTCTGTCTGTCTGTCACAGCTGGATATCTCAAGAACTACTAATGCTATCTACTTGAAATTTGGAATAGTTTTAGATGACGTTTACCCAACTATTTTGCAAATAAGAAAGAAATAATAATTATATTTTTTTTTTTGCAACAAGGACGGAATGGCTGTCTGAAAAATTCGAAGTCGGGCTACTAGGGCATGTGGGGTATCATATGAAAGAGCGCAGTTTGCACGTAGTTTTTGACTTTTGATGAAAAATGTAAAAAAAAATACCGTCCCGTCCTTCCGAGAAAATCCTGAAATAATTCTATGTGATAGAAGTTTATGTAAAAATTACAGGAAAAATAAAACGAATTCTCTAAATAGCACACTTTTTCAGAAATCATCAACAAAAGTTACACTAGTTCCACTATCGGTCAAGAGACGGCGCTGACCTAAAACTGCAATATTCTACACCGCAGTGCGCAGTGTTAAAATTCTCTAACGAATATAGGCCTCGCCGATGAAAATTTAAAAACATATGATAGTACGGAACCCTCGGTACGCGAGTCCGACTCGCTCTTGCCCGGTTTTTTTTTATCAAAAAGAGAGCTATTAACGTTTAAAACATGATCCACGAAGACGAAGCTGGTTGATTAGCCTCCAGTCGTAAGTATAAATCAGCCTTGTTTGTCCATTAAACTTGATGATTTGTCTACTTCATCAAATAATTTGTAAAATATTTATGTCCGTGAAATATGCATAATACCTAGGTATACCTTAAAATCGATTACCTGAAATAATGTGATCTGTCTATAAACGGAAACATAACTTCTAACATTTTGAACTGGCAATTAATTTTACTCAATCTAAATTCAATTAAAGTAAATTATTACAATTATTTAAAACAAATAAAAGCAAAATTCAAGCTTGTAGATTTCTACTGCTAGCAGTAAAACTTAAGGGGCTTACAGGACCTAAACACAAAAAAAACGCAAGTTTTAGAAACAATAAAAGTATATGATCGACTACAGTAAACAAAATCAGAAAAATATATGATATTCTTCAGGATATATGCTAGGTAGATAGTGTGTTGAAAACATAATACAACTAATTTTATATGATAGAAAAAAATCATGAAGATACCTCTAGAAACTTTCTTTTTACAATAAAAACCATACTAATATACATTCTACAAGCAACACACACACAGCACACACACACACTCAGCACACAGCACACACAGACACACTCAGCACACAAACACACACTCAGCACACACACAAACACACAGCACACCAGCACACACACAGCACACACACACACACACACAGCACACACCCACAACACAGCACACACACACACAGCAGCTATT
The DNA here is from genome assembly GCA_963082905.1 of Oligia fasciuncula. Taxonomy (NCBI): domain Eukaryota; kingdom Metazoa; phylum Arthropoda; class Insecta; order Lepidoptera; family Noctuidae; genus Oligia; species Oligia fasciuncula. Next base: position 11,558,174 of record OY720407.1, read on the forward strand.
TTTTAATTTTTTTTACATTCTTATTTTTTGTCATATTATTCTACAAGCAACATACTAAAATACTAGCGTTTTAATTTTTTCGTCCCAACCATAGATTTTTTGTAATTAAATAATTTCTTCATATTTTGCAATAAGATTTTTTGTAATTAAATAATTGCTTCATATTTTGCAATAAATTACCTGCGTTGTGTCATCGTGCTTCTCTTTCTTTTCTATGCAGTCCGACAGTGACCGCGCTTTAGGTCATGCAAGCCCCTTAAAAGACAAACCAGAGGATAGGATCATCCCATTGCAGGGAGACTGAATTCGGTAGACCAGTAACCGGATGTTGTGGCATTAGGTACTTGGACGTCCCTATATTCAGCAGTGAACTACGATATGCTAAGTTGATCGATCTTGCTTGGCAGTCAATGTTATTACTATTTGCTACACGCTTTGCTTTGGAGAGCAGTGGTGGCTCAGTGGTAACGGCCGCGACTTACGGGCTGTAGGTCGCAGGTTCGAACCCAGACAAAAAAAAATACAATAATTTTTTATTTATTTTTTATTATTATTTTAATTAATTAAAATTATTTATCAGTGATAGAAAACATCGTGAGGAAATCGGCATGTCCTACAACCAAACATTCGAAGTCATATGACATCTACCAACCCGCACTGGGCCCGCGTGGTGGATTACGGGCCGCTCCCTGTCACCGAGAGGAGTCCTGTGTCCCAGCAGTGGGAACATTAGAGGCTGATTATGCTTATGATAAACTTCCCAAACCGGTGGTTGATTGCATTATGCTGCTGCAGCATCCTCGAAAACATCCTTTCGCCTCTTTCTCTTCAAAACTTTGGTCCTCAAGAAGGAAAAGCACACCAGCTAACATTGATATTAATAAGTTTAATACGAAATTAACACAGACATTAGGCGTGCCTTTCTCTCTGACCCCTTACCTTGACTCGCCGCGCCCTGCGGCTTGCATTCCGGTCACACGTCACAAGCGCCCGCGCACTATATTTGTTTTCTATAGATTACATTGTTCTAATTATGTGGTGTTACGAGCGCACTTGTGAGGCCTCTGGCTTTGATTGGCGCCAATGTTGGTATGAGTTATGTAGATATATTGGCGTGATAAGACCAGCAGTACCAGCACCCTAATTGCGTAACACACCATCAATCACAATCTGAATCATTTTGACGGATATTGCTAATCCATTGCTTCATATGTTCAAAAAATTTGTCTGCTCAACAACGTAAATTGCGCAATGAATGTTGTTGAACTGTCACAATGAATGCCAGAATAAAAGCCACTATATTACGCAATTATCCCGCTGTATTTGGCGTGCGCAAGCCTAAAATTGATGTTTCACTTGTTTAATAATTGTTGTGATTTTCTTCTTAAAATTCTATCTCCTGCCACACAAAAGCATAAAAAAAACGTGTCTTCATTGTAGTTCATTTTGTTCTTAGACATTGAATGAGAGCCCTGTACTTTCATGGAGGTACCAATCAACTCAGCCTATCGCAGTCCACTGCTGGGCTTCTCCCAGACTGCGTCACAACACCCTCTCCTCCGCCTTCGGTATCCAATCTACCCCAGCCACCCTCTTAAGTTCGTCGGTCCATCTAGCTGGGGTGGCATCCCACACTACGCTTGCCGATACGCGGTCTCCACTCCAGGTCTCGTCTGTTCCACCGGCCATCGGTCCGTCGACAAACTCAAAATAACAAGCACAAAATAAATGCAGTAGTGCAGTCGTAAGATTTAATAATTTATAAGAAGGGACGACCATGTTATTCGCGTTTTATCAAAAATCTTGAATTTAAATAATTTGTCAAACGTTTCTTATAGCAGCTGAAAGTCATTGTTTAGGTACCATACAACTTTCTTCAAGATTGAAGGCTATCTACACGTTAACCGGTTGAATGTCGTAATTATAGAAACGATTATAAAACCATTATGTTTGGCGTGGATCCACGTTCCGATAATTCCGGTATACGAAGGGTTAATTGATACAGTCAATGTCTTTGGGTCATGGCGACCCCTTAATGATTCGGTCATCTAGGAGCCCCCTACGCAATATTTACTGGGGGGTCTACTAAGCAAGTACCCACGCAACCAGGTGCATATCTACAATTCAAATTACCGATCATAATCTATATCTATCATTTTGCATGCAATAATGAAACGCAATAAATTTTTGACATAATACAATTAATTGAAAAAAGAACATACCATTGATCTAATCAAAGATCTAGTTAATTAGTTTAGCGTTTAAATGATTGGCAAATGGCAGTTTTCTTGTCATGTTATTAAATGTTTTTAATGAACAATCGAATAGTTAGATACCCGGTTCGGTATCGTATCGAATCTGATCTAACTGGCCAGCCTGAAAGCGTGATATCTAAATCAAATAAATTAACAACTACAAACAAGCCTCAAGCCGGATACATAATTTAAAAATAATAAATCAGTTTTTAATCAAACTTCATTAGTGGTGTTATTTGTATTTTGTTATACAGTCTACTGCACGAGATATCATTTCGAAATGCCGTCACACCATCCATTGATCCCTTTATACTCAACAAATATAAATGCATTTGTACAGACCCCGCAATGGTAACCGCGATATGAATTTTCATGATTCGATTTCGAACGCTCAGCCACGCTCGGGTCACGTTGAAATGATTTAGTTTCAATATCCTCAAACGTCGGTGTAAACGCGGCTGTCGACCACCGCTTAATTTATACCGATTGGTCCTTGTTTATTATTACTGCTTATGTAATAAAACCAGTGATTTTGCAAGGGAATTTATTTTAATGCTAAGCTATGCGTAAGAGTTAATATATGGGTATTTTTCTCGTTAAAACGTTACGACCTTTGTTTACTTATACAGGATGAAATTAAATAGGTGCGACAAATTAAAACATCTAATTCTACGTGTTATGTAAATTTAGAGCATGTCGTTAAGGAAAGGGATGCACTACGTGCGCATAGGCAAGCGGTATTGCAACGTCGTCGCGCGCTCTTTTTTTGTAGGACGGTCAAAAGTAGGTAAATACCGCCAGTTCAAGTTGCCAACTTGTTTCATGTTGTGAACTCTGCGATGAATAGATTGCTTATTGTACGCACGCTAAAATTGATACTTCAGTTTTGAAAAAAAAAAACTTGATTATGAAAATTCGTGTCTACTTCAAGACAATAACTTAGTTGCACTATCTAAGACGATAACTACACGATTTTTTTTTAAGAATTTAAATTTGTGAAATGACAATTTATTTATAATGATTACTAGCTTCCGCCCGCTGCTTTGCCCGCGAGGTATTTCGATAAAAACTATCCTATGTCCTTCCCCGGGATGCAATCTATCTCTCTGCCAAATTTTAACGAAATCCGTTCAGTGGTTTAGGCGTGAAAAGGTAACATACAGACAGACAGGGTTACTTTCTAATTTATAATGTTAATATGGATACAGCAGTTACTGTCCTATTTCGATTTGCAGCATGTTTTCAATTTCATCCTGTATGTAGTTGCTCCATTGATTGACTCGCAAGGATACGTCATGTGTCTTGTTAACTAAATTGCAAGTCAATTATGTGATAAAAACGTAATGCTCTTACCAGGATGTGGACAACAATGTGTATTATTAATACGAATATAATGGCTTTATTGTTTACAATCATTGAATTACATCTGACTGCCTAATTGAAGGTATTGTTTAAAAAACTCCTGTCAGTATCTAAATAACTACTTAATGCCCGTGTTCACCGACACTAGGCGACATCTAAATGAATTCCTATATAAAAACAGAATATTCGATTTTCTACTTTTGGCGTTGACCTGAGCGTGGAAAATCCAACACCGCGCTTTTGGGCATAAGGCGCGGATTTAGGGTAATGTCCGACTATGCGAGGCTAGTTTTTGAAGCTAGCATAGCAAGATAGTAATAGTAAGCTAGCAAGCTAGTCACTCTAGCCTCGTGTATACAGAACCATCCTCATTTTTAGGCTAGTAAGCTAGTGAGAAAGATAGTAAGCTAGTGTTAAAGTTGAACAGTATGGGGTTCTATTTTTGAGCTATAGCGCCCCCCACCACCAATTTTACTATCCTGTGTACTAGCCTCGTGTGGCCGGCAAATATAGTAACCCAATCGGATCATTTTACTCTACGGACTAAGTCACCGCAATGCGATTGGCTTAAAATTTACTAACACCGTGTAAACAGAACTAGCTTGTGCCAAGCCAAGATGGAAGGGTAGTCGGGTATATTTGAAGTTTAGTAAGAAACTGGTGGATGTTTTTGAATGAAATTTAATTTAATTAATAGAAAAAGAACAGTTCACTCATCAAATTTAATTTCATTCGAAATCTGTCTCGGCGACTGTACTAGCTAGCTATCCTAGCTTACAAAAACTAGCCTCGTCTATCCCGGGCATTAGGTACACATGATAAAGCCAGCATCGAAGTTTATTTAAAAAAAAACATCTTCATATAAATCCCGCAGATTAACGCATAAAACTAAAATTGTATTAAGTGCCCAGACTAATGCCTTGCATTAAAATCATTTATGTGAGCAATTAATACGCTTAGCTGGATGTTTTCCTACGTTAGAACCAGCCCTTAGGCAGTACGCCTGCGGTGTTCTATGGCAAATGGGTTAAGACACGCTACACCCATTCTTGTGCACTAAGCGTTATTTGTATGAGAACTTTGCTATATCAAGAATGTAAGTTTTTTTTTTATATATAGGGTAAAGGAATCACTTTTACAAGTCATATTAAAAAAATAAGCTAGATGAAGTCAACAACGCGGCAGGCCCAGAATAAGATGGCGGGATGAGCTTGACTCTTTCCACAAGGATTGGCGTTTAACAGCACTGGATAGGGATAAGCGGAAGGAGGGAAGGGAGGCCTTTGCCCTTGCCAGCGGGATTGTCCGAAAGGGTTACCGCGGCCCGGAACATAAAGGGCTAAGGAAGGAACACGGGTGGGTTTTAGTCAGTAAGAGTCTGACACTCCCTTCCGCTCCTCCCAGAGCGGGAGATGATTGATGGTTGATGATTTCCCCATCCACAAAAAAAAAAAAGAAAAAAGGCCTTTGCCCTGCAGTGGGACAGAAATGGCTGATAATAATAATAATAATAGATGAAGTCGACATTTCCTGTCTGACGATCCCTAAGAAAAAATGGCGAAACAAACTCTGGGGTCAAAGTCTATTTTAAAGTCCAGACATGGTCTTTGTCAGATCATGTGAGGACCATGCAGGTTTATTTATTTAGGACAACCAACAAAGCTTACACCAAAAATACATGATAAAATACACAATAATAAAACATTTTATGGTGTAGCCTTAATTAAAGGCTGCCACGGCATGCATTAAACATAGGAGTAGGAAATATAGTTACAAAGCATATTAAACTTATTTATATAGATTAATTAAATGAGAAAGACAATAGAAACTACACTATAAATATTAAGGTTAGTGTCTGAAATGGTCTTTTGAGGAAAGAAACACACAGTTTTGAATGGACCTGTCCTGTCAGTGCAAGCATTTGTCAGTAATCGTCCAGCTCAACTCAGAAATTATGGAGCTCAACTTAAGAAACAAATATGCGCGAGAAAACTTTATCTCTCCAGCCGACCAAAATGGTTTCTACAATTGCGACCACGATTTTATTAAGATTTTACATTAACACAGAATGGGTACTAAATATTTTATTGCTCCACAACACAAGGAAAATCTTGTTTATCTTATTCTATTTATTTACAATTTAAACATTAATTTATTATGCAATTTGTCTAGATATGTAATTAATGAACATAAATTACAATTGCAGGTCATGCGAATAGTTATTTAGTGAACTATATGAATTCCGGCAAAAAAGGTTGCCTAGCCTTTGAATGAATACTACTTTATCTTTTTAATCTTTAAGGTGCGAACACATCAACAAATATTTGCTAGATGGATTCTTGCCTCCGAAATAGAACACTCAATCCGAAGTCTACCTAAGTTGGTGCGTTCCGTCTCGATGTATACGCACCCTAATACTGTGGCAATATAGCTCCAAGCGAAGAAATAAAACATGCGTCTATACTGTTCGGTACTGCTTTAAGTATTGTTTATCACGTGAGGCATATTAGTAGCCAAATGCCTTCACACATTACTAATTCTACTGTTTACCGGCTAAACTGTTATGTTTTGGCTAGATTGTAGATAAACATGTTTACACATTCTTCGACACTAAATTACGTGATGAAACATGCCACTCGCACTTTCTCGAAATACTCGTAACATCATATTATTGGCTCTTCATTACTCCACCGTAAGTGGCGTCTAAACGACCCCTAATACCACATTTTGAACGTCCTACTAATTCATGTTGTACCAAGGAACTGTCAATTACCAACAATGTAGTATTATCCAACCTTCCCTCTTATCTCCGTATCGTAGTAAATGTCGCCAGCAAAATACTGTTCGTTTGTTGAACTCCTTAATTATCAGCCGATGGGATGTATTGCATCCTTAAAGGCTTAATTACGTACGCTAAAGGTTCCCGCTAAATGCGATTGACGCAGTTTCTATGGCTATCCGCGAATGCGTGCGACTATCGATTAGACTCTGTAATTCGAGCAATAATTCCCTATTGAACTGTTACCTCGGCTAGTTAAATGAGTTTATATCTCTGCCTAGAACGTTCCCACTTGTTTGCGTTTAAGTTTCGTACTTTATAATACAGCCTGAATAAATGGGGTTTTAGAAGCTCTTTATGTTTGAGAATTGTCTGAGAATCGCAATTTATTCCGACGCTGCTCTATATTATAATATAATTATACTTGGACATTTATTCGTTTATAGGTTTTAAGTGCCTATTATGAACTGAATCAAATGCAGATTAAAGCAGACCCGCTTTACTTGACCCGTAAGTTAAACGGAAACGTTTTATAATAAACATTAATCTAACCTAAAAGCGTGCATATTGTAAATATTGGGCTAGACTAAAATTAGCGAACATAAACTGTTGTAAAACAATGTCAGTATTTAACGGTTGTAGTTCATCGAAAATGTATGCAAATTGCAAACTTGTCGAATTAGCATCGTTCTCATACGTTGTGGCATCATCCCCGTAACGGGGACGCGTGTCTAACGTCGTATAATAACACGTCCGCTCGCATCGCCGACCGTTGCGCGACTAATCAATTGGCGTGCCGCGTGATGTCTTCATCAGCCGCCTGGGGGCGTAACGCCCTGTGCTTGCGCACCTAACATAGCTTTTGAGCTTTCCGTACCAATATGGTGCTTCTATTGTAATTTCATGCGCTCGTGAAAATATTGCATAATATGTGAAATGGTCTTACTTAAATATTATTAGAGTAGAGCAACTTCTTGTGAAGATTTTTAACCATTAAATGTCAAGTTAGGTCTTTAGAAACTTCCATCTCATAGTCTCAATGAATACACATACTACAAAGAAGAACGAATTTAGGACCAATGTTTTTAGAAATGTGTTGTGACATTTGAATAAAGAGAAGACTCGCCGAACCATATGTAATTCTCTACCAAATAGAAGGTATATGTAGATGATGTAACAACACTCCAGACAGTTCAACAATTCTAAACTCCCAACACCCGGAATCACACGAAAGAATTTCATGCCGCAGCCTCAACAATGGCCTCGCAGTGACAAATACCAACCATTGAACCAGAACCGAACAAAAACAAGTCTAAGTCCACCTGTGAGTGTTAGGGTTCGCGCGTGGGAAACCTTCCCTAATTACCCAGGTCCAGATAACGAGTCTAATTCGCGGGCTGCGTGCGCGGCGCCCGACTCTCACGCACGCATTGTCTTCAGTAATTGCCAACCCTGTTCAATTTGTTGCTTCTCCGCGCTGTGATTCCTTTAAGTGGCTACACTCAATTGCTAAATAAATCGCATGCGTACTTATGTGCCCTAACCGATACTATTTCTCATACATTGTTAAATGTTAATAGGATGGAATGTTGGAGTCGAACGTGGATATGGGCTAAATAAGCTGATTTATTGACGGTGTTTGAGCCAGATTAGATATTATTTATAAGATTAACCTTTTCACTACAGTGGCTTGCGAAATCGGCGATGTGCGATGTGTAATTTAAACGAGGCATTGTTGTTGTATTGTACTACCTGAAATAACCCATGTTGTGGTTGTGAAAATGTGTTTTTTTTGTCCGGAAATTCATTCGTGCATCAGTCCTGAATGTCATGCATTAGCTGGCGTTAAGACAGTAAGGACCTTTGCAGAGGGTAATTGACCCTTTGCAAAGGTTCCAACAGGTTTTCTAAAAAATCGAAGACATGTGATATCTACCAAACTGAACTGGGCCCGCGTGGTGAATTACGGCCCATTCCCTCTCACAGGGAGGAGTGCTGTGCTGAGCATTATCAGCCTATATGTTCCCAATGCTGGGAGCATTGGGAACATATAGGCTGATAATGCTTATGCTAAATGTTCCAACTGTCTCGGGATAGGAGTGGTTCAGATTTATTTTATGTTGTTATTTTATGTTGTTTTATGTTATAATTGGTAAAGACAAAACAAACAAGTCTTTATCAATTGAAAATACTAGGTAGGTTTATATGTCTAGAAACTGTGTACCTCTGGACTACCTATTAGTGAACCCATAAATTCCACTTGTTTGTTGATTATAGTGTCCACTTTAGCGAACGCTGTTAATTCAATGTTCCAAATCAAGTAAACCAATTAAATCTGGGTGATCGAACAAATATAACCATTACAAGTACCATGTATCACTTGACTTAATTGGTGTAGGTAGGAGCAGATATTGGAATTTCCTCAGGAAACCAGTATTTAACCAAAACCTATTAATAATCAATTAAAAACACATCTATTCGGCATAAATCATAAAGCCGCTGAAGTAAACATAGGAAATAAAGCATTCCCAAAATGGAACACGAATAAATTTAAATATTGGAAAACTGGAACTTAAATCAAACGTACTTGGCGCGTAAACGCAGCTGCCAATATTAATTTGAATCGAGAACATCGGTGAATAAATCGATTCGCGGGGCGAGTAAAGTGAATCGATTCAATTCGTGCGGTGAGTTTTTAATAAGGCATCTATTAAGTTGACGAACGTGTGAATGAGTTTTATTACCTTATCGGCTGGTAAGTGAGGCGGGAGGCATTGGCACGTCCTATAATGATTTACTGGAGGTTTCAGACTAACGTAGGCGTGTAGTGTTGCTTAGAAAAGATATGTAATGCTGTGTTTATTAATATTCATGCCGAATGACACTAGTTAGAGAATATCGAGTGGAGCGCGTTGATGTTTTTACTATGGAAGTATTCGTGTTCTTGCCTGTTGTGGTAATTTGTTCAAAGACCGTGTCCCCTAATGGTCTATTTAATATTTATCACTGTTAAGATTTATAGCAACTGACACATTAACCTTGATTTATAGAACCGGTACCTACATGCAATTGAATGCAGTTTTTTTTTTTTAAATTAAGTATTGAAAAGCATGGAAAATCTTAGATTTTGTACATAGCTTATTGAAAATACCCAACTATGGAAAACAATGTACTTACCTAGATACTTGATTGCATGTCTGACTGCCTTTAGACTTGGCTTTAGCTCCATTTGCATATTTTCTGTTAAAATATTCAAAACCCATAACATAGTCAGCCTATAATGTTCCTACTGCTGGGACACAGGCCTTGTCTCTTCGAAAGGGAGTGGGCAGTGATCTACCACGCGAACCCATTGTGTTTTGATAAACCCATAATCGAATGTTTGATTTTCTGTAGGTATTGACTTCGTACGCCAATTATAGACTCGATTTATTTCGGTCTGATCTCCCCCCCCCCCTCCTCGATCCCCTGACTCGACGCCTGGAGGCCTTAACCTTCCTCAACAAAAAAAACAAAACGCAACTTTTCTAATTACATCACCTTACCCCGTTTAAGCGCGCACGCACATTCTCCATTCATTGCGTATAATCGTATAAGGTAGCGACATGTCGCTGCGACACGCGACACGGGCGCGCGCTGTCGCGTTGTCGCCTTGTCGCTACCGTACGTTGCGTATGCGCACCTTGATATACGACCGAGTTTTAGTGTGGAGTTAGAGGCGTGTGTTTTACTGGGTAATTTAAGATGCTTAACATGGACCTAAAGTTGTAAACTTGACTTTTCCGAAACTAATTAGGAAATGAGTTTATTTAAAGAAAACTTTATCTTTAACCGGTTAAATGCCGAATTACAGAAACAATTAAAAATTCATTATGTCTCGCGTGGATCCACGTTCATACGAAGGATTAAGATGTATGACAATCAAGGTAGTTTTTAAAATGTGACTTCGTGGCAGAAACATAAGCTTGGTGAAAAGCAGTTGAAGTTTCGGTTTTCTCTATATAAGATCTTGAAATACTGCAATAATTGAATTTTTTTGGTAAATTTGTGGTAACATTCTCAATTGAGTACCTAATTAAGCTGACATTTACCTACAGCACCCTTACACAACACCAATTTCCCCCACAAACCTTCCCAGAACAACATTCAAACGATATTGATGAGAGCATACAGATTTCCAGAAATAAATAGCGCAGTATTTATAAGGTTAAGGCAACGGGAGATCCGGCGTACGATTGCAATTCTTGTATCACTTGTAAAATACTTTATTGCTATAGTGGGCGGGACGAGAAGTGACCGCTGAACACCTTTGGCATTTATGACCAGTTTTAACCCATTATTTCTAATATGAAATTACATCCAACCCAATGGTATGCGATTTGTCGCAGATATGGTAAACAGGTGTCCTACATTTTGAGCTGTATCTTAACTTTGACACTTTGTGGACTAAGGATTAATTATTTGTTTTGTAGCTAGAGGTTAATTACATTGTGGATATTTACATACAATGAAATCAGTGACACGAAATCGCTAGCCGTGGACATTATAGACAGGTATAAAGTAATTGTTTCATATTTATATAACCAATTCTCCTGACAGGCATTGTGGTTATGACAAGATCCGTTATGAACCCTTCGCCTGGTTTCTAGGACGTTCGCAGATACCTACCTATTATTTATTTGCTTAGTTAGTTCCATATTTAGATTTTAGAACGTAGCTTCCTGTATTTTCTCTATATTGTACTGCATTTATATGGGAGATGGTTTTCTGTACTGGCGAAATGTGGGTGTACTACAGATACACCTTTACTTAAGGTGATATGTTGAAAAAGATGTGGTTTTTCTATTTCGTGTAACTTGTTAAGTACCTATGTGGAATAGGCATTTAACATTTTGGTAAGTATATGTTTTTTGACTCTTTGGTTTAGTATCGTGTAAAAACAATACACGATCCAATGAATTTTTCTCGATACAAAAAATTGCAAAGTTACATCAATTTAAAACATAGAGAATATTATCATATCAAAGTTTACTCAAAGTAGTTTGAAATTTAATTAATTTATATTGTTAAAAAAGAAGTAATACGTCGTTTCATTCCGAGCGCACGCACATTATAGCCATCACTCTTCTTTTGCGTTTCAAAAGTAATTACATCACTTTCGCTCGCTTAGTAGGTTTTCGAGGATTTTAGATTTTCGAGGTAGCGCCCTAACCCCGGAGAATACTGTCTGTTATGTTGTAGTTAGACCATTTTATATTTTTTTTCCTAAAACAGAACTTCTAGGACAAAACTATTAGAACGAACACTCATCTGAAAGTACCAGGGGTGCATGAGTGGGACAGAGTTAGCGTTTGGTTCGTTTTGGTATTTATAGCAGCGCCTCCCCGTTAGCTTTATCTGTATCGCGGCTGTGCGCTATGCGGCTATCGTGCGCCAAGCCATCGCAGATACATACGAACTGCATTTTGGTGCGAATTACGACGTTTATAAATGCTTGATAAATGCTGAATTTGATAGTTTTATTTGAATCGTTTGTTTTATACGTAGTACAACCTAGCTAAACTGGAAATCCTCAATCCACTCAAAAGTCGTTTAATAGATCCCGATCTGGACTTGGCTCGACCACTTCAGACAATATCTCCAAATAAGAGATACTTATTTCGATGTTGCGTGGCCCCATTGAGTCCATGTACCATATCCGCGTTTGCACTACGGCCTGTACAAGAGAGGATTAAAAAAACACCACAAACAATGCCACGCGAAGCTTCGATCAATGTACTATTATTGATCGAAGATGCGAAGGGTCAAAAGAGCGATAGATTTGCGCCTACGTCGTAGATGCAATAATTGACAGAAAACCTCTTAAACATGAGTCATTCTCATTGACCCTCGAACCAAAATTGCCTCAATCAGTGTCATTAACAGTCTGATTGGTGGCTATTATACTCAAGTCACATAGTAAATTATGTTTTGTGGAAGTTTTAAGTGTACGTGTACGCTGCTCTCAAAACAGTGAAGCGAAACATCGTGATGAAACCGGCATATCCTAGAACCAAAAATTCAAAGACATGCTACCTACATCTACACCATATGGGATAACGGCCCACTCCCTCTGAAAGAGATGAGGCCTGTGTCCCAGCAGTGGGAACGAACGTTATAGGCTGATTATACTTTATGCTAAGTGTACGTACAGGAAGATATAGAACTGAAGCAAGGGATTCTCAAAAGCTTTTCGGAAAAAAAAACAATGTAACCTGAAAATAATATTAATTAATTCCCTCCACAGAAACGGACAGTGTGTGTCGTACTCGCGAGCTAATGATACACTGATTAACAATATTCGGGGCAGATAGCAGTGAGTTACTCGCGGGGGGCGGGGCGAGGGACCGCCGCGATGTTAGATTGCGCCCGCGCCGATTTATGCCAGCCTCTCCGTATTAACTGATATCGCCCACTAAATATGCCATTATTATATGCGAAACAAATAATGCTCTCTCACATTTACGATCCCGATTGCGCTTTTTCTTATTTATTGGTGAGAATGGAATTTGAAGGCGGTTAAGATAATAACAATATTTTGTGTTACATCTTTCGGATGGCTGCTGCTGATTGTGTTTGCTATTAAGTCTAAGTACCAGTTAAACTGACAGACGTAAACGTTAACTGCAACGCTAATCTGAAAGCAGAAAAAAATTGATAAATTGAAAAAAATTGATAATTGTTAAATTATTTTATTTCTGTAAGTAGGTTTGTACTACGGTTTGTACAAACACTTTTACACGTCAATCATATATTAAAAACTAGATAAGGTCCGCCGACCTTATCTAGTTTTTAATATATGATTGACGTTTCAGAAAGAAAAGAAAAGAAGAGACCTTTAAGTCACAGTCTCTTTTAAAGTCCAGACATAGTCTTGGTCAGATCAGAGTGAAAATATATATAATGGAAAACAGTTACTGGCATAGAAGCTAAAACAACTTAGTTAGATGACGTCAAAACAACCAATTAATACAATGAACCCAAAAATCTGTGGTGTGTAGACTCTGCTTTTGTAGCTCCAATATTTCCAAACAGTAAATTGCAAAGTTTAAAACTAGAAACTGAAGAAAAACAATGTAAGAGAAGCGACCTATGGAATTAATACAGTCAAGATGTTATTGCTCTGATAGCAAATTGGAATTCTATTATAGTCTAACATGAATTCTGTTACTTATTTTCTTATCCGCCATCGTACAATTGCATAGCACTTAGCATTTCATATTGTAACTTTACTGAGTGAAGCGTTCACTGTTTTGTTTATAATTTCTCTTCGAAGCTTTGATAGTAGCTTTTTGTTGTTGTTGTTCTTGTTTGTCTAGTCTTTTATGCTCGGTTCCTATAAACAAAAACACATCTTTTTCCAATCACTTACCAATGATAGGATTGTTTATTGCCAAACTGCGGGGTAGAAATGGGTTTCCTTTTGACAGTTCAACAACATTCATTGCGTTTTTTACGTTGGTGAGCAGACAATTTTATCGAACATATGAAGCAATGGATTAGCAATATCCTTCAAAATTATTCCGATTTAGATTGATAGTGTGTTACGCAATTAGAATGCAGGGTATATAAATAGATTCGTAAGCTAATTTTACCTGTGATAGCTACTTTCATAGGCTATGCAAAGCTATGAAGTCTTTGCTTCATTGTTGGTAAGGATACAAGAATCTTAATTTTAATCGATAACGGTCCGTTAATTATTGGAGTCGGCTATTAGACGTTTTCCTTTTAAAGTTTATCGTAACCTCTAGTTTAATAATACCAGCCTAGTAGCCCCACTGCTGGGCAAAGGCGTCTTCTCAAACAGAGAAGGCACGATCATTGATCACAACGCTTGCTCAAGACGGGTCGGCGATTTCAGACTTATATTAAGTACTAAGCAGCGCCCCACGGTTTCACCCGCATAAGTGTCGATCCCGTGGGAATATCGGGATAAAAACTATCCTGTCCTTTCCCGGGATGCAATCTATCTCTCTGCCAAATTTTATGGATATCCGTTAAGTGGTTTAGGCGTGAAAAGGTAACATACAGACAGACAAAGTTACTTTCGAATTTATAATATTAGTATGGATGGATAAGCCCAGGTGATGTGCGTTTTTCCTTCACCAATGTCAGCAATGACCAAGATAAACTCAGAAAGTACATATGAATTGAAAGAGTCACATTGGTACTTGCCCGGATTTGAACCCACAACCTCGTGCATGTGAAGCGAGGCCTTAACCTCTGGGCCATCACGACAATATTCTATACTTTAACTCCATCAAAATCATCGTACAGTTACGCGACTGTTTCTATTGCTCATATAGTTAAAGAAATAAATCACACACATAACCAGCCTATAATGTTCCCACTACTATTATAGGACACAGGCCTGCTACTGGTGACCCTCTCACCATAATCGTGTGTAGTGGGCCAACATCCACCACGCGAGCACAGTGCGGGTTGGTAGATGTCACATGTCTTCGAATTTTTGGTTATAAGATATGCCGGTTTCCTCACCGTTTTAAGAGCAGTGGTGACGAAATAATTTACGGATGTACCAAATGAATACCAGGTCCCTATTGTCATAAATAAACTGAAGACGATCTTTGCAACTCACAAGCAAAGATTCGTATTAATTAGTCATTAGTTTTCTCTCTTACTCGTATATTTAACTATTCTTATCTGATTCTTGGATGTTCGCAGACAAATATTATCACACATTAATCCTGGAAACGATTCGCTAATTATGTCGCATTCTCGTAGATTGACTATCAGCCCTATCACACATGTCCCACCCTTTGTTAAAAACGGAATAAAGCCAATTTATAAATTCGTCTCCAACACGAACACCATTAATTATGTTGCTGGCTGGGTGGCTGAGAAAAACTTACTTCACTCATTTCGCTATCAATACCATCGTGTATTGTCCCTTTTGCTCCTCCAATTGTATCATCGTTTTGCTGAACTGCTTCGTGACTTATGTCTTTTTCTGCTGCTTTTAGTTTTGTACCTTGTGGTCTCCAAGATAGGGTTGAGTTTTCGGTGTCAAGTTTGCAAAATTTAACTTTTTCGGAAATGAACGAGTATTAGCGTCCCTTTCTATTGTTTTGTTCGCCAGCCTCCCCGGCGTTAATGTTGTTATCTGGACCCTCGAACGCAGGCACCTCTCCGTATATTTCTTTATCTTGTCCACTCTGTTGGCGGTTACCAACATTTTGTTTTTTATTCATTTGCTAATTTCGAAAATGAGAAGGCGTTCGCGATCACATCTTCCAGTGATCGTAGATTTAGGCTTGCGCGCATTAATAAAATTAACGAATGTTTTTTAAATTAATTGAACGCATCGTACTTGGAATTTTATTATCCGCGATCGGATGCCTTCTCGGTATAAGTCGTTAAAAATGTAAATTGTATTTGATTATATTTTGTTTGATTCACTTATTTAGCAGTTCTGTCGGGTTCTTGAGGTTTGAGCTATCCTCAAATGGTGACTCATCGATGAGAAGTACTTACCTAAGTAGATGTACAGGCACAAGCTCTAATCACCATCATTCAGGCATAATAATACGAAGCAATCTATAATTTAACATACGTGTTTCATTATCATTACAGTTATTACAACTTAACCTCAAAACTAGGAGAGCCTTAGATCCTTTATGACTTTATCTTACAATGTTAAGAATAAATGAATATCATATCGCAAACAAACATGACAGAACAATCCTTACCACTTCCCATGATTGTTTACATTAAATTACAACATTGGGTTTATAGGTGGTATGTTGATAATAGTACGAGTTGTCGGCGCGAGCGCAGCCTCGGGCGGGGGCGGGGCCGACGCATGCGCGGGCCACCCCGGCGACGACGCCCCATGCCGCACGCGGGCGAAACACCTCGCCTATGTACGAATTGTTGGAAAAATAATGTGGAATATGTAGTTGGAAAAGTATATGACTTCAGAGTGTATATGGGTATATTTGGGTAGCCGTGAAATTAAATCTGGAACAAGCTGTGATGGAGGACTCTTCTCTTCTTCTTAGTGCAGCAATCTCTGGATTGTTGTGAAGACATAGTTGAGAGAGCCTTATTTAAGCTTTAATGCTCCAGAATCTATTTCAAAATAGGTACACAAAAGACATGAAGTTGATGAAATTCTTAAAAAATCTTATGAAATTGAGAAGGAGTTTGTGCTAACCATGTCGGTTACGCTTCTTTTGTCTTCCATTACATAAAAATGTAACCACAATTTAACATTACCCAACACAAAGCGACGCAGTATCGACGTAGCTTAATTCCAATCGGATCATTGAAAGAACAATACGGTATGCGCACGAGTGAATTGCGAGCCGACCTCATTACGCGTACGCGCAGGCTACACATGTGATTTCACCGCGTTATCTTTACTAATACATCAATGGCTTGTCCAGTATTGTTAGTGACGCGACGCGGGGCTATTGTGATGTGTTTCTTTACATCGTCTGGGGTAGTGAAGGGATGGTGTAATCGATAAAGGCACACATTTCAGTCTCAACATTAGTACAGTCAGGTTCATGGGTGAATTAAGTTTTATACGCGGAAACAGATGCAGCTGAGATCTACTACTACTACTACTAAATATTCGTATTTTACGTGTAAATGAGAAGTTTATTTTTAAGAATACGCACTGCAAAATCGATACAAAACCCATTTCCTGTTTATAGGGTGACTGGTAATTAGTGACCGATACTTAAACACGTGATTTTACTCATCATTACGAACAACTTTTACTATGGGACCTAACCTGAAATCGTGAAAAAAAAAAGCTGTTCTCTACATTTTGACGAGTTAGACGAACATAAATGTAGGGAACAGCTGATTTTTTTTCGCGATTTCAGGTTTGGTCCCATAGTAAAAGTTGTTCATAATGATGAGTAAAATCACGTGTTTAAGTATCGGTCACTAATTACCAGTCACCCTATATGTAAATACGCATTGCAGGCATCAATTTGTTATTTTCCTCGTTCTATAGGACTCGTTTTTGGTAATTCTTCTTTACACATTAACAATTTCAATTGACATTCAAAGTATCGATATCCCAAACATTGAGCATCACTAAACCAGCCAGTGAATGGGGGGTACTTACGGCTCAAAGCCCTTGTTACGTAACGCATATTGTTGCAGTCTGCCAGGATTAGACTTGTGTCGATATCTTCAGTACTAGACTTGACATTTAGATCGCTTTACATCTCTGTCTATAGTGTTTACGACACTACAAATTACTGCTTTCAATGCTCCAGTTTGAGTACAGTGTTTAGAGATTCTGTTCTGTCTCTTCATCATGCATCAATTTTGTTTTGGTTGGTGTTTAATTTTGAGTGCCAGTTATTATTCTTTGCTTACGACATCCCCAGTATAAAAAAAAAGTAAATGAAGTTGCTGTTGTTATAAAAAAAAATCTAGAAGCGTTATGACGAAGGTCCCAAATATGAGTAGGAAGCTTCTTCTTTACACTGCCTCAGTGATTATTTCTTGTGTGTCATGGCTGGAAATCTATTTTTTACTTGATGGTGTAAGTACAATATACAGTAGATACTCGGTCGAGTTATGTATTTATTTGGGTCTACAGCCACAAATAGCACATGCACAAACATCCGGAACAACTCTTGCCTGAGCAATCCAGGTCGGGCCCAAATTCTAACTGGACTTGAAAAGCACAAAATGCTAACTTACTTTTTTAAAGTAGTTAACGAATAGTCACTAAAACATAACACCTCCATAATAAGGAAATAAGTCACAGGAACTAACCTTCACACTTTAAAATCGCCCCAATCTTAACCTCCAATCATTCGCTTATAAGATTAGATTTCATAATCATCTAGTTAAAACCGCCTCAGGGCAGCAATTAGTTAAGAACAAAGGGGTCGTTACTAAGCGGCAGTGACACTGCCAGCCTACCACACCAATTTATCAATTAGGTGACATAGCTATGTCTTGACCTAAGGGCTTAACATTGTTTTACGACGCCCAACTTAAAATATCTTTATCCTAATTTGAGTTCTAAAATGGCTAGACTGTTTTAGTTAATGCGTTAATGGTTACTGTAAAGGGTAGTTAGTAGGGTTGCCATAGATAGATATACCATTTATTTTGCACACAAAAGAAATGTCATATGATATTACCACCAGTCTCCACGAAATTTTTACTCCATACGAATTATGTCAATCATTCCAATCGATAACTTAGCTGCCCCAATACGAGTAAAATCTGCAAGAATGGAAGCTCGATTAGAATCGACCTGTACTGCTAAATGTCTATCCAGCCGGTCGATTCTGTAAAAATCTCACCGGGAAAACTTAGGTGATGTGAGTTTGTTTTTGCTAGGAATTGACACTATTGACAGCTCACTCCACGCTCACTCCACCTAAGTTTTTACGGTGAGATTTTTACAGAATAGCACCGCTGATTATCTTAGATTAAACACTTCCCAAAAACCTTTTACTCATTCCCAAGTCTAAATTTTCGTGGTTGTTACAAAAAACTTTGGGAAAAAATCCAGACTAAATATCTTCCACGGCTTCTTCACATTCATCCCTTTCCCTTAAGTGCTGTCAGTCTGTTATCCATACCATTAGTAGTAGTAGGTCATATGCCTCATCGACATAATAAATTGCCCAAACCCGAAAACAATGTCAATCCAAAATTCGCAATACCTCCAAAATGGTTGCCCAAATTCTAAATTTCTAAACAATTACCTACTAAAGCACCGGTGTTTTTAAGCTGCAGTGACAAGCCCTCAGCAATCCGTCAATTAGGCGATATTCCTTCCCCCTTAAAAAAATTCCAGTGCCTCCGACTGGAATTTTTCCACCGCTTCTTCGATGTTTTACCTTTCCTCCAACATTAAGAATGTTTTCTTTCTGTAGGTATCTCTAATCCGGACTGCCAACAGGTCCTTGTCTGTCACTCTAGATCGACACCATCATCTGCCTAGCCTTTTCCCAACTATGTTGGGGTCGGTTTCCAGTCTGACCAGATGCAGCTGAATAGGGGGAAGTCCCCTAGTGACGGACATATAAGGTTTTCCGAAAATAAAATTAAAACTACTTCGAAAAATATGTATTTATTTATGAATTAGTTAAATGAACAAAATATAAAATCAAAATCAATTAACAAAAATACAACCTCTGCGTAAACATAATCTTGGAACGTTAATTAAATTTTGGTAGATCTAAATTAGTCTTCAACATTGGCACCTAGTACCGGACGGGTTAATGTTCAAACCCCAAGCGCCAGACATTCTTGAAACATTGTGCATCTATCACATATATAGGTATCTCCACATTCCGGAACGTCTGCACATGCTTCATGGGCCCATTCTTGGCAGCTGGAGCATTGGTTCCAGTTCTCGTCGTGGTCCTCTAAACACACCACATGTAGTTTTTTCCATAATAGTTATTACAGTTTTCAAACTTTGCTGATTCCATTTTCCTTTATTTTTTGTCTCTTCCATGTTGAAATATCTCCCTCCTTCTATCCTGCAAAACAACAAACAATCATTATTATGATAAGTATACATGCTTAGTAAAAAAGCCAACCTATAAACTGTCCGGTGGTAAGGGACAACTTTGTGTCCGGAGGTAGGGGACAGGGAATTTCCAAAATTACGTATATCATACTAAAACTGTTTAAGTTATTAATAAAAACTTTCACAATTTACGAATTATTATGGAACACTGTCTTGATTAACTAATAACAAAACGATTAAACACAAAACCATAGCAGTAATACTCACTTGAAATTTACGAGACGCAACGCTTTCCTGCCAAAAACAGCAATCCACCTCTCCCACCGCGGCTGTACGCCTCACTGGCAAACCGCGTCGCGTGATCCTGTATCGGTACGTTCCCCCGCGCCCCTTTCACCAATATTTGAATAGATCGCGTTGTCGTTTGTCGAGATAGTACGAGTGTCCGACGCTAGGTGCCGTCCGGCGCTACGGGACTTCCCCCTACCAGTATTTTACATGGAGCGACTGCCTATCTGACCTCCATAACCCAGTTACTGGGTAATACCACGTACGATACCCCTTGGTAAGTCTGGCTGCTGTGGTGGTTAACCCGTAACGACTGTCAAAGATCCACGAATGACAGCCGGGACCAACAACTTAACGTCCTTCCGAGGCACAGAGGAGTCTTGGTATGTAAAGATGGTCACCCATCCACGCACCAACCGCGGCAAGCGTAGCTTAACCTGATCGATCGACCCGTGCGGCTGTTATTGATTAGCCTCGACACATAAAATTATTTCATACACAACAAATCAGTTAACTAACCTAAAATCTATCGTCATTCATCATCATTCTCCTGCCCTTATCCCAACTAATTTGGGGTCGGTGCAACATGTCTTTTTTTTCCATTTTTCTCTATTAGTCGTCATCTCGGTAGTCATACTCTTTCTACCCATATCAACATTCTCAAAGTCCATCCATCGTTTCTTTGGTCTTCCCCTACTCTCATAGTCATCGACATTCATCTTAAAACTCTCCTCGCGACATTTCCCTCATTCCTCCACATGCCCAATAACCTAACCTACAATCTATGTCACTCCGAAATTCGCAATACCTCCAATATGGTTGCCCAAATTCTAAATTGCTAAACAATTACTAAAGCACCGGTGTTATTAAGCAGCAGTGACAAGCCCGTCCTCAGCAATCTGTCAATTAGGCGACATTCCTGTGCCCTGACCCACAGACTGCGCAAGCGCACCGAGGATGACTAACGGCTATGTTCACTTCACCCTTTACCTTGCTATACCGTACATAGACACTAGACAGGCATAAACTTGGTGTATGGCTGTTTTGTAGCATGTTTAGATTTAGCAATATTATAAGAGTAGTTTTTGTCCGTATTCATCGTGCTAAGTTTTTTTTTTCTTGGTGTTGTAATGACATTCATATGGTCCACGTTATGTTCAGTTCAGGATTGCTTTACTAAACTTGTGAAAAAAAATTTGATGAAATTATTTTCGCGTCAAAATGGTTTCGCTTCAAATGCAGGTAAATAGGTAATACAGTTCGAAAGTCATTAAACAACTTCTGTACCTACGTAAATTAGAATTCACAAAAGGACCATAAAAGTTCATTTATATAAAGGGCAGCCGGTTTTACGACAAATATTCGAAAGATCTAGGTTTCCCAGGTGCCAGGTGCAGTAAAAAGGTTAACGAGCGCAAAGTTATTTTCCAATAAATCTCAATACGATCTCTAACATTTCCCACGATAAAATTAAAATCCTGGCAACCCTACCAACGAAATCTTGGGAGACATTAACTTTCAAATGCCCACTAAACACTAATAAGATAAACAGCCTTCATTTATCTACAAACAACTAATCAAATCGTCATCAGTGATTAATTAACTTTAATTGAACACTTGGAATCATGTTACCTACAATACCTACTAAGATAACTCGATACTTGGCCCTCCCGCTATCGAATCGAGTCGAGTCGACTCGAAGCGACTACGTGACTCGCGATGCATTAAGATAGTGTATTACATATTTCACCACCTATTCGACCTCAGCTAGAAACCTTTGTAGTGACAGTTTGCAGACTACGCCACAAAAATGTCGAAAGTAAAAATGTTACGAGCGAAAATATTATGTGATTTGTATCTGTCTGTGTAGAGCGTGTGAAAGATCTTATTCTTGACAGACGTTTTTACCTTTCCTTGGCTTATTTTCAAATGTCTTTTTTGCCATGGCACGTGGTTTATTAATTTTTGCACAAGAGGGGTAGGTATGTGAGTTTGTATGGCTAATTTTCGGAACTACTGATCTGATTCAAACATTCCTTCACTAATGGGAAGTCATAGGATATATTTTCTAACGACTTACTTCAAATGAATACTGTTCAAAAGCTTAAAATATGGATTCTACCTTTAAGCTTCAATTAAGCTCTGCAATGTAAACTATTGCCATTTTTCCATGCCACATATTGTGGCGTAGTGTGTCAAGGCTCGAAGATTATACTCTATAATGACTTCATTACGTACCACTAAGCGTCTCTAACAGCATTATGTTAATAGAGCGCGGGTTATACCATCCAGGCACGCGATACACATTTTAAAAATGGAACAATTTTAAATTCGCCCCCCGCAGTGAAGCGCCCGCGCCGCTCAGATTGGCAGAGTGAGTGACGTCCGCTGTCCTTATTGGTCGATAAGATTTGACAGATAAGAGTAAGCGGGCCACATAAAAGACGATGTGTCTCTTCCTGAGCATTTTGGACTTGTAAAAATTTCAAAACGGTATCGCGGTAACAAAAAGGGTACATTATCTTAGTCTCGAGCCGGTCATCTCGTATCTATCACATGGGAATGAAAACATCTGTCGACATTTTGTTATGTCTGGATCTTTTTTACGTGCGCGCGCGCATTATGAAGTGGTAAGACGTCTTGGTTTTGTTTGGATTGTGTAATAGCGAGGTCGATCGCCCCTGCTCCGTTTCAAACATTGTTATGAGCCCGAACGGATCCTGACGTGGAGCGAGGGATCCCTCTGGACATTATCGAGTCCTACCATTGTGATACGAGTTAACACAATACGGAGATGTTCGATAGTGTAGCGTACGATGCGACTTCGTCATTGCTATCTTACATCTACGATGCACTATTGACTATGAACCGTTATGAGGTCATTTGTATATTTAAAGTTACGATATATTTGAACAAAACCCTAAAATGTTAATGCGACTTACGAGTTTGTAGGTCGCAGGTTCGAACCTAGACAGGCGCTTTACTTTGTGTAAATTATTTCATAACCACTGCTCTCAAAACGGTGAAGGAAAAGATCATGAGGAAACCTGCATGATCTCGAACCAAAAATTCGAAGACATGTGACATCTACCAAGTCGCATTGGGCCCGCGTGGAGGTTTACGGCCTACTCCCTCTCACCGATAGGAGGCCTGTGTCCCAGCAGTGGGAACATTATAGGCTGATTATGATATATATGTTAGATATTAAACCCTATTGTTTAAAAAATAATGTTTAATATTCTAGGTGGAAGATTCTGTTCATTCTCTCCATGCATCGAGCAAGTGCAGCGAACATGCTTAGCACTACAAGAATATGGCTTCCAAGAGATTTCCACCATGGAAGTACTGCAGTCTGAGATCAAAGTCACCAGAAGGACAGTTCCCGTAAGGGATTTATCCTTCCTCAAGCAAAAGGTAAGGTTCCATTTGTATTTATATTTATATTTCTGTATTTGGAGGGGCTTGTGGCAAAAAAATAACAGCCGCACGGGTCGATCGATCAGGTTAAGCTACTCTTGCCGTGGTTGGTCTGTGGATGGGTGACCATCTTTGCACACCAAGACCCCTCCGTGCTTCGGAAAGCACGTTAAGCCGTTGGTATCGGCTGTCATTCGTGGATCTTTGACAGTCGTTACGGGTCGTCAGAAGCCCGAAAGTGACAACCAGTCTTACCAAGGTGTATCGTATTACCCAGTAACTGGGATGTGGAAGTCAGATAGGCAGTCGCTCCATTTAACATACTGTTATTCAGCTGCATCTGGTTAGACTGGAAACCGACCTCAACATAGTTGGGAAAAGGCTAGGCAGATGATGATTTATATTTTTGTATATAAGTGACTCTTTAGGCAAACTGAATCGACTACTTAAATCCTATTTTGAATCTATCAGAACAAAGCATTTATTGCTGCTGACCACCTTGAACTTAACCCGGATGGTGTTAGATAGTGTCTCGAAAACAAATACGTTGAATTAACTTGAGAGTGTATTTAGGCGACCATTCAGTTAGCGATTGTCGATGAAAGACGTAAATAGAAGTAAGGAATCATCTCCGGGCAGACTAAACTATGTATTTTCCTAATAATTTAACCGGACCTACAGAGGAGATGTATTATGTCTTTAAACTACGTTTACTATCACACAAGACCATTTATCAAAAGCCACGCAAAACTCGTAACCCTTAACTCCACAATATAATCTAATTAAAACAAACCCAACTTAAAATATTCAAGCAAACAAAACATACCTCAGAGCCTATCTCCCATCGGCTCTTAATTTACTAATGGCTAGATCTGGGCCATTCGACTGACCTGGCCTGACACATTAGACGGCTGACTTACGACTCTTCAACACACGCCGAGGATCGATCAGGGCTAACGAGCAGATAATTGACAGTATCACTTGGTGGCAGCATAGCCTACTGTTCGTGTACTTGGACCGGTTTAAGGCCATTCTAGTAATTGTGTGGTCGCGTTGGGGACTGATTTTGAGTGTATTTTGGTGGAGTCAGCTGGTTATGGGGCTTACATTTGTAAATATGTGATCACCATTTATCTATGAGAAAGTTTGGATAAGAAACAAAACAGAAGACGATCAAGCAGGAGATCGAGGAGGGGGGGTTGTAGGGTTCAGGGGAGCAGAACGGAATAACTCTATCTATCACATAATTGATTTACCTGTCATTGCTTAATTTTTAATTCTTTTTACCTTTTGTGGTAGACTCATTTTATTATGGGTGCATCGTGGTCACATATAATTATATTATGTATACAAGACTTTGTAAAACATTTTAAAAGAGTAACGGTGTAGTTGCTTGCCCATTCTTCTCCATACGAAAACTACCTTTTGGAATGGGCGACTAGAATCATTTCTATTTAGTTTTTTTTTTTTTTGACGTTCAAAAGTGCCTTTAATGTGCCTATTTTAAATAAATGATTTGACTTTGACTTTACAGGAACTCAACACAAATAAAAAACAATTAATTAAAAAAACTAAAAAACCCGACTGCGGTAAAAAAATTAAGTTTAAAAAAACTGAAAAGCTAAAAACAAGGCCATTTTAAATTAAATAAAAGTTGGAAGCAGGCGGGACCCATACCATTTTTTATTATACATATTTTCAAACTCAAATGGGTCCCGCCTGCTTCCAACTTTTATTTAATTTAAAATGGCCTTGTTTTTAGCTTTTCAGTTTTTTTAAACTTAATTTTTTTACCGCAGTCGGGTTTTTTAGTTTTTTTAATTGTTTTTTATTATTTCCAGCTTTTTAGTTTACAAATTTGAAAGATGAAATAATTATTTTATTTAACGTGTTTTTTACGATTTGTCACTACGAATTACTTTTAACCATATAAGTTGTATATATTTTTGTAATCACCTTTTAAAACCCTTAATTTTGATATTTCACTCGATGGTATAAGAAGAAAAAAAAATTCGAACTCCACAATATGGCACCCTAAATCCTCCATTTTACTTTGTTTTTAGCCAGTGACACTCGCGCTACCAAGACAAATCTAAAGACGTATAATTTATCAAAATCCGTTCATTCGTTTAGAAGTTACGAGGGAACAAAGAAACGGACATACATACATACAGGTCAAACACATAACCCTCCTTTTGGGCTTCGCCGCAGTCGGGTAAAAACGCAAGTTTTAGAAACAATAAAAGTATATGATCGACTACAGTAAACAAAATCAGAAAAATATGTTATATTCTTCAGGATATATGCTAGGTAGATAGTGTGTTGAAAACATAATACAACTAATTTGATACGATAGAAAAAAATCATGAAGATTCTTCTAAAAACTTTCTTTTTACAATAAAAACCATACTAAATAAAATACTTTTAGTCCAAACAATAGATTTTTTGTAATTAAATAATTGCTTCATATTTTGCTATATTACCAGCGTTGTGTCTTCGCGCTTCTCTTTCTTTTCTATGCAGTCCGACAGTGACCGCGCTTTAGGTCATGTAAGCCCCTTAATAGACAAAATTCAGGAAACAGGTCTAAATGTTTTGGTTACCTTATACTAAGCGTCTGAAGAGAGATTACGTTACGTACAAAATAATTAAAATTACAACTTTACTTTTATTTATTTTGGACGTAATCTGACTTCGCACTTGAACCTTACCCCAAAGGCTCAAGGTTTTAAATTAAACTACTTTATTCGACTTAAGAGGCTGGTTAACAAAGGTGTTTTAAATTGAAAGTCTGCCTACAGTCGCATAGTTGGATTCATTATTTTCAGCTTCACAAGACTTTATTACATAATCAGGCTTTTAATTTTAGGCCCATAGGAATAGCCTTTTAAAATATAACGTTCCTTAAATGGTAGCACGTCCTAAATTGAATGGGGCTGCGGATATGAATGGGGTTACCGCGGATACACAGTCGATTCGGCGGATAATTGGACCTACGCGGATCCGTGAAACGCCTAGTGCTGAGTTTATGCGGTCATAAGTCTTAATGGTTGGGCATTGAGGTTAGCGATTTCCATCGTGGTTATCCGAAAATATGCTGTTTTATAAATTAAGAAAAGGAATAGCTTGATCAGTCCCAGGAATTAATAAACTACTAGCTGCGCCCCGCGATTTCACCCGCGTAAATGTCGATCCCGTGGGAATATCGGGATAAAAAGTAAGTTTAAGATTTCGTTTCGTTTGACAGTATCGTTACAGCCAAGGAATTAATTTTGTTACGATCCTGGTGGAACGGTACAAATTATCGGTACTGGAACTAGGCGTAACGTTATTTTGAGCAACGTTTCAAGTCCCTGCTCTAAATTGATTTTGTTGTTTCGTTTGACTCTTTAATAAACCCGTCGAAATGCTTTCGTATCATTTTAGATTTTGAATTAAACATTCGAGAACAATATTTTAAATTCCATATAGCCTAGAAATTACTGAATTTCCTAAGTTCTTAAGTCCTTAATGGTCTCTCAAACACTCGCTACCGGTCTATCAATGAACCTGGCTGATTTCCGAGCCCCTGATAAATCCTAGAGTGACGTAGATTGAAGCTACAGAAAGTTGAAGTGGATGGGGTACTAACCCGCCCATCACAGTGAATAGTGATCGTGTTTCGAATTAAATGGAAGTAACTTAGGTAAACTCATTGATTGATTGATGTAAATTGATTGCTTCGAGGAATATATGTGAGAATATTTTACTGTTTGCTTAAATCACCTGGTTATATTGAAGTTATTGCCGTCGTATTTACTTACGGAGTGAACAAGGTCTTTGAGGCATTCGTTATTTCTGCAATGTGTTTAAATTACTGGGTTAAAGGCCAGATCCAGAATCCAGATGGATGAAGATTCTTATGTGGCTGTTGTCTAAAAACTTCCTGGCTCTATTTAATGCATCCATCATCAAAAATCCGACAAAAAAGTCCTGTTCAAAAAAAATTCTAACTCTTCATACTAACATTATAAATTCGAAAGTAACTATGTGTAACGTTTTCACGCCTAAACTACTGAACGGATTTCGATAAAATTTGGCAAGGAGAAAGATGGCATCCTGGGGAAACACATATTATGCTACTTTTTGTCCCGGTAGCACGTTCCTGTGTAATAATGTTAAGCAAATTATTTGGTTTTTTTCTTTTTCATTTTGTTAATTAATCTAATCATAGTACTTTAGGTTCATACTTTTAACTTTAATTTTAGTGTGAGTAATGAGTCAACGATCGCATTTTGTTGTTTAAGTTTTTTCCTTTGTTTTCTCTCGCTACTTTCTAGTTAACCTAGCTTTTTCAATGCCGTGAAACTCTGTTATTGGCTTAAGTGATAATTGTCATCATTTCACTATCACTGAGCAGTGTATACAGTAAGATGCTGTTACTTTGACGCAACTGCATTGGACTGTTCATTGATAGTGGATTGATCATTCATAACTCATGTAATTTTAATTATAAGCTGTTGAGTTTCCAAATAAATAAATAAATAATTACCGGCACCTACGCGGGTGAAGCCTCGGGCAGAAGCTAGTATATTATAATAGAAAAAACCGGTCAAGTGCCAGTCGGACTCACGCACTGAGGGTTCCGTACTTTGTAGGTATGTAACTACAAATTAACGGTTTTCGGATTTTTCCCTTTACTTGTGCTACATGAAATTGCCTCTTGCCAAATTTCATGATGCTAGGTCAACGGAAAGTACCCTATAAATTTTGATTCCCTTGAGAGTTTGGAAATATACGTTTTAGCTGCATAAACGGCCGTATCTTTTTTACGTAACTTAGAAGTTTGATTCTTTTTCACGGCTTGAAGGGACTGTAGACCTGAGTATATGGTTTTAATTTCAACTCGATACCTCCACGCGTTCCCGAGATAAAAGGTCTTGACAGAGAGACAGACGGACAACAAAGTGATCCTATAAGGGTTCTGTTTTTCCTTTTGAGGTACGAAACCGTAAAAATCACAAAATAGACAGGGTCTGCTCAAGTTTCTTAATTTTCAGCATAAATTTTGAACACGTTGTATAGGACGATCTTTGTATTTACTATTCATAAATGCAGGTCAACAAGACACCCTACAGATCTACAGCTCCTCTTTACAATGATGACTTGATCCAACAAGCGCATAGTATTTCATCCCAGGTGGCTCACAATCAGATAGGCTGAGCTTCAGCGCGATTGTCTCTTTGTGAGTCATCATGGCTGTCGGCGGTTGTCACCCGCCTGTTGCAGGGTATGCGAGGGGAATTTTTCCATTGAATAAGTAAGGAGAGAAGGTGCACTTCAAAAGCTCAATAAAAAATCCTCCTTCAGTTGAATTGATGTCGCGATGGTCGTCATCGTCATCAAAAATGTCGACCAGGACCATTGGTCATTGGTCCTGGCCGACTTTTTCTTTAGCAAAATATTCAGCTGAAATCCGTGCAAACTGTAGAGCACCCTCTGCATTGAGCTGTGTTCTAATTCCGTCTGTTTGGCCAAATTCCAGCAGGAAGGATATTTGCGACCCACCAAAAAACTTGCGACTCATAGTCCAGAGTAGCGCTCACTGAGCAACTCTAGGTCTTCCAGTCCTCGATGTCAGCATCACACAAACACTCACAACTCAAAGCATTTGTGTAACGAACCTTCTGTGTTCTTTACGTATTAAGTTTATTCAACGATCGCACTATCGCCGATCGTAACCTGAATAGAATACGACCGTTTGGAATTGAGATACTTGTGACACTGTATGATTTGACGCTGAAATTGTAGGTTTTGCATCTTATAAATACAAGAAATAAAGGTGTTAAGAAAGCAGTACATTTGTGTGTGTTTACTTTGGCTATTTTCGAAATTTTCTTTGCCATTTTAAAATATTTAGCGTCTCTGCCAAGAAACCCGGCTGATGCTCGTTGGAAACTGTGGCAGGATACTCTTCTCCCTCCTATTTACTATCTACCACCAAATGAGCATCTTCCTGCAGGATGTAACCTTTCGTCGTCCACTTCGAAATCTCTGAACCGTCTCCGGACACAAGTGAGACGATGCAACTCCAACCTGGTATAGTGGCCATAGTGGGTGTGGAACTATGTCGCAAACTATGCTCCACCTCGTATCCTGCCCTTTGTATCCCAAAAGATGCAGTCAAAGTGACCTCAGTGCTGCTACCGATGACGCCGTGAAATTGGCTAAGTTTTGGGCCAACAAGATCTGAAATGCAGTCTTGCCAGCGACACGAGGAAGGAGACCAAATTATTAATAACAGTGTTCAAATAGTGACTAATACCCAGTTCCTAAGGACCTCAGATAATCATTCAATAGTTATTGGTTCGACAAAAACAATTTCATAGAATTTCATTGTATGACTGAGTGTTCAGAATCGCAAATGTGTCAAGATATTCTACCAATAACACAATCGAATAGATAAAATCCGGACAATTGTCATAAAATACAAGTCGAATGTCTTCAAATGAATGTATCCCAAATTTCAAACTACAAAAAAGCTAATTAGGTTTGTTTAGTCAAAACTTTCAGTGTTGAAGAGGATTTTCCGGTAATTTTACAATATTTTTTAAAGTTTATTATAACCAAACTAAGCTTATCTCCATTAGCTCAAGTTCCATAACACGTAAAGCATGAAAATTGCTGTACTAACGCTTTTAACATAAACTTTATATCAACTTTAAATAATACGTAGGAAAAATTTCTGACGTGACAATCCAGTAAAGGAATATGTTTGTTACGGCTTTTGTAATAAAGGTTAAAGTGGTGTGTAGTGATGTGCCTCGTATCGGCGACATATCGGGCTGCGTTCGGAAACGTCACGCGCGCCGTTTGTCGCGGGCGGTCACGTTTCGCAAACAGTAGCCAAGTGCTGTCGATACGACATGTTTACTATTATCGATTATCGATAAAACGCACTCCTGGCCTGCTATAATGCTTCAATTTAACTATTGCCGCTTGTAACGTAGAATAGAGTGACAGAATTATGAATGAATCGTAAAACGTTTTTATGTGTCCACGCCTACATAGTACATAAAATGGAAATTAAATCGCTACCCTGTTATCAGATATGCAAAACATAGTGTCAAAGTGAGTCAACTAGTAGATAACAAGCTCAGTCACTTGAACACGATACTAGATAAACAGCATAATTCGTACTTTATAATGTCCACAATAACAGTTCTGTCGTATTAGCATTCAAAGAAAGCGACACTTCCAAAAAAATCTTCAAGAGATTGAAGTTTATCGATAAAATTCTTGACTCGCGGCACATGCCTAACAACAAAGGCTGAGCATCCGTGGGAAAATCAGCAGGGCTTTTTAAAACCTAGCTAAAAGCAGCCCGGGTATGCCCATAGTCATATATTAAGACTGCATTACTAGATTACTTGGCTGGATCTTATGGTGTTTTCCTATTTGGGTTAAGCTGATTTACAGCTTCTGTGGTGCATTGGCGGCGTAATGACGATGGTTTCGCTGATGCATATCATTGATCTAAGTCCTCGTGTGTATGAATATGTATGCAACGGCTCTAGTCTTCGATTATTATATTGTTCGTAATCAGGTTTATGTGCGCTGAAGATCCTTACTTGTGTAACAAGGTTAGAGCCTTAGAGGTCAAGGAATTGTTTTGTAAGGTTTACACGGAGATCGTAAACAGAATGTCCTTTTAATTATGAGATACTTGGTTCTGCCCGCGACTTCGTCCGCGTGAAATTTCTCCCACCCCGTCGCAGCGTATCGCCTGCCCGCGCTATTACTTCGTTTTCGATTACCGTTTAAAGAAGAACGGGGTAATATCCTCAAGGTGTTACGAGGACGGAAACACGGTGACTTGTGGTAGTGGACTGTATTATAATATGTAAATAACGACAAGAGAAAAACAAACGGTAAAAACAATGATTTGAATCGCGAGATGGTCGCTCAGTAGCGTGGACGATGACGCAGTGCTGTGCCGGCCGGTGCGCGGCCGCACGTCGAGCGCCCCCTCCGCGACCGCAGCTCCCCGCCCGCGGTCGCCCGGCGCGGCGTGACATTCTCGACATGCTCCCGGCGTTGAAGACTGATGGAAGGTCTTCAATGATTTATACTGGAGGAGGACAGATGGTGTTGTAAGCGCGTCGGACTATTCCCTTTTTGGTTTTTACGTCTGCGACTCTGCTTATGCCGTCCCTCCCAGGTATGAGACGTACGATGCGACCCAGTGGCCACATCAGTGGTGGTGTCTGTTGCTCCTTGAGTACCACCATGGCTCCTTCTTCAAGCACCCCATTGGAGTCCGTCCACTTGGTTCTCTGTTGGAGGTAAAAGATATACTCGTTAGAGAATCTATTCCAGAACTGTTGCTTCAGGTGCTCAATACGCTGGAAACGTTTCAGGCTGGAGATGTTCTGGTTGATGACTTGCGGATGCGGCAGGGATGTGAGAGATCTCCCAATAAGGAAATGGGCAGGAGTCAAAGGGTATAGGTCTGATGGATCAGTGGAAAGAGGAGTGAGAGGACGAGAGTTTAGTATTGCCTCAACCTGAATCAGACACGTAGACATCTCTTCGTATGTGAGATGTGCGAAGCCTAATATGCGCCTTAGGTGATGCTTTATAGATTTTACGGCGGACTCCCATAAGCCACCGAAGTGTGGGGTGTATGCCGGAATAAAGTTAAAATTGATACCTGTGTCTGCCATTTCTGAAGAATAGTCCTGTTTTAATATGCCAGCTATTTCGTTACAGGTGCCAATAAAGGTTGTACCATTGTCGGAGTAAATGGTCTTTGGCTTACCACGACGAGCAATGAACCTATTCAGTGCTGCAATAAAGGCATGTTTTGTTAAATCTGAGACAAGCTCCAGGTGAACCGCCCTTGTGGCTAGACAAACAAAAACGCATATGTAAGTTTTAACTAATCTACATCCTCTACCTTTGCGGTCGGCTAGGAGGATGGGTCCGGCATAGTCTGTGCCAGTCTCTAAGAAAGGAAACTCTAACTGAACTCGTTCCTTAGGCAAGTTACCCATGATGGGTTGAACTGTTCCACCGTTGAATCGCTGACACTTTACGCACTTATGGACAGTTGCTTTAGCAAGGTTTCTACCACCCAGAGGCCAATACTCATGTCTGATTGTGGCTAAGAGTAGCTGTGGACCAGCATGGAATAAGCGTAAGTGATAAGTATTAAAGATAAGTTTAGCAAAGTTATGTTTGCTGCAGATAATAATAGGGTGCCTGACATTATAATCGTAGCAAGAATTATCTAATCTGCCTCCTACTCGTATAATACCAGACTCGATAAAGGGTGATAATTTCTTAAGGCGATTTTTATGTGGTAATGGTTTACCTGATGAAAGTAGCTCGTACTCTTCAGGAAACATTTCCCTCTGAACTGTTTTAATTATGAAATCAGCGCTGTAGGACAACTCTGAATTAGTAAGAGTAAGACTATGACTATGTACCCTTTTAGAACGATTAATGAATCTAAATACGTATGCTAGTAGACGTTGTAAATGTAAATAATTAGATGAATTGTTAATTAAAGTTTGAAATGAATTATTGTGTATAGGATTAGTGATAGGAAATGATTGATTATGAATGATGATAGAATGTGATTTTAATAGTTCAGGTAATATTGTGTTCACATCTGTGTTAGGTTTTGAAGGCCAAAGAGCTGGGTCTGTAAGTAAGAATGAAGGCCCTGACCACCACATGGAAGATTGACCTATGACGTCAGCGCTCAGACCACGGGAGACAAGGTCTGCAGGGTTATCCTTGGACGGCACATAGCGCCAGGTATAAGCACCAAACCCTTCCCGTATCTCCGAAACTCGATTCCTCACAAATGGCTTAAGCGAGCCAGGTGAAGCAGACAGCCAACCCAAGACAATCATGGAATCACACCAGAATATGCATTTGTCTGGTTTTAATGTTAATGATTCCAGTACTTTTGCACACAACCTGGTCCCTAATAAGGCACCACAAAGCTCTAGCCTTGGTATTGTGGTAGACTTGATTGGTGCAACCTTACTTTTGGAGGTGAGCAGATGTGTATGGACGGCGCCGCTACTAGCTACAGAACGAATGTATATGCAAGCTCCGTATGCCTTTTCTGACGCATCCGTAAAGACATGTACTTCTACGGATACAGGGCTGTCGCATACCACCCAGCGTGGTATGCTGAGATGATTAAGCTGTGGTAAAGTCTGTATGAACTTCAGCCATAACTTTTTAATGTCCACGTTAACCTCGTCGTCCCATGCACACTTGTTTATCCATAATTTCTGTAATATTATCTTGACCTCGATAATACACGGACAGACAAGACCAAGTGGATCGAATACTTGCGCTATTGTGGAAAGAATGTGTCGTTTTGTGATTGTAGTATCTGTATGTTTAGGTATATGAATGGAGAATGTAAGACAGTCAGTATGACAACGCCAATTAAGACCGAGGGTTTTACTTGGTTCGTCAATACTCAAGCTGACTGTGTCAGGTGTGTCTGTATGTCTTGTTGTGGATGTGGTATGAGTGGATGAATCAAGTGTGTTCGTAGTGACTGCCTTAAGTATTTGGGCATTGTTAGACTGCCACTTGCGAAGATTGAGTTGTGCACTCTTAAGTATGCTGGTTACATCCCTACACAGCGCTATAGTGCTCTCTATCGAGTCACTTCCCGACAGGTAATCGTCGACGTAAAAATCGTGCTGTATAGAGTGTTGTGTACGTGTGTGTGTTGCCTCCTTTGCCAACTGAGACAAACATCGTGTAGTAATGAACGGAGCGGATGCTGTTCCGTAAGTAACAGTATTTAATGCGTATGTTTTAAGTGGTAATGATGTATCAGTACGCCATAATATCTGCTGTAGAGGTCGCTGCGATTCGTCAACTAAGATTTGTCGGAAGAACTTCTCGATATCTGACGATATGACGTATTTATGCTGCCGAAACCTCAACAATATGGATATTATGTCATCCTGAACTACAGGTCCTACGCATTGAATGTCGTTCAACGACTTACCAGAAGTTGGGACGGCTGATGCGTCGAAGACAACTCGAAGCCAAAAAGGGAATAGTCCGACGCGCTTACAACACCATCTGTCCTCTTCCAGTATAAATCATTGAAGACCTTCCATCAGTCTTCAACGCCGGGAGCATGTCGAGAATGTCACGCCGCGCCGGGCGACCGCGGGCGGGGAGCTGCGGTCGCGGAGGGGGCGCTCGACGTGCGGCCGCGCACCGGCCGGCACAGCACTGCGTCATCGTCCACGCTACTGAGCGACCATCTCGCGATTCAAATCATTGTTTTTACCGTTTGTTTTTCTCTTGTCGTTATTTACATATTATAATACAGTCCACTACCACAAGTCACCGTGTTTCCGTCCTCGTATCCGGCTCGAAGGACCATAAAGAAGAACGGGGTAATATCCTCAAGGTGTTACGAGGACGGAAACACGGTGACTTGTGGTAGTGGACTGTATTATAATATGTAAATAACGACAAGAGAAAAACAAACGGTAAAAACAATGATTTGAATCGCGAGATGGTCGCTCAGTAGCGTGGACGATGACGCAGTGCTGTGCCGGCCGGTGCGCGGCCGCACGTCGAGCGCCCCCTCCGCGACCGCAGCTCCCCGCCCGCGGTCGCCCGGCGCGGCGTGACATTCTCGACACGTTCTTTCTGACTTTATTGCTTCTTGCTCTGCTCCTAGAAACTCAGTAATAGCCTATAGCCTTCCTCAGGAATTAGGCCACCAAAGGCAGAAATCAATTTTCAAATCCGTCTGGTAGTTCCACAGATAGTAGGATAGATTAAATTAGAGATTTTCATGCACCGAAACATCCTTGACGGCCATTTTCAGTGGGTACCAAGGTTGTGAAATCTATGAGCGATTATACATAAGATTCCATTAAGATACAACTTCTACAACTCGTATCTGCTAAGATCTCGGCACACCTTTTTCTACCAATACAACAAATGTACTATTTATAAGAACATAAATTCTCCAACAATACCCGGATAAACGCTGTCAAAATAAACTAAAAATTTCATAAATCACCCTACAACATTTATTTCAATGAGCTGCAATTTCTACAGCTTTTAAATCATTGCCAGCCAGACAGCCGGTCGCCGTAATCCCTTCTGTTTATAAATCCCTCTAAATCTTAAGCAAGGTATCAGATAAAGTCGAAAGTAGCCAATCTCGCACAATTGAGTGGCTGGACGTTGATAAATTGCCAAACTGGATCTTGTTAGTCGTTGCGGTATTTAGTATTCATAAATTTTCGTAAACGCATGCCGCTAATATATTTTCTATTCTACAGTTAACACACGTGCGTTTGACTGGGCTTATTTTGCTTAAATGTCAAGTGATTCAAGCTGCAGCCTTCGGTTTGATTTAGTTTGGACTTTGTTCTGGGCTTGCGATGTAGGTTTTCATTTTCAATGCTTGATCCTGTCTGTTCTAATGATAAATGACATTTTGTTCTGTAAATTGATTCAAAGCATAATCAGCCT
Organism: Oligia fasciuncula; assembly: GCA_963082905.1. Classification (NCBI taxonomy): domain Eukaryota; kingdom Metazoa; phylum Arthropoda; class Insecta; order Lepidoptera; family Noctuidae; genus Oligia; species Oligia fasciuncula. Next base: position 11,594,325 of record OY720407.1, read on the forward strand.
ATAGTGTTCCCGCTGCTGGGAGACAGGCCTCCTCTCTGTGAGAGGGAGTGGCCCGTCATCCACCACGCGAGCCCAGTGCGGTAGATATCATATGCCTTCGAATTTTTGGTTCTAGAACATGGTTTTTTCCTTCACTGTTTTGAGTCAAGTGGTGATGAAATAATTTACATAAAAGTAAAGCGCTAGTCTGGGTCGAACCTATAACCTACAGCCAGTAAGTCGCGACCGTTACCACTGGGCCACCACTACTTACTTTAAATTGGTTGTAAAAGATACTATAACACGTTAAAAAAACAATAATATTTCAAATCTAGATGAGGCTACATACTCTTTTAAAGTCCAGACATTATCTTGGTCAGATCATTTGAGTGAGGACCACGCAGATTAGTGTGTGAGATGGACTTTTTAGGAAAGAACCACACAAATTTGAGTGGACCTGTCCAGTCACTGCACGCTTATGGCAGTAATCGGGTAGCAGCAAATGTAATTATTTGGTTTGTTTAGCATAAGCATAATTTTATTAGCCTGTAATTTTCCCACTACTGGGAAACAGGCCTCTCTTCGAGAGGGAGTGGAGTCTACCACGCGGGCCCAGTGCGGTTAGGTAGATGTCACATCTTTGAATTATTCTAGAACATGACGGTTTCCTCAAGACGTTTTCCTTCACCAAAATCATTATTGCTTTGTTCATTAATCAGTCAATTGTTTATTTGATCTTCTCTTGTTTATCATTCTTGAACTCATGTAATGCTTCCAACATTGTTCATTCTATTGTATAGAATGTCTGCATCGATAGTGATATCTTCACTTTCAGTTTCTATAACGGAGGTATTTCGTCTTTCAAAGTTCAAAGTGCGTTGACACGGTTCAAGATCACATGTGTATGTACGTTTAAAATCGTCTCCATACGTTGAACAGTTTAATTTATTGGTGTTGTGCTTATGAGTTTCATAATGAATGTGTCTATTGCCTATATCTACAAAGCTAGATAATCAGCCTATAATGTTCCCACTGCTGGTACACAGGCCTGTGAGAGGGAGTGGGCCATAATCCACCACGCGGGTCCAGTGTGGGTTGGCGGATGTCACATATCTTAAAATTTTTGGTTCAAGGACATGCCGGTTTCCTCACAATGTTTTCCTTCACCGTTTTGAGATCAGTGGTGATGAAATAATTCACACAAAGTAAAGTGCCTGCTTTGGGTTTGAACCCCACGACCAACAACTCGTATGTCGCGGCCGTTACCACTGAACCCCCGCTGCTCTTTACCACTGGGCTACTACTGTTCTGATTTCCTATTTCTGTCACTAAAAGAAAATAAAGTTGTTGCCATTTCAGCAGACTCAAGCCAGCTCTAGGGCTAAAGTCTCCGTACATGTTCGCTATTCCACAGAAATCCCTGTTTAATATGACTATAAACTCATGAAACTTACCATGACTGCCATCCTGACGACAACAGACCTTGTGCTCGCATATTGCGACCCTAATAAGGCCCACCTGAGCCGTTTATGCCAAACGAGAGCGGGACCCCCGTCGCAAATCAACGAGCGCCTAATAGCGCTGTCACCATTATACGACCATTATAGAACGGGAGGCTTGTTCCACTGTAGTGTATGAGGGGCGTTATGTGTGCCTAATGTGGCCTTATTCTGTGTGCGAGGCCTTAATCTGCGCTGGATTTTAAAAGGTTTTAGAAAGTGTTGTTTGGGCTGAGTGTATAGTTTGTATTTATTGGCTGTTTAACAGTTCCCATTACAGTTTCGCAATCACTGTGATGTGTTTTCACAGTCTGGTTAAAGGACATTGTCGAAATATCCATTAAAAGTTCTGCCTGCTAATTCAGGGTTTGTTTAGTTTATATGGAACAAAACAACGACACCTCTGCATCTAGTAACAGACTAATGCTCGGTTCCTTTAAACAAAAACGAATCGTTTTCCTTACCATTGGTAGCATGTTTTATTGCTAAACTGGGCATTCAAATAGATTCGTTAGCTAATTTTACCTGTGATAGCTACTTCCATCTAAAAGCTATGAGCATAATATATGCTATATATATGCTGTATATAATTATGCTTTATTATTGGTACAAAAGTCTTAATTTTAACAAACAACGGTCCATAAATTATAGGAATCGGCCATTACAGATTTCGAAAAAGATTGCATTCACCAGGAGCTAGAACTAAACATAAAAAGTCATAGCCAGGTAAAGATACAAGAGTCTTCATTTTAACCAATAACGGTCCACAAATTTAGGAATCGGCCGTTACAGATTTCGAAAAACATCGCATTCACCAAGAGTAAAAATAAAAAGTCATAGCTACAAATAAATCTCACACGTCAATACTTAAAAACATTCCCTAATTACAATCTAAGCAAGCGTCTGTCCTAATTTAGATAAAGCATTATTTACCGAAATGATTTATTTCTCCATGCAGCTGTGGACTAACAAAGGCTCGTTTTCATTCCCACATTACTTACCGATATGACTGATCACAGCTTCGTCTTATTATCTTCTGTCTTAGAGCTGTGTTTTTCTTGTCTTAATAATATTCAAATGTTGGAGCATTTCAATCTTGATTGAATAATTGGTGTGGACAACCTAATGTCTTGATCTTGGTAATAATTTGAAATCTATTTAAATTATATGCAAATTAGGTGATACCTGAATTTAACATTGTTTGACTAATTCTAAGACTAACTTGTTTATTTGTCCGAATATCTAAGTAAACATATTTTGTTTTACGCCTACAACGAAATTATTCATTTTCATTTGAAAATGCTTCAACCAAATACTCATGCGCATAAACGCCCCATTTAAAAAGCATTTCGGCTCTTACAGTGACCAGAACATTGCAACACGACGACGATCAATTGTTTTTATATGATGGACGTTGTATATTATTCATTGAACAAGTAGGTAGGTAAAGGTGGCTAACACAAAATTAGCCAAAGAAGTAATACAATAATAATTAAGAAAAAATTTGGTATAAGTAACTTAACAAAAGAGACGAAGATAGCTGCAAAAGTAAATAAATACTGTAGCGCGGCTATTAACGCCCAACACAAAATGCACGGAAGACATTTGTTCCAGACTTTCACATCTTTAAGGAAATCTTACAATAAATTATGAATAAAGAAAAAAAACTATAAGTAAGTTTTTAATCATTTAGAGTGGAAGTGACGGTGAAAGGGTTTGTGTGCGTGTGAGTATGTATGTGTGTAAAATGTGCATTAATTTATTAGGAGAGAAGAGATTTCAGTGATCCCATTTATTGCCGTATAGAAACAAACAATGAAACGCAAGCGAAGCAAGTATTAAAAGAGAAAAATACACACAGCATAAGTTAAAATTCCGTACATAATAACATCTGTTATCTCTTAATTCATGTTGTAAGGACCCTTCAAAATTTGAACAGCTCAAATAGTCAATAGAGCTCAAGATGGGTGATGAGATAAAGACCCGAACTGACGGTATCTTAGACTGTCAAGTCAAGAGTACGTGGGTATGTACCGCACAATCGAACAGCATCATGTTGTCATTCTTGTGGTGAATAAAAAAATCAAGTTGAATTGGGCTTGATTGTGATATTACCTTGGATGATATTTCATGGATGAAGTTGGTGTTTAGACATTATTGCTTTTATTTCTACCGAAAAAACGTACTTCAGTACCTACTCATTTATTGAATAATCGTATTCCAATTTTTATTTTTATTTCATCATTCAAAATCTCCTTCAAACGAAAACTGTTAACAGCAATTGAACTGAGCTCTCGCTCCTTTGTTCCGAACAGCAAAAGTACCACCCAAAAGTGTTACTAATAAACCATAATAACTGTAATCATCTACATAAATAGCCACATCAAATTCAATCATTCCACACAAATCCCACTCAATACCCACTTAAATAAATAATCCTACATTAAACAACGTTCCTAACAATTAATCCGTAGAACCATTAAGCACAACTATAAATCGCTTTTAATTTCACGGTCCAATCTAAACCGGAGCTCGGCGCGTGCGCAGCGATACGATCTAATCGCGCGATCGAGACGCGACTCATTGTCGCTGTCGCGCGGCCAGCGCGTGTCCAAACATTGTCCCCTGTGGCACACCGCGATTGCGACTTGATTTCGTGAATGCTAATAGAAATTGGTTTGATGAGTGAGAATTTGATTATAATTGTGTGATGTTGATTGATTGAGAGATCTGGATTTGTGTTGATGTAATCGGGGTTTTCTGTATTTTAATAGATAAAATATTAACCTGGGAGCAGGATATACACAAAGCTACATTATACTGGCAGTGATGAATTGAAATGGTTCGGCTGCTAACTACACAACCTATGCAAAGTTGACCTAGATCTAAAATTCGCTAAACTATACCAATCTTTTTGACATTATATCCTTTACCACCAATTTTGGGTAAATATTGACTAAAGAAATTGAGATCTGTAGGTGATCAAAATTTCGTTGAAATTAGGAAATGCAATTCGTGCATCGGCTAACAATAATGCTGTACCTGTATGTTTTTAGCAACCTTGTACTCATGCTTACATAATGTTCTAAGAATGATAGGCGAAGAAGATCAAGTAAGATAAATAAAACGAAAATCGACAAATTCTTTCTTTCATCTTGTATCGTCGCCCGCGCCGTCGGCGTCCTATTAATTTAAACGAAATGACGATGGATAATAGATATATTATATGACTCTCTAAAAACTGTTTTAAAGCTATATCAATAAGAGAGAATTAAATAATTACGATTTTACATTTAATCTTACAGTAGTCATTATGAAAATCGCGCCCGCATTCAATGTTAAGATATTATCTCGACTAAATGAAATCCAATTAATCGATGATTTACAAGGACTGGAAAATAATAAACTGCACTAGAATGCTATACATTCCGAATGATATCATGACTATTTTCATTCTGTTTACTATCTAATGTCCCAGGGCTGGGGTCAATAAGTCAATTGTATTAATTGTCTGTCATACAGGCTATTATTTCGTTATGATCAAATTCATCGAACTGCATTTGTAATATGTACCAATACATGTATGTCAACAGAACTAATCATTATGTTGTTACACACAGCTTCATCTGACTTGAAATGCATCGACATTAACCAGCAACATATTGTACAACACTAGCTAAACATCTACACATGCAAATCAAAGAACAAAGGAGATTTAGGGCAGTGTAACACGATCCTCTCTATATTGTTGGCGCATGTGACGCAACGTATCTGTCGCACGCGCAGCCAAGATGGCGGCGTGATCGAGGGCCGACAGCCGTGGCGAAAGGATGCGCTTGCGCCGTGAAATCGCTCGTTACGGCTCTTGTGTTAAAACTTATACACTACACTACACAACTCCAAATTATTTGATTAAAAGTTGAAATTGGACCAACTGTATATCGATCGTGGAATGTTAATTCAGAATTTTAGAATTTCAAATCATTGAATTCACATTCCTATAGTGACGGGGTTAGAGGTGTCTCGTAAAGCAATGGACAGATTCTGTGATAAACATCTATCGTTAGCTGGGTCGTGCTTGTTAGTGAGATGAAAAAACTTTACTGCTCGATATTGATATTTGTAACGGAGTTGAAATTGAATTTAGATTTATCTGCGTAAACAGTATTTAGAATTTGGCTGAGTATTGTATTGGAAATTGCCAAACAAGATCAGCTGCAAGTATAAATAACGTTTAGAAGACAATTTTGTATCAGATGGTGCTTTTGATGTTATAGATTCAACAATCGTCTTCTATACCGGTAACCTGATTCCCAAGGACCCTTTCAGATTAGCCCTAAAAATTGAGTCTGAAATATGAAACGCTTGTAAGCATTCTTCGCCAACAACAGTTACCCAATCGAAGCCTACACTAACTCAATTCGATCCCAGTACACAAGTAACCTTTACTTAGTCCTTATCCTGTCTGATACTATCAAAGAACAAACGCCCTATATAAGAGCATACACTGGCAAATGTTCATAGGACTCCGACACAGCTGTACCGTTACGCGCAGCAATCTATAAATCCCAACTTGACAAAATAATAGGCTAGTCGATAGTTCCTCGCTATTAACGCCCAGAAAGATATATTGAATCTACTCCTCTCAATCAGATACCTTAATAGAAGCTGCTGCCTCGTAATAGAAAGTAAACTACCTTAATGTTACTGTAGCGGTCTGTTAAAATCGCTGTCACACAAATCTTAGGACACTTGTAATATAGTGTAATTGCCAGTCAGGATTGAGTCGGATTGTGTTTCTATAGGAGATAATTACTATGAATATAACGTAGATCAGCAATCAGTCTGCTATTAGAAGTAATAGTGGTAATATCATTTCAGTGTTTCTGATTTTGTTGTTTATGGGACAAGTCTGAGTTCAGTAGTCGGCAAATTTGATCGATGCTTCAAAACACGCTTTGATGTGAAATGAAATGTTTATTTCTGTAAGTAGATTTAAGACCCTTTTACACGTAAATTTTTCAAAACTAGCCGGCATTTCCTAGCTGACTGATCTCTGAGAAGAATGCCGAAACAAACTCAAAGGTGATGGTATCTTTTAAAGTCCAAATATTATATTATTATTAGGTTTTTATGTGAGTCTAACAATGCAAAGCCTCAAAGGGCCTTTTGCAGAAAGAGCCATTGTAGCTTTGAGTTGACCTGTCCCAACAGGATGCACAAAGTTTCTCTTCTAAAAGATGACCTTTAGATGACCTTTATATGAGATTCCGCTTCTGTTTTCCAGTTAGTTAATTATTTTGGGCCCATTTAAAAAGAAATATGTAGTTTCCTGGAGCGGTGATGGTCCAGTGGTAACGGCTGCGACTTACGAGTTGTAGGTCGTAGGTTCGAACCCAGACAAGCGCTTTACTTTGTTTCAGTTATTTCATCACAACTGCTCTCAAAGCGGTGAAAGAATACGGAATACAACGTGAGGAAACCGGCATGTCCTAGAACCAAAAATTCGAAGACATATGTCATCTGCCGCGTGGTGGATTATGGCCCACTCCCTCTCACTGAAAGGAGGCCTTTGTCCCAGCAGTGGGAACATTATAGGCTGATTATGCTATGCATATGCTATGTAGTTTCCATATATTTTTAATATCACAGTTTATAATTATATGAGCTCTGCACCCATTTTGACCATGACGTAGTGTTAAATCCATGATTGTATTTAATGTCTTTACCCGCAGCCTAGCTAGCAATTGTAAGTTTAAAAAATATATTATCTTCTGTCGTAACATGTTCCACCCCAGTCTCTAGTGTTGATTTTAGTACCCACATCATTATTTTACGACAAGCAAATCACCACAAATTTTATACTGGTTAAATAATTAAAATCATCCCAATGTCTTCGAGTAATTTAAATGTTACGACCTACATATATTGCGTTAAGATTGAATGTAAAACACATGTCCATTGCACGCTCATAACTTGGACATTTACACCCGACATAACAGTTATTATTTATAGATGAAATATTTATATCTCCATCGTTTATTTCGGTAATATATTCGTTTTCATCATTTACTAGCAATTGAGTGCATATCGCTCGGTAATTTATTCTTCATATGCAAATAAGTGAACTTTTGGATTTATAAGCTATAAAATTCATTCAAGCTGCGTGAGACCTAAATTATGGGGCTTAGTGTATAAATTAATCGAATGTAGGTAATATCTGTTTTACTACCACGTAACTGGTGCTAAACTACGCATTTCAAATCTATAAATAACCATAATCAGCCTATATTGTTCCCACTGCTGGGACACAGGCCTCCTCTCTTCGAGAGGGAGTGGGCTATAATCAACCCCGCGGGCCCAGTGCGGGTTGGTAGATATGTGACATCTACATATCTTCAAATTTTTGGTTCTAGGACATGCCGGTTTCCTCACGATGTTTTCCTTCACCGTTTTGAGAGCAGTGGTGATGAAATAATTTACACAAAGTAAAGTACAGTACGACCTACAACTCGTACTCGCCTTTACCACTGGGCCACCACTGCCTGGGCAACAGGGTCCATACGGTGGGTGCCTGACGAAACGACCTAGACGCATACCGCTAGGGTTGGATCGAGGCTAGAAAAGGATGTCTAGAAGGATTTGGGGAGGCCTTTGCCCAGCAGTGGGACAGCGGGGGCTAACTTAAAAAAATCACACTTTATCCCAACCTGTACATTGAACCCAGGAATCCCATCTTCAGTCGAACTTGCAAACTCTAGGCCAACATGGCAGTATTTAATGATCGTCCATGAAATACAAACATGTGAGATGTGTTGTGCGTTGTACCAGCTTGTATCTACGTGTGGAATGGACATCTACATCAATGACACGCGACACGGAATCAAACGCTATACGCTATACTAAAGTAACGTTCATACTGCTAGTTCTAAATTTTGAAATGTATGAGGTTCTAGTGTTATACTTATGTTTAGCATAAGCATAATCACCATAATGTTCGCACGGCTGGGACACAGGCCTCCTCTAATGCGGGCCACTCACGATCAAGTTCACCGTCAAGTTTACTGGACGCGGCTTCAAGTCCGCTGCAAACTTGACGGTGAACTTGATCGTAAGTAGCCCGCATAAGGAGAAGTAGTGGGCTATAATCTACCACGCGGGCCCAACACGGTTTAGTAGATGCCATATGTCTTCGATGTTTTGTTTCTAGGACATGCCTGTTTCCTCACGATGTTTTCCTTCACCGTTTTGAGAGCAGTGGTAATACATTAATAGGCAAAGAAAAGTGCCTGCCTGGGTTCGAACCTCCAATTCTTAAGAAACGTCCCTAACGTTACCACTAGTCTTGTGCCTGCTCGGTCATTTTAAAGATCGCTCCGTACTAGTTCATTTCGGACAGTGAACTAGTTCATTCTATTAGTTCTAATAGCTCTATTCGGTCTTCGCTCTCGGTAAGCATTCCCATAGAGCATAGATAGCGCGCTAGCGCGGATCCGGATCACTCACAGAGCAAATACGCACTCCAGACATTATTATACATAAACCACTACGTATAAATAAAAAAAAATATAAATGCAACATCCATAATTATTTATTTATTATTACCACAGAGTACACAGCTGATATATTAAGAGAATTTTAACTGAATTATTTTGTACCATTCAAACAGCTCGTCTCCCGTGTTTGGGCGATAAGCTAAAATAGACACTAAGGCATTGAAATAACGCGCATCTCATCTCATTCTTGCGAATTCGGTCGGTCGGGTTCGGATAGCATCGTCATTCGTCGGCTATTCTTTCTCGTTCTCATTCATTCAGACATCGAATGAAAACGTATAACGTTTCTGAGACTGTATTTCATTTTCTCGTTCGGGCGATGTACGAGTACGAAAAGAGCTATTAGACCTATTAGACCGGTTACAAGCCAGCGTTCGGAAACGTTTCTTTTAGTACAGTGCGAAGATACGGTTCCTATTCGTTCATCGTTCATGAACTACACAAGACTAGTTACCACTGGGCCACCACTCCTCAATAATAGGCTAGGATTTATGTTTATCTATCATTTATACTATCTTTGTATTGTTCTTTTGTATTAATCGATAGTATTATTGCTTAAGGGGCTTACATGACCTAAAGCGCGGTCACTGTCGGACTGCATAGAAAAGAAAGAGAAGCGCGATGATACAACCCTGGTAATTTATTGCAAAATATGAAGCAATATTTTATCTGTTTACAAAAAATTAAAACACTAGTGCTTTAGTATGTTGCTTGTAGAATAATCTGACATAAAATTTGAATGAATGTATGTATTAGTATTTTTAGAGGTATCTTCATGTTTTTTTTCTATCGTATCAAATTAGTTGTATTATGTTTTCAACACACTATCTATCTAGCATAATATATCCTGAAGAATATCATATTATTATATTTTTCCGATTTTGTTTACTGTAGCCGATCATATCCTTTTATTGCTTCTAAAACTTGCGTTTTTTGCGTTTAGGTCCTGTAATCCCCTTAAGCCAGTAGGTAACTAAGTTACACACATAGCATTAGTGACGTTCTCCAGTTTCTTAAAAAATTGTGTTCACTGATCAATAACTTACGCAAAAACGCTATGTGGTTGTTTTGTAGGTAGTTCCTACAGATCATACGCTATGTTTCCAAAACAAATACTACTGCTGCTGAACGTAAAAGGCATTTAATGCCCGAGTCTAACAAGACCGTCTTCTTGCTGTCGTAAAAAGTCGATAGCAGTACTATTCTCAAGTAGAACCACAAAATAAAATACAGTACCAACTACGCCAGTGACATTAACTCCTTCACTGACATTAGTGAGTATACCGCGGTCACAAATCTGATTGTAATTGTCAAGTCAGGGGGCAGTATAAACCTGCCTTTACGTAGTACAACACTCGGAAATGTGAATGTCAAGGCACGCTATGTGAGACAAATCTGTGTATTTGAGTGCGGAAATCGATTCTATATGTTTCAACAACTCTATATTACATGCATTCTTAGTACGACAAATTGTTATGTTCGAAGTATATTCAGATTCTGGGTCTGGCTGTTTGTGTATGTGAGTTTAAATGTTTGTAAACGCACCCACAATACAGGAGAAATCCTAGTGTGGGGAAACATATAAAAAAAAAAAATTCAAAGTCATTTCGTATGTCATAACGATTGTTGGCTGGTAAACTAAATAAAAACTTATAATGCGAACCTAGTTTCAACCGCTCCTGTTAAAATTCGCGCGCTTCTGGCAGAAATGCCTCCCGTTGCTGTTCGGCCAATTAGGGGGAGACGAAACTTCTAGACGCTTCCTGAAACACAGACGACGCATGCCCTTTTTTTGTTATCAGCTGACTGACAACCCTCAACTGGGCCGCGCACCGCTATAGCTAAGACTTTATATACGATTACAAATGTTTTTTATACCGTTGGGTGTCAAAAACTAAATTAACATTTGGTCCTACTGGACAGCCAAAGACACAAGTCCTTTTTTCGACTCACGTTCGATTGCGAGCGCGTTAGAATTTTGTATGGGAAATTAGGTTTCTCCTAGTGACCTAGTGGTGGCGGTATTACTTTTTTCCATATAAAATTCTGACGCGCCTCGCAACCGGACGTGAGTAAAAAAAACTCACACTAAGGCCACTGCTCTCAAATCGAATTAAGAGTTGTACATTTGGTAAAAGCATAATCATAACTAACAGATACAGCCCACGGATACAGTTTCGTATTTCTCATGCATTTGCATTTTGATAGTACAGTGCAAATGATTTGTGTAAGTAATAGTACCCACAGGCCAGGAAGTATATCCCTCCGGATACCGAATCCATTCAGGCGGAGCTGTACGAGGGGTACAGAGCGGCAAAGTCCGCCCTCCGAGCGGAGATCCTGCGGGCTAGGGAACTGGCCCGCGAGGAGTCGCTGGGGACTCTGAACAGGGACCCGTGGGGACGCCCCTACAAAATGGTGCGGGATAAACTCCGCCCATGGGCTCCCCCGCTGACGCAGAGTCTCCGGCCCCAGCTCGTGGAGGACGTGGTGGGCGCTCTGTTCCCTTCGCGAGGGGTACATACACCCCCGACCATGGCTCCGCCTCCTGCGGTGCCCGATGAGGACCACACACCCGACGACGACGACGACGATGCTCCGGAGGTGACCGAGGTAGAGATGAGAGTGGCGGTACGTAGGCTGAATGCCAAAAATACCGCCCCAGGACCCGACGGCTTACCTGGGAAAGCCTGGGTTCTGGCCATGGAGGCTCTCGGGCCTCGACTGAGGGGGCTCCTAAGCGCATGTTTGGAGGGGGGCCAGTTTCCACTACGTTGGAAGACGGGGAAGCTGGTCCTCATCAAGAAGCCGGGGCGCCCTGCGGACTCTCCGTCCGCTTACCGGCCCATCGTGCTGCTCGACGAGGTGGGCAAGCTCTTTGAAAGAGTCATTGCAGACCGCCTCGTCGGGCATCTGATGCGGGTGGGGCCGGATCTGGCGGAGGGCCAGTTCGGTTTCCGCAGGGGGCGCTCTACAGTAGACGCTGTCATGCGCGTACGAGCCCTCACGACGGGGGATGCTGTTGCCCGGGGTGGGGTCGTCTTGGCGGTGTCTTTAGACATTGCCAATGCCTTCAACACCCTGCCCTGGAGTTGCATCAGGGAGGCATTCCGGTATCACCGGATGCCGACCTACCTCTGTCGCGTGGTCGAGGCCTATCTGACGGACAGGGCCGTCATCTACCCCGGTCATCAGGGAGAGTGGAACCGGCGAGAGATGTCGTGCGGTGTCCCACAGGGATCGGTCCTGGGGCCGCCCCTGTGGAACATCGGGTACGACTGGGTGCTGCGCGCCGACCTCCCTAGCGGCGTCAGTGTAGTTTGCTACGCTGACGACACGCTGGTCCTGGCGCAGGGGAGGTCGCACCAGGCGGCGGCGGAACTAGCGACACGCGGGGTTGCGACAGTCGTTGAAAGGATCCGGCAACTGGGACTCGAGGTGGCCCTGCACAAGTCCGAGGCCATGTGTTTTCATGGCCCTCGGAACGCGCCACAGTCGGGTTCCCAAATAACGGTAGGAGGGGTTCACATCGGCGTCGAGTCGACGATGAAGTACCTGGGACTTGTCCTCGACAGCCGGTGGAATTTCGTGGAACACTTCCGACGTTTGGCTCCCAGACTGGAGCGGGCCGGGGCTGCGTTGAAGCGGCTCCTGCCCAATCTAGGGGGTCCAAACGCCTCCTGCCGGAGGCTCTACGCGGGGGTCGTGCGGTCCATGGCCCTTTACGGGGCACCGGTGTGGGCGCGTTCACTGAGGCGGCGACCAGCCAGGCGGTTGAACGCGTCCCAGAGGGTCATGGCCATCCGGTTAGTCCGGGGATACCGCACGGTCTCCGGGGAGGCAGCGAGCCTCCTTGCCGGATTGCCGCCATGGGATCTGGAGGCCAAAGTCCTCGCCCACATATGGGAGTGGCGAGAGGAGGTGAAACGCCGGGGCGTAACTCCGCTGCCGCGAGAAATCGCGGTGCAGCGGACAGACCTCCGGCGGGATCTCATGGCGACATGGAGAGTGCGACTGTCGCAACCCAGTGCTGGGCACGCCACAATTGCGGCGATAAGTCCCCTCTTTGAGGAGTGGCTAGAGAGACGCCACGGCGTCCTCACCTTCCGCCTAACGCAGGTCCTCACCGGACACGGCTGCTTCGGGAGGTTCCTGTTCCGAATAAGGCGGGAGGAAACGCCCGGGTGTCACCATTGTGTGGATCGCCCGGAGGACACGGTGGAGCATACGGTGGAGATCTGCCCAGCTTGGGCAGAGCACCGCCGTGTCCTCACGGCGGCGATCGGCGGAGGCGATCTCTCGCGTCCGGCCCTAGTCCGGGCCATGGTACGGAGCGAGAGTGCATGGGAGGCTATCGCCTCCTTCTGCGAAGCAGTGATGCTCGCGAAGGAGGAGGCGGAGCGCGTGAGGGAGCGGCAATCCTTGCGCCCTTACGCCCCCAGCCGCCGCAGGAGACGCCCCGGGCGTCGGGAGTCGATAGCCGATTCCCGGCCACCGTAGGCGCGGGCTTGCGGGCGGCGAGCAATGGGCAGCTCGCCGTCCGGTAAGGACCAGGCCCGGGTCGACGGCGCGTTGTGTTCCACGCGCGCCTCAAGGAGATGTCAGCACCAACTGACGGGGTCCGCTAGGGCCGATGCCCGCCGGGGTCGCGGGTTGTTCGAAAGAGATACCGTGGCCCCTGGCACAGGCAAGTGAAGGAACACGGGTGGGTTTTAGTCAGTAAGAGTCTGACACTCCCTTCCGCTCCGCCCAGAGCGGGAGGGGTCATTTGATGATTTCCCACCAAAAAAAAAAAAAAAAAAAAAAAAAAAGGCCAGGAAGTATCAGTGACAAGATTATGAGAAACGTTATAGCACTACTCATCTTCACTTGATTACTGAAATGCTATAAGCGAAGGTGATTACATCAGCGTCGATCGCAATCACAGCATTGTACTAGAATATTTATGAGATGATCCTTAAGTTTATGGTTTTGAACTATTGTTATGGTGCGTTTAGACTAGCTGATCATAGAGCAAAGACTTTAATTCTATGGGTCAGCCAATCTTGGACTAAGATTCTTGGCAGACTATGAAATTAATATGGATATTCTGTATACATTTAGGCATATAAACAGTTATGTACTGATTAATATACTTGTTGTATCAAAAAGGTGTCGTCACAATTAAGGGTGTGTTACAGACTATCAAACTGAACAACTTTCTCCAAGCAACTATCATCGTATTCGCGAAAAAGTAAATCATTCATCCTATAATAATAAGCCCTTTTGATTCTGGACATCTTTGCGTTGCCTTACTTTTTCAGTAGTTTACAGAATGTCTCTTAGTTCAGTGTGCCCTTTGGCTAAGGCCTCCCTAACTAACAACATCTAATGAGTCCTATGCCTCGCAACACTTCTCTAATATGGACCCGCTGTGAGCTTTAATTCATCTTCCCATCTTTTATATTATCTTTCTCTGTTCCTTTTGCTATCTCTAGGGTACCATTCTGTCCCAACTTTACTCCACTTGTCTTGAATGCCTGAGCCAATGAGTCTTCCTAAACAAAACGTCAATACCTACTCGATTTAAATGTATGGAACGCCTTTTTTCACACCTTTTTGATACATCTTGTATAGGTATGTATACTAAAAAGTACACCATGTTCTTTCAACTAAAGTCAACCCGAAAAATATCGAATAAAGAAAGCAAAAACTGGACAGAACACAAATTCTGCTTCTGTTCGTTTGGTCGAAACAGTAAAATCATCAGAACAGACTCTGTTTTACATGTTCCGTGCCCAATGCATGCTTTATTTTGGTCTAACCACCCCTTTACACGTAACTATTGTGTAAATGATTAACGTATAGTGCGAATCGTGCATCATTTGGCACGCTCGTATTTATTTATGCAACCGGTTAGTGAGCGGTTTGACTCAATTTACTGCTTAATCTGATCCACTGAGGATGATACGTAGTGATGTATCGCTTTGGTTACACAAATGTATGGGTATGAGTTGCCACAATTTCAATTGTTGTGCAGGTGCGCAGTTTCGAAATGCGCTGAAAACTATAAACGGAGACGCAAATTGCAAAATATTTTAAACGGTTTTCATTCTATTATACGGGATGTAAAAAGACCTATCAAATTACCGTCTACTACGCATTCTGTACATCAAACTAAGTAACAGTGCACAAAAATAATTGCTGGCAAACGACTTTCATTTTTGGTGTGAAAAGCTGTTTGCAGTAGTCCTTACGGGTGCATGCACCGTACAGGGGTCGTGGGGATATTTAAAGCTGTGTTATAACATTAAAAACTTGTTTTCGTAAAAAAACGTCAGTAAAAATTGGAATGTTGACCTTCAATATCTCCGTAACGAGAAGGTTCCCAAGTATTGACCAGTACAAAAAATTATCACAATGCTAGTATGCAAGTATTGTGCAGTACAAAAAATGATCTCAGTGACTCTGGGCTCCGTTAAGTGTATTTTAATACCCGTTATATTATAATTAAACAAGCCTTGATATATGACAAAATGGTAGCAGCTCAAAGCCGCGACCTAGCAAGCCAATTTAGTGCATTATTGCAACGCACTGAGGCGACCACTGCACAATTGACGCACTAAATAATCACATACGCATAACAACCAATGTCGGATGACGAAAGAAAAATACAAGATGGTATGCTAACCACAGAACCGCATTAACAATTTGCTTAGCGTTACCCAACTAAATAACTCAATACGGTGTGACAACGTAGCATCGTTTGACAGCGCACTTGTGGATTTCGGCTCGCTAGCTCTCATTTGCGTTGTGAATTTACGAGGTAATGCCGTGGCAGGCGGGATAGAGTCGTCAGTCCCATGTAGTGCAACGCTAGGCAATAAATTAGCGCTCGGAGAGGTGTGTTCCCACGAATGCTAAACCGTATCAAGATGGTGGTGCGCGGAACAGCGCTGCTCCAAGCCCGCTCGAAACGGGGACACGGGCGAAATGCTTTATTTTCCCCGCGATTTATTTTCTCTATGTGACATTTTGTTACGTTTTGTTAGCTGTCACTCGCTCACACTTGCAGCGTACATTGTTTCAATTTATGCAACAGCGGTTTTAGTGTTTGTTGCGGATTATTGAGACATTTTCGTTATGCACTGTTGTTATGTTAACGCAACTTATTAGTCTCATCTTGCATCTACTGGCTTATCTATTCAAAGCATTTCTTATTGATAAATATTTTCAAAGCTTTTGAAACTACCATATATCAAGGATCTGAACTGTTACAAAGCTGTTGCTGAAATGCGTTAATTTGCCAAAGCTAATTTGCTGGTTTGAATAAAGTCTAAACTAAAACAATTAAACTGAACATTCCAGCCTCACACGAACACCATTCACCTTCAGCTCATTGAAATTAATTAATTGAATAAATATGATTAAGCACCACATCCGTAATTGTGATCGATCGTGTGTCCGCAGTACTAACAATAGTATTCGTGGGTTTGACCGGATAGAAATTACACAGTCGCTATTAATATCCTTGGATCACGATATGAAAGTGGACGGTGATTTGACGAAATGACAAAGCTTTGTAGGGTCTGACACCGGTGGGCGTGTATGTTGTATAATCGGGTGTTGAAAGATTCGGCTACTGCTCTTTGGACTTAATAATGTCTTTGTTAATAATGTCCGATCGATTTCTATTGGACGAATTCAATTCGAAGACTGAAACTTGATGACAGATGTCTTCGAAAGTTTAACTCTCAGATTGACTTGATCAGGATTTGTGTCATGCGAAATATTGACCTACTCTCTGGCTACTATTATAAAACTTGCATTAATGCGGTATAATAAGACAAACGATAATGAAACTAAAGAGATAAAACTGATTATATACCAGATCCAAACTAGCATTGAAACTCTTTGATGCATACTGATCAATAATCCCAGAAAATCTGAACAGGATACGAATTTCCACATAGTTAATGGCTAATATATCAAGTATTAGCAGAACTATATCAGTATCGACTGTCTCATTGTTTTAGCCCAACTTAAAGTTAAGCCACTTCTTAAAGGTAGCGAGTGACCCAAAACTGGCGGGACCGTCAGTTCGTGACCCGGCCTGACCCCGATCTAGTAACCGCTCCGTACCCATTGTCTCTTGGATTCGGGGATGGTGTAATTTATAAACTGTTTCATTTAGACACAGTTACAGATAATACATAATAAATAAAAGATCCCCAGATCAACCGAAAACCTATTACAATAATTCACAGAAAAATTAATTAAGAAATGTTTTCGACACTGTGGTCAAAGACAAAGTGAAGTGATGAAGAAAGATAAGAAAGGCTAATCACATCATCCTACCACCTTCCATGTAAGATTAACAGTAGGAAAGACAGAGACAATTTATAATTAATTGAGTTATCGAAATCCTCTGCTAGATTTAGAGGTTCCCCGAGGGTCGCTACTAGGCCCTTTTTGTTCCGCTTGCAGTTTTTCGAGTTATTTGTTAATCCATATCTCTCTAGTATTATTTTTAAAGTAATTGGTAAAAATAATATGTAAGATTTTATTTGTTGGTATGGAAAATATAATAATAATTACTTTAAACCAAATCTTTAGGGCTTTTGACTAATTCAATTGTTTCATTAATGAGTAGTATTTACAGTACCTATATATGTATAGTTCAATCTTCGTTTGCGACATACCAAAATGGCTGGCTTTTGCCTTATTTCGTATCATTTAGTGGCCCTTAAAATTTTAATGACTTTATCTAAAACAGTTGTTTTAGATAAAGTCATTAAAATTTTAAGGGCCATATTAATTGCTATTTAGCTTTTCAATAAACTTATTGAAAAGCTAAATAGCAATTAATAGACTATTACAAATAACGTGGGTGTGTGGAATGTAGTAATTTTACAATAAAATTACACTTTGAGATAAAGTTTTTACTGCCACTCAATGAGAACCGTTTATGACAAATAAAGTCATTATTATTAATTGTCACTGTACTTTAAATGAGCTTTAAAATATTTATTTGTTTTGAAAATTTATCAATCATGTCACCTACTTCCAACTTAGATAGGTTTCTGTTATCAGATTCTTTACCAGCTTTGTTCATACTAGAATTCGCTTTGAAAAATTCTAAACGCTAAATTTTTATAAACTTTATTATCTCAACTCTAAACATTATTATATAATCCATTTCCGTTCAAATGAAGCTGCAAAGCATAGTCAGCCTATTCTGTTTCCACTGTTGGGACACAGGCCTCCTCTCTGCGAGAGGGAGCGGGCCATAATCCACGACGCGGGCCCAGTACGGGTTGACCCAGCTGATCCCTGACCTATTTCATTTTCTTTTGAATCGTTCCCAATGTTATTGTTTGTGTCTTGCATCTGTTTATACTGGAAAATGAGTAAACAAAGCAGATGAATCTTTGTATTTGCTGTAAGTTGTATCTTTTGAATATCTTTATCGATACCCGTATTGGCAACTGTTGTAAATCCTGCCTGCCTGGTTCTCTATTAGGTAAATCACAGTGATGTGAATACGATTATGTAACTATGAATTATACGACTTTAACTTGTCATATATATAACCATTACCGCAAAGGTTCACAGTCTGTCTCCAGTCTAGCTCAGCTTGTCTGCTTCTACTCGACCTTCAGATATAGGTACAAATCAGCTAAATCATTTTAAATTACCACCAGTTTTATCTTTTAATTGCTTACATCATAGGTACTATCATAAGGAGGGGTTAGGGATCAGGTTAAGCTACGCTTGCTGCGGTTGGTCCGTGGATGGATGAACATCTTTACATAGCAAGACCCCTTCATGCCTCGGAAAGCACGTTAAACCGTAGGTCCCGGCTGTCATTCGTGGATCTTTGACATTCGTTACGAGTCGTCAGAAGCCTGAGTCTGACAACCAGTCTTACCAAGGGGTATTACGCAACAGTCGCTCCATGTAAAATACTGGTATTCAGCTGCATCCGGTTAAACTGAAAGCTGTGCCCAACATAGTTGGAAAAATGCAGCCAGATTGATTTTTAGGTACTCTCTTATGACTTGCAGTACAATAGTGTCGATAGCACCATCATTCGGATAAGGCTCGTATCAGTAATTGAAATGTGTCGCTCTGTCAGTTTAGTCATGCATAAGAACATTGCACAAGTATATAAATTACGAAATTAATCTATGCATTTACTTGTGCAAGTCCTTAACTAATCTGTTAAGAGTGTTAACAATAATATATAAACACCTGAAGATTTTTGCAAAATAAATGTATATAATTTAGCAATGTATTGTGATTTTACAAGGAGTATTAATGTGTAAGATTAAAATTTCTCGGGAATAATGTGAATCTACGGGTTGTTTCGGGGTGTAAATCAATATATGATATTGTATTTTGGTAATATTTTATGGTAGATAAAGTTGCACAATCTCACACTATTTTATATAACTTCTTGCACTTTGAGGTCCAAAATTGTATTCCCCAAAATTATGAAACTTCATATTATCTTCATACAAAAGAAAAAATTGGTGTATTATCTACAGTATCAGCTCGAAAAACTCAAAGCATTTATTTCAATTAAACAATTACAGGCACTTTTGAATATTCAAGGAGTCAGAAAGATAAAGCTAGTGGCCCATACCAAAGCGTAGTAGGTTATATAAGTAGCTCAATCTATACTAGATTCGATAAGATCTTCCAACACAAATCAATTAAACATTTTATTGCAACAAATCAACACCATTGTTCCGAATCATTGACATTACATGGCTTCAATCACAATCATATAAAACAAAAGATGGTTGCACAAGCAGTTGGTGCAGTAAATGATCTCATTTGGAAACCATTGTCTTGACCCGTACCGGTCCAGATTAATGATTGGTGACCGATTCTGAAGGATGAAGATTGGTATCAGTATCGATATTAAGATTACAATGGTCTTTGGCTATGTTGAGATTTGTTACGAATCGAATCTACTCTATGTTATACCAACCAGCACATTAGCGTCTATAATCAACCGGTAATGTTCCCACTGCTGGGACACAGGCCTCCTCTTTCTGTGAGAGGGAGTGGGGCCCATAATCCAGCACGTGGGCCCAATGCGGGTTGGCGGATGTCACATGTATTCGAAAATTCGAATTGTTTCTAGGCCATGCCGGTTTCCTCAAGATGTTTTTGTTCACCGTTTTGAGAGCAGTGTTGATGAAATGACTTAGGTATACAAAGTAAAGTGCCTACTTGTATACCAACCCACAACCTACAACTCCTGTTCACCACCGCTGTTCTACTATGTTCCTCAAAAAACCCATGGTTTAACAGGTTGTAATTATTTAAAACCTTGACTGTGTTGATCTTACGTGTTAAAATGACTAAATGAAACAAAAGATGGTTGCACAAGCAGTAAATGATCTCCATTTGGAAACCATTGTCTTGACCCGTACTGTTCCAGATTAATGATTAGTGGTATGGTACACCGATTCTGTTGAAGGATGAAGATTGGTATCGGTATCGATATTAAGATTACAATAGTCTGGGGCTATGTTGAGATTTGTTACGAATTGTAGTACTCTGTGTTGAACTTGTTTGTCTTTTGTTTTAGAATAGAATAGTTCTTTATTTGCACAGAAAGTAGGTACAACTTACAAGGTAGTTATGGTGGTTTAGTGATTTCTCTTTGGTTTTTTTTGAAGGAATTGATTGAATGATTAGCGAAGTTTATTACTTTGTTGAGGATGTTTGTTTGGCGTCTTCATCCTCTATATTCGTTAAGGTAATGCTTTAGATAGGTTCTCAACGTCGGCAATAACGCCCCCTCGTGGGCGTTTAAGACTTTCAGGGGGGCAGTAGAAGACCCAGAGAAAATTATAATCCTACCTTACTATTTAATATTATACGTTTAAATATAATCGTGGCAATAGCTGTTTCAGATTTGCGACAAGTGGTAAGAAAAAAAATTCTTAAAATGCATTGTGGGTAAAATAAGGTTGAGAATGATTTAGATTGTTAACTGAAACGAGTTACATACCTACCACAAATCTTCCAATAGAAAAGAAGATAATACCTACAGTGCAAAAGATTTCTCTAAAATTACAAACTGGATTGTTAACAAAAATATTCAACAATAGTCTGTATTCGACCCCCTTTTAAATAATATAAGCATCTACAAACTACAATAAACGTTCTCAGGTTAATAAAGTCATAACCGCCACGCTTTGTTGTCATCAAATTGCAGAAAAAATCCTCAGACAACCGTTCTAGGAAGTTACCAAAATAAACTTTCCAAAAAGACACAATTGCTCGCTTTTCGCACAAAAATAACAAACAATAGATGATCAATACAACTAACACAAAAGTTCTTAAAAAAGAATAGAGTAGTGAATATCGTGATTGCACGGTTATCAAAACAAAAGGATTGGTTCAAATCAATCAATGTCATGGTGTTCAGGGGAATCTTGGGGTTTTTTGTGGGGTTTCTAAGAAAGGGGGAGGATACAGTTGAGGTTCATTGAGGAGTTGGAGGAGGGGAGGGGGGGACGTGACCGCTGGACCGCGTCAGGTCACGCCGCTGCTGACGACCGACGACCTGCCTGTTTCCATTGGTATCGACGGACTGTACCGGATTTCTGATTAGATAAATATCTATGAGGTTACGTTTAGAAAGGAATAGTCATAAAAACGTGATAACAAAACATACTGAAAATAAACAGAGGCCCAAAAACTATGAGAGCTAGGTTTACATCACAAAAGCGCCACCTGGCGGAATTTATTTTAACTAAATTTCAATACCTGGGAAAACTCATAATTTTCATCGCAATCAAAAAACGAAAGTCAAAGAATTAATTTAAAATGTTGATGAGATGCAGTGAAGTGCAATTCATCCTCACAAGTGTATAGGTACCTACAACATTAAATTTAAAAAATCGCCCCTAAGTCCGAGTTCCCTTATGTCGGACATCAATGGACACCACCCATTCATCCGACCTCCGACACGGAAGGTAAGCGTCACGACCTGACAAAAAATCATCACAATCCAAGTCGTGACTAACACTGTCCCATTCACAATACTGTCTGAGAAAAGCCTACGTGTAACTATTTTCGCAGCCGAAATGCATTCGATGCGCCATAGAACGCCTTTGTCACTGCCGACAATTAAAAAAGTAAAAATCCCTGTCATTTATAATAATAATAAGTAATAGTGTTTTATTCTTTTTTGATTATCTTTATTTATTTTTCTCTAAAAAACCACTTTGTTATAACATTACCAAACTTCTCCCTTTCGCAGTCTTACGCTCTTTTTTCGTTAAAAATTTGCATTAAATGACGTCATAAAAAATATTTAATACTGCAGAAAAATATTGTGCACCAAAAACTACTATATAGACACGTTTTTATTATTTAAATCCAAAACAAACTTTTCTTCGTGGACGCATATGTTTACCTCCTACCTCGATAGATGGCGTTGGGATCGAATTAGATCTCGCTATGGTTTCGTTACCGCGATTTGGTTAGGCTCGAGCCGAGAATTTTTAAAGTTAACTTTGCGCAGAGGCAATATCGTAACCAATGAGGTTAATCCGAGGTGCGATTATTGCTAGTTGAAAACTTTACCAATACCCCGCCGTGTGGACGTGAAATACCGTCCGCGTTGGCAATTTTTGAATGGCCGTAATTGGCCTGAGAAATTGAGAATTCACTTGAAAGTTGAAATTGCCCGTTACACCAAGTAGACGGACTGAGCTTGGGGCCTAAAAAGGCCACTTTGGCAGACTCAAAAGGATAACATTATGAATCGAGAATTTTTGGAAATTCTACCCCTGAGGGGTAGAAAAGGGGGATTTCGTTTATATGAAAAGTCTTATTCCTTGAGTTTATAAACTTGGTACGAATATTTACATAAATAGGTAATTTGGTTTGACATTATTAGCTTTTTAAAACTACCCCCAGTAGGGAGCTTAGAATAGAATAGAATAGAATTTTCTTTATTAGAGTAACTCAGACTCAAAAACAAACAATATTGTTAGTAAAACTTATGACTAGGTATGTTAGTAAGCACAGACACTAAACAAAAAATTTACGAAATAACGGTGGTCACCGTTGCGACATCCCATGAGAGACGGCACAACAGTGACCCACGTAAACACAGTCTAGGCGACTCGCAACCATGTTTAAGACACTGTTCTTGACAAGAATAAGATTTACGTTGTTCTTGGATTTTTCGAAAATCAACGCCTGGCTAGTGAAAAGGGTTAATTAAGTTTTAGGGGAGGATTTTACTGCTTGCTTCGATTAAATAGAAAATTCGTATAAATAATGTTAGGGTCAAAAAACTATGTAAACGTATAGAATTATTTTTCAAAAAATCAACCCTGCCATGCTGTGGTGAAAAGGAGGAATACAGTGTGTGTGAAAAATCTCATTCCTTCGTTTTAGAAACTTGGCACAAATATTATCTAGGTAAATAAAATATAAAATTTCAATAACTACCCTTTTAACGGAAGGGTAGAGTTTTATGTTGACGGCAAAAATACGAAATTCTTGATTTTTGGCCTTTACATTACAGTACAAGTTATTAACTTAACTGTAGTTATGTTCAGAACGGTTATGGCTGATAATATAATAAAAATTGAAAACTGCATGACTGCTATATTCTTTCAAACTAGAAAATTGCTAGCTGTAATGCGAATGATTAATATTTAGCTCATACTGCTCCTCCTCCAACTTACCGCTTAATTCAAAACTTCCATAAACATGATTTTTGTACGTAATCATTAACCTGTACTTTTGACACTAAACTTGAATGACTTATTAATCAAGTTGGTTGGTTGCTTGTAATATTGCGTGGCTGGCTCCTGCATTAGACATCATTTATCTGCCTGTATGCGTAAACTGCATACGGTACCGCTAACATGTTGAAATTGTATCCATTAAAATAATTGTTGTTAACGTAAGCTTTGTAATAATGATTGTTGTGGTTCTTGCGGTTTCTGGCAAAGAATAGAATATATCACGTATAGTATATGGTTCAAGCTCTAATTTCTGTGAGCACTCTCTTACATAGGACTTAAACATCACTTGTGAAGTGCGGGTGTATCCCTCCGCATCAAAAAGTCCTATTAGCAAAGCGACCTATATGTATAATCAAAACGACATTTTAGCAAAAATGTCATATAAGCAAATTGTCCTACGAGCAAATGGTCCTAAAACAAAAGAACGGAAATGGAAATACAGTCATACCACTCATCAAATATTAGATTTTTTAAGGAATTTATTTATGTTCTCGAACTTTAAAAGTAAAAATTTACCTTTAATTTTTCTTTACGTTTTTAAGTTTAGAAAAAAATAGGTAGGTACTATACCTACATACACACAATATATACCTATTATAGACCTATGCCAAACTATGTTTCTTTCTGAGTTTAGCCGATTTTGGTTGCTGACAACTGACAACTGAAGCTGACACCAAGTGCTGGAAATGTGTTTGGGCTTCCAGTAACGATAGGCTTTCTTTGATTGACCCTTGATTTATGACGATTGGCAAATTGGGTGCTTAAAAAGATAACTGCTTTTAAGATGCTCTGTCCAAAATGACTAAGGACTGGTTTTTTAATCGTCAGATAAGTTTTATCTGAAGAATAAATATGAAGGTTTGACTGATTTATTCTTCAGATAACTCATCTGGCAATTGAAAAATCAGCCCTTAGTAAAAAACACAGCAATTAAAAACCTATATTAACCCGAAGACAATCACTTTAAGTTTTAATTGCGGATCTGTCACTATGAAAAGGGCGTTCTTGTACCTAATATTTATAACCTTTAATCATACTTGTAACATAATCTGGGCTTTTAAAACAAATGACCGTCACTAAAAGGATTTAAAATCGATACAAACATTCAGTCGGATTACTTTCCGATCCAGATTTTATGCTCATGATTTGACATTCATACTCGGTGAAAGCGCTCGCTTATTACCAATCGATTCAACCGATAATCGATCGCTCGGTTCGCATAATCGCATTAGCTTCACGGGGGGTCCAACAGTACGCGTGCCATTGCACTTCGTTTAGTGTTAAAATTACAGTCATATGTACGAAACTTACCAAGTCGAACTTTTATTATGCAATAGATTACTTATCCACGTTCAGATTTTCAGATCAAGGTTCAGTTTACTCTACAGTCATACTAATTAGCTTTCAACTTCTCATGTACAAAGTGACAGCTTATTTGTTATCCGAACGGAAATATTGGCCAATGTTTTGTCTGCTCACCGCGTTACGAAACATGGAATCAATCAAAGCTGTACTTATCGAAATTAAAGGACGTTGCAGCCACGATCTTTGCAGATGGATCGCTGAACGTTTAAAATCAAAGTATAATAATATTAATAGCGTATCCTTGCGTGTCCCGGGCACCCTTTCCGTCATTAAAGATTCAAAATTGACCGAGATGTCGTTTTGTTCGTGATTATTAATGTGGGTATTAAAATGTCGCGTAATTTTAACGTGGGTGTGAGTCATTATGGGCAAATGAGTGATTTAGGTGGCTGAGTGGTGTGATAAAATATGTGACGGCATCGAGCCGGCCGGTCGGTGGCGTGCGAGGAATGTCAGTCGGGAGCCGATGCCGTACGGACACGGTGACGATAATCAGATGCAATGGAAGCGTGAAATTACTGTAGACGGACCGCAGGATTATTTTGGATGTCTTTTATAAAATATTTGCGATGGAAATCGACACAGTAGCAGGTAACGCTTTAAATGAATGCGGCATACAGTTGAAAATCCTAAAATATTCCAGCCATAAACGCGTTCATGTGTTTTCCGCATTATGAGGTCTTGAGAGAGATCCATTGACTTTGGATGATATAAAAACTGATCTGTCTGACAAGGACCTAATACCAACAAAACCCGGAGCAAATGAATATAATACATAACATAACATACATACATACATAATCAGCCTATAATGTTCCCACTGCTGGGACACAGGCCTCCTCTCGGTGAGAGGGAATAAATATAATATTAGGAGTCAAAAGGATCTTTAATATGAATTTAAAAATGCCTGATGGTAAAAGCATCATAGAAGAGCTATTTTTCTTCACTTCTGTGTTTAGTTTTCCAAGTCGAGATCTTAGATTGTCAGGTCTATCGACAGTATGAAATTAAATCCTGACCATGAACTATATCAATAGCTCATACATATTCAAGATCCCACAAAACCCATACAAATATAAATCTCAGCGTATGATAGCGCGGGCGGTATCAGGCGTGATTCATACGCTCTCATTACTGACAGATGGCGGCGTAATAGCTCGATTGATTTACGATACCGCTCGATTTAATCGTTGCGTAATCGAGTATCGAATGTATCGATACTCTTGACGCGCCGATTGTATCGTCCCTTTATCGAATAAAACACGCGTCTCGCTGTGGGAATATTGAGTGATGATGCGGTTTGAGTTGCGGTTTATAGGTTTATGTGCGGATATATTTGAATATGTTATTCCTGATGGAGTATTGAGCTTTTCATTTAATATAATGATATTCATCACTTCAGCCCGGAATCACCCACTGCTGGGTATAGGCCTCCTCTTTCTTCTGCCATACTTCCCTGTTCCGTGCGTCCCTCATCCAGGTATTTCCCGCGACTATGACGACATCATCAACCCAACGCGCTTTTGGACTGTCTTAGTTTCTTTGGCCTAACCTTGGCCTCCAGTCGGTCACAGCTTTACTCCATCAGCAATCTTCTCGTCTAACTAAATGTCCTGCCCAACCCCACTATGAGGCGTATCGCTCTGTCCACGATGGATTTCGGAGTTACGTAATGATATTATCAATCCTTTTTTAGTCTGCTATATGTATGTTTATATATATCTAAGATAAGGCTTGACCCAAGCCGCACTGTATCACCCTCCTTCGCCTTCGGTATGCAACGCACCCAGCTGTCAGCTGCTAAAGCTTAATTTGCATGACCACTGTCTACCTTTGGGGACACATTACTTCAAGTGTCACCAATCCTCTGACAGACATATAAAGATACATATTCAATTAAGCTGCACCTGCTTTATGAAATGTTACCAAAAAAACCGACTCCGAAACAGAGTCCATCTCATGGTTAGTCGTATACTAATTGTAACAAAGTGTATGGACAAATGCCCGATATTGAACGCGTCAGCGCGCAGGTGGTGGTCGCGTGTGTACTATCAGCAGACTACCGACGCTTTTTACCATATCTACGACATGGGACAAGCCGTATTTGTTGCTTGACTATCAAATTCCACACGCACTATGAAGATATTATGACGATATTATGAAATATAGAAGTTAATTTATATGAGTTTTTACATTTTAATGTGTTGCACATTATTCAATTCAATTTATTTTTAACATGACTCATTTGTTAGTAAAAAACTTATCATAAGTTAGTAATTATGTTAGTTATTGGTTGTTGGTTTTGGTATATTTGGTTGGTTGGTTGGTTGGTTGTTTTTTAAATTGGAAGTCGAACCTTGATATCTAAAGCACGTTCGCTAAGATACTTCAGTGGGTCGAATTTAAACTGATGATCTCTTCGTTGCTAGTTAATCATCGTCTCAAAGATTAGCTTCATCTCAGTTCTTTCGGAACCTCCTACTTTTATCTTTATTATCATCAACCAGCACCTATCGCGTCTACTTTGTGGTGATTCTCTCTGATCTGCAAACACATCCGTGTCTTTCCTATGATTTCTTCCATGGCATCGACCTACACATCACCTCTCACTCTCTCACTATCCATATTATCCTCTTCAAAAACAACCTCTGTTGTCCCAATCCCAACTTATCGCTCCAATAATCCTACAGCAGCGTTTTATTTCTCATTTCACCGACCAGGATGAACGTCTAAATCCACAGTCCGTCCGTTTGTCACTGCGGTGACAGGTAACATGCCCTGCCGATAATACTTCTTGTATATTGTAACCGTTTTGGCAGCTCGGTGACGTTTTATCGATGTTTCTTTTACGGTTGGGTTTATTTGCATATCGTATTTCTGGGTATTTTGTTGCTGTTGATTTGTTTTTGTTTTGTGTGTAAGGTTTGTAGTAAAGAGCGTCAGGAGGAAAGTGAGAACTGCTACGTTTATTTACTTCACTAGTTCTTTTAAGTATCTTGTTACAAATTAGCGTTTCCGTAGTACCATAGCAAAAATTTCAGAGCTAATTTTGTTACATCAATATATAGAAGAAGTCTTCTGCTTTGTAAGATGATGATAACAAAATTGTACTAAGTTGTACGTATTTTTCTGTTCCTTACTTCTTGTTTATATGTGTGTACATCAATAGATAAATAAAATAAATAAGTCGTTTCAAGCAAACATAAATATCTAAAGTGGAGCACTTATTTGGCTTTAGTTGTCCTTTTTCACATTTATCTCCGATAACTTCGCAAATAGCATACCTAATTATCTATTATAGTTCAAACACGTCGGCGTAAGGTCTTCGACACGAGAGCCACATTCGGCACGGGCCAACCGGCCAGTAATTATTTTAAGTGTCAATAAATAATAAAGTCGGCCGCGCGCCGTTGAGTGCCCGTCCATCTCTCTTATCTCAATTCTTAATGCGCCTCTTTGCTCGTTATTCTTTTTTTCAAAACCTTTTTATTTCGTTTTTCGTTTATGTCATCCAGTGGAGAGGTTAAATTCTGTGTTGACAGCATGAAGGTTTTATGTTTTAATCTGGGCTTTATGGGCGTTTAATCGCTTGTATTAGAAAGAGTACGTCGTCGATTATTTCTTGTTATAAAAGCTTATCTATTTTATGTTCGCTGATGGAGGTAAAACCAAAAATGTGTTATTGTATTTTAATATATTCAAAGTAAAGCATAACTTTTGGGTTAGCCTTCACTGTCGCGTAATAAAACGTAGGTAAGATACGGTTGACTAAAATTAACAATGCGATCTAAATAAAGTTGATATAATAAATCAAAATGTAACAAGTGGACATGGTTTTGTTGTGTTTGGGAACACAGCGGTCCATCGATCACGGCGCGTTCGACTCTGGATTTATGTTACGTAATTGCGGTGCGTGCGCGCAGCTTATGCGCACAACGAGCGATGCCTTCGACATTATGTTGTTTTTCAACGGTTAATGTCTTGATATCTCTGTTAATATGGCAGCGAAGTGCATGTTTATTATTATTCGCATTGAGTAATTTCTTAACACTTTCAATAAGTTTAATGCAAATGTCGCCATGTGTATACACCGGATCAAATAAAGTATCGTAGCATTTATTACAGATGCTACACTACAAGCAGCTTCATGTTTTATCTATTTCTTATATTATTTATTTATCGATTAGCACGTTAATGTATTCGTGACAGTCTTTACGGGTAGTCAGAAGCCCAAGTCTGACAACCAGTCTTACCAAGGGGTATCATGATACCCAGTAACTGGGTTGTGCAGAACAGATAGGTAGCCGCTTCATGTAAAATACTGGTATTCAGCTGCATCCGGTTAGACTGGAAACCGACCCCAACATAGTTGGGAAAAAGTTAGGCTGATTGATGGATTTATTTATTTGTAGTGTCAAGTTTTTAAGTAGAAACACACAAGTTTAAGAAGAGGCCAAGGTCAGGAGACGAAGTTCAGTTGTGGTTAGAGACGCTGCTGGGCCGGGGTTAGATTAGTGTAATCTTCGCCACAACTCTGTCAAGGTTTCCAATTATGAGTTTATACACTTACGTGGTCATTACAGCGATTGAGTCCTAGACTTTTAGCAAATATTTGAATATAAATGTTTTTTTTTTTTTGCTTTTGACCAATTAATTGTGTTTTTGCAACCTCTATTGTTTTAAAGGTCGTCTGCATCTCAAGAGTATATTTCTTTAGGTTCATTGCTTAGGTCTGCCTTATCATAAAATGAACACAGCACAGCCTTTATATTATTGTCAAAATATTGCCTTTTTACGAGTAATCGAATTTTCTTTGACCAGAGACTATACGATTATATAAGTCTACTTCTACTTTATTTATACGCTTTGATTAAATTGTGAGCAGTGGTGGCCAAGTGGTAACGGCCGCGACTTACGAGTTGTAGGTCGTAGGTTCGAACCCAGACAGGCGCTTTACTTTGTGTAAATTATTTCATCACCACTGCTCTCAAAACGGTGAAGGAAAAACATCGTGAGGAAACCGGCATGTCCTAGAACCAAAAATTCGAAGACATGTGACATCTGCCAATCCGCACTGGGTCCGCGTGGTGGATTACGGCCCACTCCCTCTCACCGAGAGGAGGCCAGTGTCCCAGCAGTGGGAACATTATAGGCTGATTATGGATTAAATTGTATGTGCCTGAACTATACGCATTGACCCTAATTTTGAAACTTAAGTAATTTCGAAGGACACTCCGTGTTAAGGTCGAAGCACTTCTAACTAGTCTATTAAAGTTAGCTAGTGGACTGGTTATGGTTTCATTTGATTTGTGAAATCCTGTACCTACATCCATACTAATATGTATTATAAATTCTAAAGTAACTCCGTCTGTCTGTATGTTACCTTTTCACGCCTAAACCACTGCACGGATTTCGATAAAATTAGGCAGAGAGATAGATTGCATCCTGGGGAAGGACATAAGATAGTTTTTATCCGGATATTCCCACGGGATCGACACTTATGCGGGTGAAACCGCGGGGCGCTGCTAGTCTCTTATATTTTCTCGTGTTTGATCTGTCATTGTTGTCCTGCGACGCCGAACTGTCACACTCCTAAATACAATCTTTATGAAATACTGACGTCACACTGCATACAGCGGTTCTAAACAAAGCAAGGGTGCAGCCAGCCAGCAAGTTTAGTAATCTTCCTAATGAGAGGGGACATCTCTGGCACGCCACCACTCTGTGATTAGCGAGCCGCGTGGCGCCACCGCAAGCGCCTTGTCATTTCACCGGTACCTGTGCTGGGTAGACGAGCGTCCTCGAAGATGCGTTAGCGATTTTTGGTCGTATCAAGGTATTGGGCAAGGAGGTTCTAAGCGAAGTATGGAAGGATTGGCTGACAGGCCTGACGAGCTAACAAAGCTGTGGGAGTAAGGACTGAGATGTTTGACATAAAAATAGGCTTGTACCCTTTCGCGACATCGCATTTCACATCATTATTTTTTTTTATTTTCGCTTTTTTTTTCGCAACGTCAACTTTAAGGCGTGTGTGGTGCGCATACCAACATGCTACCTGCACCTGGTGATGGAAGAAACCTTTTGGCCGCAGGGTGTGGTATTCCCAAAGACTTAGTGCAACTAAGTGATACTAACATAGTTATTAAGTTTTATTTACTAACCAACTTGTTCCTATATTATTATGTATACTTAGGTTAAGATATGTTTCTATGGGTCTTTGTTACCTGAAAATAAATCGTTTATTATTATTATTTGTCTTATGGTCGTCATGATCATCATCAACCCACTACTACATATAAGTTTTATACAAGCTGAAAATGATGTTGATGCTGATGAATGTCATATATGGTTTGGGACAGACGCCATCTGCACAGTTATTTCATCATCATAACTGCTGAACTCTAGACTTACACCTACACACACTTTGGCTAATATTCATAACAAATTATGAAAGACACAATTGGTTCATGGTTGTTATGTTGTTATTAAAGTTCTCTTAATTTTCGTAATAATAATAATTTTATAATAATAATTATTATATTAATCTTTGACACTTTCGTGCTAAGTCTGCCGTGTGCATAGTCCTGATTACGAAAGGCGTTTTTCGGTGGGTATTGTCGGTGTCGCTAAATTTAAACGCGACTGCATCTAAATCCGGCTCCCTATAATCCTTTTGTTTTGTATTTTCACTTGATGTTAACTGTTACTTCGGTTGCGATAGTCGATGTTTGTGCTGTAAGATATTATTTTCTGTTGGTACAACAGGTTGATATAACGTAGTGCACGATAAGGCAAATATCATCATCTGCCTAACCTTTTCCCAACTATGTTTGGGTCGGCTTCCAGTCTAACTGGATGCAGCTGAATACCAGTATTTTACATGGAGCGACTGCTTATCTTACCTCCACAACCCAGTTAGAGACTGGTTGTCAGACTTTCGGGCTTCTGACTACCCGTAACGACTGTCAAAGATCCACGAATGACAGCCGGGACCAACGGATTAACGTGCTTTCCGAGGCACGAAGGGATCTCGGTATGTAAAGATGGTCACCCATCCACAGACCAACCGCGGCAAGCGTAGCTTAACCTGATCGATCGACCTGTGCGGCTGTTATTATTTAGCCACGGACCCCTCACGATAAGGCAAATATAGATACAAATATTTCATCGACGTTAGTTTAAGCAAAGCATCGAATCTTTCCTTAGATAGTGAATATATAATTCGTGGTGGCGGAGCAATTATGTAACACACTAACAGTTGCAATGCCTTTTATTTCGACAATTCAACAACATTCATTGCGTTATTTACATTGTCGATCAGACGATTTTTTCAAACATAAGAAGCAATGGAATTCCTTCAAAATCCTTAGGAATGTGAAATAAAGGGATTGCTGATTTAGGTAGTGCTGATTAAAATCTGCTATTTACATGCTACTGAGTCGGTGTGTCACTGGCATTGGGAGTCTTTCGAAATCGAAAAAGTAAGTATTCGAATATGCTTTTGAAAACAGTGGGTTTGAATCTGTTTAATTACTTTCGCGTGACGAGAGAACAGTTTAATAATAGATATCTATAAAATAATTAATTCTCAGACCTCGAAATAATCGATTCCAATTATTCGTATAAAAATTATATCTTCATTTTGTTGTGTCTACGCCAATTACTGTCCTAGTTTGATGTTGCACAATGTTTTTGTAATTTGTATAATAATTCTTACATGTTTATGCTATTAGTATTAAATCTAAATGTCTGTGAATCATCCATATTTCCGTGGATTGAGATTACTTGCCCTTATCATTTAACTAATGACCCCTAATAAGGCTGTATGCAGGCCTAGAATGGCTGTGCGACCTGTATTGTACAAAGCTTTGTATCTTTGTCTTGCTGGGATTCAACACCCTTAAGAACCAGACAAGTGAGCTGTAAAAAGTGTCCTTTTTATTTAACTTTGAGGCTAGTTTCACGTAACCATCGAGTAAAAAATAGATTTTAGGAATAGGACAGGTTTTGCAACGCATAAAATGTAACAGATTAAATTTAGGCTTTGTAACCGTTGACCGAGCCTGCCGATTTCGCTGATTGTGACGTGGTGTCGCGATTTTGATTTTCAATATTTCAGTACCTATTGTTTGGAGCCTACTAGAGATCCTCCTATCCTGCCCTTTGTTCACAAAAACATACAGCCACAGCCAAAGTGGCCTCTGCGCTGCCACCGATAACGCCGTGGAATCGACGAGTATTGGGCCAACAAAATTTAAGTAACTCCATGTTACATGGAGCTCGCCAACGACATGTAGAAGACTAAGAGATGGAGTGGTTTATCCTTTTGGTTGCCCCTTTTTGCGAACTTCTTTTATGATGTAGGTATTCGCCATCACCTTTTATAGTAGGTATATATACCTTTGGAAATATGTAGGTATCCTAGTATGCGTGTGTAATCGATTCTCGGAGTAAAATAAATACAGTCAGTACTAGTGATAGCGATATTTGAAGGACGAGAGGCAACGAGCCCCGAGCCGTGTCATCGATAATTATACCCGCGCCCTGACCCCTTGGCGTATCGTCGTGAACATAGGCTTTACGCTATTCAAATTATGTATGTTTCTGAAGCTGTAAAGTTATAGACGTATGTACCTAAATCTTCGAAGCATAAGGCGTCCAAGAGAATAGTGACTTGCTTGACGGATGCATCATCATCATCATCATTTCAGCCGAAAGACGTCCACTGCTGGACATAGGCCTCCCCCAAGCACCTCCACTTCGACCACTTCGACGGATCCATGAATGTCCCAATTTAGACCTTTTTGCCATGGACACGCGAGTCTCAGTTCCAAAAATTTTTTTGGATATTCTGCTTACAAATGTCGCATCCAATGCGCAGGGTAGTTATGGGTTTTCTCTCTATAGCATTGGATGTCATGCCGTTTTAAACCAGTAGGTGTTCTGGATTCAATAAATTTTAGTTGAATAAGCACATAACGCATCGAGTGTACGGTACCATCGAGCACGTATAGTGGCCTGCACCTAATGGTGAACGTAACACACGTCGGACTGCGCTGTTAGCAGCTGATGGCGGAGGTGGCGTCATCCTCCGTTTAGCAGAGCCTTAGCTCCAACCTTTGACCAAAATGGCCAGTTGAACTGTGACCGAACAAACCACTTCAATATGTATAAAGGGTGGTCAAAAAGTCGTGATTCAAACGAAATAGGGATATAAAGGAGGTCAAATAAAATCTTTAAAATGAAGGGAATAAGTGTAATACCTATAGCTAGGTAATTCTATGTTTT
Organism: Oligia fasciuncula; assembly: GCA_963082905.1. NCBI lineage: Eukaryota > Metazoa > Arthropoda > Insecta > Lepidoptera > Noctuidae > Oligia > Oligia fasciuncula. The sequence goes on from OY720407.1 coordinate 11,628,783, forward strand.
CGTAGGCGCAACACCTTATTTAGAAATCCCTTAGTTCGCCAAAGCGCAATGATGGCGTTTATAATAGGGTTTGTCCTATCACCACCATTTTAGAATCTAGCCTCCCTCCCTAGCCCTTGGGCACTCTCCGTCCCGGGAAGAACGGACTCCTACCGAATAAAACCCCACTGTTCCTTCCAGTACCATAAGTCGGGGGCCCGGGAGATACAAGTAGGTACAGTCAACAAAGGAGTTAAGTATACAGGAGCGTCGGATATTGTTGAAGTTTACTAAGAAACCGATGGATATTCTCGAATAAAATTTTAGTTTATTAATAGAAAACAAACAGCTCATTTATTAAATTAAATTTCAGTCCAGAACATCCATCGGTTTCTTAGTAAACTTCAACTATATCCGACGCTCCTGTATACTTAACTCCTTTGTTGACTGTACATTCGCCGCACACCCAAACAAAAAAAAAAGCTCTAGAAAAATTGCTATGAGGTTCAACTTGAACTTTTCACAGCGGGCCATCATCATATCAGAATACCAGCGCTGCGACATTTTTTTTTAATGTCGCAGCATCATGCTGAGATAGGAGCCTTTTGGCCTCGTATAGGACTTTGTTTCATTTTCCTTTTGTTACTTTTTTTTTTTATTTAACTTGGATTTTTATTTTACTGTGTTTAGTTTAGTTTGTGATCTTCCTGAACGAGTCGCAATAAATACTTTTTCTTTCTTTCTAACTTCCAGTCTTGAGGTTGTCAATGGATCTAGTAAAGTGCCATCATTGATAGTCTAGCTCGTCCCAGACGTACAGTCAACAAAAGAGATAAGTATGCAGGATCTTCGGATATAGTTGAAGTTTAGTAAGAAACCGATGGATGTTCTCGAATAAAATTTAATTTTATAAACAAACAGCTCATTTATCAAATTAATCAATATTGATATTGATAAATGAGCTGTCTGTTTATAAAATTAAATTTTATACTACACTATTATATACAAGGTATACTACACTACTACTATACTACACTATTATATATTATTATTTCATACTACTTTTATTTTTTTACTAAACTTCAACTATATCCGACGATCCTGCATACTTATCTCTTTTGTTGACTGTACACCTACTGAATTACCTCTTGCAGTTTACAGGCATCCTCATTTATTCAAAAGCAATTACATACAGATTGCACACTGTACAGAGCTATCAAGCACGTCTAGTTCTAATAGCTTGTCATAACGTCCATCAACTCACGCGCATCAGGCGATGATGAGGTGACGTCATGGTCATAGACTTGCCGCTAATGAGAGATGTGCGTAATCAACAAACTTATTTTTGTATTTATTAGGCAGTTTGCAAGTTTTTTATAACTCGGTTGTCCAAGGTGACTTCCTATTTTATTTCCTTAATTTGGTATCTCATCTTTCTTTGGTCAGGGTCGGTTTTTATAGATGTTAATGGTTTTATTTAGTGCTCAATAATTTACCTTCATATTAATGTCATGGATAAGATATAGGCTAGCTCTTTTTAACCGACTTCAAAAAGGAGGAGGTTCTCAATTCGTCAGAACCTTTTTTTTTTTTTTTTTTTTTTTTTTTTTTTTTTTTTTTTTTTTTTTTTTTTTTTTTTTTTTTTTTTTTTTATGTATGTTCCCCGATTACTCGGAGACGGCTAGACCGATTTCAAAAATTATTTTTTTGTTTGAAAGAGTATACTTTCCAGGTGGTCCCATTGTCATCAGGTCAGGATCTGATGATGGGATCTTGGAGAAATCGAAGGAACTCTTCAAGTATTATAGGCACACCTATAGCGATTTGGGTATTTTTTATAGTAACTCGTGCATTTGCTCTCGGAAAGCATCATTTGGTGAAGTGGAACCGATGATGAAGACCACAGATGGCCACCGGAACTACTCAATAATAAATATTTCCCGGTTTGCGATTCGATTACTTACTTTAATATGGTTGCTAAGCAAGTTATGCTCGTCACAATGCGAATGGTGAAATGGAGCTGATGGTGGAATACCAGGAGAACTCTTCAACAATTATCTAACGTCCCTGCATCGGGAAAAGCAATATTTTGTAAAAGGCGATGAGCAAGTTGGCATTAGGCTATTGTAACTTAGATACCTACATTATAAACAGACACACTAAAAAGCGAGAAATAAAAACTTTTTAACAAAAAAAAAACCGACTTCCAAAAAAACACTACAAAGTGAAAAATAACTTTTATTTCGGAAGTCGGTGGCAAAAAACTAAAATACAGATCCAAAGACACAAGTTTTTTTTAAATTACTATTAGGTATCATTGGCAGTTTCATGAAATTGTATCTGTTAATCAAATTCTGAAGGATCAGCAGTAGATTCCGTATGCTTAAGCAAATTATTATTATCATTATAGGATCCGTAGGATACAATGCACAAACAAGTCTTGTTTTATTGTTTTTAGTTTTGGTCTTTTGTTCATAATGCACTTAATTTTGCCCTGACTAAGCTAGCGCAGATTAAGCTACCCTAAACTGTCAAATTTTCTCAATCAACTTTGAACCTTATGCTTTACCGACAAAGTTGAAAATCTATTGAAGAAATTTAACAGATTGTAGTAGCTTGATATGCTGGCGTCTGTACATAAATATCTCAGTTGTATTCTGGGATTCTTTTTATTTCTGTTCATTTTTAATAAACTACCGTTTGTTTTCCCTTACAAAATAAAATAAAACCCACATCATGATGTCAGCTTCTTAAAATGATTTTAATTATTCTTTCACAGAGCTCAGCATCCCCTATCGAAGAGAAGCCAAGCAGCGAGACAAGCTACGTGGTAGGCACCTGGCCGCAGAGCACTCCCGGTCATACAGGGTACCTCACCGTCGCCACGCAGCCTCCGTATGCGCGCAGTAAGAATTTATTATGTTACAAGTCGTGTGTGATGGCATTTCCCGTTGGCAAAAATGACGATCTTTTATTTAAACAAGCTTTCATCCCCTATTTAGTTCCTTTAGAGGTGAATTTTCTAAAATCCTTCCATAGTCCTCACATTCATTATTTAATCCATTGAAAGGCACTGAACGAGATACAATAGAAGTATTCTCCTTTATTTCAATGAAAACATAGGATAAATTGTATTTTTAAATATAAGAATATAAAAACATTTAAAAATATAAATAACAAAAAAAAACCGACTTCCAAAAAAACACTACAAAGTGAAAAATAACTTTTATTTCGGAAGTCGGTGTCTTTGGATCTGTATTTTAGTTTTTTGCCACCGACTTCCGAAATAAAACTTATTTTTCACTTTGTAGTGTTTTTTTGGAAGTCGGTTTTTTTTTTGTTAAAAAGTTTTTATTTCTCGCTTTTTAGTGTGTCTGTTTATAATGTAGGTATCTAAGTTACAATAGCCTAATGCCAACTTGCTCATCGCCTTTTACAAAATATTGCTTTTCCCGATGCAGGGACGTTAGATAATTGTTGAAGAGTTCTCCTGGTATTCCACCATCAGCTCCATTTCACCATTCGCATTGTGACGAGCATAACTTGCTTAGCAACCATATTAAAGTAAGTAATCGAATCGCAAACCGGGAAATATTTATTATTGAGTAGTTCCGGTGGCCATCTGTGGTCTTCATCATCGGTTCCACTTCACCAAATGATGCTTTCCGAGAGCAAATGCACGAGTTACTATAAAAAATACCCAAATCGCTATAGGTGTGCCTATAATACTTGAAGAGTTCCTTCGATTTCTCCAAGATCCCATCATCAGATCCTGACCTGATGACAATGGGACCACCTGGAAAGTATACTCTTTCAAACAAAAAAATAATTTTTGAAATCGGTCTAGCCGTCTCCGAGTAATCGGGGAACATACATAAAAAAAAAAAATAAAAAAAAAAAAAAAAAAAAAGGTTCTGACGAATTGAGAACCTCCTCCTTTTTGAAGTCGGTTAAAAAAATAGTAGGCCACCGGTATCGGGAACAGGGTCCAAGTTACAGGCAGGGCTCCAGAGAGAGGAACCTCCTGACAATGTGAGCCGTGTCCAGAAGTACTGCTTTCTAAATTAAGCCCTTGATCCAGCTGCCCAACGAGAGCCTCCTCAGGTGTTGGTCGAGGCTCTTGGCTATTAACCCATTGGCTATCACGACTATCGGCACAATGATTGCCGAGTTTCATCTCATATGTTGACAACCTCGCGAGCCAAGTCAAGATACTTGATTTCTTTATCTTTCTCGGCTTTCACGAGGTTTTAATAGAAGTATTATTGTTATTACGTCTGAGGGCGAGGGTAGTCGATTTCTGAATATTGTTTAGCTGACGCAAACTGAACACGGTTAAAAGTAAGTTTGTAGATGTTTCGGCAAAAAAGGGCAATAAGACCAACCAGTGCATTTGTCCATCTTTATATCAATCAATTTACAAAGATTTATCTCTTCTGTTACAGTTAAAGCTAAGAAAACGAAGACGGAAAACGACGAAGACAAGAGTTCGTCAGAAAACGGCGACAAAATGGTTATTGATGAAACTGTATGATATTTGATGATGACGTAATTGTTGTAATAAAATATTTGATGAAACTTTTTCTTTCATTATATTTATAAGTCTTCTATCTACTCAAATGTATAAAAATATTATGTCCGGAATAGTAAAGGCTAGCGCAGATTTGGGCGGGCCGGGCCGCGATCCAACGCATTCAACACTCACACGCATCACTTTCGTATGAGCCATCGCACACTATAAGCGTGCCGCAGCGCACCGTACAGTCACGAGCACTAATATATCAACACTTAACAACATTCAATTGCGATTTTTACGTGAAATAACGAATGCAACGAAATGGGTTCGAAAATACTTTGTTCGTAATAACATAAAATTTAATTCAAAACTAAAGGAGAAAATCGTCTCGAATAAAGCCAAGTGTATACATACTTATGCTCGTGACTGTACTGGCGGATCTCTCGTCTGAAGTATTTTTGCGGCCGCTATGCGTTTCCCGCCCAAATGTGCGCAAGCCGCATCGCACTGGACTGGATACAATTCAAATTCTAAATTTAAATCTATGTGTGAAACAACTACTCCTAATGTGCTTTGACGCAATTTTGTTTGTGCCGCGGCTGTAGTGTGCACCACAACCGCAACACACTGACAACACGAGGACGGACGCTACTTTGTATGATAATTATTTTATTCGCACGGACCACATTTGGCAGTCAACATCAACCGTGTGGGCGATACCGACCACATCAATGCCTGGTCGCAGCCACAACGCAACCACAAGTGAGACCGCGTAATAGCGGCCGGCCACAACGCAAACGCAACGATCAGTCTGTCTACAAACATTAGCCACAACGTAACGACATTCGCAACTACTAGCGACAACGCAACTGCAAAAAGCTGTAGCGACACTATTCTCACTAAGCACTGCTTGCCAGCCCCGGATTTAAGGGGGAGGCAAACTGGGGCACTTGCCCCGGGCGGCAGTTTCATAGGGGCGCCAAATCCTTCAGACAAGAATAATCAAAATATCGAACAAATGAAGCCTCTTTTCCTACAATCTCATAGGTTTTTATCAAGTAATCGAATCTTAATATAATATGTTTGAAATACAAACTTTTCTATTTCCATACGCCCAGTTAGTTTTTAAACACATACTAGTGATTTATGAACGAATCTTAACAGATCAAGGAAATTTAATAAAGGGTTATTATTTTAACAAATGGTCACAAAAATGATACTTATTGGCAGTTTTCAGTTTTTCTCAAACACTGAAGGGAGGGGGCGCCACTATCAAGGTTTTGCCCCGGTTCGAAAAAATCGTAAATCCGGGGCTGCTGCTTGCCCACATTTTATAGCTGCGATGTGGTGTCCTTAACTGTCTCAGTATATTAGTTCAGTGGACGGTGTTCTAGCAAGTAACCTAGTACAGGGTACTTACCGGCAAGCCAGACTGATACTTATCGTATACGAGGTATACTTACAGGTTTATTGCCGGAAATAGAAAATAAACAACAGATTGTTACTATGTTAATATTCTTTATTGAACCAAAAGCTTTAAAAATAGGTACAATGCAACTTAGAGCTAAATAAATATAATTTTCTTAAAATAAAAGAGCTAAATATAATTGACTTGAAGACAAAGTAACTCAAAATTTTAAATAATTCAGCGCTATCATAAACTTAATAAATTATAAAAGCCAGAATAGGGTATTGGACTGTATTAAAACATGGATCGTACTGATGTCATCCTAGATTTATTTTTTAATTAACTTCTGCTAGCAACTACGTCTGCGTGAAATTTGTTCTCTCTGCCAAACCCTTCGGAGATATAATTGACTTGAAGACAAAGTAACTCAAAATTTTAAATAATTCAGCGCTATCATAAACTTAATAAATTATAAAAGCCAGAATAGGGTATTGGACTGTATTAAAACATGGATCGTACTGATGTCATCCTAGATTTATTTTTTAATTAACTTCTGCTAGCAACTACGTCTGCGTGAAATTTGTTCTCTCTGCCAAACCCTTCGGAGATTGCAGGCGTGATGTTTTGTATATGTAGTACATACAGACGCCAGCACATCAAGCTACTATGTATAATTTATCAAATTTCTTTAATAGATTTTCAACTTTATAGCTGAAGTATAAGGTTCAAAGTTGATTGGGAAAATTTGACAGTTTCGGATAGCTTGATATGCTGTCCGTACTAGATCATTTGAGATGATATTATAAAACAGTGAAATACCTTATTTATAGGAACAAGTGAAATAACACTCCAACGTGTAAATGGAAGCATAATAAAGAAATTTTCTTTTATTTATAAAAATTTGGCATATTGGATCTTTTGTCGCCGCGTGCGCAATATGAATGAAATGGAGACCGAATAACATGTTTTAATATTTAAAAAATAATTTTGTATAGAAGTTAAAGCCATTAAATGAACCCATTTGAATTAGACGTAGATCATAGTTCAAGAGTTTGATTAATTTGAATGCCAAAAGTATGAAAAAATATCTTTATCACCATTCCATTCATATCTGCAATTTTCAAATAAAATCCTCATAATTTAAAACTGTTTTCAGGAACTATCACAGGACTGTTGATTTCCATATAATTTCATTTCGTTAAAAACGTTAATTTTCTAAATGTACGAGTATTTTATAATTTTCTATATTTCTTTTTTTTTTGCTACGAATATATTTATTTTAATCGTATGTATATTTTTGACTTAGGAATACTTTTTCCCCTTAGTCATTAACATGTAAGAGAAATCAGTTCCCATCTTCTTTATTTCGAACTGTAAGTTTTAATTTTTGCTTTCACAAGAGCAAAAGTCAATCGGTCGTCGAAATATTGTGTTGGATAGGTTGGTCGCACATCTGACGGAAGATGCGTCGAGCGTAACTTTGGTCGCATCCATATTCGCTCGACGCACTAACGCATCATCGATTGAGTGTGTAAGGTTGAATGTTTTAATATCAACTTGTCCGTTCTGGTGTTACGCGACAGACGACGATACGCGACGCGTTTTCCGTCAGATGTGCGACCACTCTTTGCAAACCACTGTTTGTTCGGTACTAAGGATCTTGTATTATTTTACGAATATAGGAGATTAATATCTACGATATAACGAGATCGCTAGGCATCTCTCTAATCTATATTATTGTTCTAAAATGTATTATAAGTATATTATTATATTATTATTAAATCTACTAAAATGAGGAGTTATGTGTATAAATATAATATGTTTAGGTAACAGTATAGTGTTCGCAAAGAACTGCTTTAAATAACTTAGTTATGGAATGGTTAATATTATAGTCAGCGTACAAATTGTGCATACTTCATTCTCCACGTCATATCTATTAATATAATGCGTTAAAAATAAAATGCAATTCATTATTGCAGACTTGTTTTATCAGAGGGGCAATTTGGTTTAGTCCCGGTCGTCCCCGCCCCATCGTCCCCACTGTTCATTGTTCACTCTTTGTTCAGAAATTTGTAATTAAAAAGTTTTAACAATCCGTGAAATCTCTTAGTAAAATCCCCATTATTGCATTTTGACTCTCGGTCTATAGCAGAACGAGTGGGAAATAAAAAGTTCCAATCGTCTCCACTTTTTTTTCCCATCGTGCCATGTGGGGACGACGGGGCAGGGACGATCGGGAATAAACCCGTATTTTTGAGAACGTTCGCTTTAAAATCTCAGTCTCAATCTGGCAACAATACTTCTAACCTTTACCTCTACCTCCATCATCACGTTAATGTCGGCGATGGCCGTTTTGCGTGGATATGACGCATATTTTTCCGCAACTTGTTATTTTTTGTGTTCTTTCTCTGCGTCATTTAATTTTTATACATTTTTGACTTTGATTGTGAGAAGCATTCGCTGAGATGTAAGTGCGGCTAGATTTTGAACATTTTTAATTACGGGAATTAGCCTTCAGTGTAGATGGTCTCTTTTATGGCAGTACTCATATTATAATGATAAAACAATAATCTAACAAAAAGAACGACCAAAAAAATATCTACAATGGGCAGTTAATGTGTTTAGTAGTTGCAAAAAATACACTCTCACATATACAATTTTACCGTATAAATAAATACGTTTTCTAGTTAGTTTTGTATCGCATATTGCGATATTTATTAAATACAAGTTAATACAGTGGGGCATCATGCATTGCCGTTGTTTATCTTAAGGCTTTTATACACAGATATAGACAGACCTAGATAACGCAAGTGACGTTATCTGTGCCTTTACCCAAAACTCAAACCGCGGCGTGAGTTCGGTCATTTACGGTATCAGTCACCAGAATCATCAGGTAGTCAATCAGGGTAGTCAATATTTAAAACAGGAATTATACTTACTACAAGTCTAAACAAGTAAATAATAAGACATGACAATACACATAAAAGACATGACAAATACACAAGAAATCCTTGCGTAAAATAAATAATCTCATACAGGCCCTCCAAAAGTTAGTTGACATGTTTCCACTTCGCTGTGATGCCGCATGATGATTTAAAATTAAAAAACAGTGGCATTCCGGGAGCGCCGACAGAAGTAAAAACAAAACACAAACAGAATACTTTGCCATCACTCACTGATATATCGGATATACATTAAAACCGACTACATCCCGAGGACAGCCGAACACATCCGAAGCGGGTATTTTTTTAATCGTCTTATAAACAAAACACGCGCGGTGTCGCTTACGGTAACAGTGGCGTGAGTTCAATGGTTCTTTCCCAATCTTAAAAAATGCCCAACGCGACTAAATAAGTTTTCAATTCAAAAATATACAGGATTATTTTTTATGATAAGTCAAAAGTAGTTGAATTAGTTTACCAACCAGTCTTACTAAGGGGTAATAGGTAATACGGGCTGGTGTCCGCAACTCCACGTCAATGCGCGTATTTTGCGTACCAAGGTATCGTGTTACCCAGTAACTGGGTTGTGGTATCAAGCTGCATCCGGTTAGACTGGAAGCCGACCCTAATATAGTTGGTAAAAGCCTAGCCTTTTAGCCTTTTAGCCAGATGATGATGAAGTCATAGTTAATTGAATTAGTCAATAAAAAAATGTATACGCGGCGAATCGCGGCGGTCAAATTTTTGTTCCGTATTTTAAAATTAATTTTAATTAGTAATTAAGTAAAATTAAGGTGTAATTTTATGTGTAAACGTAATTTAATTGCATAAATACTCAGGATTATTGTTTTCCTGTAAATACACAGTGTTTGTTACACACCGGTAACCTAAAACCAACAGCTGACGTTCGAACTGCGGATTAAAACGGGGAGTATTTGTTTACTTTTACTTTATAATAGCACTCAATTATTGTCACTGTAACTCTGTTACACATCCTTGTGAAGTTTTTAGCTCAAGATAGTTCGCTGTTTAGCTTAGCACCCTGCATTGGGTTTAAATCGCATTGTTTACATCGTAGAAAACGAAACTTAGCGTAGATTCTGTTCTTCTTATTCTGATCTTTAATTTAATATACAATAATAAAAACGTTCATGATCATTGTTTTTGCATTGCCGTTATACCTACGGTAATGTAGGAAAAAATAACTTTAAATTCTAGGCAACCTACCCCCACATACATAATAGTAAAATCGTAAGGCAATAAAAAGCGTTCAAATGTTTCATCCTTAGCCTCGAAAATAGCCCTTCAAACCAATTCAGTAACCAACCTAATTTCTCCACTGCTCTACGATAACTTCTCCCATTTTCCCTATCATTTCCAACTTTATTTTATTTGTCTGTCCCCTTATCTCACCGTTTCTTTAATCTAATTTCAGTAACAATTCCTGAAACCATGCCTGTGATGACCCGTAAGGCTACTGCTCAGGAGATGGACCTTAAATTGAGAACGGCCCTCCAAAAACTTGAAGCAACAAAACTCCAATGTGACCAATTGCTACTGGAGAATGATGAAAGTGAGGAGGAAATCAAGAAAATAGTTGAAAAAAACTCAAGCCTTAAACGGGAGCTAGTAGACCTACATCAACAGTATCAGAATGTTGTTGATGAACGCGATCAACTGAAGGTAGTCACGGATGGTTTCAACACCTGTAGTAATTTGTATGAGGAGGCCTTAAATAGAGTTAGGGACCTAGAAGATGAATTAGTTCATGCTAATAGTTGTATCACCCAGTTAGAAAAAGAAATAGAATGCAATCAGGTTAGAGAAACAAACCACTTATATAATGAATTATTAAATAGTAATTGTAACCCTCATTCCTTGACAACTATTGACCTTACTGAGGATTCCTTGCTGAAACAGAATTATAGTTATAAATTTAGTCATAACAAAATGAAAAAATATGCAAGAATGAATAGAATAATTAAAAAATGTAATCAATTTAGAAAACATCAAAAACACTTTTCCAAACATATTCCACTGAGGAAAGAACGTGTTGATCTAATGAATAAATTAACCAATTATCAAATCAAATTAGAAGACAGCAAAAAAATCTATGAAATTGATACACAGCGCTTACAGTCTGACATACAGGAACTTGAAAGCAGACTTAGTTCTCTTTACATTAAATATGTGGGTTCTCAGAACCAAATTAAAGAACACATTCTTGCTGCTAATGAGTTAGTAATGTGTCAGTGCACTTGTCAGACAGTTATACACCCTGTCGCTGTCCAGCCTGAGGTAACGGAGGACCCGTCCCAGACTGAGAGTTTGTCTCAAGAGTGTATCCTTAACCAGGATGTATCTGATATAGTAGAAGATCTTTCTCAATTGGTACAGCTTGAGACTGGTAGTTGTCCATCTTTCAGTAGTCATGATTGTTATGATTCGGTTATGTTCTCGGATAGTATAGGAAGAGGTTTAGGTAAATTAATTAGTAACAACCTGAGTTATTCTACTCAAAATAATTGTATGCCAGGGTCAACCTACAAACAAATAATGGCATCAGTAACAGGAAATGTATTTAATCCCAAAACTAACATTACTGTATTTGTAGGTAACAGTTCTAAGGTCAAAAAATATGAAATAACTGACTGTGTAACTGAGTTGTTAAAGTTAAATTGTAATAAAATAATATTGTGTGCTTTCCCATATTTTAAAAAATTAACAAATAGACAAAACAATTATATTCATATGCTTAATAAGCATATGCACTTTTTAGTTAGTCATTACAGTGACAAGCTTGTATATTTTGACACCAACTGTTATGTTGAAACTTTAAAGTCGACTAGGGGTACTGTGTATCTGCCTGTTAGTTTTAGACACATAATAGCAAGGCTATTAGCTTTTTATATAAGCTCAGACATAAGTATTATGTCGAAGTCTTGTATTATTAACACCACAACAGTTAGTAATAATACTAATAATAAGGTGGTTTGCCTGAATGAATGTAGCTCAAATGCTATAAATATTTGTACAAATTATACGAAGGAGGTTCCATTTCTCTCACGCACTATGAGCTCACTGCCTGGTGATGACATTGAAGTCTTGGGATTAACTCCGGATAATCATTTAAACTAGTTTGTAAGACAACAGAAGGTACCAGTAATAATATTCTTATACCTAACAACAACAAGGTATCTTCTTGCTCTAAATTATGTAAATATCAAAAAGGAGATCAGCAGAATGCCTTGACAGTATTTCATCAAAATATTCAAGGCATTTCTTCCAAATTATTAGAAATTGAAATGTTTTTAGAAAAAACAAAGTTTGACATTGTTTGTTGTACTGAACATTGGTTAAAGGATTACCAAATGTTAATTAATTTTGAGAACTATAGTGTGGGCAGTTGTTTTAACCGTAAATCTATGCTGCGTGGAGGTTCTCTAATAATGATAAAAAAATGTTTAAAATCCAAGCAACGAAATGACATAGTGGGTTTATCAGTTGAACATTGCATCGAACTGTCCTGTGTTGAGCTAGATAAGCATGTCATAGTGTGCGTTTACAGACCCCCTAATTATCAGAACTTTTCTTTATTTGAGTCAATAATGGAAGATGTCTTAGCGAAACTTGCATCCAATAACAAAGCCGCAATTATTTGTGGGGATTTTAATATTAATATTTTGGAAAATAATTCTAATAGCAGTAGATTATTAAGCCTTTTTAAATCGTTCAATTTATATAATGTGTTTGCAGAACCTACTAGAATAACTCCAAATTCTGCTACTTGTATTGATAATGTCTTTTGCGATTGTGATTATTTAGATAAAGCCATCGTAAATTATCTGCCGTCTGATCATAGTGGACAAACGGTATCTTTTAAGTTTAAAACACCTTTGCAAAAAGTACAAATTCAATTTAGACCAATAACGACTGGTAAACTAAATAGATTCAATAGTACCCTAAATAATAAGTTAAATGATCTGGGCCATGATGGGGATGATGCTAATAAATTGTACGAGGATTTCTTTTCAGTAGTGCACACTCAATTTAATACAATTTTTGAAAAGAAAACAAAAAACATTTGCCCTAATTTTGTTTTTAGTGACTGGGCAACTAGAGGTATTAGGATAAGTAGGGAAAGACTTTTCGAGCTGTATGGCCTTAAGCCTTACATCAATACTGAAACTTTCAGCAAGTATGTTGCTACATATTCCAAAATTTTTAGAAATACTTGCAAAATAGCCAAAGCCCTGTACATTAGCAATAAAATCAAATCAGCAGAAAATAAGATAAAAACGGTTTGGAAAATTATAAATAACGAAACTAGTAGGAATAAAAAACGAAACACTGATTACACATTGGAGACTTCACGTGGTGCCATAAGCTCTAACTTAGAAGTAGCTCAGGAATTTGTAAATTTCTTTACTAATATACCATCAAAAACGACGGAAGCCTTAAATTCCTCATCCGACGTATCAATTGATTTATTAAGAGGACTACAAGAGCTAAGTGTCCTTGAGAAACGCAAGCACACATATACACAATCGACGCGAACGCCATCTAACGACAACGCCCATCACAATTATGACTTAAAGCATACATGAAATTTAGAAGTAATGGTTTTGCGAGATTACGCCCGTGTATTCCAATAGATGGCGCGGAAACAAGTAGTTATAACAACAAAATTATTACTTATCCGACTTCTAAAAAGGAGGAGGTTCTCAATTCGGATGTTTGTTTTTTTTTATGTGTGTTCCGGTCCTCTATAGACGACCTCCGTATAGACGGATTTCAAAATTCTTTTTTTATTCGAAAGAGGCTTATTCCGAAATGGTTGCATTTATATTTCGTTAAGATCTGCTGATTAGTTTCGGAGACAGACAACGGAACTCTTCAATAAATGCCAGAAAATCAACCACGCGCTGCTATCGCATTTGTATGTTTACACAATCACACAACATAACATCACGCTTGTACCCTTTAAAGGGGTAGGCAGATGTGTTTAATAGCTTCCTGTCACTGATATTCACATAGCAAGTAGTGTTAGATGAATTTGTGTGGGGTAGGTTGGGACTAAAACGTGAAAAACAAAAAACTTTTTTCAAAAAAAAAACCGACTTCCAAAAAAAAAACACTACAAAGTGAAAAATAACTTTAATTTCGGAAGTTGGTGTCGTTGGTTCTGGCTTTGTACTGTTTTTTTTTGGAAGTCGGTTGTTTTTTTTTTTGTAAAAAGGTTTTTTTTATTTGTTTTGAGTGTGACTTGAAAAAATTAAGGATGTGGATGATTTTGAAATTAAACTGATTCAATGAAATTTAAAAAAAAAATATTCAAAAAATTTCGAAGTGGTAGTTACTTACGAGTTTTTTTTTTTATTTACACTATACCACATTTAGTTTTAAGCTATTTTTCAGGTTTACATTATACCTACCACATTTAGTTTAAGCTTTATTTTACCGACTTCAAAAAAAAGAAGGTTATCAATTCGACACTTATGTATGTAGTATTATTGGAATTGCATTTTAATCACATATGACCATCTATTAGGGCTTCCAAACAAATATACAAAATTTTATAGACGTATGTATGTATGTTTGTCCACGCATTTCTCCGCAACTATTAATCGGATCGTGACCATTTTTATTATAGGGTTACATTTACTTCAACTTATGGAACAGTGCAAGTTTCATCAGAATCGATTCAGTAATTTTCAAGATATAGACTAATACGTGTAAGTGTGACGGCCTGGCTTACGATACGAGCTACGGGTGTAACGTCAAAGGGAAAACATCTCAAAACCTTGGTCAAATTTTAGTGCAATATTTATAACAAAACTATTACCTACTTATTACAAACAAATATTCCAATGTTTAGTTAAAACTAAAAATTACGAAATAAAAAAGTACCTAATTTAAAAATATTAAACCTACTTCAAAAAGAAATGAACTCAAAATATTATGAAATAACTTTAATTTCGGGAGTTGATGGCAAAAAACCAAAACTAAAATACAGATCCAAAGACACCGACTTCCGAAATTTTATTTCATAATTTTGAGTTCATTTCGTTTTGAAGTCGGTTTAATTTTTTTAAATTACTTTTTTTCATGTTTACAATTACACGTTTATATTACACCCATGATCATGTTATAAAATTATTTTTGTTCCTAAAGAAACGTGTAGACGTAACAATAAATGCCAACCATTTGTTGTGAATAATTTTCTTCATAATTTTTACGTTCTTCTTTGTCGTTATCTTCATTTTTGCTTTCGCTTTTCTCTTTGTTTTCGCTTTTATCTTCATTTTCGTTTAAAAAACTATTCCGGTCCGTCTACAAGATTGGAGAAAGTGAAAGAAAATTATAGGTTTATACAAAGGTTTATACAATCTTTGGCTTATACGTTCTGATATATGGACGACTGATATCTGACGGTGACTCAAGCAAAAAAAGAGACGGCTAATTTACAGTAAAATTCAAAGTGATAAAGACTATGGCCAGTCATGTGGAAAGCCTGATATACCTAGAAGTACTGGATAAAATGAAAGATGATTTCATAAAAAAATTAAAAAAGACGGATGAAGAGCAACGATGGAAAGAAAAACTATTTTACAAAGTGCTAATGGAGAATGGCTTGAGATGAGAAAATCTTTATTGACTGCATCCAATTTCGGTAGGGTTATAAAAAGGCGTACTAATACACCATGTGCTAATTTAGTAAAAGATATAAGTACTTTACCGAAAAAAATTGATCACGTAGAATCCTTATGCCATGGCCAATAAAATGAAAAAACCGCCCTCGCACAATTGGCTGTACAAGAACACATAACCATTAGACCATGTGGTTTATTTATAGACCAAGAACTATATTTCTTGGGTGCAGTGCATCGCCTGATGGATTAACTGGAAAAGACACTGGTTGAAGTGAAGTGTCCTTTGACTGCCAATAAAAAGCATTGTACTGAGGTCCTCCATAGTCTCAGCCATGACTACGATATCGTCGGCAAACCGAAGGTGAGTTATGTACTCGCCATTGATGGTAATGCCAGCCCCTTTCCAGTCCAGAACCTTGAAGACGTCCTCCAGTGCAGCGGTGAACAGTTTCTGAGAGATAACGTCTCCCTGTCTCACACCTCGTTGCAGAAGGGTAGGTTTCGAGGTCTGATCCTGGAGTCGGACTAACACAGTGGCGTTTTCGTCCAGACACTTCAGCACTTCGCTGTACCGATAGTTGATATGGCACCGTTGAAGAGACTGCAGTACAGCCCATGTCTCGATCGAATCAAAGGCTTTCTCGTAGTCCACAAACGCTAAGCAGAGAGGCAGGTTATACTCTTCGGTCTTCTGTATAACCTGTCCCGCGTATGTATGTGGTCTACGGCGCTAAAGCCTTTCCGGAATCCGGCTTGTTCGGGAGGCTGGAAGTCGTCAAATCTGCGCGCGAGACGGTTCGTGATGACTCTCGAAAACTGCTTGTAGACATGGCTCAGAAGTGAGACGGGCCTATAATTCTTAAGAAGGGCATTGTCGCCCTTCTTGAAGAAAAGTTTCACCACACCTCTGTTCCATGCCTGTGGTGTTTTACCCTCGAGTATGACGGAACCAAACAGCTTTTGAAGGGCCTTAAGAACGGGTTTTCCGCCGGCCTTCAAGAGCTCGGCCTTGTTGTTTTTGAGCTGCTTCAGAGCCATCCTAATCTCGTACAGGCTGACGTCCGGGATGTCTTCGGTATAGTGTTCGGGTCAATCTAGCTCTTGGGTCGTTTGCCAGATTCGTAACGGGGTTACTTGCTGACGTGTATAACTATCCATAGAACCTCTCGATCTCTCTCAACAGCTCAGGTTTGACGGATACGATTCTTCCATCATCGGTCTTCAGTTTCGTAAGCTAGCACTGCCCAATAGACAGATCTCTAGCAAAGACCTTTGAGCCTTTATTTCGCTCTATCGCGTCCTTAATACGGTCTGTATTAAAGCGGCGAAGATCGCTTTTCAAGGACTTAGAGATCCGTCTATTGAGTTGCCGGTAATTTATCGCATCATCTAAAGACTGCAGGATCATCACGCGCCTCTCCTGCATGAGTCGTGAAGTAGAATCAAAGAGCTTTTTTTTTAATTCGTACGACAGGTCTTGAAGATCTTAGACCCGACCGTATGGACAGTTTCCACGAACCTATCGTTATAATCGTCCACGGAGCTCCCTAGGCATTCGAAACGATTCTGAAGTTCCGAGTTGAAAGCTCTCGGGGTTTTGGACCTGGATCGGTGCTGGGCGGAGCGTAGACTTCATCAGTCGAGATCTTTCCAGCTTGAAATGTAAGTTCAATGTGCCTCTTACCATGCGGTGATCACTTCCGGTTTTCACCGCGATTATCACAGAGACATCATTGAATACATACTTCTTCGTCGACTTATTGAAGTCAATCTCATTTTTAGTTGTACCATCCGGGCATTCCACTTTCTGTGCTCACGTTTTCTGAAGAAGGAATTCATCATAAAGAGGCCTTCCTTCTCCATAAAACTGACCAGTAGGTGGCTCCGGTGGTTCCGGCGTCCAACTCCAAATTGCCCCACTCGCAGCTCATCATCGTCGTTTCGCTTACCCAGTTTCGCGTTAAAGTCCCACATGACAAAGGTAAAGTGAGTTTTAGAGCCATGCATGGCTCTGGAAATATCCTCATACATGGTCTCGACCTCATCCTTAGGGCGTGACGAGGTCGGGGCGTAAACCTGTAAGACCTTCAGCGAATACCTTTCGGATATTCTGAGTATAAGGTACGCCACCCTGGTCGATACACTCTCGATCTCCAGCATCACCACATTCTTCACAAGGGACTTATGAACGATAAACCCGACACAACATGGGACTGCCCTCCCGGAAATAGAGCAAGTTACCGGATTTTAAGGATTACTTCAGATAACCCATAGATAGATTTGTGACAAATATTCATTGAAATAAGTACAAGTGGCAAAAAGAGACTATATTATTATTGTGCTGTTTTTGGTTGTTTGAATTCGTCAATAAGTTATTTTTATTAAATATACCTACTGATCAAAAAACACCATGTATTTTATTGAACTCTTCATATTTCATTCACGTGTTTCATTTTTATTATAAAAAAAACTTTTTTCCAAAAAAACAATACAAAGTGAAAAATAACTTCAATTTCGGAAGTCGGTGTCAAAAAACGAAAATGCAGAACCAACAACCGACTTCCGAAGTTTTTTTTTTTGTAAAAAAGTTTTTATTTTTCACTTTTTAGTTGAACCTACCCCACACAAATTCATATAACACTATACTTGCTATGTTAATATCAGTGACAGGAAGCTATTGAACACATCTGCCTACCCCTTTAAAGGGTACAGGCGTGATGTTATGTTGTGTGATTGCGTAAACAATCATGTGCGATAGCAGCAATCGCGGTTGATTTGCTGGCATTTATTGAAGAGTTGTTCTCTGTCTCTGAAACTCATCATCACGCTCGATCGTTACGAAATTTAAATGGGACCATTTCGGAATAAACCTCTGTCGAAAAAAAAAATTTTGGAAATCCGTCTACATTATGACGGAGTTATGCCCGAACATACTTACATAAAAAAATAGAAACATTCCAATTAAGAAACTCCTCCTTTTCAGAAGTCGGTTAAAAAAAATACCTATAGGTATGTACAATCACAAAACTATAAAGAAAGGTAGGTTGATGAACTTAAAATACTGTAGGCGGGAAGGGCTATCGCGTGTTTACGTACCGCGCGGCTGTAGGTAATTATTTCTAGAACAGAGCCGAGTCACAATACTGTATAGAAAATATACTGTGCCGCGGCCGCGGTGCCGGTGGCTGCGCTGTATTGGTTTGGTTGCCCTTGGATTTGTAGGTATGAACCCTTGCACACGGCGCGCGGCGCGGCGCCGCGCCGCAGCCGGCGCGGCGCGCTTCTTCGGCGGCGAGTAGGTATTGATAGATCTTATCAAAACTCGCCGCCACCGCCACATTACGCACACATCACTTACGCGTTAGAAAAAACTTCCGTGTTGATATTTACAACTTTCTTTCTCCTGTGAAAGATAATTACATTGTTGACGTTTTTTTTTTTGGTAATTTTATAAAAACAATTAATAAATATATAAAAATTCAAAATACATTTAAATAAAATTTAAAAAAGAAAATCCAACTTTGTATCCCTGGGAATCGAACCCGCGCACTGTTGATTACAAATCTACACATCGACCAAACATGCTAACTTAACGGTTATACGAATTGTCGAAAAAATTGACCCTATGCATAAATACGACTCACTTAGACGTTTCCAAATTCATAGTTTTATTGTTAAAAAAATAAATATTCAGTAAATAATAAAATGCTCACTTTTTAATTTCGTTCGGAATTTTTTGAACGGAATTTTTCACTTTATTTCCCATATTTCCAAATGATAATTGATAACAAATTATTACGCTATTTTGACTTAAAAGTATTTTATATTTACACGAAAAAAATATTTACGGAAAGAAGATAATGCAAATAATAATAAACAATGAATTTACAAATAAAACTTTACAAAAACATAACAACCTTGGTGGAAATAATGCGGCGAAAAGAGCGACACGTCCGTTTAGCATCAGGCCTCGGCCGGCAGTGTCGCTACACGGGCGTTTACGCACACATACGCACGTATTATGTTCGGAAATTTGAATATGCGATTTACAAAGAATCTATTGTTTGGATTAAAAAATTAAAACACTATCATTTTAGTATGTTGCTTGTAGAATATTCTGACAAAAAATCAGAATGATTGTATGTATATTACTATGGATTTTATTGTAAAAAGAAAATTTTTAGAGGTATCTTCATGATTTTTTTCTATCGTATCAAATTAGTTGAATCATGTTTTCAGCACACTATCTATCTAGCATATATCCTGAAGAATATCATATATTTTTCTGATTATGTTTACTGTAGTCGATCATATACTTTTATTGTTTCTAAAACTTGCATTTAGCTCTTGTAAGCCCCTTAAGAGCGAACGTTCCAGCCTGCCCGGTTGAATTTCAATTTAAACATATAAACCCCGCTTCAGTAATAAAAGCTTTTAAGCAAATTAAGATCAAATTGACCGATGATCTTTGGGGAATGTCCATTAAAGTCTGTGCCTCCATAATTGAGACTATTGCACCTTACTTAGCCTTAGTATTTAATTTGTGTGTTGATCAAGGAATCTTCCCCGATTTAATGAAATACAGTAAGGTAATACCACTTTTCAAATCTGGGGACAGTAAAGACACCAATAATTATAGACCCGTATCCGTGTTGCCGGTTTTCAGTAAGGTGTTCGAAAAGATAATGCTTAATCAGATGCTCAATCATTTTAACATGAATAAAATCCTTCACGATCAGCAATTTGGTTTCACCAAAGGACGTTGTACGACTGACGCTGGTGTAACCTTATTAAAACACATTTTTAACGCGTGGGAAGAGGCCCAAGACGCCATTGGAATCTTTTGTGACCTCTCTAAGGCATTTGATTGCGTCGATCACGAAACCTTGCTTTTGAAACTTGAGCATTACGGACTTGGAAAACTTGCGCTTAGTTTAGTTAGTTCTTATTTAAATGACAGACAACAGCAAGTCCAAATAAATGGTGTCAATTCATATGGTTTAAAAGTAAAAATGGGTGTGCCACAAGGCTCGATATTGGGTCCTTTCCTCTTTTTAGTGTATGTTAATGATCTACTCCATTTATTAAAAAATCAACCACAAATGGTGTTATTTGCTGATGACACTTCCTTAATTTTTAAGGTAAATAGACGTGCTACAAATTTTGACGACGTAAATAACGCCCTACTGCAGGTCCAAAATTGGTTCACTGCTAATAATTTAGTATTAAATGGAAAAAAAACTAAGTGCATAAGATTTTCTTTACCAAATGTCAAGGGTAGTGATTGTGAGATAATATTGAATCAAGAGAAACTAGAATTCGTCGATAAAACTGTTTTCTTAGGGATCACGCTCGACTCAAGGCTACAATGGGGTCCTCATTTAACATCTCTTGCAGGACGGCTAAGTTCAGCAGCTTATGCTGTCAGAAAAATCCGTCAATTTACTGATGTGGATACCGCGAGACTAGTCTATTTTAGTTACTTTCATAGTGTCATGTCTTACGGTATTTTACTTTGGGGACGGGCTGCAGACATCGATTCTATTTTTATTCTGCAGAAAAGAGCCATCAGAGCCATATATAACCTCCGCAGGCGCGATTCTCTGAGGGAAATGTTTAAGGAAATTAACATCATGACGGTACCTTGTCAATATATCTACGAAAACATCATGTATGTAAGAAAAAACTTACATCTTTTTAGTAAAAGAGGTGAAAGACATAATTATAGTACTAGAAATAGGGACCTATTAGTTCAACCAGGTTTCAGACTGGCTAAAGTAGACTCATCTTTTATGGGGTACTGTTTAAAATGTTATAATAAAATACCTCCCCACATTCTTCAACTGAATGAGACAAAATTCAAGTCTTGTATAAAACGCACACTATGCAGTCAGGCATATTATAAGTTAGGGGATTACATAGCTGATAAAAATGCCTGGCTCAATGCTGGTCCTGCTCCACAACCACAACTAATTGATTAACACCTGAAAATACTGTTGGAGCTGCTGAAGATTGTAAGACTATCTTTGCATTGTATAAACTCAATTTCATTTGTATTGTATAATTGCATAGCACAGATGTGAGTTCTATGTAAGTACTATACCTTATTTTACCATTTACCGGGTAATATGTCTTTCATTGACTCGAATGTGCCCTGGCGGCTGATAGTATGTCATGCTCACACAAATGTCTCGCTGACGGTGGCGTGTATGTTGGATCATTTAGCTCCCTTCAAAATGGTTGAGCTGAATGGTGCTGATCTATGCGTCATGTTCGTGAACGGGCGCCGTCAGTTGGGGCTGGTCATCACTTAGCTGCCTCGGCTTATTTTTAATTATTTTATTTTTATTTTTGGATTGTTGTTTTAGTACTATTTGTTGTACTCTGGACGCTTTTAACGCATACGTCTTGTTTTTTTTACATCGTTCTCACATTATTTAATTATAAATTCAAAAGTAATGATGTAACTAATATTTTTGTAAAATATAATTTAAAAAGAGTGTCCATGGAGTTTCTTGTCCGTTCTTCTCCATAGGTACCTACGCTTTGGAATGGGCAACTAGCTTCACATTTTTCTGACTGACCTACTTCTTGACAATTCAAAAGTGCCTGTAAAATGGTTTAATTGAAATAAATGCTTTGAGTTTGAGTTTGAGTTTGAATTGATAACCTCCCTCTTTTTTTGAAGTCGGTTAAAAACGTTATACCTGTTCAAACATTTGGATCACTACAATATAAATTTTAAATCATAATGTGGGGGTGTCACAGCTGAAGTGGAAAAATGACAACAAAATTTTGGAGGCTTTTGGTACCTTCAAGATAGGTTACATTAGCCACATCGAGCACACGCTCGTGACCTCTAGTCATCGGAAACAAAAACAGTACCCGAAGTCGGCGTGGGATGTATTATTATTGCTAGCCTCTGGGCCCTATACTAAAATACTCAATTTCTCACTCGGTCCACATAATTAGAGATCCTTTATTATTTAAAGAAGCGAAACCCTTCTTTAATATTACAATATGGTGGGCTGTTTAGTTT
This sequence comes from Oligia fasciuncula, assembly GCA_963082905.1. Classification (NCBI taxonomy): domain Eukaryota; kingdom Metazoa; phylum Arthropoda; class Insecta; order Lepidoptera; family Noctuidae; genus Oligia; species Oligia fasciuncula. The sequence goes on from OY720407.1 coordinate 11,651,320, forward strand.
TGTTTATCACGGACACGACTTACGAGTTCACGGACACGACTTACGAGTTGTAGGTCGTAGGTTCGAACCCAGACAGGCGCTTTACTTTGTGTAAATTATTTCAACACCACTGCTCTCAAAACGGTGAAGGAAAACATCGTGAGGAAACCGGCATGTCCTAGAACAAAAAATTCGAAGACATGTGACATCCACCAACCCGCACTGGGCCCGCGTGGATTACGGCCCACTCCCTCTCATTGAGAGGAGGCCTGTGTCCCAGCAGTGGGAACATTATAGGCTGATTATGGTTATATGGTTATGGGCTGTTTAGGCATCATTACAGTCGCATAATCAGCGTATGATGTTCCCACTGCTGGGACACAGGCCTCCTCTCTTTGAGAGGGAGTGGGCCGTAATCTACCACACGGGCCCAGTGCGGGTTGGTAAGATGTCACATGTCTTCAAATTTTTGTTTTTTTTTTCGTCACGATGTTTTCCTTCACCGTTCAAGATAACCGCAAGTAATAGAATTGTATATTGCAAACCGCTGTATGAGATTTAGCCCAAGTGCACACGGATGATTTTTAGCGCACTGGATTTTCAACTCTCGATAATGAGCAGAGCAGAGCGCATCCCAGTGCGTCAAAAAAAACACACTGTTGGATTTATTACTCTCGGCGCTGAGCACTGCGTTCAAAATCCAATGCGCGAAAAACAATCGCCCGTACACGAAGGCTTAATGTGTTAAAACCATATTAATAAGAGAGATTTCTTTGCTAGATGTAGTTTTAACATAAGATCATATGGATTATTGGCAAACTGTTAAACTTAACTTAAATGACGTCAAATTAAAAGTGTTACTTCTATGACATGATTCACATAATCTGATCCTTTGACATTCATAATCCTGTTGCTAACAGTTTACCTAAAATCGCTGAAGTCTGTCTTCAGTTGTATGGTGGGTTTAGCCGGTTTCGCGTCGAACAGTGGTCGTGACTGCGCCGCGCGACCGGCCCGCGTGCTCGCTTGGTTCGCTTTCAACGCGTTTTCTAGCTTGTTGCGCAACTCGGATGATTGTTGCATCATAGTTTTGAATTCCTGAGGAAGGACAGAAGGATTTAAGTTCATCTAAAGGTAATGATAGATATAATGCTCACTCGTGTGATGAACAAAAGAAACTGGCCAAGTGCGAGTCGGACTCGCACACGAAGGGTTCCGAACCACAAGGCAAAAACGCCGAAAAAAACACGTTTGTTGTATAAATATTTATTTTTTGGTTTTTAATATTTGTTGTTATAGCGGCAACAGAAATACATCTGTGAAAATTTCAACTGTCTAGCTATCACGGTTCATGAGATACAATCTGGCGACAGACGGACAGCGGAGGCTTGGTAATAGGGTCCCGTTTTACCCTTTGGGTACGGAACCCTAAAAAGTAGGGTAATCAAATAATTGATTTAGGTCTGTATTTCCAACCCAATCTTAGCATAAGTTAGCATAAGAACAAAACATAATGTTCTTTGTATTAAACCTTTAGTATCGCCGAGCCACACCGCGTACATAAAGCACTGTCTGCCGCGGAATATGGTACTATAGAGGTATGAGGAACAAGGTGTAAAGTTCACTCATACTCTATAGAAAAGGGAGGACCCTCCGACCACACGGGTGTTGTGTCTGGCGGGCAACTGCCCGATGATTCATGTCGGGCCGTTGTATCTATGCTAGTTGCGCGGTAAACTCTGCTTGCGCGATGCAGGATTTTGTGTGACGTCAGTATAACGCGTTGTTCGCATGTGGCGTTGTAGATACTGCTACAGTACGCGCGCGAGTGCGATAATAACGCGTATATACGCTCATGCGAAAACCAATATTTAAGAAATGTTCTAACAAGCAATTTTTTTTATAAGGATAACACTTAACAACAATTTCCAGTGATTGAAAACAACACTAAATTTTAATTCTTGAAAGTATATTTTTTAATATAATTTTTATTTTTTATACCTGTGGATGCTTAGGCCCGACCCGGGTAAGCCATTGCAGCGCAAACTCATGTAACGCACGTACGTGCGGCGCGGCGCGCTGTAGCTCTGTGCCCTCACGCAAGTACGATATCACTATCGGTACTAGTAGCCAGAGCAGCTTGATACCTGTAAGCAGAAATGGTTGATGTTCGTAATTGAAGGTGACACTAGTCGATATTTTTTCCATACCGGGAGATTATTACTCCACTGTTTGACATTGTGCATCCAAAGTTAAACATGATAGCGTTTTGACTTATTATTAGTTTTGTCTGTACGAAAACAGAATAGTAAAATAAAAAGCCATTAAAAATTATAGTTATGAGCCAACAAAGATTCGTTTTTCTTGCTATTTTTAACGTAACGTCGCGTTGGGTGTAAATAAGTAGTAACAGAACTGTAAAATCCACGGAATAGAAAAAACAAGTGGAAGTGCCCTTAGACTTCCTTAGTACGGGAACCAGTGTCGCCAAACTCACACAATTGCAAATTAAAATAAACATTTCAACACACAGAAAACGATGATATAATTGGCTACTTATTATAAATGCAACTTTGGCGAAAAGTTTATTTACTGTTGTTCAAAATTAAGTCTTATTACAACTACTGAATGTTGTTTTTATTTTACATGTCAAAATCAATGAAGCACATTTTTCCATGTATCAATCAAATTCGAGCAATCTACAACGAGTTCAGCTACTCAACGCTAGAGGGCGCTGTACTAAGTTACTCTTCTTAGCACGTTAACGTCATTGAAATAGATGTCATATTCGTATGCACCTGTTATCTATTTTGCTACTCAGCTAGGGATGAGGACAAGATTTCGATAATTCAATGTCGATATTTGTACAATGTAATAATTAAAATCTTTTATATTATGTAATGGACCAAAGTCCGATTAGTATAAAAGGTAAAATGAAACGATAAATAGTGAATTTAAAATATTTATTGCCCTTGAAATAAAACATATTTGCTTAATAAAATACCTAAAGTTCGAAAAAGAACAGAGACAAAGTGGAGACGCCTTATGACAAAATATTTTTTTGGGACTAATGTCCCGGGTTTCAAACACATTACTAAATTACAACTAAAATCAATAAAGTAAAACAACTATCGAATTCATTTCCTGTTTCTGTTTTTGTTTTGAATATTAACGACAGGATTGCGAGTAAGTACAACATTTGAGCACGGACTAAAATATAAAACAACTGTTTGAATAAAATTCCATAAATTGTTGAATAAAATAAAAAAATAATTAAATTCAAATATTTCGAAAACGGTGCGTCCTAGGCAAAAAATAACCAAAATTTAACCCCCCCTGTGTCACCCCCGTGCAAGCAGTATCCCAACATGAATTAAGGAAAAAAAAAATTTTTCGACCGACAAAAAATTTGAAAAAAAATCTCAAACGTTTTTTTTTTTTTCAATATTTCGCGGGTTTTTTACATCAGTGGTCCTCATGGTTTTCGACTAGAGCAGCAATTTCTTTCCAGAAAAGATTTTCATCCGAGCCACCATTTTGGAAATATAGAGCGTTTTATATAAAATAAAATTCGGAGGCCCATAATTCGGAAACGGTGCGTCGTAGGACCATGCTTCATAGAACCTAAATAGTTTCTATGGTCAAGGTTACTTCGAAACTGCAATAAAATTGGGACATAAAAAAAATCGAAATGTTTTTTAAGTCCTCGCGCCAGTGCCCCTGGCTATGGCTACACTCCAACCGGACCCAGTTCTTTACCTGAATTAATAACAATAGAAAACGTATCTACTGGTTATTGAGAATGTTCTCCTTGTTTTTGAAATCCGTTAAAAATGAAAATGAATTCAATTAGTGTACTCTATTAATAACATTAATATTAAATGTACTTAAGTGATGTCCCGAAACCCCGACATTAGTCCCGAAAAAACATTTTAGTCGTAAGGAAGTCTCCGACTTTCGTCTATGTTCCTCGAACTTTAGGCAAATTAGCTCTACCTATTCCGATCACTCATAATATATCATGGTAACGTATAACGTTTCACTATATAAATACACATTTTATTGTTTTATCGACACCGAACTATTTGAATGTGTCCCATCCCTAATCGAGTAGCGTCGAACTTTCTAGAATGTATACGATGATATTCAAGACAGTGAGCAAGTTGATTTAGACTTTGAACAATGGACATAAGGTAGTTTTTAGTTCGCAACAAAGTAATAAATATGGTTTTGTCAATAAAAACAATTTTATTGAAATATATCATAGTTTTATACTGACCGGTGATACGATACACCTCCGCAAGATACATTTTTTGTCCTGCTATCGTTTTTGCATGTAAAAATTGCAAAATAAGGCATGTTTGTAATATTTTTCGTTACGTTCGAGACGTCCTATCACAGCAAGTAGCTAATCGCGATTGAGCCGCCTCAGAGCCGGTGTTGCGGAGCTCCGCATAATTGTGACACACGCGCGATAGCTGCGTGGCACTTCCACTTGTTTTTTCTATTCCGTGGTAAAATCTTTAAAACCAAGTCCGTACCGACAAAGCTGTTATCGAAGAGTTCAATAAACTTTATTTGTAATTGATTTATGCAGCAGTTTTTACAATAAAACTCGGTTTTTTCAAAGCACTTTTCGTTTTTTTTTTTGGAACGGTGTTTCTGTGCGTGAGAACTAGACGTTGTGCATGTAGACTAGCGTCTAACTGCTCATCACTGACACTAGCTCTTTCGGACACGAAGCCAGGTGAGACAGCGTGCTTTTTGGCCATGACCACCAGTGAGTTCGAGCTCGCGACTAGTTTACTCTTAAAGAAAATAAAAACTAAAAATCGATGACTTTGAATCAAAATAACATAACATCCCCCACGCTTCCTCGAAAGTTGGCCAGAGGTGTACAGTCACCAAAAGAGATAAGTCGGATATAGTTGAAGTTTAGTAAGAAACCGATGGATGTTTTCGAATAAAATTTAATTTGATAAATGAACTGTTTTTCTATTAACTAAATTAAATTTTATTGATAAACATCCATTGATTTTTTACTAAACTTCAACTATATCCGACTTATCTCCTTTGGTGACCGTACCTATAGACTTACATTTCACCCGTTATGTCCAAGTCCTATGTAATAGTGGCAACCCTATTGCCAACAACCGGACGTAAATTTCTCCAAAGCTGCTACTGAGAAATTCCAGCTAGAAAAACTCAATCACACTGTCCGACCTGGGAATGAAACCCAGGACTGCGTGCTCAGCAATAGCGTTTGCGACCACCAGACCAACGAAGCGCTGGCGTGGTTTGTAACTGAACTATTGTTTATGATTTTAAATAGTATTTATTACCTTTAGGTCCCTCCTCTACATAGCAGCATATAAAATAACATTAAGATGATTAGTGTATTAAACATTATATAGTGCAGTAGTCTACTAGCAATGAAAACTTTGAGCTGACTTATGCGATCCCACTGCTGGGATACAGGCTTCCTCTTTTCGAGAGAGAGTAGGCTGGCTTATGATGAAGATGAATTAATTAATGTATGTGTTTATGTTTTCAAAATCTTTATTAAGAAAACATATTTTCATGAAACTACTTGGGTCATAGCCAAAACATGTTGCGTGTATGTTGATTTAACCGGTCTGCGGTATCCGACTCACGCCATACAAATCTAAACTAAGTTATCAACTGACGTGCAAAATCCGGAACAGCATTAACCCTTCAAACGTCAAGTGTACATAAGAGAAAGTGCTCGCAACGTCAATGGTACACTAAGTGTACACAAGAGAAAGTGCTCGCAACGTCAATGGTACACTAAGTGTACACAAGAGAAAGTGCTCGCAACGTCAATGGTACACTAAGTGTACACAAGAGAAAGTGCTCGCAACGCCAATGGTACACTAAGTGTACACAAGAGAAAGTGCTCGCAACGTCAATGGTACATCAAGTGTACACAACTATTGTTATTGTTCTATTGTCATTTTCATTGTGAAAACAATGACTTCACTGCGTACATTCAACTACTCCGACGCGTGGGGTGTGTTGACAGGTAGGCGGGCAAACGTGAAAGGTTAAAAATTTATCAAGGGTTGTAAAAACTGCGATAGCAGCTCTCGTATGTGGCATACCAGTGGTGCGACTATCAATACGGCGGTTAGACCGCGATCCCAATGGAACACACGCAGGCTGGGACAAATACACAAATGTTCTACTCACGTGCAGAGTCCGGCGCAGCGTTGACCAGCTCGTCTAGCGCCGTGAAGGCGGCGACAGCGGCGCGCGTGTGCGCCATGTCGGCGGGGCGGCGCGCGGCGGCGGCGCGGGCCAGCACGCCGCCCGCCAGCGCGCGCGCCCACCACGACACGCAGGCCGGCGCCGCGCGCGCGCACCACACCCAGCGCAGCACGGAGCAGCACGACGAGAACGTCTGGGGGAGGTTGGAGTGAGCTTCGGTCGCAGAATACTCATATTTTGTAAGACGAAATATATGAGTATAGTAGTGCTTTACTTTGTAACCGCCGAACGTAGGTATGAAAAGTGTAGTACATACATGTGATTGCGTTCTGTACTATCTGTATTTTGTGACACAACTGCCCTCTCGCGGAAAGTATACATACGCACTACACAAATGACAATTACCTTAGACAAAGAAAAGTATAGACGGCGGGTAGCGCCATTTCATTTCCACAAGAATGGGATAAAGTATTAGTTATAAGTAACAGAAAAAGATAAAGCTATACTATTTCCGTCTCTCAGTGCGTGCCCGTTTGTTCAAGACAACTACGTAAGTAGCCAATGTTATTTAAGTTAGTTTTTTGTCTCATGTGTGGCCACGCTACCCGATGCTCTATAGCTTTCTTACTCTAAGACAATTACTCACCAGGTAAAGGGGTGGGTACATTAGCTACTTTTTCTCATACTCAGATCAATTTTGACGCGAGAGGTGGAGGAGGTTTTAGGTGCGATTTAAAGTATTTGTTAATACCTCATTATCATTAGTTTCCAGACACTGCCTGAAGTGGTTGATGCAGGGGTAGTGCAGCGGCGGCGCGGGCGTCGCTCTGTTCAGCAATACGGCCATGCCGCGCGCTCCTATCACCGGCTCGATGCGTTGTTCTGGCTCGTCTGATGAAAATAATGATACATGGTGATAGTAGATTGTGATTATTTTGACGGAATTGTCACACGAGATTATATAAAAGTAACATCCTGCAACAAGACTAAGGTTACGATTACGACTTGTGGGCAAGTAAATAATACAAAAAATAGGATAAGGACAGTCATTTCAATAGGCTATTTGACAATGTAAAAAATAAGGTCATAATTATTGACACTCGTATAGATTATCGCTTTTAAAATCGATTTGCATTAATTTTACTACAAAACAATGTATTATTTATAAAAAAAATCCCGAAAAAACTTCATCTTTTTAAATCTGGCGCCACGTAATCGAAAACGGTCTGGATTGGCTGAACTTAAGATGACGTCATGATTTATTAAATTTCTGTCTATCGTTGACAGAACAGATGACTTTTGTCTAGTATCTCGACCGTTTCAACGTTTGTTTACGTGAATCGTGACGTTACGACGCCATATTGTTAAAGATAGCGTTTTGGCGGCTTATTTAAACAGTACATTTTTATTTACTATTTTTTAAAAGAAATACATTATGCAATTTGAAGTAATAGGTTTTTGTGGGCTCGTTAGACACCATTAAATAATCTGAGATGTTTATCAGAAACCAGTCAAATAGCCTATTCTGTACAAACTGATGCTTATCTAGAGACCAATTCTCGTAATTTAAAACGTTAAAAATCTAGTCGCAGTCTCATCTCTGCGACAAACAAATGTCAAAACCTTGACAAAAATGTAGGGAAATCGAGAGATATTTTTGACAGATAACAGGCTGAGAACGTTCTTAAAATTATGAGAATTACTCCTCTGGTGTGTGTTCTAAGAGATTTTTTCTATCGCTCTTTCTATAGTAAAAGTGCGCAGTGCTGCACACCCCCACACTATTTCAAGTTAAACAAATATCAACTTTATTTTAATGATAATTAAGTTGATTTCAGAGTGGCTAGTACACACAGCTGCATTAAGTAGTTACCCCACCAAAAGACATGTGCGTTCAAATCCGTGATAGGCCCAAGTTGGTTTTTGTATTTTGCAAAAACATTTTATTTTAAATAATGTATTGTTTTAGTGAATAAATAAGTTTAAGTAAGTATTTTTTTTTTAATTCTGTTTTTATTATTGTTTTTTTCAATAAAACAATACTTTTGCGACGACAAGCAACAATAATAGGGTTAACATTTACGACAACTTATTCATCGTCTAAATAGACTGGAGGTTTCAAGACCGCTTACCGTGCATAAGATTGGAAGTTCAAATCCTATATAGGCACGAAATGTGCTTTTTGTTCATTATATTATTTTGATATATTTTTCTATTTTGTTTTAAGTAGTAATTATTTATAAAGAATTAAAAAATCAAGAAAAATAAAATACTTTATTAATCATTTATTAATATTTATTATTGCTATTATTTAACAAAACTATGATCTTATTTTACAACAAACAGAACAACTATTTTAGTTCTCATAAAATCAGAAATCATTTAAAAAAATAATTGATAAATAGTAGTCGTTTACTCTTCGCCGTTTTAAGTGAACGTATACAAAGTTCTAACTTGAAGGTATGGATTAATTTTATAAAGACAACGTAAGTAAGTAAAATTAATGGATACCCTCAAATTATAACATCTTTCGATTAGACAGGGACATAAAGATATAATGACTCAGCCGATAGTAGATAACAATTTTATCGCAATTCGTATGGGCTCGCTGGCTAGTTCGTCAAACTGCCGGTATGAGTATGACGACGTTCGGTGATGCGATGGTTCGAATCCGAGTCAACACAATGGACTCTTTTTGAAGTATTCTTTAGATTATTCGTAAGGAATTCAATGTTGTAGCAGTGTAACATTTTAAAACTTGAGGGGTTAGGACATAGTGACGCTTTCTGTACTATTGAAAAAGTAATAAAAATGTTTGAAGTTGTAGCGGAAACTGAACTTTATTGTGTAGGAATTTAAGTTATTTTTCCATTAATTCATATTTATTTAAATTTTTGGCAAATAAATCGCGAACAGAGTGATGAGTGGTGATGATGATCATGATTACCGACTTCAAAAAAAAGGAGGTTATCAATTCGATACGTATGTATGTAATATTATTGGAATTGCATTATATTCACATATGATGATCTATTAGGGCTTCCAAACAAATATGCAAAATTTCATAGACGTATGTATGTATGTATGTATGTTTGTCCACGCATATCTCCGGAACTATTAATCGGATCGTGATCATTTTTTTTTTATTGGCTTACATTTTCTTCAACTTAGGGAACAGTGCAAGTTTCATCAAGATCGATTCAGTAATTTTCAAGATATGGACTAATACGTGTAAGTGTGACGGCCTGGCTTATTGATAAGATCTACGGGTGTATTGTCAAAGGGAAAACATCTCAAAACCTTGGTCAAATACTAGTGCAAAAAAAGTAATTTAAAAAAATTAAACCGACTTCAAAAAGAAATTAACTCAAAATTATGAAATAACTTTAATTTCGGAAGTCGGTGTCTTGGGATCTGTATTTTAGTTTTATGCCACTGACTTCCGAAATTAAAGTTATTTCATAATTTTGAGTTAATTTCTTTTTGAAGTCGGTTTAATTTTTTTAAATTACTTTTTTTGCACTAGTATTTTTGTTGATCAATTGAACACCATTGTCACATGATCTAGATTGTAATCTTGTTGTTACTCGTATGCTCAATAACTTACCACTCTTAACCCTCTCCACGAGTTTAGCGAGCGCGCTCTGCAACAGTTGCGCGTGTTGCTGATTGGTGTGTTCGTGCAACCTCACTACGCGACACTCGGACGCTCGTTGCAGCAACACTACTCCTGCTTCCGCTGCCGCACCTTCTCCTTTACTTTCTCGGAGAATCTCGGTTGCGAGGTACAGAATTGTTGGCAAGATAGATAGTGCACCTGTAACACATGCAAAAGGTTTTACATATGATCCGGTAGTTCTGTTATTAAAGAGCTCGTCTGGGGTGCTACCGCTATGCGTGTTTCTGCGGTCAAAGAGTCTTGCTGTAGAGTTAAAATTACACCGGTAAAATGACAAGTGACATTTTAACTTTCTTTTTTTTTGTCAGTTCAATCTTTGAGGAGTAACAGCGGTTTATAGGACGCCGTTCCGACGCGGTAGCTACGTTCCATTAGGAGTCCGGACTTCATATACATCCACATTAGCAGTACGCGTAAGTTTTGAGCCATAAAAACCCGTAACTATTTTTATAATAGTTAAGTTTTACTAATAACAAATTACATTAAAACAGACATAAACCAACTCACCCTGAGGACTAGTCAGCGACGGCAATTCCGACATTGCCGACAAACTCTTCACTAACAAAGTATCACCATGGACGCCCAACCCTTTCGGCACCCCGATGACACCTACAGCACCGCCATGTTTCTTTGGAGACAAGGCCGGGAGCCTTCGGACTAAGAGACATAGACATGCCTCTAGACACGCGAAGACTACGGACTTGCCAGGAGGTAAGTCGCCTGTGGGGCCTCCCTCGCCTAATGTATGGACTACTTCGAGGACTGATTGGGGTGTGGACCCGTCTGTAGCCTCGTTTGGTGCTAGTTCTGTAGGAGAAATGGAATTATTCAAAAGGTAAGTTAGGGTGCAACTAGGGTGCGGTCGGTCGATGTCTTTAATTAGTCGATATTGGTAACAATTAATCATATCAATGTCACAAAATATATCACGATGTCATTGATTTACCGCAAGATATTACATATGACTGACTTGGTTACCATGTGTAGAGCGCGCGTCGCTGCGTGAGATAAAAATACTATACATGTACACGATCGATTTTTCCATTTGACAACGGACTATGACTTTTTATTATTTATGGACACTGGTCCGGTGCTTGTACATACTCCTATACATCACCGCAAGGTCGATGAAACAGAAAACAGTCCGTTACGTGGTAAAAAACTACGTAAAGGAAAAATAAATAATAACACTTATAGAAGAGAAACTTCCGCTCCGAAATTGCCCTATATCATTTTCGGGGTGTATGAGACGTCTAGTCTTTCTATTTTCTTTCCCAGTTTAGGGCTGATTTTATCAAAGTCAGATATCTTTTATCCGTGGAATAAAATTGACGTCTGACAGTTCTAGCATGGAAAAACTGACAAAAATTCAACATTTATTCGCAGGATAAGACTTATAAAAGTTTGGTGAAATTCGCCCTTAGAAACAAAATAAGTACTTTCGTAATATTTAACATTCTTCTTACCTTTTATCTTAGCCTGCATACTAGCATGCAGTTGCTCCCTGGCGCCATCTATGACTAGTTTCAGCACATCAGCAGCTAGAAGTAGAGCCTCAATGCTCTCTTGAGTAAGACCTGTTCGGTGGATTATTTGGCACAGTTCTATAGCGAGTGATCTGGGAACAAATGAATTGAATAATCATAAAGTAAACAAGTTTATTTAACTACTTACACAGGGATCATAATATTATGGATAAATATAAGTATCCAGCATATCCAGATTCTACTTAGTATGCTGCATAATGCTGTGTCTTCTTCTTCATAAAAGAAGCCGATCGATTCTGTAAAAACCTCACTGTGAAAACTTAGGTGAAGTGAGTTTGTGTTTGGTAGGAATTGACACTATTGACAGCTCACTCCACGCTCACTTCACCTAAGTTTTCACGGTGAGATTTTTACAGAATAGCACCGCTGTAACACTGAGACCCACCCGTACGGCCTTATTTCAAAACAAAGATTATCTTTAGAACCAGTTTGCAACCACTGAGACATTTTTAAATTTCGAACTCTATTCCGACAAAGTTAAAGTAGGTACTAATTACAAAGACTCAAGTCAAACACGAGACTAAGTTGTCAATTTTGTATTAAGAACTTTACCATGCCTGAATAAAGTTTATAATACAATAATGAGCTCGTAGGTTTGGGTTTGTACTAACGTTAGAACTAGTCTTGTAATAAACAAAGATTATCTTTAGAACCAGGTTGAAACCACCGAGCCATTTTTAAATTTCGAACTCTATTCCGACAAAATTAAAGTACTAATTACAAAGACTCAAGTCAAACACGAGACTAAGTTGTAAATTTTGTATTAAGAACTTTACCGTGCTCTGAATAAAGTTTATTATACAATAACGAGCTCGTAGGTTTGGGCTTGTACTAAAGTTAGAACTCGTCTTGTAATAAAACGGTTCGGGAGAAAACTAAAAATTATCTCGAACGGTCAGCCGTTCATTATAACGAGACGAGAGGGCAATAAAAAACTGGCCAAGTGCGAGTCGGACTCGCATACGAAGGGTTCCGTACCACAAGGCAAAAACACCGAAAAAAACACGTTTGTTGTATGGGAGCCCCCCCTTAAATATTTATTATATTTTGTTTTTAGTATTTGTTGTTATAGCGAGCGGCAACAGAAATACATAATTTGTGAAAATTTCAACTGTCTAGCTATCGCGGTTCTTGAGATACAGCCTGGTGACAGACAGACGGACGGACGGACGGACAGACAGCGAAGTCTTAGTAATAGGGTCCCGTTTTTACAATTTGGGTACGGAACCCTAAAAAAGGTTCCGAAGAGGCCTTTTTAGCTCAAAGCTATGCTTGATTTAATTTATTTTAAGTTCTATAGATAAGAATGAGAAATTAAAACTTACCTGTCTTTCAGTAACCTGGCCCTGTTCTCTGGAGCATCGAGAAGTGTAACCAGAGACAAAAGTACGGAGATTATATTCTCGTCGGTCATATCCCGTTGTGCACAGAGGGCTTCGGTACAAATACCTAGAAGGAAAGTAGATTTTTCAGTTATTGGTATACAATGAACCTTTTGACCGCCACACGTCAAAAAATCAAAACCGTGTCCTCGGCGTCAAAGTCTGTCATGTAGTCGAACCGTGGCGTGCTGGGAACATTTTGGTTTGTCATCTATACCACCATACCATAATCAGCCTATAATGTTCCCACTGCTGGGACACAGGCCTCCTCTCGGTGAGAGGGAGTGGGCCGTAATCCACCACGCGGGCCCAGTGCGGATTGGCAGATGTCACATGTCTTCGAATTTTTGGTTCTAGGACATGCCGGTTTCCTCACGATGTTTTCCTTCACTGTTTGTTTTCGTTCATCTATACATCGCATGCTTAATGGAACATTGACCCATTAGTAGATAAGTCAGATTTTTATATCATACGTTCAAAATACAAGCATTCATGATTAAATAATAATCAAATCAAATCAGTTTTAATTTTATGCGTCAACAGTAGTACACAAGTCCTCATAGCAAGATCTTCTTTTGCGATCCCTTCAACGGTTGGGTCATGCCGGTTTTGATGTACTCTTTTGGCATACTCAAATGGACTCAGACCGAACTCGACGCCCTGGATAGGAGGGTCCGTACGTTGCTGACTGCAAATCGAATGCATCACCCACGGTCATCGGTAATGAGGCTGTATATCCCGCGAAAGTGTGGAGGTCGAGGGTTTTTAAACGCTAAGACCCTCCACAATCGCGAGATATGCAGTCTCAGGGAATATTTTCTAGAAACCGACGTGGGGATGCATCGAGATGTAGTCGCCGTGGACAAGGGCCTCACCCCGCTCTCCTTGGCTAAAGAGAACTGGCGCAAGCCAGTAGTGCTTGACACTAATGATCGCATGGAGGTATGGCAGAGTAAGGAGCTTCACGGACGCTTTTTCCGGGCCCTACATGGACCCGATGTTGATCTACTAGCGTCCGTAGCCTGGCTGCGTTTCGGTGACCTCTTTGGGGAAACCGAAGGTTTTGTCTGTGCAATTATGGACGAAGTTATGATGACGAACAATTACCGGAGATTTATTGTGAAAGACGGCACGGTTGACATCTGTCGGACATGCCACCGGCCGGGAGAATCAATCAGGCATAGTATCTCCGGGTGTTCTCGTCTAGCTAACGAAGAGTACTTGCATAGACACAACCTTGTAGCCAGGATAATCCATCAGCAACTTGCTCTGAAATACAACCTTGTGGAATCGGAGGTGCCGTACTACAGGTATGTGCCCGACCCAGTTCTCGAAAATGGTAATATCACATTATATTGGGATCGATCCATCATCACTGACAGGACTATTGTTGCCAATAAGCCTGATATAGTGGTGGTGGATCGATCAGAGCGGCGCGCAATGATTGTTGACATAACCGTCCCGCATGATGGGAACCTCGTGAAAGCCGAGAAAGATAAACAAATCAAGTATCTTGACTTGGCTCACGAGGTTGTCGACATGTGGGATGTGGACTCAGCGATCATTGTGCCGATAGTCGTGACAGCCAATGGTCTAATAGCCAAGAGCCTCGACCAACATCTGAGGAGGCTCTCGTTGGGCAGCTGGATCAAGGGCTTGATCCAGAAAGCGGTACTTCTGGACACGGCCCGAATAGTTAGGAGGTTCCTCTCTCTGGAGCCCTGTTAGGTTAGGTAGCTTGGACCCTGTTCCCGATACCGGTGGGCTACTATTTTTTATATTTTTAAATGTTTTTATATTTCTTTATACTAATATTTAAAAATATAAATCAAATCAAATCAAATCATTTATTTTTGCAGAAAACACTGTTATAAAAATAAATGGTGTTATAAAAATGTACATGTTCCAAGTGCTTCTACCGTAAGGCATGCAAAATGTAGGTATACAATCATAAAATTAAATTATAAAATTCAGTCAACAAATAATAGAAACAATCATAAAATATTATAAGATACGAAATTAATGCAATGTCATACAGATTATTGATTTAATATTAGTAATATTTAAAGTTTTTTAATGTCATTCCTGGTAAAATTACAATCTTTAAAGATACATGCATAGTCACAAAATGTTATTACTTGATGTCACTGTGAGGTCATAAGTTATGACAAATTATCGTTTAAGAATTCGTTCAAGTTATAGTAACATTTATTACCTAAAAGGCTCTTTAGAGTTTTCTTAAATAAGGCAGTATTCATTGCCCTTATTTCTTTAGGTAGTTTATTGAAAATTACAGGAGCCATATGAAACACACTTTTGTACATTAAAGCAGTATTTGTTCTGCGGACACAGAGGCGAAAGGCGTCACGTTGTTGTCTATTATTTACTTCTGAGGCTAATGTAAATAATTCTTTATTGGTCTTATAGAAACAATCATAAAATATTATAAGATACGAAATTAATGCAATGTCATACAGATTATTGATTTAATATTAGTAATATTTAAAGTTTTTTAATGTCATTCCTGGTAAAATTACAATCTTTAAAGATACATGCATAGTCACAAAATGTTATTACTTGATGTCACTGTGAGGTCATAAGTTATGACAAATTATCGTTTAAGAATTCGTTCAAGTTATAGTAACATTTATTACCTAAAAGGCTCTTTAGAGTTTTCTTAAATAAGGCAGTATTCATTGCCCTTATTTCTTTAGGTAGTTTATTGAAAATTACAGGAGCCATATGAAACACACTTTTGTACATAAAAGCAGTATTTGTTCTGCGGACACAGAGGCGAAAGGCGTCACGTTGTTGTCTATTATTTACTTCTGAGGCTAATGTAAATAATTCTTTATTGGTCTTAACAAATACTGAGACTTCATATATATAAAGGCTTGGGAGAGTTAAAATTTTGTACTCCTGGAAAAACGGTTTACAGGTTTCGATCATTATATATAATTTAGAAGAATTTATTTGAATAAAGGAGATAATAATAAAAAAAAAATTACTAAGCTTATTAAATTTATTATTAAGCATGCGACATGACTGTGGCGGTCAAAAGGTTAAACTCAAAATAACGATTTTGAAAGAAATTCTTACCGAACAATAGATGGAATCTCTCGTCGACAGGTTCGAAAAATTCAAAGTTCCCATTTTCAGTCTTCGTTGATCTGTTGTCTAATGCGCCTTCAGATTTATCTGAAATAAATTACCACATTATTATCAAGATCACTCCAACCACAAGCCTTTGAACCACAACTATAGAAGACAATATACGTCATTTGGGCTAATGCAACATTTTGAGCATTTTCACATTTTTTGTGTTAAATGCTTCTTTTTACTCTAGTTGACAATGTGCACAAAAAAATACACATTTTATAGGTCAAAATACTATTTTATGCTGCAGTAAAAGGGCTTATGTGGCACAATTTTAAACGTATAAAGGCCACGAATATTATGTGTCATAATAACTGTGCAATGTGTCACAAACATCAGTTCAAGCATGTAAAAAATATATCAAATTGAAACTTTGAGAGCCTCTATTGAAAAGTTGTCAATTTGCACATTAGCCCTTATACATAGGACCCATCGAAATATTGGTAGACTTCTTGGGCTTATGTGACTTCTGACCAACGGTTGTTCAGATTTTCGTCATACCGGAAATCAAACAACATGACTTACCCGTAGCATTATCAGTCTGTGGGTGTGCAATATTAGCGTTGAATCTCAACGACGCGGCGTACAGTAGTGAAGGCCAGGCGCGCGCGTAATGTTGTCGGGACGCTTCCGCTGTCTCAGCCGAGTAGAACGCGCCGCCTCCGTGCGGGAGTTGGGATGCGAACTCTGTACACAAAATATAAGCCGATGCATTAAAGAAAGGAATCCTAAATGGCGGCTTGTACTTGCGTTGACAGATAGTACAGTTAGCATACAAAATTACAAGACGAAGATTTTTTTCAAATTTAAATAAATAAAAACATGACCGGGCCGTATTTGTTTCAAACTAGCTTCTGTCAACGGCTTCGCGCGCGTTAAAGTTGAAAATTTGAAAGACACGTGGCGCCATCTATAAGATCGTTATTGTGGTTTTCATCGGAAACAGTAGGTCCTTTTTTTCGGGATGAAAGGTCAAAAATAAAAAAATAACAAACAGGTATCAACGGATAAATAATAAAATAATATATGAGGAAATGCGCATGGCACTATCGACTTTAGTCAGACGAAATAGGAGGCAAACCTACTTGACATTAATCCATCGTTTACATACCATTTTTATCCGGGTACTGAGCCAAGAACCACTTGTTCAGCTATCATGCTTGCGAACAGTTGACCAACGAAGCAGTATCCTATGTATAGTATTTAGAACATCTCGCCACTTACCAGGAGGCAAACTCAAAAGCGCATGATCCTTCAACGCGGCAATCCAATTCTCGCCCAAACTCTCCAACTCAGGCTCGACCAATTTGAGCAGACTCTCCCCTTTGGACTCAAACTCCCCATACTCCTCATCCTCAGGCGTTTGTGGTTCCGCGTTGTCGATCTGGTTGTTGTTCTGAAGCAACTGGTTGCGCCATCTGGCGAGTTCCGCGCGGTTGTTGAACGGTTTCGTGTCGAGTTGTTTGACGTAGCTGCCCGGGGCGCTGCCATTGCTCACCATTGCTACTATATACACCTGTGGGTTTTAATGATTGGTAAGACTGGGCTTGAAATAAATAATAAATGGTCAAAAATTTTCAACAGGTAAATGCAAAAGTATCATGTTTCTAGATCACATCCCAATGCTTTGCTTTGCAAAAAAAAACGTATTTTAGCAAAACGAAGGGCTGACTCGAATGTGGTTGACCAGTCGGTTGAGTATACGATATTTTATACCAAATTGATTGACCCAGTAACTTACCTCAGCCCAAGCTTTCAAAATGGACAACTTTTCCAGTGTTGCCATACTTTCGTTGTAAATTAACGTGGTGTTGCCTTTAGTGTTTAATTTATCCAAACTGGAGACTAGCAGTTGATGAACTCTGAAACCATAGAGATGATGTTTCTCAATTTTACAAAACTATAATATATTATGTCGTGCATCGTGAAAACTTTTTAATGTAAATCTAGCTTTCGCCCGCGGCTTCGCCCGCGAGTTATGGTTATAAAAACTATCCTATGTCCTTCCCCGGGATGCAATCTATCTCTGCCAAATTTTATCGAAATCCGTTCAGTGGTTTAGGCGTGAAAAGGTAACGTAAAGGTAGGTGTATTTTATTAGTATGGATGTTATTAAAATATTTAGATGGATTTCGAAGATCAAATTTTAGCATCTCTAACGGTTGGCATGCCAAATGGCACCCTCTTCTAAAATTCAGCCTATATTAGTACATACCTCCGCAGATCATTGATATCCCTAGCGACCCCGCAGCCGATCCATGCTGAACACACGTCACACGCGGCTGCCGTGACGTGCGATGCTGTGTCGCCGGCAAATGCGGGACGTACTGCGGCACCCACCTGTATACAAGATTGTATATTAAGGAATTACACAAAAAAAAACACAGGTTATTACAGTGTGGGAAAAGAAATTCAAAGATTTTTGACAACTTGTCCCAGCAGAAAATTGAACTGAAAAGAATGTCAAAATATCATCGTATAATTTTATGGAATCAATCAACAGGGTCAATGATAATGGCTCATTTGGACGAGGAGTTTCTAGCACCGAAAAGGCTATTTTCGAAAGGAAATAGTAAAGTTGGCCTGTGTGAAATGTACGCAATAAACTCATAAGTTTGAAAGGCGAATGCCTCAATATCGACACACGCAGGGAGTCTTAAGTTAAAGGAAATATTAGGAAATCTACTCTAGAGCTAACCTGTGCCTGATACTGTTCCAACAGCAGATGTCCAGGGAAGTCAGGTTCTGGTGCCCTGGCGTACTGCTGTATGATCATCTGTAAAGTCTTCAGGCCACATAGCCGGAGCGCATCAGATTCCCCTGTGGCGCCCACGAATGCCATGCGGACGAGGTCTGATAGGTATATGGACAGGTAGTCACCTGAAAGTATAAGGCGGTATTTAAAATGTGCAACCAAATATATGCTTTATTGTACACCAAAATATTAATAAAGGTCATTTACAAAACCATTACTAATTAAGGTACAGCGACGCGACGCCGACGGTCTTAATAATGCTAAAGAAAAACTAAGAAAGAATATTTATAAACTGCTAGCAGCGCCCCGCGGTTTCACCCGCATAAGTGTCGATCCCGTGGGAATATCGGGATAAAAAGTATCCTATGTCCTTTCCCGGGACTCAAACTATCTCTATATCAAATTTCATCTAAATCGGTTCAGCGGTTTAAGCGTGAAGAGGTAACAAGGTCTGAGTTGAGCTGCACAATTTTTGACAAATGTGTGCACTGACTGGACAGGTCCTCTCAATCTGTGTGGTTCTTTCCTCAAAAGACCACCTCAGACATCGATCTACATGGTCTTCATATAACCTGACCAAGATTATGTCTGGACTTTAAAAGAGACTGTGACCTCTGAGTTTGTTTCGGCCTTTCTTCTCAGAGTAGTCAGATAGGAAACGCCGACTTCATCTAGTTTAAAAAAAAACATGATTGACGTGTAAAAGTGTTTGTACAGACGCCAGCACATCAAGTTACTACAATCTGTCAGATTTCTTTAATAGATTTTCGACTTTATTGCTAAAGCATAAGGTTCAAGGTTGATTGGGAAAATCTGACAGTTTCGGGTAGGTTGACCTGCTGGCGTCTGTACAAACCTACTTACAAAAAATAAAATCATTTCATTTCAATAAGCCGCCAAAACGCTATCTTTAACAATATGGCGTCGTGACGTCACGATTCACGTAAACAAACGTTGAAACGGTCGAGATACTAGACAAAAAACATCTGTTCTATCAACGATAGACAGAAATTTACTAAATCATGACGTCATCTTAAGTTCAGCCAATCCAGACCGTTTTCGATTACGTGGCGCCAGATTTAAAAAGATGAAGTTTTTTCGGGATTTTTTTTATAAATAATACATTGTTTTGTAGTAAAATTAATGCAAATCGATTTTAAAAGCGATAATCTATACGAGTGTCAATAATTATGACCTTATTTTTTACATTGTCAAATAGCCTATTTTAAGCTAGGCTACAATTAAGGATATTTCATTACTTTCTTGTTGCTGTTAAATGTTATTTTTTAAACGAGGTCAAAATAAAACAAAATTACAATTACCCTATTCTATAAAGTAAGTTTCCTGTACATACCCTCTGGGTTATTCTGTAGCTTCTCCTTGGCTTTGACGAGGTCGAAGTGTGCGCTGTCGCCGGTCGCCTCGCACGCACCCATTATCTTCTGTATGCACTCCATTGCGAACACCTGAGTAGAAAGTAATACGACTATAAAACGAAAGTTTCGAGAATTTATGGTTTCATGCAGATGTTTAAGTCCGAGGGGCCCGTGACTAAATAATAACAGCCGCACAGGTCGATCGATCAGGTTAAGCTAAGCTTGCCGCGGTTGGTCTGTGGACGGGTGACCATCTTTACATACCGTGACCCCTCCGTGCCTCGGAAAGCACGTTAAGCCGTTGGTCCCGGCTGTCATTCGTGGATCTTTAACAGTCGTTACGGGTAGTCAGAAGCCCGAAAGTCTGACAACCCGTCTTACCAAGGGGTATCGTATTACTCAGTAACTGGGTTGTGGAGGTCTGCTAGGCAGTCGCTCCATGTAAAATACTGGAATTCAGCTGCATCCGGTTAGACAGGAAGCCGACACCAACATAGTTAGGAAAAGGCTAGGCAGGCAGATATTTAAGTCATTCATGCATGATAAACCCGCACTGGGCCCGCATGGTGGAAGCTAGAAGCATATAAACTCCTCAGCAAATATGCTCTATGCACGCCCCATCATCATCATCATTTCAGCCGAAAGACGTCCACTGCTAAACAAAGGGCTCCCCCAGACACTGCTAATGGGGTGCACGTTGAATGGGGTGCACGTTGAAGAGCCTCCACGTGGCGCACCCTGGGCAACGTCGGCTCCAATTGCCCACCAGGTTTGGGTGGACAATTGGGGCGGGCGGCAAATCTTCGACAGGAGGAGAAGGTCATGGTTCCAGTCACCGATCATCTTTGATGGTCGGTGAAGGGAACCGGGCTATAGACGGTCACGCGTCTACTCCCCCTCTGCTTACAGAGGAAGGTGAGTTGGCGCGGACCGTCGCGGGGCGGTTAGCACCGCGGTACCCACGAGAGTGTGGGTGGTGGAGGGTGTCCCATGCCCGCGCTGCGTCTGTCCGGCATCCGGCGGCAGCGTGGGGACGCCGGGGCGGCGGTTGGGTCTGTCCAGCCGTCGGCCACCCCGTAATCCTGAACTGACAGGACCGGGGGTCCGGGCCACTGAGGCCCGGGCCGCGAGGTAGACAACCTCTATAAAAAATTACCCCAATCCCAAGGTCTAGCGTGCCGAGGGGATGAATGGCCGGAGGGGATCCGGCCGTTAGCGCGAAAAGGGACCTCACCCTTAAAAGGAACACAAAAATGGAACAGACAGACGGCAAAAAACTACCCCAGGGCGGTACCGGCTGCTCAGCAGTCGGAGAATCCGCCACGTTCCCTTCGGGAACGTCAAGCCCCCACTCGTATTCTGGGGGGGGCAACGAATGTCTACCACTTGCCATTGGCAACAAGAGCCGAGGAGGCTCCTGTCCCTCAGGGGACCAAGTAGAGGTGAGGAGTGATGCGGGGTCGGAGTCCGACGCCGCATCGGAAGGCACGAGCATGGGAGGCTCAGGGATACTCCCCTGCCGTGCCGGGGAGGTGGCCGCGAAGACGGGCAAGCGGCCAAGGTCTGGGGACAGCCAGGGATTGTCCTCAGACGGAGAGCAGGCCTCGGCCCGAAAAATCCCCACAAGTAGGCGGGGTGGGGTCGCAAAGCGAGGCAAGGGCAGGGGGCTCACTGCCCGTGAGGCGGCGGAGAGAGCGGAGGAGCCCGCAAAGGAGGGGGGGACCGGTCGCGCGGTCGCTTCGGGACCCTCGAGCGACGAGGCGGGTGCGGCTGACGCCCCTGACCCCGAGGCGGACTGCATGAGCAGGTTTGCGGCGGTAGTGGAGGCCGCCATCCGGGACGTGTCCTTGAAGAAGTTACAGACTTCCAAGAACAGGGCCATAGTCTCGGCGACGGCCTCCATCATGGCGGCAGCGGAGGCGGCCAACTACACCGGCCCTTCGGCCGGCGAAGTGGCCGAATTGCGGGCGGAGGTCGCCCGCCTGACGGCAGCCACCGAGCTTCTCCAAAAGGAGAACGGGAGGCTCCGGGCAGACCTGGCCGGCCTGCGGGCCACCGGGGAAGCGCAACCACCGAGCCAGCCCGTCCCGGTGGAGAACCAGGTCCTCAGCCTGGTTCGGCAGGAGCTGGCGGCCTTCCAGGCGCGGTTTTCCGTCCTGGAGGGCATAGTCCTGCGCCCCCCCCTGGCGGGCGGAACGACCCCGGGGCCAAGGGCGGCCTCGTACGCCGCCGCTGCGGCAGCTGCCGCCCCTAAACCCGGGCCGTCGGGCCGGGCCCAGGCCAAGCCGGCGTCGGCCAATCCGGCGTCGGCTAAACCGGCGCCGGCCAAACCGGCGTCGGCCAAACCGGCATCGGCTAGAGGAGCCGCGGCGCCGGCGCCAGCTGGCGGGGCCCCGGCGCCTACGGGCAATCCCCCGGCGCAGGGCCGAAAGAAGAAGGGCAGAGCGGCACGGGAGGCGAAGGCCCCAGAGCCTACGCCGCGCCCCCAAAACTCCCCCACTTCTCCCACGACCGACGCCCAATGGCAGGTGGTCGGGGAGAAGAAGAAGGCGGCCAAGGCGGCCAGAAAAAAAGGAGCAGAGGCGGCGTCGCAAGGAGAGAGCCGTCGCGGCTAGGCTTCGCGCCCCGAAGACCGCGGCTGTAGTGATAACACTACAGCCGGACGCGGTCAAGAGGGGCGTGACGTACTGCGACGTGCTCTCAAAGGCGAGAGAGAAGGTGGACCTCCGGGAGCTGGGGATCACCGGGGGCCTCCGGCACAGGGTGACCGCCACTGGCGCCCGCATGCTGGAGATCCCCGGTGCTACAAGTGGCCCCACCGCTGACGCCCTAGCTGAGAAGCTAAGGGCGTCCCTCGCGGACGAAGCTCGGATCACCAGGCCCGTCAAGTGCGCAGACATGCGCATACTGGGCCTGGATGACTCCGTGACGGAGGGAGATGTGGTGGCCGCCGTTGTCAGGACGGGCGGGTGTCTGGCCGACCAGGTGAAGGCGGGCACCTTACGTCCTGACTACACGGGCATGCGAACCATAACGGTAAGCTGCCCCGTGACGGCGGCCAGAACCATCACGGAGGGCCGAAGGCTCCTGGTGGGCTGGGTCTCAGCGCAGGTCAAACTCCTGGACCCCAAGCCTCTGAGGTGCTACCGATGCCATGTGGGGCACCACGTTGGCATCCAGTGCACCTCCGAGGTAGACCGCAGCACACTGTGCTTCCGCTGCGGTCAGCCCGGACACAAGGCCGGCTCGTGCAACGCCGCGCCGCACTGCATCACATGTGCGGCTGCTGGCAAGCCGGCCGATCACCGGGCGGGGAGCAAGTCCTGCGCTCCACCCGCCGGAACCAGGAGGAAAGGCAGGCCCTCCGCCGCCGTTGCCACTCCCACCGTCGCCGCCGCCGCCGCCGCCGCCACCGCCGCCGCCGCTGCCGCCGCCACAACCGCCGCCACCGCAGTCGCCGTTGCCGCCGCCACTACCGCCGCCACCGCCGCCGCTCGGCAGCGGCGGCGGTGGTAGTGGAGCCCTCGCAGGGGGCCCGGGAGGGGGCTGAAATGGAGGACTAATGGCTCCATTGCGCCTCCTCCAGGCGAACATCAACCACTGCGCCTGCGCTCAGGACCTGTTGCTCCAGAGCGTGGCGCAGTGGTCGATCAACATCGCCGTGGTCGCTGAGCCGTACTTTGTCCCGCCCAGGGATGACTGGGTGGAGGACCTGAGCGGCTCAGTGGCCATAGTTTCGTCGGTCGCCGCCGGCACCCCGTCCCTGGAATGCGTCACGAAGGGACAGGGGTGTGTAGCAGCACGGTTCGGAGAGGTTGTAGTCGTGGGAGTGTACTTCTCTCCGAGCCGAACTCTCGCCGAGTTCCACAACTCTTTAACAGAGTTGAGTGTCGTCGTCGCCGGAAGCCATCCCTTCCCCGTGCTAGTGCTCGGGGACTTCAATGCCAAGAATTTGGCCTGGGGTTCCCGTTGCACGGATGTGCGGGGCAGGATGGTGGAGGACTGGGCTCTGGAAACAGGCCTGGTCGTCCTAAATCGGGGTTCTGTTCCCACGTGTGTGCGGATGCGGGGTGAGTCAGTGGTGGACATCTCGTTCGCCAGCCCCGCTCTGTCACAGCGTGTCATTGACTGGCGCGTCATGGAGGAGGTGGAGACCTACTCCGATCACCGGTATATCCGGTTCGACGTCTCCGCCCAGACCTCTAGCGCGCTGGTCCAACAGGCCCCGAGTGGTCCGCGGTGGGCGCTGAAGCAGCTGGACCGGGAGCTCCTCCTGGAAGCCTCGATCGTGCAGGCCTGGGTGTCATCACCGGACAGGCCTGCCGATATCGACGAGGAGGCGGAGTGGTTCCGGGAGGCCATGTCCGAGATTTGCGACGTGGCAATGCCCCGAGTCCGGCCAGGACGCGCCCGACGTCAGGTGTACTGGTGGTCGCAGGAGCTGGATGCGCTACGCAAGGCGTGCGTCGATGCGCGACACCGGTACACCAGGCACCGCAGGCTCCGCATTCGTCCTCCGGATGCGGAAGCCACGGAGGCGGAGCTGTACGAGGGGTACAGAGCAGCGAAGACCGCCCTCCAAGAGGCTGTCCAGCGGGCCAAGGATATGGCCCGCGAGGAGATGCTGGAGACTCTGAACAGAGATCCGTGGGGGCGCCCTTATAAAATGGTGCGGAATAAACTCCGCACCTGGGCCCCCCCGCTGACGCAGAGTCTCCGCCCCCAGCTGGTGGAGGAGGTGGTGAGCGCTCTGTTCCCTTCACGGGGGGTGCACACCCCCCCGCCCATGGCTCCGCCAATTGCGGTGCCCGAAGCGGACCACGCGGACGACGACGACGACATCCCTGAAGTGACCGGGGTAGAACTGAGAGCGGCGGTAGGAAGGCTGAAGGCCAAAAATACCGCCCCAGGACTCGACGGCTTGCCGGGTAAAGCCTGGGTCCTGGCCTCGAGGGCTCTCGGGCCTCGACTGGAGGCGCTCTTAAGCGCATGTTTGGAGAGAGGCCAGTTTCCACTCCGTTGGAAGACGGGGAAGCTGGTCCTCATTCGGAAGCCAGGGCGCCCTGCGGACTCTCCGTCCGCATACCGGCCCATCGTGCTGCTCGACGAGGTCGGCAAGCTCTTTGAGAGAGTGATTGTGGGCCGCCTCGTCGGGCACCTGGTGAGGACGGGGCCGGATCTTGCGGACAGCCAGTTTGGTTTCCGCAAGGGGCGCTCGACGGTGGACGCCATCATGCGCGTGAGAGCCCTCACGACGGGGGACGCGGTGTCCCAGGGTGGGGTCGTCGTGGCGGTGTCACTCGACATCGCCAACGCGTTCAACACCCTGCCCTGGAGCTGCATTGTGGAGGCACTCCGGTATCACCGGGTGCCGCCCTACCTCCGTCGAATAGTCGAGGCGTATCTGACGGACAGAGCCGTCAGCTACCCCGGTCGCGATGGGGAGTGGAACCGGCGAGAGATGTCGTGCGGTGTCCCACAGGGATCGGTCGTGGGGCCGTTCCTGTGGGACATCGGTTACGACTGGGTGCTGCGGGCCGACCTCCCTGATGGCGTCGGCGTGGTTTGCTACGCTGACGACACGCTGGTCCTGGCGCAGGGGAGGTCGCATCAGGCGGCGGCCGACGCGATGACACGCGGGGTTGCGATAGTCGTGGAGAGGATCCGGCAGTTGAGTCTCGAGGTGGCATTGCACAAGTCCGAGGCCATGGCGTTTCATGGGCCCCGGAACGCGCCACCATCGGGATCCCAACTAACGGTAGGAGGGGTTCACATCGGCGTCGAGACAACGATGAGGTACCTGGGTCTCGTCCTCGACAGCCGGTGGAACTTCGTCGAGCATTTCCGACGTTTGGCCCCCAAACTGGAACGGGCTGGGGCCGCCTTCAAGCGGCTCTTGCCCAACCTGAGGGGGCCAAACGCCTCCTGCCGGAGGCTTTACGCGGGGGTCGTGCGGTCCATGGCCCTATACGGGGCCCCGGTGTGGGCGCGTTCACTGCGGCGGCGAGCCGCCCACTACCTGAACGCGCCCCAGAAGGTGGTAGCCATAAGGCTTATCCGGGGCTACCGCACGATCTCTGGCGAGGCGGCAAGCCTCATTGCCGGACTGCCGCCATGGGATCTGGAGGCGATAGTCCTCGCGCGCGTGTATGAGTGGCGCGCGGAGGCACTAAGCCGGGGGGAAGTTCCGCTTCCGCGGCAAATCGCTGCGGAGCGGACTGAGCTCCGGCGCGATCTCATGGCGACATGGAAGGAACGACTGTCGCAACCCAGCGCAGGGCACGCCGCGATAGCGGCGATAAGACCCCTCTTTGAGGAGTGGCTAGGGAGGCGCCACGGCGCCCTCACCTACCGCCTGACGCAGGTCCTCACCGGACACGGAAGTTTCGGGAGGTTCCTGCACATCATCAGGCGGGAGGAAACGCCCGGGTGTCACCATTGCCAGGATCGCCCAGAGGACACGGTGGAGCACACGGTGGAGGTCTGCCCCGCTTGGGCGGAGCACCGCCGTGTCCTCGTAGAGGCGATCGGCAGCGGCGGCGACCTCTCGCGCCCGGCCCTGGTGCAAGCCATGGTCCGGGGCGAGAGGGAGTGGGAGGCAGTCACCTCCTTCTGCGAAGCAGTCATGCTAGCGAAGGAGGTGGCGGGACGGCTCAGGGAGAGAGCCTCCCGTCCCAGCCGCCGCGGGAGACGCTCCGGGCGTCGGGAGCCGCGCGACGACTCCCGGCCACCGTAGGCGCGGGCCTGCGGGCGGAGAGTAATGGGTAGCTCACCGTCCGATCAGGACCAGGCCCGTGCCGGACGGCGCGTACGTGTTCCACGCGCGCCTCAAAGAGATGTCAGCATCGAGGAGGGGCCCCATAGGGCCGAAGCCTGCCGGGTCAGCGGGATTGTCCGAAAGGGTTACCGCTGGCCCGGAACATAAAGGGCTAAGGAAGGAACACGGGTGGGTTTTAGTCAGTAAGAGTCTGACACTCCCTTCCGCTCCACCCAGAGCGGGAGGGGTCATTTGATGATTTCCCATCCGCAAAAAAAAAAAAAAAAAAAAAAAAAAGACACTGCTAATTCGACCGGTTCTGTGCTTCTCGCATCCAGCGGATTCCTGCGGCCTTCACAAGGTCATCGGTCCTTCCTTCGGTCAGACCTTCCAAAGCTACGTCTTCCGGTACGCGGTCGCCACTCAAGAAGCGAGCTGGCCAGCAGCGGGCTCCAGAACCGAGCTCTTTTCTGCGAGCAATGTGCCTTGCCCAATGCCAACTAAATTTAGCAATTCTTCGGGCAATGTCGGTTACCTTGGATCTTAAAGGCATCAAAGGCTGACTTAATTATTACATACCCTTGTCGGCCATCTTGACTGTACCGCAGGATGTGTAGACGTTTCAGATTCAGCGTGGAACTCTGCTTGATCATCATCACCTTCCGCGTCGAAGTCTGTCTCTGGATTGTTGCTGTCTTCTGCAAGTATAATTTGATTTTCCGATTAGGGTTAATTAAATATCTGGGTACTCCTATGGTACTCTAGTGGCACTAATTAGACTTAAGAGATCGTTGATGATTCAGCTGCATCTGGTTAGACTGGAAGCTGATTCCAACATAGTTAGGAAACGGTTAGGCAGGCAGATTTGATATGCCATTGAAATGCTAAGAAGAAAAATAAAGATTATACTATATTACTAGCTGACCCGACAGATGTTGTCCTGTTTTTAATTCGAAAGACACGTGGCGCCATCTATCATCATAATAACGTTGTTGTTTTCCTCGGGAACGGCACTTTTTTCGGGATGAAAAGTACCCTATGTCCGTTTCTGTACACCTGACAACGTATATGCAAAATTTCAGGATTATCGGTTCAGTGGTTCAGGCATGAAAAGGTAACAAACAAACTTACTTTCGCATTCATAATATTAGTTAGGATTACAGGATACATTACCTAGTCTAATAGTAAGCACTCTCTTTGCTAACGCAAGCCAGTCCCTCACACTCCGATGTGTTGCCGCCGCTAAAAGACAGCAAGTCAACGTGTCACGCGCGTATGACAACGCTGTGGGGTCACGCTCGCTGTCCAAAAAAGTGAATAGAGCACCGGGAAGACCGGTCTCTGTGATTACGACACCTGTAAAAAGAAATACAAGATGGTTAGGTCGTGAAGACTTCGATATTCAACTTTACGCTTGCGACGCGGTTTCGTTTACGTGTGAAAGGTCTACGGCATCGTAAACTGTAACAAGCCGTCCGTCTGTCCGTGTGTGAAAAGAGCCGTATGTATGTAGTGCAAACCTGTGTCACTCACGTCAGAAATTCAGGGCAGAATCATAGAAAAAGATGATGATAGAAAACGATTACTAGAATTATATTTCGAGCAGTTTTTAAATTGTATATTGATATATTAATTTTCTACGAAATCAATCGTCACTCAAAAATATGTTTATTTTTTATATTAAACTAGCAGCTCCCCTCGGTGTCACCCGCATAAGTGTCGATCCCGTGGGAATATCGGGATAAAAACTCCTTTCCCGGGACTCAAGCTATCTCTATACCAAATTTCATCTAAATCGGTTCAGCGGTTTAAGCGTGAAGAGGTAACGGACAGACAGACACACTTTCGCATTTATAATATTAGTATGGATGTAATACGTTTATAACTTACCACAGTAAGGCTTAGCAGGCACGTGGTCTTTAGCCAAGAGCGCGTACTTGCATACTTCTGCGGCTTCCTTCTGCGACAACTGACGCAGACAACAGAGCGCCGCGCGGCGAACTGTTAGCTCCGAACTTGATAGGTCGCGCTGATAACAAATAACACACTATTTTTAGTCTTACAGGGACATTTTGAAGTAACTGTAGTGCACGATTTTGTCTATGTCGTTTCATATGGAACTCGATCGCTTATAATACAAGCCGTTTTTTAAATTGAAGTTGTGAGCAGATGGTTAACTTCACAGACTCAATAGGTAGGTATCTGTACCAATAAAACAATAAATACTATTTACTTTTTTTATACATATTTTTTTGGAATTGAGAATGCGATTTATAACACTGATAAATAATCTATGACTCTCTATCATTTCAATGTAGAGTTGAACAAAAAAAAATTTTTTACGTTTTCAATTTTCACTTTTTTTTTTATTTTATTTTCAACATCCGCCTAAAATATCAAAGCCGATGCCCATGAAGTCTGCGAAGTTTTGCCTATTAATTAAAAAAGGTTAATGTACACGACTACATTAATACTCACACAGAGATGTGGTACAAGCGTGTGCAGGTTGATGTGATCGGGCGCGAACATCTGCAACTGCTGCAAACAGCCTAAGGCCTCGGACCTTGCGCCTGCGCAGAATTCGCCTAACGCTGCGCACGCACATACGAACCGACCTACTGCTACCACTGTAGGAAAAAAAGAATTTACAATTTGATTATAGAAAAAACACACCAAACAGTTGCCTGGATACGTATAAATGCATTTTTGTATGTAAAACAGCAGAGCTATTCACAACCATTCGACAGGCTTCTGAGTTGACAATGACACATTTTCGGGTACCTGATTTGTTTAGTCCCCGACCGCAGAGCCGTAAGAATAGTGGTCGTCTATTTGGTGTAAACTGTCAAAATTTTCAGGTTTCGGATTTGTAAACAGCCTTTAGAAGACTCCTTCGATAACAATAATGGATGTTCGATCCGGCACGAAAGCGTATTGAGTGGATATAAACGGCTTCGCTGAGTGTATAATGTTCAACAAGGTTCAGGTGGACGTGAAATGTAATGTAATGTAACCTTATTCAATTACAAAATGGTTATAAATGGCGCGGCCATACGTTGTCATTTACTAATGAAACGTCAACTTAGAACGAAATTAATAACGTATTTCAATCCCGGTCGCTCAATGCAGCTTGTAATTCGCCTTCGCAAAGACTCAGATTGGCAAACTCGGCCGATAATTGGTTACAAACATAGATCGAGATCAAGATTAGGATTGAGACAAAAGACGGTGTTAATTTTATGGTAGTTTTTAAAGAATTACACACTCGAGAAAAATATTTTTAATAATATCTAAAAATTCCTTTTTAGGGTTCCGTACCCAAAGGGTAAAAACGGGACCCTATTACTAAGACTCCACTGTCCGTCTGTCATCAGGCTGTATCTCATGAACCGTGACAGCTAGACAGTTGAACTTTTTACAGATGACGTATTTCTGTTGTCGCTATAACAACAAATACTAATAACAAAAAAAAAACAACTTCCAAAAAAAACACTACAAACTGAAAAATAACTTTAATTTCGGAAGTCGGTGTCTTAGGGATCAGTATTTTAGTTTTTGCCACCGACTTCCGAAATTAAAGTTATTTTTCAGTTTGTAGTATTTTTTTTGGAAGTCGGTTTTTTTTTGTTAAAAAGTTTTTATTTCTCGCTTTTTAGTGGGTCTATTTATAATTTATCTAACTTACCATAGCCTAATGTCAACTTGCCCATCGCCTTTTTATAAAATATTCCTTTTCTCGATGCAGGGACGTTAATTGTTGAGGAGTTCTCCTTTTATTAGTTTTTAGATTAGATGCTGATAATCCTGGCTGCAGCATCAAGCCAGACTTATGTCAACATTGCATTGAACTTAAAATAAGTCCTGTTTAAAATGAGCCCAAACACGACTATGGTGCTGTAATTTCAAGGTTTGTACTTTTTCTGATGCTCCTGGCTTCAGCATCAGGTCTTCGGTGTTCCTCAGTAACAGTACGTTTATCCACACATCGGGCCCTTTTCAATGAGCCTAAACACGATATATCTGCTGTTAGTTGTCGAGGAGTTATGTACTCTGCAGACTATCCTGACTGCAGCATCAGGTCATGACTTGATGATCATGAGACCAAATGTGGCAAATGCCCTATCAAACATCAAAACAATTTACTAAAACAGTCCTTGCCTGTTCGAGTAACTTCTTACTGTTAAGGAGTTGTACCTTCCATCATCAGCCCAGCTACCTGAGATGGTGACAACCATACACAAATACACAAGATACTTCATAAAATATGCGTAAAACAATAAGTGAGCCTATAAAATTTTAGGATTGCCCTCGATTTCTCTAAGATCCCTTTAGGATTGCCCTCGATTTCTCTAAGATCCCATCATCAGATCCTAACTTGGTGACAATGGGACCACCTCAGAACTATCTTCTTTCGAACAAAAAAAGAATTTTGAAAATCCGTCGACAATTGGCGGAGTATTCGATGAACAAACATACAAAAAAAAAAACATACAAACACCCGAACATAGTACCTCCTCCTTTTTGTGAAATCGGTAAAAACAAAATAAAATGAGTTTGAGTTTGAGAAAAATAAATATTTAAGGGGGCTCCCATACAAGCAACGTGTTTTTTTCCGCGTTTTTGCTTTGCGGTACGGAACCCTTCGTGTGCGAGTCCAACTCGCACTTGGCCAGTTTTTTTTATTATTATATTTACCTTGTAACTCCGGCCCAACAACAGTAATCAAAGCAGACAGCAATCTTCCAATGCTGCGATGTAGATCCTCTTGGTAGGGAGGCGCGCTGAACAGTAGCTTTAAAGCTAAGTTGAGAGTAGACTCCACGTGGCCACGGAACATTGGACCTGATGCGTCTGCTAGTACTGAGAGGGCGTGGAGTGACCAGACCTGGAAAAAAATATTCGTAGAACATCGTGAGGAAACCGGCGTTTCCTAGAACCAAAAATTCGAAGACATGTGAGATCTGCCAATCCGCACTGGACCCGCGTGGTGGATTACGGCCCACTCCCTCTCACCCAGAGGAGGCCTGTGTCCCAGCAGTTGGAACATTATAGGCTGATTATTATTACCGTGTGTTGATACTAATATATTTTACTGCGCAAACCTGTTTTCATGTGTTTTAATTCAACTTACTTGTAACTCAACAGCAGCCGTATCTTGCGCGAGTGCCCTCAACACTGGCAGTGCTGTAGCGCTGGACGTCGCGCCTCTCGCTCTCTGTACAGCGCCGACAGCGGCTGCAGCGGCTGCGCGCACAGACCTATAGATAGATAAAAGATTATTTATTGTTACACATCGAAATATTATCACTGTGCCTTTTTAAATTAACTAGCAAATCGGGTTTCGATCCGATTAAATTATGTTGAAACGAAAAAAGGTATGATATTATTTTCAGTCTTACCAAGGGGATCGTATTTCCGAATAACAGGGTTGTGGAGGTCAGATAGGCAGTCGCTCCATGTAAAATACTAGTACTCAGCTGCATACGGTTAGACTGGAAGCCGACCCCAACATAATTGGGAAAAGGCTAGGCGGCTTTCAGAGCGTCAAAGTGATCCAATATGGGAGTGAAAGAATCAGTGCATCAACGACATTATGTTCTAAGCGGGAATATAATGGTTCTTCCGGAAAACGATGAAACCTTTGACGGAAGTCGAACTATACTGCCATTAGTATAATTACCGATTGACCGATGTGCGAGCTAAAGCAATGACTTTCTCAGATAAAGCTTGGCTCTCCGCTTCAGTGATACAGCCGCACAGACGGCCGACACACGACGCGGCCGCGGCGCGAACTGTTGCGCTGTTCGCTGATAGACCGTTCTGGGGACAGAAAAGAAATAGAAAATATTTATTGTCCAGGTAATACAGTAAGCAGGTGGTTAACAGTAAGTTAAGACGACATGAGTATCTTAAAATATTACCTACAGCTAGGTTACAATATAGTATTTCTTTTATTTTCATTATGAAGTAAAATTTTATTGTAAGGTACATTAATCATACATACATATTAAACAAATACAAACTATTAACACTAGATACTAAATTAAATGACTAACTTACTATACAAATAAATACAAAAACAAAGGACACTTAGGCGTCGAAGTACTCGTCCGCATTGCTGTCAACCGGAAACGTGCCCAGAAGAATGGCAGCATTTCCACGTTGAATGGCAATGCTAATTCTTTGGCCAAAGAACGACCCAGCCCTCTGGTCACGTGAAGTGTCGACCAGCCGGTGAGAAATTTCCTTAAAAAAAGGAGACGCGCACTCGGGTCATGACCCCACCGTTTCGACATATATGTGTACTCACAATAACAATTTCCGTAGCAATATTTTTAACAGCCTCCTGACCCAGCGAACTCTTGAGTTCAGCCAATGTTCTCAGTGCTAACAGCAAAGCGGTGTATATGTTCACTTGTATAGCTTCTTGACGGGCACCTTTCGACATTTTGATACATTCTGCGAAATGTTCTAGCATTTGTTGTCTGTGAAATAATAAAAGTTATTTATATACTCATACTGAAATTCTCTGTAACATGTAAGTTTTCTACATAAATTTTATTTTTATTAAAGAAAGTGTATCAGTACACACACACCCTCACTCCCCCCTCACACACACACACACACCCCCACTCACTCACCCACTCACTCGCTCGCTCGCTCACTCGCTCACACACACACTCACTCACTCACTCGCTCGCTCGCTCACTCACTCACTCACTCACTCACCCACCCACCCACTCACTCACTCACTCACTCACTCACTCCTTCACACACTCACTCACTCACTCACTCACTCACTCACTCACTCACTCACTCACTCAGCACTCAGCATTCACTCACTCACTCACTCACAAACTTTCGCCTTTATAATATTAGTGTGAAAAAACAGCCGACAAAGACAACACAGAACAGCCGACAACAGAAGACAGCCGAGATAATAATAATAATATATAATAATATATATTCCACAACTATCACACAACGCCGTCTAGTCTCACACAACACTCACCGATGCTTATTCGCAGCTCTCGAGAATATCAGCGGGAACAGCAGCACGGAGGCGTCGATGACGGCCACGCCCAGCGGCTGCGCGCCCGCCAGCCCGCGGTGCAGGCAGCACGGGTCGTGCTCCAGCGCGCCCGAGCCGCTCGCGCTCAGCGGCGAGATCAGCTTCACCGCCAGGCGTTGCGATAAAGATAATACATTCTAATTATATTAATCGCTACCACACAATTACAAAAAATTCTGTGGGTCGGAAACTCGTGGTCCAAATGCTCTCAATCAAAATAAATATCACAGAAATGACCAACAACGTAAGTGAAATATTAGATTTTTTCGCTCATTAGACTGTCTGAGTTACACTACCCGGGCGTTAATATGGCACAGAAAGAGGCTGTCACACAGTATCGAATTTTGAGACGGCAGTAAAGGCAAGTACCTTATATAACCATTGAAGCTACAGGAAAACGATCTTAGGAGACTGTCCTTAACTTTTTGAGACGTTTTGACCTGCATTAACAAATTTTGCAAAAAAAAAATACAGTCCACAAGGAAATGTGCAGTTTCCACAAAAACTTTTTTTGATGCCAATCGATCCTGTTTTTAAAATGGGCCAAAAACTCTATCGGACCAACTGAGATTTGAGTACTCAAAAACTAAGAAATCGCCCAAAAACTTTTTCCTTTCATTTCGTAGGAAAAAAAAATCCAACTTACTTTTTTTAAAACGGACTGATTAGGCGAAATTCTCCTAAGCTTATTTTCATATAGCGACCACTTACCACCCCATCTCAAAAGTCCAGCCCGTATATGTCTGACAATAAACGCTCAAAAAAAACGGAGAACTTTTTTCCAAAACTCGTCATGCCATTTAACGGTTTCGTGCTTTATTTATTTATTTAATACTTCAAGCACATAAATGTACAGAGGCGGACTTAATGCCATAGGCATCTTCTTCTTCTGCTTTATCTATTATATTAGTAAGTTACCTGTTCCTCGATTTCAGCGTGGTCGGTGTCGTATATCCAGCCTTCTTCGCCCAGCAGTATGGTGTCACGCGGATGCATCGCGCTTCGAAGTGTACCTGGTAATGAAACACAGAATAATAATAATTATTATTATAGTAAGTTATGGCGATGGATCAACTATTCACACAACATAAGGTGGAATCAAATTTACACACACAGAGGGTCATTATCCTGTATGTAATCCCTTTAGGGGCTGATTTTACCAAAGTCAGATAACTTTTGTTCGCAGAATAAAATTGACGCCTGACAGTTTTAGTATGGTAAAAATGTAAAAAATTCAACATTTATCCTCAGGATAGGACTTATTCTAGGTATAATAGTTTGGTGGAGTGCGCCTTTAGTGTAATTCACAAGAGCGAGAAGGGGATTCGCACTTAAAAGCGCTGTTGACATAGCTGATTGGTTTACACATCTGTAAAAACAATGTCATATTGTTTTTACAGACACTGAGGTACTGTGAGAACTGTGAAAACATAACCCCTCCTTGCAGTTGGGTAAGAAACCCAAAACAAAGGCCATTCCAAGCATACCTGTAGCCACATTAGCGCCACTGGGGTCCGCCGAGCCCGCCAGCTCGGCCGCCAGCAGGCGCAGCAGCGGCGCGGGCGGCGGCGCCGCGCCCGCGCCCAGCGCGCCGCACGCCTGGTACATACCTGTAGCCACATTAGCGCCACTGGGGTCCGCCGAGCCCGCCAGCTCGGCCGCCAGCAGGCGCAGCAGCGGCGCGGGCGGCGGCGCCGCGCCCGCGCCCAGCGCGCCGCACGCCTGGTACATACCTGTAGCCACATTAGCGCCACTGGGGTCCGCCGAGCCCGCCAGCTCGGCCGCCAGCAGGCGCAGCAGCGGCGCGGGCGGCGGCGCCGCGCCCGCGCCCAGCGCGCCGCACGCCTGGTACATACCTGTAGCCACATTAGCGCCACTGGGGTCCGCCGAGCCCGCCAGCTCGGCCGCCAGCAGGCGCAGCAGCGGCGCGGGCGGCGGCGCCGCGCCCGCGCCCAGCGCGCCGCACGCCTGGTACATACCTGTAGCCACATTAGCGCCACTGGGGTCCGCCGAGCCCGCCAGCTCGGCCGCCAGCAGGCGCAGCAGCGGCGCGGGCGGCGGCGCCGCGCCCGCGCCCAGCGCGCCGCACGCCTGGTACATACCTGTAGCCACATTAGCGCCACTGGGGTCCGCCGAGCCCGCCAGCTCGGCCGCCAGCAGGCGCAGCAGCGGCGCGGGCGGCGGCGCCGCGCCCGCGCCCAGCGCGCCGCACGCCTGGTACATACCTGTAGCCACATTAGCGCCACTGGGGTCCGCCGAGCCCGCCAGCTCGGCCGCCAGCAGGCGCAGCAGCGGCGCGGGCGGCGGCGCCGCGCCCGCGCCCAGCGCGCCGCACGCCTGGTACATACCTGTAGCCACATTAGCGCCACTGGGGTCCGCCGAGCCCGCCAGCTCGGCCGCCAGCAGGCGCAGCAGCGGCGCGGGCGGCGGCGCCGCGCCCGCGCCCAGCGCGCCGCACGCCTGGTACATACCTGTAGCCACATTAGCGCCACTGGGGTCCGCCGAGCCCGCCAGCTCGGCCGCCAGCAGGCGCAGCAGCGGCGCGGGCGGCGGCGCCGCGCCCGCGCCCAGCGCGCCGCACGCCTGGTACATACCTGTAGCCACATTAGCGCCACTGGGGTCCGCCGAGCCCGCCAGCTCGGCCGCCAGCAGGCGCAGCAGCGGCGCGGGCGGCGGCGCCGCGCCCGCGCCCAGCGCGCCGCACGCCTGGTACATACCTGTAGCCACATTAGCGCCACTGGGGTCCGCCGAGCCCGCCAGCTCGGCCGCCAGCAGGCGCAGCAGCGGCGCGGGCGGCGGCGCCGCGCCCGCGCCCAGCGCGCCGCACGCCTGGTACACGCGCAGGCGCAGCAGCGCCGCCGGGGCCTTCAGCGCGCCGCCGTACGAGCGGACTACGGTGCTGACGCTGGAAGAAGGCATAGTGCTCAGCGTGGACCCTATGTACCCGATCCTATGTGGACGATCAAGGTGGTAGCGTTGGTGGCGGTGGCGGTTGCGGTGGTCTACGACTGTCATCAGTTAAATTGGAGTACCGACGCGGTTGTAAGACGAAAAGAATCCCTGAGACGGTAATAGTGTAGGAGGTCACACACCTTGTAATTATTTTATTTGCTTTATTCACCACAGATTGCTTGTCAAAAATTGTTACAAACTAAATAAAAAATGTCTTTAATGTTAGAATATCTTAAGATCGTCATTTGCCCTACAACCGGTAGTTTTGGATTTAGCCCTGATATGCCCTGAAAATAAACCTGTATAAACTGAAAAAAACTTTTTCCACTAATTTTCTTGTTTTATCTTTTTTTATGATTTTATTTTATTTATTTATGATTTTATTTTTTTTTTTGTAAGTAGGTTTGTACAAACACTTTTACACGTCAATCATGTTTTTTTTAAAACTAGATGAAGTCGGCGTTTCCTATCTGACTACTCTGAGAAGAAAGGCCGAAACAAACTCAGAGGTCACAGTCTCTTTTAAAGTCCAGACATAATCTTGGTCAGGTTATATGAAGACCATGTAGATCGATGTCTGAGGTGGTCTTTTGAGGAAAGAACTACACAGATTGAGAGGACCTGTCCAGTCAGTGCACGCATTTGTCAAAAATCGTGCAGCTCAAATCAAGACTTAAGGAGCTCAACGATTCGACGAACAATACCAAAGAAAGGACATTTGGGTAGGCCACATAAATTACTCAAACTGCCAGACCATGAAAAAAAAAACAGAACAGAGAGAATAATAAAAAATATATATAAGTATGTAAAATGACCCACATCGTCTTCACATTCACAATGAAAAAATAATATAATACTTTACAAAGTAAGCAAATGTCATTGTTTAAAAAAAAAAAAAAAAAAAATATTCATCAATGTCAATGTGTATATAAAAAAGAAAAAAATCATTCAAAATGCAGAAATTGGAAGCAGCTCAATCCCAAGCCTTTTTGTCCTCAATATAATCTTTAACGGTATAAAAGGCTTTCTGGCACAACTTACGTTTAATGAAAGATTTGAATTTATTAAGGCTTAGATCTTGAACGTGGCTTGGTAGTTTATTGTAAAAGCGTATACATTGGCATCTGAACGAGCCACCTATTTTCTTGAGCCTGGTTGTAGGTACAACATATTTGTGTTTGTTTCTAGTATTTATATTATGGATATCACTGTATTTTTTAAACAATTTTATATTTTTATGGGCATATAAAAGATTTTCATAAATGTACTGAGAAGGCACAGTCATTACATTAATCTCTTTAAATTTGTCTCTGAGAGAGTGTCTCGGACTTAATTTATAAATTGATCGAACAGCTCGCTTCTGCAAAACAAAGATAGTCTGAATATCGGCGGCATTTCCCCACAATAGAATACCGTACGACATTACACTATGAAAATAGCTAAAGTACACTAAACGAGCAGTCTCTATATCAGTTAAATTTCGAATTTTTCTAACAGCGTATGCTGCAGAACTTAGCTTTTTTGACAATTTATCTATATGTGGACCCCACTGAAGCTTAGCATCCAAAGTTATGCCCAAGAATACTGTGTTGTCTTCAGGATTCAATTCCTCGCCCTTTATCAACACATTAGTTTTCACCTGCCTTACGTGGGGTAGCGTAAACTTAATGCATTTGGTTTTCTTCTCGTTTAGAAGCAAATTATTAACATTGAACCAGTGGACTACTTTCGAGATCGCGCTATTTACATCGTCAGTAACCAACTGCTGACGTTTAAGTTTAAACAAAAGAGAAGTGTCATCAGCAAACAACACTATATCATGATGATCCTTTATGAGGTACGGCAAGTCATTAATATAAATGAGAAACAAGAAAGGACCAAGAATTGAGCCCTGTGGGACTCCCATTGTTACTAGAGATCCGGGTGATCTTTTTCCATTAACGTCAACGCTCTGAATCCTTTTACTCAAGTATGAAATAAGAAGATCCAGAGCAGTGTTTCGGATCCCGTAGTGGCGGAGTTTCCTGATTAACGTTTCGTGAAGAACGCAATCGAATGCCTTGGACAAATCACAAAAGATGCCCAAGGCATCGCATTTATCTTCCCATGCATTATAAATATGTCCTAATAGTTCAACGCCGGCATCAGTAGTTGAACGACCCCTTGTAAAACCAAACTGTTTGCTATGTAATAATTTATGTTTATTAAAAAATCTTTGCATTTGGTCTAAAATTAATTTCTCAAAAATTTTACTAAAGGTAGGTAGTACAGAAATAGGTCTATAATTTGTGGGGTCTGATGTACTACCTGATTTAAACAAAGGTATTATTTTACTATTTTTCATAAGGTCAGGAAACTCCCCATTGTCAATACAACTATTAAAGATAATAGCTAGAGTAGGCGCTACAATGTCAATAATAGACTTGGCTACTTCTACAGAATTACCCCACAGATCTGCAGTCTTTTTTACATTTAAAGTGTGAAAGGTTTTAATTATATCTCTACAGGTAATATATTCAAAACGAAATTCCGAATCGCAACCATTAACATTTTCTTTAAGCAAAGACTCAGCAACAGAAGGTGATGAGTTTAGTGATTTAGTAGTTGAAACGGGAATATCTGAAAAGAAATTTTCAAATGCCTCGGCGACTTGTGAGTCTGATTTTATTATGTTGTCATTAATAGACAGGCTGTAGTCAGTATTTCGGTTACTAGATCTTCCCGTTTCACTATTAATAATATTCCAAGTCGTTTTAATTACATTACTGCTGTTTTTAATCTTTGAACCCAAATAACGTGACTTGGCCATATAACAAACTTTTTTAAATAATTTTGAATAATTTCTAACATACAAATTAAATTCATCAGTGTTAATATAAGTCCTTTCATTGTACAGTTCATAAAGCCGTGTTCTACTTTTATGAATACCAATGGTAGCCCAATCACTGAACGATGCATTACTATTAACCGAAATAGTCTTGGGAATAAAGGTGGAATCAAATTGTTTACAGTATACATTAAAAAAATTATCATAAAGATGATTAGGATCAGCATGAATAGACAAAACTGGTAATTTATCAATGAGTTTAACTCTAAAAGCCTCCAAGCGACTTGCAGTTTTGGGGTTAACAGTGATATCCTTTTTAGCCACTTTTTTGTTTTGATTTTGAATAGTAATCCTTTGCCCGCAATGATCAGAATCTAGTAAAGTTATAATTTCTTTGTGGCTTGGTATAATATCTGTATATATATTATCTAGGCATGTGGCACTAGTAGGGGTTATTCTTGTGGGCTCCAAAAATAGGTTTAGAAGATTGTAGGACTGAAACAAACTTA
This sequence comes from Oligia fasciuncula, assembly GCA_963082905.1. Classification (NCBI taxonomy): domain Eukaryota; kingdom Metazoa; phylum Arthropoda; class Insecta; order Lepidoptera; family Noctuidae; genus Oligia; species Oligia fasciuncula. Next base: position 11,691,539 of record OY720407.1, read on the forward strand.
AAATTTTACTACGAGAACCTGAGTTTTCTAATAAATTGACATTAAAATCACCGCAAATGATAACGGACTTGTTTGAGTTACAAATCCTGTGTAACACTTCATCCATTACCTTTTCAAAGCAGTCATACAATCCTGAAGGGGGTCTATACACACTTAATACAATAGAGTGCTCCAATTCTACACAGGCAATTTCAACCGTACGCTCAACTGATAGGCTCACAATATCTATACGATCTTTAAATTTGAGCTGGTTACTTACTAAAATTAATGAGCCACCATGTATAGCATTTGTTCTGCTAAACGAACTACCAACCTGGTGATTATTAAAATTGAACAAGAACTGGTGGCTTTTCAGCCAATGTTCTGTTATACAAAGTATGTCAATACTATTAAAATTCATAAATAATTCTACTTCTAATTCTTTGTTCATAAATCCTTGAATATTTTGATGCACTAGGTTGATACTATTGACTGATTTTAGGCTTTTTTTGCGTACATTATAGCTAGAGGTTGCCTCTATTGTCTTAATTTCTAATTTAAATTATTAGCAATGTCATTAATAGTGACCAAATTATTGGCAGAATTATTTATAATGTCATTGCATTGCTCAAAAGAAGCAAGTTGTTTAGCCAAATTTTTGGCTGTAATAGAAAAAAAATAAGATAGCGACACAGCTATCTGTCTTTTATAATAGTCAGAAAGATAGTACATAACAATGTTATATCTATCTTTTGTCAAATAGAAATTATTACTAACATAATTGTTAATATCAACTAAATGGAACATGTTATTATTAAATGTCAAGTTATGCAATGTCATATTCAATTCAAATCTTAAGCTATTTTCTTCCTGTGGCAAACTGTTACTATAAGGGAATGTAAACAATACAACTTTTCTTAAACTAAGGTTGCATAATGTTCTATGATACTGGAGCAGTTCTCCTTTGTTTACATTTCCCCTATTACCCATAAAAATTAATAAAGTTGTATCCTGGGTAAAGTTACATTTAATAATTTTTTTCATAATATGAAACAAAGAACAACCAGGCATACAGTAATTTATTATTGAGTGTCCCGGATATTCAGCTGTTAACAAGTGTCCTAAGTCCTTACCGATCTCATCACAAAATAACACAATATCATTATTTAAAGTTTGTTTACACTTTTTATACGAACTATTAGTAGAAGGAATTATCAAATCAACACAGGGCTGCACTAAGGTGGTATTGCAAGTTGTCAATGAATGGTCCGGTGTGACATTGGTTGGTGTTTGACAATGCTCACAGTTGTTTTTTTGTGAGTTTACCAGCTCATTCATTGCCAACACATATTCCCTCATTAGGTCTTCAGAGGTATTATATTTGTTGGTCATTGAACTAAGTTTCTCCTGTAGATGGTCAAGTTCAGATTGCAAGGTCTCTGTGTCAATGTTGTACTTCCTAGTACTCTGCTCCAAATTATAAGAATACATGTCTAATTGTTTAATTAAATTCAACCTTTCTCTATTCAATTTAACGTTTTTGATAAAGAACTTTTGTCTTTTTACCATTTTTTGTGTTTTAACAATGTATTTATTAATTTTAATGTATTTTTTAAGTTTATTTTTACTGCTTACTACCCTCACTGAATTATATGATTTTGATTCATCATCAGCTGTCAAATCCATAGTGTATGTGGGGTTTATGGTAGAAACCATTGACGGGGCAATAGGCATCAACTCATTGAACAGACTTTGGTTCAGCGAGGCGGTGATGTTAAGATTGGTTGTCTCAAGTTGTGTTATTTGACTTTGAGCCTCATGTAGCTGCTGTTGTAATAAATGTTTTTGACTAAGAGCTTGTTCATACTCTGTGCTACACTGGCTGAACCCGTCCACAACAAGTTGAAGTCTATCCCGTTCTTCTATGGCATCAGTGTATTGATTATATATCTGAGCCATTTCAATTTTTAACTTCCTATTCTTTTCATGGGCATCAAAGAGCACCCTTTCATTGTCATCGTAATTCAATATTTCGTTTATATTTTATTTTACCTATTTTTTTAGTTTGAATTATACCGGCCACCAAGAAAATAAAGTCATCACTGCTCCAGACATTTTAGTCATTGGCTGACAACACTTACTTGGTAAGAACCGCAATAGCTCCATCTATCGGTTGCGACAGACGTTTGGCCGTATCATCATTGTTGACTAACGAAGGACAATGTATCAGCAGACTGTGTAATGCTGATAGCGCTCCAGCTCGGCCTTCCAATGTCACCTGAGAAAGTAAAATGCTTTGAAGGAAAGAAGAATATGAGAAAATTTTGCCTAGCGAACAGTGGAACAGAATAGACCCGGAAAACTATGTAGTCTATTCGAACTTACGTTTCAAATTAATATTATTTCAAGTTTCTCTATTTTAATGGTTATTAAGTTGATTTTAGAGTGATTAGGACTATTGAAAGAGTTATAAAAAATTTTGAAGTTGTGGCGTAAACTGAACTTTATTGTGTAGGATTTAAAGTTATTTTTCCATAAACTCATAAGTTGTTTAAATTTTTGGCAAATAAATCCCGAATGCAGATTAAGTTGTACTTTAGGCATGGATCTGGAACGGGGCGAAGTCCGTCATTTCAGAAGTATAGAGAACAGAAATACTCATTTAAGAAAAAAAATTATTAAAAAAATAAAAATATTAAAAATATGAATTATGAAACCAGTTTAGTATATTTTCCGAAATCAGGGGTTCAAGTAAGAAATTAAATGGATGATGCCAGTTTAATTAACTGACCTGTTAAGCATTTTATCTTACCTGCCAAGTAAACGCATCTCCTCTGGACTTCTCAGATTCAAGTTCCTTTGCAGAACGAGGGAAGCTGTTACGCCATAGAAGTAACATTCTGGGTAGCAAGCCACGGACCACAGGCACACCTAAAATGTAGCAAAAAAAGTAATAATAAGCAATGTGAGTTAGTGGCGGCATCTACATCGCCACATACGAACTACAAAATCACAATGACGTCACGCAAAAATCCTGCATCGCGCAAGCGAAGTTTGACGTCAATCGACATCAATCGTCGGGCAGAAGCCCGCCAGACACGACCACAGAGTACATTTGGACACAACACCCGTCTGGTCGGAGAATCCTTTTCTATGGAGGTTAGTCAACCTTTGTACCCTGTTCCTCATACTTCTTTATTCATCTTTGTAAAAGTAAAAATAACAAAATGGGACAATAAATATCCTATTAATAAGACCAACATCTGAGAACACTCGCGTTAGACAGTTGGTATGTATCAAAATTATGGATAGCTTACTTATTTTGCTTTTTTGAATAAAATTATGCCAAATTAGCCTTGTCCTGGCTTCGCTCTCGTGGTAAAAATTTGCGAATGCCAGTCGGGAATAGTGCACCTGTCCATCAGTTAAATATTTTTAGTAATCACATTAGATTTGCAAAGATTACCTTTTACAAACATACAAATAACTTTACCTCTTTAAAATATGTATTAGATACCGAGTTTATCAAAGCGTTATTACACTTACCTAGTGTACAAATAGCACCAACAATCAGCCAGCCCGCATTGGTCCTCGCAGCGGTCAGTCTACTGCTTTGTCCGGCAGACCTCAATAGTTGTTCGGCAGCGTTGAAGGCTACTTTGCCCCGACCGTGTGGCACGCCTAGAGGTGAAAGACGAACAGCTCCTAGGATAGCCGATAGAGCTGCTGAGTAGCCTGGAAGATTTATGAAGGAATTAGGCAAAGGTCTTTGATATTTTATGGACCCTGTGACTCATGGAGAGCGTTCCATGAGTCGTCAGGTTCCACATGATAAATAAAAAAACAAATGTGAATAATGTAAAATACCTCTTCTATATCCTGCACAGCAGAAAATTGATAAGGTATAACATTTTCTTGAATAGATAAAACGCCATATGTTGTCGTTTTAGTTACCTACTACTGATGTGTGTACTAGAGGAAATGAAAAGTATAATATGGAAGGCCAGCCTCGTTGAGTAAGTGAAGTGATTCCTGAATCCTGCATTTATCTTTTCCAACGGCGACTTTGAGGATTCCTTTTACGACGTAAGCAAATACCCTGCTATGATGAGGACACTATAAAGATCTATCAATGAAAATAGATGAATCGACCATTGCAGGACATGAATGGTTAACTTGTACCAAGCACCTCTATCTGATATATGATAACATAATTACCAGAAATATGATGCGGTGTAGGCCTAGCCGCGTCGAGTGCGTCAACGCATTTGTCTATGAGCGGCGTGATCTGCGACGGTAGCGCCACGCACACGCAGCGGACGCACCAGGCGGCTGCTAAGCGTGCTGCTACACAGGGATGTTCTAGTACCTGGGGTTGAATGAATAAGATGGTTAAAGTTTGTGCAGCTAATGTAACTACATAATGTAACAGACAAACACGTGACACACGAAAAGTGAAAACGTGAACATAAACGTGTAGGTCAATTAGTGCGCTTGAATACTAAAGGATGCTTATATTTTTCGGGCTTTGATAACACAAAGCTTAGTGTAAGAATTTTATTTATTTGTTTTTGCACAAGTAAAAAAGTCATATTTTTTTTTTTTATAAAGAGTATTCTATTCTATTTAAATTAAACCAATTACAGACACTTTTGAATTGTCAAGGGGTCGGTCAGTCACAAAGATGAAGCTAGTTGCCCATTCCAAAACGTAGGTACCTATGGAGAAGAACGGGCAAGAAACTCCATGGACACTCTTTTAAAAAGGTAAAGGTAATGCCTGGGGCAATTTTTACCCGGTAACCTTAGTTATTTATTATGTGTACAATAAAGAAATAAAAAAACAAACTCACAGGATCATGTGTAGATGTGAACAGGCTAAAAGATATCTAAAACAAATTGCTTAAATTCCTATGCACTTAGTCTACATATGATCTTACCTATGACACAATATAACATAACGAAAACATCAATGACCGGCACAAAACACAACAGTACACAAGCCAGATTATTTTTCACACTTTACATAAAGATTAACCCTTCATAAACGAATACTTACGGTACAAATAGCATCTAGCATGTTCAGCGACGTATCAGACACGAGGTTCTGCACTGAAGTACCCAGCTGTAGCGCCAGTTCACCTGCTTCCATCAAGGCACATACTAGTAAGTGCTGGCTGAAGAGCGTTTCCTAGAAACGATATATTATTTTAGTTTCATGGCAATGGAAGAGTTCTATGGAATTTAGGGTCTATCCTATGCTCGTGGAGATCTAGTCATTCGCTGCCGCATCGGAGGGTTGGATGTCGGACGGCCTAAAAGTCATAGCACACATATCAACTCGGAAAGGGATCGTCACCGTATCAACTCGAGCCATTCAGCATTCTTTGTATGAAACTCCCTACTGCAACGCACATTAATCGGAATCGTAACGTAATCGCCTCGTCTCGGGACAAGCTCACGAACCGCGGTGCGATGCGTGGTCAACTTGCAGTTCCCGTCGTCCCCGCGCTTACGTCTCTCCGTACCTGAGCTTACGTTTCTTCGTCCACGCATGCCCTCTCACTCCTCCCGCGGCCTGTCTACAGCACCATCAACCAGCGGTCGTCGAGCCGTAAGCGCGGCGTTGCCTAGCCGTAGCCGATTTGACGTATCGGAGCTGCTGGTGCTTACGTTAGGTTGACACCTGTTTGACAGCGAGGCGAAAGGCGATACGGTGACGATCCCTTTCCGAGTTAATATGTGTGAAAAAAGAAAAGATAGTCCTTTTTGGCTTGGATGTTACTTGTGCAGTCGTCAGTGTTCCTGGCAGAAAGCTGATATCTTTAATTTTAACTGCTTCTTTCGTCTAGTGTTCGCAAGTGCGACTGCTGAGCGTGGGGTCTTGGGTTGAATCCCAGGTTGGGCAGTGCTGTTGAGATTTTCATTTAAAAAATTCAGAAGCATCCCGGAGACTGGATTGAGGCCTGGCATGGCAATAGGTACCTGTGACTATAAAATTTTTTCTTCAATCAATATTGCGTCTTTTGCCAACTAAACGTACCTGGTTACAATCCTTAGCGTTCTCCGGGTTGAAGTCAATGCTGTTCATCTGCTTGATAACTATCTGTATGATCTCGCGACACGCCGACGCCTGCGCTTTCTCGCCCAGCATCTTGCCGAGAGTGTTGCGTAGTATGAAGTTGATGCATTTTCTGGGGAGAAAGGTTTTGACTGAAGCGTGTATTCCGTATGTCATCCCCTTCAATTAAACGGCAATTTGAGGGGCTTTTGTTCAGAAGTGAATAATAACGTCATGATTAGGAACGAGCGCAAAGTATTTAGTTAGGCACGACTTAGTCAAAAATAGTAAACAGTTAACTATTTTTGACTAGATCGGGCACATGTTCGTGAAGAAATAAATCTGGCATCGAAATGACGTCTCGAGGAAGTGAAGAAAACTGGGTAACCAGAAACTGGTAGTCGAAAAACAATCAAAATTATAATGATTAAGTATTTCTTGTATGTTATAATTTACCTAGAATAAACGGCGTCGACATGTGAGCTAGCAGCCTTAGGATTAGCCACTAGGTCCAACACGTGATTCAGGAATGTAGTCATGTTGCGTTCCAACCATACACCTCCCATATTTTGTACGAACACCACATATGCCTGAGGAATAAAGATAAGCTTATAATAATTACGGATTTGACACAGCTTCCAGTAAAACGCCGCGTTGACCAAATAGGTCACACCCGGCCCCAACCGTCAAGCCCCACCGTGACCAATAGGTCACACCCGATTCAGGCGGCTTAAACATCTATTATTACTGTTAAATAAGGTCGAATATCCTGTGAGGCAGTTTTTGCTGTGGTCCGGTAGATAGTATAATCGACTAAATCAATGATTCAAGAAGAAAACCATTTTTTTTGTGAGAAGGTCGTAGACACGTCGCGAAGCGGGACGGCGGTACGTGACAGATGTTGACGTCATAAGTGACGGCGTGTGATGTTTTTCTTTGGACTGTCTCAGGAAACCGTACAGCTGCGGCGATGGAGTTGAAGACAGAAAATGCATGAGTGACCGAGACGGCGATCTACAATGCAGATTTCTTTTTCTAATACTTCATTTGCTTCTTTACGGCCGAGTTCTGTACTTCATCTTGCCCCGACCATCCATCTTCTACATGTATTTCTTTTCCTCTAGCATACATAGTAGGAAACCATAAGAAAAAAGGGTGGGGCAGTCTGCAGAACCTACCTCCCCTCCGGTCAAGTAGTATGATGCAATAGAAAATCAATTGTGTCTCATTAGCGGAGCTTGAGAGGTCATGATTCTTTTTCGAAGCCCTTTCTTTATAGACCCTACCATTCTGACCCTGGCTATCACCATATAGCCATCAAACTGTCTCATAGGAAGATGCTGCACACTCACATGTGTAACACAAACGCGCACTTCCCGGTTAACTCCAGAGCTGGACTTGATGATCTCTCCCTTGAGGAAGGACGTGCCCCCACGGAGGAACGCGCCCATCAACAAGTTTAGTGCCTCATCTAGTGATACCACGTTCTTCGGCGGGTCTTTCTTTTGTTGAACTGCAAGTAAAAATAGAATTGTTATGGTGGGTACAGTCACGAGCACTAATATGTCAACACTTGGCAACTTTCAATTGTGATTTTTTCGTGAAAAAACGAATGCAACGTTGAAATAAGACACTTTACGCAAACCTATGGGTTCGAAAATACTTTGTTCGTAACAACATAAAATTTCATTCAAAACTGAAGGAGAAAATCGTCTTTGAATAAAGCCAAGTGTATACATACTTATGCTCGTGACTGTACACATATGTGAAAAATAACATGAAATACCTTTTTTTTTCTGCTCTGGGTGGAGCGGAAGGGAGTGTCAGACTCTTACCGACTAAAACCCACCCATGTTCCTTCCTTAGCCCTTTATGTTCCGGGCCAGCGGTAACCCTTTCGGACAATCCCGCTGAACATGACATGCCTTAGGTCTTTTAAAGTAGCGGTGTGTGCTATTATTATACTAGAGTTATCAATAAGAATAAATTGATTATGGTACCTGATTGAGCTCCAACTTTCAATTTGGAATTCAGATTTGTTACTTCGCCGGCTTGAGTTATTGCTATCAACGCACCAAGCAACTCTGCTATGGCGCATCTGTTAAAAGAAACAATAAAAACTTATAGTTATTCCTTATAGGATATAGATGTATATTATGAGGAACAGGGTGTAAAGTTCACTCATACTCTATAGAAAAGGGAGGATCCTCCGACCAGACGGGTGTTGTGTCTGGCGGGCAACTGCCCGATGATTCATGTCGGGCCGTTGTTGTATCTATGCTAGTTGCGCAGTAAACTCTGCTTGCGCGATGCAGGATTTTGTGTGACGTCAGTATGACGCGTTGTTCGCAAGTGGCGTTGTATATATCGCTACATAGGATATTTCACTTCGGTCATTCAACTATTCAGATCTTGATTCAGAGCTTTACTATACCCCATTTATCATTCATTTTGCTTGAGCATCCTATATTTTACCAAGACAATAAGTTGTCAACGACTGTTTGCTATCGAAAAGTTCTATATCTCGGGGCCAAGAGCAAGCTACAAAAAAAAAAAGTGGCACTCCAGTAATGCCGACAGAATTGAACACAAAACACAAACAGAATACTTTGCCATCACTCACTGATATATCGGATATACATTAAAACCGAGTAAATCCCGAGGACAGCCGAACACATCCGAAGCGGTGTCGGTTACGGTAACAGTGGCGCGAGTCCAATAGTATTTTCCCATCTCAAAAAATGCCCACACGCCTAAAGAAGTTTTCACTTCAAAAAAACAGTCGACACCGAAAAAAAAACAATTTTAAAGGTTTTTTTTTTGGAAACCCAATTGGAACAAAGCTGCGTTCGCTTTTACACACTAGGCGAATGTCAGCTAGACCGAAAAAAGTGTAACATTTTGACCGTCACACTTTAGTTACGTTACATAACCATCGTGACTACACTTCTGTACAACGACAGAGTAGAACTCACGGAGTATAGCGTGCAATAATCATCGTTCCAGAAAAAAAAAAGAATGCTTTGAGTTTTGAATTTTTAAATAAGCCAGGACGGACGATGCAATAATAAAATCCATCAACAAACTCACCTTAAAGAATAATCACTGGAATGTGCAGCCCTCAAGCAGGCCGCAGCAATAGCATCTAAATCCGCCGGCGTCAATCGCATCAACGGTAACAAGTGCCGCAGCGTGTGCGCCGAGGCCGCACGCACCGCCGTCGCACGCTCCGACACGAGCGCGGCGCGGGCTGCGCGCGACACCTCGCGCACTGCTGCTGGGGCAGCCGTGCCCATGCCCACGCAGATCTGGCAGAGTACAATAATATAATACCGGTTTCGAGAAGCCTATCAAATCTTTGAAAACTTCGTCTGTTGTCAAATTATCAAATCTTTTAGTCGTAAAATAAAATAAGGCATATCAGGCCACGTAGGAGATAGCAGGACGAGCTGGGTAGGTTGCGTCCAAACTGAAGGAGGATGCGCGGGCTCGCGAAAGATGGAAGGAGTGAACACGGAGGCCTTTGCCCCAGGGTCAGACAGCACAGGCTAGAGAAAAAACTAAATTAAAGAGATGGCTTTTCAGCAAACCGGAGACCTGTTTTTTTTTGGAACATGCATGTATGGCACCTGGGGCACAGTATAAAGATATACAGTATTTCGACTTCATAGAAACGGACGAAACGCAAGCTATACCTACGCGCCTCGACCTCGGAACGCGCTCGGCATGCAGACAGTCGCGACTGTGCCGCGTGACGAACGGACGGTGTGTTGTTTTTTTTAACAATAATCGCGCGATTTTTTCACTAAAAATAAATTGAAGTAAGTACATAGGTATTTAATATGACGAGTAGGCTATATTGTGCTGTTTTTGGTTGCATGAATTCGTCAATAACGCATCCAGAGATAACTTTTTTTAAATTACCTGGAAACTCTGAAAGGTAAGACTATAAAATAATTTTACTTACTAGTAGGTAGGTAGGTACATAATGTGTCTTTTTAATGGATAAGTATTTCCTTTTATCTCCCGAAAAAAAAAGATGTCTGGATTAATAAATAAAGTGAATTGAGTAAAGGTAAGTGATAGACATGAGTGAAATTAGTAGTTATAGGCGGGTCATGAATCATTATACGGTAGGTACGCTTGTGTTAAAACCTCGGGGCATGTGTGTTTTGTTTTGTTTGTTTGTATAATTCAAAGTAAAGACGTGGTTTTTATTAATAATATTTATGTACACACAGTAAAATACAATAACAAAACTAAATGGAAACACAAAGTAGGCAAATGTAATTAAAATGCTGGAGGCGGGCAGCCCTATCGCATGTTTACGTACCGCGCGGCTGTAGGCATTTATTTCAAGGTTACGGCCGAGATACAATACTGTATGATCTTTATACTGTGCCTGGGGTGTTAGTTAAAAATGCATAAATGAATCATCTTCAACAACTTCAAAGAATTCTATTGATACCTTTATGTATTATTGTTTTGCTATGGCATCATGACAATAAAGTCCCCGTCACGAGAAGCTATAAATTTTGTAAATAAAGAACTTCTACTAAGTTACGTAGCGACAATTCAATCAACAACAATAATCCCAAATTCAATCAACTCAAAGTAACATACGTGTAATACGAAACTAACGAGCAATTTCACTTGGTCGGGATATATTTTTTTAGCGATATAAAGCGCTGTCGTCTAATGTTTTGTGGTACTGGAACGCGTCTGACTCATGGAACGTAAACATTTGGGCCGCCATTTTGAAGTAAATTCACGCTGACGCAGTCAATGCTGCAGAATGCAGATGCAGTATACTCGGAATCGTCTGACGACAGCAATCAGATATGTGTGTTAACATAATTATACCCCTATATAATAATTAAAATCCCAAAACTGTTTTTTTTATTTGATCCAAATGTTGCGAACCCCTGAATGTGTGTTTACAAAATGTATTAATGTAATTAATTATGTATGTAATTATGACTTTAGACATGTGTGTTGAACTAACAAAATGTGTTGATAAACAATTGCCATGACTAGCAGATTATTTGTTAGAAATAAATTTTTTAAATGATTATGCTATTTCATGATTGACCTAATCATAACATAACATAACAAATCACGCCTGTATTCCCCGAAAGGTTAGGCAGAGGTGTACCTATAGGTCACCCATATTTCGCCAGTTATGTTAAGTCCCATGTCCCGGGGCGCGTACACATAGCGACCCGTTGTACAGGTCCGTTATTTGATGGCGTATTTAGTTGTATGAGCGTGTTCACACACAATACAGTATAACGGATCCACTAAAAAAGAAAAACAGACCAGATAAGATCCGTTAAAAAGGATCCTGTAAAAACGGACGTTCTATGTGTACGCGCCCTTATTGCCATAAACCGGACACAAATCCTGACTCCGGGCTGCTACTGAGAAATTCCATACCTAATCATGAAATAGTATAACCGCATTATACATTTTTTTTAAATATTCAAACATGAAAATGTTAGCTAGACGTTTTTTACACACGGGAAGGTAGGTGTCAACTGCCAAACTGATAAGATAACAATAACTAATTTCCATAATGTATTCTAAAAAGTACTTGCTTAGGGGCTTGTGGCTAAGAAATAACATCCGCACGGGTCGATCGATCAGGTTAAGCTACGCTCGCCGCGGTTGGTCCGTGGATGGGTGACCATCTTCACATACCGAGAACCCTCCGTGCCTCGGAAAGAACGTTGAACCGTTGGTCCCGGCTGTCATTCGTGGGTCTTTGACAGTCGTTATGGGTCGTCATAGGCCCGAAAGTCTGATAACCAGTCTTACCAAGGGGTATTGCATTACCCAGGAACTTTGTGGAGGTCAGATAGGCAGTCGCTCCATGTAAAATACTGGTATTCTGCTGCATCCGGTTAGAATGGAAGCCGATCCCAACATAATTATGTAAACTGCGTTCGCGATTTATTTGCCAAAAATGTAAACAAATATGAATTAATGGAAAAATAACTTTAATTCCCACACAATAAAGTTCAGTTTACGCTACAACTTTAAACATTTTTATAACTTTTCAATAGTGCCAGTCACTCTGAAATCAACTTAATAGTCGTTGAAATAAAGTTGATATTTTTTTTAACTTGAAATAGGGTGGGGGTGTGCAGCACTGCGCAGTGCTTTTACTATAGTTGGGAAAAGGCTAGGCAGATGATGACATAATTGGTAGATAGTAGTTTAGCAGAAAGGACTTAACCCACAAAAAGTTGTTTTTAGTTATCGAGGTTTTAAGTTTAGGTGTGTATTGTATTGCTGCAATGATGTTGTATCTGGAATTATTTGAAATATTTGTCACCTATGGGCTAATATACTAATATTTTCATAAGTCAAGTTGTATTACACAGACTAACGCATTTTTTTATTTGTAATTTTTTTTGTTGAGTCGTGCCTGTCTGTGTAATCGCATTGTTCTTCTAAACTAACCACCGGTTCTTTCTTTATTTAGATAATTTATTCCGTAAGGTTTATGTGCATAATACATTAATATTAAACTTACATATAATAAAGAAATCTCTCGCTAGTTTATTATAATTTTCTTCACTCGAGACTGATTGAACTACGAAAAACGCGGTAAACGCCCGGGACTTGTCTGACTTGAGTTGAACCCGTGCAGTAGGGTAGCGCGACCCCTATAAGGTCACCTTCGCCAAACGCGCGCCATTTATTAAATAGCAGTGGTGCTATTCTGTAAAAATCTCACCGTGAAAACTTAGGTGAAGTGAGCGTGGAGTGAGCTGTCAATAGTGTCAATTCCTAGCAAAAACCAAATCCCTTCACCTAAATTTTCACGGTGAGATTTTTACAGAATCGACCAGCAGTTTCTTATTGAGTAAATAGCAAATTCAGTTAATCACAGATTCGATCCTTAATTCAACTAAACTAAAACCAAATCCCACTTTCATTCTAGCCTAAACCTTGACTGGATTATTTGTATTTCGAACTTTATTTCGATTTAGACAAAGTTCTTAATACTAAAATGACAACTTAGCACCAAACTAAGCTGTCATTTTTGTATTAAGAACTGCATGTCTATAACAGTTAGGTTTTTAATTAAATAATTGGCTCGGTGGTTTAAACCTGTTCTGAAGCCTTGTTTTTTAAAAAGAGGGAAAATACTACCACCTATGTTCACATTGTGGAATGCGAATAAATATTGTGTATAACAAACCTTTTCAAGAGTATTCATAATCTCGAGCCGTGTTTGCGACTCTGCATTCTTCAAGGACTTGACTAGGGTTGACACAGTCTCCTCATAAGATCTCCCCATCATCCTGCCGAGTTTCTCGTACATGCTGCCCAAGCAACATATGGCAGCCCTGAAAAAAACATATGCTTACAAAATGTAGGAGTGAAATTATGCCTTGAATGGAAGTAACTGAATCAACGGTCAATCGCAAGTGACCCGAGTTCGATTCTCGGGCCGGACAAAGCGGTCTTGGTTTGTTTTAAAGGCAGTTCGAAGTCTAGTTGTTTACTAGTTAGTCGCAATATACTCTGCAACAGGGTAATTGCGTAACACACATAAAACGACAATTGATCGCATTTTCTTTAATTTTGACAGTTCAGCCACGTTCATTGCGTTATTTATGTTGTTCAGCAAACGAATTTACTAAAACTAAGAAGCAATGGATTAGTAATAGGTATCCTTCTAAACTCTCGGATTGAGATTGAAACTGTTTTACGCAGTTAGGGTGCTGGTGCCTATCATTAATAAATTAAACTAATTTATTTAATTAAATTTAATTTATTTTATTTTTTATTATTATTATTTTATTTGTTCTTCTGGCGAAAACTGGTGCTATTATAGTAATACACGTGTGCCTACCCCTTTATTGAATACAAGGATGATGTTATGCAAGGAAAAAACATAATGCCATTATAAATATATAATCTGTAATAAGCTCATTATGGAAATGCTTCGTTGACGTATTATGTAATGCACAATGAGTATCATACCTAATATTTTGTTTCATAATTTATTTCTTTTTTATCTTTTATACTTACAGGTTACATCAATGATAACTATTGTTTGCAAAAAGTAACTGCACTCCATTAAGACCTAACAAATAAATGATGTATGCTAAAAATAGTATTAGTCATTCTTGACAATGCTATAAAATCTAATAAGGCATTTTAAGACTACCCAAATTCAGTAGTTACACTTAGGTAAGTATCTAGTTTTACAATTTGAGAGTTGCCTAGATTATTACAATAATGTGCATTTAAGGCTAGCGTAGAATGGAGCGGACCTTGCTGCAACGCAACGCATTACAAAAATCCTTCTTCATCACTCTCGTCCTTCACTACAGGCAGGCCGCGTCGCATTGTTTTTTGTATGAAAATGCGATGCGCTGCGGCCCGTTGCGGCTATAATGAGCACTTGGCTTAAGCAAACATAGTGCAATAAAGTTGCCACGTTTTATTACTGACACACTTCAGCCAGTTATTACATACGCTATTCAAACCTATTCAGAATGTACAGTCACGAGCAAAAGTATGTATACACTTGGCTTTATTCAAAGGCCATTTTCTCCTTTATTTTTGAATGAAATTTTATATTAGTAGGAACATCGTATTTTGGAACCCATAGGTATATGTAAAGTGTCGTATTTCAACGTTGCATTCGTTATTTCGTGAAAAAATTGCAATTTAAAGTTGCCAAGTGTTGACATATTGATGCTCGTGACTGTACAGCGCTGCTTTGTTCATGTACTAGCTGTGACCTTTTGTCTTGGCATTTAGAAATACTTTTGTAAACTATGGGACAATTAAGTTAGCCCCGTGGGACATTAAATTGGGTGAGGGGTAACATTAAGTGGACTCAATATGGAGCTTCTATGTTTCAAAATAGTTTCGCAGCGTTGGATATACAATACGACCGATGTATCTTGGCGAGCCCGAACTTTGCGCAGAAGGCTGCGCAGTAAGATTTTTTAGGAACCAAATGGTGACATGAGGCGAGTGCGAGTGAGAGAACATGCGCGAAAGTTCTTAGTGCCTATGTTCAGGCCAGCCAAGTTACGTCGGTCGTATTGTACCAAATTATTATTTTGTTTTTTAGGGTTCCGTACCCAAAGGGTAAAAACTGAACCCTATTACTAAGACTTCGCTGTCCGTCCGTCTGTCTGTCACCAGGCTGTATCTCATGAACCGTGATAGCTAGACAGATGAAATTTTCACAGATGATGTATTTCGGTTGCCGCTATAACAACAAATACTAAAAACAAAATAAAATAAATATTTAAGGGGGGCTCCCATACAACAAACGTGTTTTTTTCGGCGTTTTTGCCTTGTGGTACGGAACCCTTCGTGTGCGAGTCCGACTCGCACTTGGCCAGTTTTTTATTTTTTATTAACCTTTTGACCGCCACAGTCATGTATAGATGACAAACCAAAATGTGCCCAGCAAGCCACGGTTCGACTACATGACAGACTGACGCCGAGGGCACGTTTTTTATTTTTTGACGTGTGGCGGTCAAAAGGTTAATTACTAGCTTCTGCTTCGTCGTCTATGTGCAATTTATTGTCACCCCGACCTATCCCGTCACATCGCATCGCATCGCCCGCGCTATTCCTTCGTTTTCGCTTAGCGTTCATTCTGACTTGTTTCTTATTAAGGGTCCTAGCGTGATCTTAATATAACCTTCCTGAAGAATTGGGCTATCAAATGCAAAAAGCTTCTTTTAAATCGGATAGGTAGTTCCAGAGATTAGCGCGTTCAAACAAACAAACTCTTCAGTTTCATTATTAGTATAGATATATAGAGGTATGAGGAACAGGGTGTAAAGTTCACTCATACTCTATCGAAAAGGGAGGATCCTCCGACCAGACGGGTGTTGTGTCTGGCGGGCAACTGCCCGATGATTCATGTCGGGCCGTTGTACCTATGCTAGTTGCGCGGTACTTAAACTCTACTTGCGAGATGTAGGAGTTTGCGTGACGTCAGTATGACGCGTTGTTCGCATGTGGCGTTGTAGATACCGCTACAGATAGATTACTTTAGAACTTTGCTGTTTCTTAAAAGCATTTACAGACCCAAACACGCTGATCTAAAGAGACAATTTCTAAGCCACACAAACATTTGTTTTGTATGGGAATCAAATCTGTTTGGTGGATAAATTGACATCCAGCAAACAGATTTGATATTATGTAGTCAACAAAAGAGATAAGTATGCAGGATCGTCGGATATAGTTGAAGTTTAGTAAGAAACCGATGGATGTTCTCGAATAAAATTTTATTTTATTAATAGAAAACAAACAGCTCATTTATCAAATAAAATTTCAGTCGACAATGGCGCCGATTCTGTTGTTCACAAACTAAACTAAATTTAAGTTCATGCATATTTTTCTTTCTATTTCATTATGAAAAGGACAGAAGATAAATATTAGTCTAGTCCTGTCAAATTAAGATACTCCATAGACAATTTAGACGAGATTAAAAATATGGCTATTAAAAATACGTCAATTTACGTCAGGCGCTGACTAATTTGACAGGACTAAACTAATATTTATCTTCTGTCCTTTTCTTAATGAAATAGAAAGAAAAAGATGCCTGAACTTAAAATTTAGTTTAGTTTGTGAACAACAGAATCGGCGCCAATATCCATCGGTTTCTTACTAAACTTCAACTATATCCGACGATCCTGCATACTTATCTCTTTTGTTGACTGTACCTTCTCATCTCATTCTTTTGTTTCTTCTCATTTGTGCATCTTCTCTTTCTCTCTTTCATTTCTTTCTGATTTGTGTTTGAGTTATTTTCATATAATTCAATACATAATACAATGAAACTCTATTATCTATATACTAATAATAAAGCTGAAGAGTTTGTTTGTTTGAACGCGATAATCTCTGGAACTACAAATCTTTTTGCATTTGATAGCCCAATTCTTGAGGAAGACTATAGGCAATTTAATATCACGTTATGACCCTTAGGAGCCGAGCAAAAAGAAAAAACGTCAGAATGAACGCTAAGCGAATACGAAGTGTTGCGACGGGGTGGGGGTACAAGAAATTTCACGTGGACGAAGTCGCGGGCAGAAGCTAGTGATTTATATATTTAAAACGTTTACTCACAGTCTTGTCGGCAAATAGGAAGGCGAATCATCTTTAACCTTGATGATGTCATTACACTTGTTCACAGTATCAAAGAGCAGGAAGGTGTCCCCGACTGAGAACAGTGTGGCCAGGTTTCTTGCTAACAACCTCCTTGCTGGGCAGCCGAGGTTCTCACGTAAGAGGTTCACTAGCTGGGCCACTAGTTTTTGCTGGCAGCTTTTAATGTCAGACTGTTGGAAAAAAATTAAAAACCCATAGATGAATCTCTTTCAACAGAAGATAACAGAAATTGCGTAACACACTATCAGTAGCAATGGGTTCAACTTTGAGAGTTTAACAACATTCATTGCGTTGTTTACGTTGTTGAGCAGATATATTTTTTCAAACTTATGAAGCAATGAATTAGCAATATCCATCAAAATGATTCAGATTGAGATTGATATTTAATGATAAATGATAAATGATTTTTATTTGTGTAAGTAGGTTTGTACAAACACTTTTACACGTCAATATTTTTTTTTTAAACTAGATGAGGTCGGCGTTTCCTAACTGACTATTCTGAGAAGAAAGGCCGAAACAAACTCAGAAGTCACAGTCTCTTTTAAAGTCCAGACAAAATCTTGGTCAGATGGTGTGAAGACCATGTAGATTGGTGCCTGAAATGGTCTTTTGAGGAAAGAACCACACAGATTGAGCGGACCTGTCCAATCAGTGCACGCATTTGTCAAAAATCGTGCAGCTCAACTCAGAACTTGAGGAGCTCAACGATTCGACGAACAATACCATTTTTGATAGTGTGTTACGCAATTAGGGTGCTGCTTCAATAAATATTGTTTATACAGGATGGCAGGGAAATTGACAAGCAACCTGTGACCATGAATTTAGCACACGACTCTAGATCGAGTAGAAATTTTTCGCATCATCATCATAATCATAATCAGCCTATAATGTTCCCACTGCTGGGACACAGGCCTCCTCTCAGTGAGAGGTAGTGGGCCGTAATCCACCACGCGGGCCCAGTGCGGGTTGGTGAATGTCACATGTCTTCGAATTTTTGGTTCTAGGACATGCCGGTTTCCTCACGATGTTTTCCTTCACCGTTTTGAGAGCAGTGGTGATGAAATAATTTACACAAAGTAAAGTGCCTGTCTGGGTTCGAACCTACGACCTACTGCTCGTAAGTCGTGTCCGTTACCACTGGGCCACTTTTTCGCAAGTTATCAGAAAACAACTGCTGTTTCGTTTCATAGAAAAGGGCAGAATCCCACCTTCGCGGTCAAAATGTATGGAACGGGTCGTTTTTTTTATAACCAACGAAAAATTTAAATGCAGAAGGATTCGAAATCATGTACTGTATCCATGGTGGTTGTGCGTCGATGTATAGGTATGCCATCCTCCACATCGCCACCCTGTACATTTATTAATAGGTAAGAGGGGCCCGTGGCTAAATAATAACAGCCGCACAGGTCGATCGATCAGGATAAGCTACGCTTGCCGCGGTTGGTCTGTGCATGGGTGACCATCTTTACATACCGTGACCCCTCCGTGCTTCGAAAAGCACGTTAAGTCATTGGTCCCGGCTGTCACTCGTGGATCTTTGACAGTCGTTACGGGTAGTCAGAAGCCCGAAAGTCTGACAACCTGTCTTACCAAGGGGTATCGTATTACCCAGTAACTGGGTTGTGGAGGTCAAATAGGCAGTCGCTCCATGTAAAATACTGGTATTCAGCTGCATCCGATTAGACTGGAACCCGACCCCAACATAGTTGGGAAAAGGCTAGGCAGATGATGATGATTTATGAAACTCATGTTTACCTATCAACTATTCAAGTCATCATTGAGTTAATCACTCAATCAAAATGTGATTGTTTGCATGTAAGAATTACAATATCAGAGAGTTAACATATATAACATATAAGGATTGTTTTTTATTTCAATACTAGCTGCGCCCCGTGTCGACGACGACGATCCCGTGGGAATATGGGGATAAAAAGTAGCCTATATTAACATATAGGCTACTTTAAAATTTTGTATGGAGGTAGCTGACACTCTGGATTAACATCCAGAGTGTCAGCTACCTCCATACAAAATTTTATCAAAATCAGTCTAGCCGTTTGAGCGTGAAGAAGTAACAAACATATAAACACACACACACACCCCCACACACAAACTTTCGCCTTTATAATATAAGTGTGATAAATTTTAAACTTATTGAAATTAATAAACAATCCTAGTCATAATTATGAACTAATTTAATCTGACCTAGTTATAAAAAAATCAGTGCATAGCTTACTACATGCTTTCATTACTATTCTTGAAAAGATGAAAGTAATTACTACAATGTTAATCAAGTCACAGTTAACTCAAGTTACATTATTTATAAATATACTTTCAACATCACAATAACAAATCAACCCCTACTATATAAAGACGTGACGAAAATGGCATTTTTTTTATTGTATCATTGGCTTTAGATTATCCATGCGACATACGATTTTTTTTTTAATTTTATTTATTTACTTGTTTTAAAATATTTATTATTGCTCATAGAATTATTTCTAGGGTGTGTTGAACACAAATTACGCTCTCCTGTAAACCTTGGTTTTTGACTTGACCTTATCTACGTAGGAATCGTCGAAATGTATTTAACAATAATAATTACCTTATGTGCAGCCACAAGCACCTTATCAAGGAATCGGAGCCATTCAAATATAAAGTGAGGCTTCTTGTCGTCAGGTAGCTGTTGCAGGGCAGACTCGTTTAGAGTCAGGGAGTGGGACACCTCCATTTCTCTACAAAAAGCATTGATAATATAGGTCTTTAGAAGTAAAGTAGTAATAGGTGGTACACATACTATAAGTTTGTAAGATTTCTAGAATATTATTTATTATGTAGGTCTGTACACCATATCATAAACTATATGTAGATACAAATGTAGATATTTTACATAGGGTGACACAAAAGGTGGGCTTATAGCTAAAAGTGCTCTTTTAAAGACAATCTTTGGATGGATTAAAAGGAGAATGAGAGACAATACTGCAGGTTGTCTATGGTGTACCATTTACATAAGAATAACCAATAAATACATAATTAGATACATATACTTATCATACAACATTTACTTAGAATAGTTAGTAGAACAGATAGAATAGATTGTTTTTATTTTATCTTTTAAATAGATTCTTTTATTTTTGTGAATGTGAGAATGTTGTAGGCCTTGTAAACTGTAGATTTTTAGACCATTTTCTTTTTTGTTAGTACTTGTTGACAGGCCTACACTGTCCTTCCATACCTGTTAACACTGTAATTTGAAAACATTGTCAAAGCCAATTATTTTAAAAAGAGTAACCGTGGACTTTCTTGCCAGCTCTTTTCCATAGGAAACAACCAATTGGAACCGTGCACCTAGCTTCTAGTATTTCTTAAGTGCCCATGTAGGTTTATGTGAAATAAAATATTTTGATTTAGAAATAGAAATATTGATTTGCTGTTTGTAATGCTCCACCTAAGTTAAAAATCTCACTTTCAGAAGGCATGTAATTTTTTTTCACTTGGTTTGGTAGTAAGTTTCCATGTTATCAATATGTTTTACATCCAAATTCACTGATTGAAGCAATTTTCAACAAGCCAGTTATAATAAACGGAAAACTATATTTGGTGTTGGTAGAAAGCAAAGAAAGGCAGAACCTTATTACTGATTCTCTAGAAAGTATAGGCTCTACAGTCTTTAATAGGTCCTTTGTCATTTATTGATACAGTACACTGTACAATATTGAACAATCAAGTGTTTACTCATGACCGCTCATAATAAACCTAGTTTCACATACTTGCTCTTTTAATGTGTGCGAAAACAGAATCACTAGCGTAGCCCCGTTGAGCTTACATAGTGGAGTTTGTTTATTAAAGTTAATTATACCCAGCAATGGCGTCAACGCGATGAATCAACCGGAGACTGATAGTATTACACAGAAATCAGCACAGGGTCATACGCAAGGAATATACTACTCTCTAAGTCATACGGCACTGTTTAGGTTGAAATATAACACGTTTAATACGAACAGATAAAATTAAAATGATACAAACCAATAAACGTAGGTAGGAAGTCGTAGAAAACACAACTTTCACATATTATAATTGGGAATATGGTGTAGCAATACAGCGTTAAATCACTATGTAATAGCTTAGAATTAAAACTTTTAAGGGGACACAATGTTCACGATACTAGACTAGTAAATTATTAAATAAAAATACACAAAATCCTCTGATCGCTCAAACTGACGGTAACTGTAACTGACAGCTGTAGTAGACCACAGACTATAGTTACTTTACTCTTTGCCACAGACAGAACCACACATAAACCACAGAACACTATTACTCCTAGCGGAGACATGCGTATTTCCCTTTCCGTGTCCAACTGGCGACACCGGTCTCGCGAAATCCACACGCTTTTGTATTAGTACGGAATTCTATTAGCCCGTGTTCAATTCGCGGCAATTGAGCACGCATTTGTGATAACGTAAAAAATAAAGTAACCTAACAAAAGTACAAAACCGAACCTCGGGGTGCCCTTCGCTTGCTCTTGCATTCCATGTCGACGGAGCCCCCGCTTCGCGCGGGGGCCCCTATTTCTGTGTAAAGGGTTTAAAGTAACCTAACCAAACCTAACCTTCGGGTACCTACCCTTCGCTGGTTCTTGCATCCTACGTCGCCTATAGACCGACTGCAACCATGCAATGTAATTAAAAAAATAATTATGTAAGTAAAACCATGTAATTCCCAAAAAAAAATCCTTTTGAACTCTTCCATTATGCACTATGTAAACAAGAAACATTTAAACCTCAAACGCACAGTAACAAACAAATAACAGCGCGCGAATGCAACTTCGGGCGTCCCGCCCCCGCGGCCGCGCGGCAGCTCCCGCCTGCTTCGGCCCGCACGATTTATTCCGAACATTTACGAACGCGCTAAATGAGCACGGATTTGTTTCGAAGAGACCAGTTAAAAACCGTGTTCAATTAAATTGCACACTATTTTGTAAAACCTCTTTTAACGTTGCTTGATCGCAAAAACGTGCGCAGTTGACGCGAGTTGAGCACGGGTTGGTTGAATTGTGTAGTAATACAAAAACGTGTGGATTTCGCGAGACCGGTGTCGCCAGTTGTACACGGAAAGGGAAATACGCCGGAGACATACATAAAGTAATTGTAGACGCTGCAATGAAATGAAATACATTGTGATAGGAACTTTTCTATGTCAATGTGAAATACTAGTCTGAGGAAGTGAAGAAAATGTCACAAAAGCGCTTATTACACTATCCAATTTTAAGGAATGCTAACTAGGAAATCGGCAGATGTAATCGCAGTTAGAACCGATTGGATCCAATTTAGTGGAAATTGGAGGTTCAATCGCTCTCCTTCCTAAATTGTGTACGATCTAGGATAGTGTAATCACGGCGCTACGATTTAGAACGACTTTGTCCGCGCTTTGAGCAAAGTGGACGAGTAGACCGCGCGCACGAATGCTACCAAAGAGTATTTTTTATATAAATGCTGCATACAACATGGCGACTGTATGGGAAACGACAGCATTGCCCACAGAAAAAGTAATCCATACTACGAGTATATACTATCCACACTATAATATCATAAATTCGAAAGTAACTCTGTCTGTCTGTCTGTATGTTACCTTTTCACGCCTAAACCACAACGGATTTCGATGGCAGAGAGATAGATTGCATCCCGGGGAAGGACATAGGATAGTTTTTATCCCGATATACCCACGGTATCAACACAATGCATCATCTGTCCGATTAAGAATCCAATTTAGTGTAGTGTGATCACTAGCTTCCGACTTCCTAGTTAGAGTGTTCCTAGTTAGTTTTCCTTAAAATTGGATAGTGTAATAAGCGCTTAATCGGAAAACTCAATCAACTTTTATAAATTAAATCGGACAGACGACGCATTCCATTCGTGAAGAAGGATCGTACTGGGCATAGGGCATAGACTAATATATGGTACTGGGTTGTTACGTTTCGAATTTTCTATCGATGGCGGGCGCCGTATTTATCAAAACAACAAAAGAAAAAAATAATTAATGTCGTTTAAAAATAATAAAAAATAAAAAGAAATAACTTTTGTCGTTTTTATTATAAAGATAGGGCATTTCCCCATACATTTCTATTAATTTAGTTAAGACTAGCAGCGCCCCGCGGTTTCACCCGCATAAGTGCCGATCCCGTGGGAATATCGGGCTAAAAACTATCCTATGTCCTTCCCCGGGATGCAATCTACATATATCTCTGCCATCGAAATTCGTTCAGTGGTTTAGGTGTGAAAAGGTTTAGCGCCGTGATTACACTATCCTAGATCGTAGACAATTTAGAAAGTAGAGCGATTGGACCTTCTTCCTCATGTACAGACGCCAGCACATCAAGTTACTACAATCTGTTTAGACACACTGTCATTTTCGAGAATCGATGAAAACCAAGGTAAAACTGTGGTTAAAACCAATTCAATTATCAAATTGGTAAAATATTTATTTTATTTTTCTCTTTGTAGTGTTTATTTTGCAAGTCAGTTGTTTTATTTTTTGTACAAAAGTTATCGGTCAGTTGTTGTTATTTCTCACTTTTTACCGACTTCACAAAAAGGAGGAGGTACTATGTTCGGCTGTTTGTATGTTTTTTTTTGTATGTTTGTTCATAGAATACTCCGCCAATTGTCGACGGATTTTCAAAATTCTTTTTTTGTTCGAAAGTAGATAGTTCTGAGGTGGTCCCATTGTCACCAAGTTAGGATCTGATGATGGGATCTTTGAGAAATCGAGGGCAACCCTCAAATTTTATAGGCTCACTTATTGTTTTTCGCATATTTTATGAAGTATCTTGTGTATTTGCGTATGGTTATCACCATCTCAGGTAGCTGGGCTGGATGATGGAAGGTACAACTCCTTAACAGTAAGAAGTTACTCGAACAGGCAAGGACTGTTATAATAAATTGTTTTGATGTTTGATAGGGCATTTGCCACATTTGGTCTCATGATCATTAACCTCTTGAACGTCGGGCCTCTGTATGCGCAAGTGCCACAAACGTCGGCACATTTGGAAGTACTTGTTGATTTTTGGGCAAGCCTTCGAAAAAACGCAGATTTCGTTAATACATAGCCAGTTAAACGTTACATGTTATACCTTCCTGGCTTCGTTATTAGATTACCTAACTACTTATACCATTCATTATGCAAATACAACTGACCTTATCTAGCAACGATGCGTTAAGTTTTTGTTTTGATAATTTTCACTCACATAACCTTCAAACTTTCTCACATCACATCTAATCTACACAAACATTCACCAAAAAAACACTTTATTACGATAACACAATATCTGTAGAAACGATAAAACACCACACATTAACAACAATCCACTTATAAACAATAACTAAACCATAAAAACTATTTGTTTACGAAACGACAAAATTTCGGCGCGAACTCCGCGCATGCTCGCGCGGAGCCGACGGTGAACTGCCGGCGAAGTACCGTTAGCGCAAAAATACTACGAACGAAATGTTTAAATTTAATATTTTTTTACTTTCGATTTCTGTTGTTATTTTATTAGAAATCATTATTGTTATTTCACTCTGTTTATTATCTTGCTTTATTTTAGATAACATAATATAATTGTTTGACTTCTTATAAAATAGTTATGGTGGGTTCAATAAAATATTGGGGATAAAATTTGTTACTCTACGATATGCATTTTATTATATTTATTTCGATTTACTTATTTGAAAAGCAAGTCAAGTTAGGAAAAATAATATGGTGAATAAATAAAACATTATGTAAATAGGGATGTTACTTGGGTAGAAAAAATATAATTATATTTAGTCCGTCAGTGAGATTATCAAATAATATTGGACAGGTATTTTTTGCTTTACCAAATCAATAAAAATTGACAGATAAAACAGCGCATCAAAGTTCAGGAGTGGAAGGAAGGTTTTAACGTCACTATTTAATATAAAGCGTACCGAATAGTGACGTCACACGATATTTGAATGCATTATATCGTCGTTACTTTAAGTTTAGGAGTCAAAAGAAAAAATACTGTAATGTAATGTACAATATTTTTTATTAATCTATACTCCATTTGCAATAAGAGTAGACAAATAAGATAAACCTTTTTTACAGTACGTTCTACCGGTTTTGAATTCTATTGCGTAGGTTGCATGACAAATGGCAGCTGCAGTAAACAGTTGGTATTGTAACCACTTTTTTGCTTTTAATGCCATCCTTATGTGTACGGTATAGAAGTTAAAATCGGTTGAACAGACTGTAAAAAGCTTTATTTAAATGTCTTATTTTATTTCAAATGGAGTATAGGTACCTGACGGACAAAGAAATAATTTTCAGACAACATCGCTATTATTATCGTTCCATAAATCCACCCATTCTTCACCACAGACAGGAGGGCTGTGTCCTAGCAGTGAAAACATAATAGCCCGATTGTGCCTAAGCAATAACAACTACGTACCTACCTATGTGGAAGTTTGTTTGTTTTGTGTTTGTTTTATATTATATATACCATTCAAGTGAAAACTAGTATTGCTTTCAATCGTCCTGGGTTGCTGTAAATGACCTTGTATACTTACTGAGAGTTAGGTATCCGATTTCCATATAGAAGTGAGAGCTTGGTAAAGTTTAAATAAAATACATTTTATAATTATGGTAATCATTTATTTTGACTAGACATGTCCCATTCTTAGTATAGAACAAAAACTTAATGTTAGGGTTACTAACTTTTACTAGAACAACACACTAAAAACAAGTACAATAAGAACGAGAAGGTTGCCCGTCTAAAACAATTTATCATATTATCCAAGGCTTTCAGAATCCTATTAGAACTACCGCGCCTCCTTATCTGTTTTTATTTTGGTCAAGAAATATATTACAATAAAAATGTGTTATGTAAACAAAAAATACAATGAAAAAAAGATGAACACGTACTTCTAGAGTACAACAAACGGAAACAAAAAAAAAACCAATACAGAAACAGTTAAAATAACAGCTAAGAGATCGCAAACATGACGCATGGATTAGTACCATTTAGCTGAAGTAGTGACGGGAAGGGAAGGGAAGCTAAACGGAGCCAATACACGCGCCAGGAGAAGGAGGAGGAGGAAGGCCGCATGCAGCAAACAGTGGGCGTCCCATACCGACGAAATGCGAGGAAATGCTCATACGAGGGTCCGGATCTCATTCATAATCCACATGCATCATCACAATCAAACGCATTCGATCATGTACATACTCCACATCCACACCGCCAAAAGATTCATACACTAAGTTCGCCTCCGTTTACGTCCACGTATATCTTCGCCTGGGAGGTCTACTGTAGAATGCCAATTTCTCCAGCAATCTCGAAAACAAAGAAATACGTCACACTGAGTGCACTTAGTGTGAATCAATTTGGTTTCTTTCATTCGAGCACACATAGCACATCTTCTTCTAGACTCTCGCCCTTTCAAATAATCTGGCTCGTGCACGATATCCCGCCTCAGCCTCATGAGATCCCCTACTGACTGGCTTAATTCTGGTAGACAGGGGCGATGCTGACTAACCAGACCTTCAGCAAGCTCATAGCGGAACTCACGATGCGTCACAGGCAATTTTCCGCGCCGTTTCAGAGAACTGACATACATCACCAGAGCATTGTGAATGCTCACATTCAGCAATCTTTTAAACATCTTGATATACCACTTCACGCCTCTCTTTCGCTCTAACAAATACATGGAGAGTTTTTGATCTTTGAGATCAACTCCCCCCATGGATTTGTTATAATCCCTTACACACACAGGCTTCACAACCGCATTTCCGGCCCTAGTTCCAATGAAAGTATCGGGATGGTGAAAGGTGGATATAATGTTCACCATTTTGGAGTCCATCCACGAAATTATGGATACATCTCCGCAATGGCGAGATATTATAGTCCCCTTTTTTACCTTCTTCGGTACTTTAGCTATGTCACTAGGGACATTTCGACGGCATACACGAAGGGTTCCTAGGCAATCAAAGCCCAAACTCTTTAGATATCGTGCTAGTGATGGACAATTGTAAAAATTATCCATCACTACACAATGTCCCCGATGTTCAAGGCCTTGCAATAGCTCAAGAACCACTTTCGTGCTCTTCCCCCCCAAATTGACGCCAAGAGATGGATCTCCACCGGACGACCCATCAGACTTGCCCGTGTAAATTTGGAATCCAGCCATATAACCTGTGCTGGACTCACACAGCTCATAAGACTTTATTCGAAATCTAGCAGACTTTGACCTTATTGTTTGAACCCAAGACAAGCGGCCCTTGAATAAGGTCAAAGACTCGTCGATGGATATGTCCGGCCCGAGGTTGTACAAAGATTTGAACTTCTTTTCGAGATGTTCAATTATAGGGACCAGCTTATCCAACTTGGCCGACAGTCTTGCTGTGTAAGCTTCCCCAGTTTGCGAGAATTGCTGACTCGCGACAGCGGTGTTGTCTACAAAATGAAGAAACTTACACAGCATAAGATACGGATTATAGGACATAATACGGCGGAACATGGGTAATTGGAGTATGCCATGTTGTGTCCAATATTCGGCTACTGTCGTCCGCGGGTCGATAGCCATATACATAAACATCGCGAAAAGAACCATTATCTCGTCCGCATTCGTGTCAGTCCACGAAAGAAGGCGAGATGATGGTGTCAACTTCCCTGTACTACGCTTAGCCGCGATTGTCTGCTGGGCGTATCGGTTAGTTTCAAGGACGATAACCTCTATGATGTCTTTATCCCATATGTCGATAAAGGCATCATAAGGCGAATCATAGTCTTTGAGTGGCCCAGGGGTAAGACCTGAGAATTCCTCACGAACTCCCCTGAACGACTCAAAGTCCGACACCCACGAGAAACTAGCCGACGTACCCAGTAAGCAATCAGCTGCGTCGTCCATGGCCGTATCCATCTCGTTCACGATTTGCTTTATGGGTCCTTCCAAATCCTCCGTTTCGGGAACGTTCCGTTTCTTCCCACCGGCGGCGACCCCTGGCATGTCAAATTCGTCGTCGAACTCGCTGTCCATTTCACTGCCCACTTCACACCCAAGCGCCCTTCTTGACGTTGCCGTCAATCCCGAAATTGAAGGACGAACTTCAACTTCGGAGTTGACGGTTATGTTAGATGTGGCGCTAGGTGTTGGTGGTACAGGCGATTTGGCAGCTGAGTCCGGCAGATCTTCCACCCACCGTTTGACATGCCAGGGGACCTCGTTCATTATGTCCTCAGCCTCTTCCACCGACATGTCCATGGCCTCCACCCGCTCGACGACATCGATACTGCAAACAATACAATATACAATAACAATAACTGCCTCGTTAGCCTAGTGATCCTAAGCGTGACTGCTACGCTAGAGATCTTGGGTTCGATTCCCAGGTCGAGCAAAGTGTTAGTGGGTGTTTCTATGAAATTCTCAGTCGTCAGTCAGTCAGTCAGTCAGTTCGGAGTTAGGATTTGTGCCCGGTTAGTGGCAATAGGCTCGCCCCCTATTACATGGGACCTAAACATACTGGCGGACTGTGGGTGTACATTGGTACACCTCTGCTTAACCCTTCGGTGAATACAGGCGTGATGATATGTATGTAATAACAATACAACAAAAGAGTTAGTTACCAGAGTGGCACGGTGGGCTCACATCTGACACGTCGGAGGTGGCCACCGGGGGTCTGCTCCAAGGGCACAGTCCTGTCCTGCACGTAGAATGACCCTCCCGGGGTCGCGAGGACAGGAACTGCACGAACGGGGCGGTGGCTAAAAACATATGAAGTACAAATTACTTCACTGATATTAAAACAAAAATAGTTAGGTATATGCTTTAGTATAAGTACTTACAGCGGCGGTGGGGATGGAGGAAGCACCGGTTCGGGGCGCTCACTGATGAGCCCCATCATCAGGGCTCGACGAGCGGCGCTATTTTTATTGCGCCCCCCCATTTCAGCTGGAGAGGGGGTCACACTTCGCGACCTCGAGGCCGACTGCCTAGCCAAGCTAAAAATATAATAAAAGGAATATTTACTACAGTAAAAGCCTACCTGTAAAAACTTTACTCCTAATTTAATTGATGTTATCATATTTTGAAATCTATAAAAAAATCTCAATATTTATTATTCTTAGACATGACGAAAACTACATAAACTAAAAAAAGGCAAAGAACACTAAAATATACATAATAAATTATAATCGGACAAATATTTTTTTGCTGACATTACTTTGTTACCTACGGTTATGGCGGGCGGGAATTTTACTTTTGGAAATACGATTACGATGATAATACGCAATAATGTCGGTAGCTATTAGCCAAAATATGTTTGTGGAACAATAATCTAACTACATAAGTGTATTTCAAACACTAAACAAAAATATTTATCATAAAACATTACGAAATACGGCGGCCATAACTATCAAATTATGAACATTACAAAAGTTTCGTAACTTTTTCTCGACATATTTATAACTTTTCTATAAACTATCACTTCATACGAAATCTATACTTAACTCAGTAATTCTGTATAAAAATCTCTTAAGATTACTCACCGTTTCCTTCTTGAAAACATTTTTTATGTATTTACGACACCCGCACGAATCACTCGTAAAACAACAAATATGGCCGTCACAGAAATTCACAGAAGCACTAATTTCTTTCTTTTTTTTTCTTCCATTTTGTTGGCGCTCCTGTTTAAATGTTACCAAAATAGGTCAAGCATGAATCGATTAATCGAATGAAGGCTCTTACACACCGGCGCGACTTGTCGCGCGACGTGTCGCCTGGCGATTCTGCGATATTATCGCGCCGCAACACCTTTCACACAAGCGCTACACCGTGTAGCCGCGATATCGCCGCGACACCATACAAAATGAACATTTAGTATGGTGTCGCGGCGATATCGCGGCGATATCGCGGCTACACGGTGTCGCGCTACTCGTCGCGCCGCGACACCGTCGCGGCGCGACGAGTCGCCCCTGTGTGAAGTGTCGCGCGCGTTTCCATAGAAATTGTTCTATGGATATATATCGCAGAATCGCGTCGCACTGTCGCGTCGCGCCTGTGTGTACAAGCCTTCATACAGCTAGATCGTGTTGCAAGTGCCAATAAATAGAAAATATTACCGTCCAATGACAACCATGCGTGTTGACAGTTGTTATTATCCAATGGTGTAACGCCGACGTTTCGAGTCATTAAATCTTATTATCCAATGGTGTTACGGCGACGCTTGAGGGGTTAATCATGACCTGATGCTGCAGTCAGGATAGTCTGCAGAGTACCTAACTCCTCGACAACTAACAGCAGATATATCGTATTTAGGCTCATTGAAAAGGGCTCGATGTGTGGATAAACGTACTGTTAATGAGGAACACCGAAGTACATAGAAACCTGATGCTAAAGCCAGGAGCATCAGAAAAAGTACAAACCTTGAAATTACAGCACCGTAGTCGTGTTTGGGCTCATTATAATTAGGACTAAATTTTAAGTTCTTTTGAATAGCAGCCAGGATCATCAGCTAGGAGAGTGGAATACTAGGAGAACTCCTCAACAATTAACGTCCCTGCATCGGGAAAAGCAATATTTTGTAAAAGGTGATCAGCAGTTGACATTAGGCTATTGTAACTTAGTTATATTACAAACTGACCCACTAAAAAGTAAAAAATAAAAACTTTTTTACAAAAAAAAACAACCGACTTCCAAAAAACACTATAAAGTGAAAAATAACTTTAATTTCGGAAGTCGGTGGCAAAAAACAAAAATACAAATCCAAAGACACAGACTTCCGAAATTAAAGTTATTTTTCACTTTATAGTGTTTTTTGGAAGTCGGTTGTTTTTTTTTGTAAAAAAGTTTTTTTAGGTGTTGTACCTATTACTACCTACCCCACACAACACAACCACACAAAGTCACAGAACACATAACTCCTAGCCACAAAGTCGTATACGACTAGAGCGTCCCACTGCTATGCCACATGGAGGGAAAGTACCTTGAATATTGTAGATGGAACATTTTACTGAAAGAAGACATTATTTAAATAAAAAAAACAATTTAAACTGCATTCATAGATTTTTAAATAATTACATGGTTGAACCGGGAATCGAACCCGCCACACGAGAAAGGCTTCATCAGGATTATTTTTTGCTAAATAACATAGTGTCAGAAATAAAAGGAAGACGATGAATTTTAACATTTGATGTGAAATTTTGTTTAGAAAACTGAAAAGCTGACATTGCCGGGCCGTAAGTAGGGATGTGAAAAAAAATCGATTAATAATCGATTTTTTTCAATGATTTTTAAATCGATTTAAGTATTACAAAAATCGATTTATAAAAAAACGATTTCTTATTCACAGCCGATTTTTTTCACCTAGAAGTTAGAACGGCTGCAACACAGCTTTTTAGTCAGGAGCGCGAAGTCACAATTACCGCGAAGTGTACCACTGCCACTAACTAATAAATGAATGACGCTAAAGGGCGCTACACACGGCTAAGATAATATAATATTTTATCTTTGACATCCTTTTGTAATCCCCTTAAATATGAAATAAATATAATCTTCGTTGAGTGTAATGGCCCATTGAATTGTATGGCGAGCGATATTGTATCTTAAGGCGAAAGCGCCAGGGTAGCCCGCGAAATTAATTTTTTTTTAGGTTTTTTGCAATTTGCTGGTCAGTATTAAGTTGTACTTTGATTAAAATATGATTCGCGGCCGTAACAAATATGTATTTACAGAATTATAATCATTAAAGTCATCAACACAACTCTCTAAGACCATGTAATCCCCAAATGTCAAGATTTCATGAAATAGTCATTCTTCAAATATGATTCGATGTTCTATAGATGATCAAAATATGATTCGCGACAATAACAGGTACATACATATTTGGAGAATTGACCTGCAAATTGCAAAAAACGTATGAAAATTTGAATTTCGCGGTCTACTACTATCCGAAATTTCTTCCTGCGAAAGGAGAAATTAAAAAAAAAATCCTTTTTTGTGTAAAACTAATGTTTAGCTTGTTGATATTATTATTATTAATAAAACTGATTCGTGTGATAGTAATTAATCGATATTTCAGGCGTTTAATTTAATCTATCAAAAAAAAAGGAAAAAAATCGATTATTTTAATAAAATCGATTATTTTTATTAAAAAAATCGTTTTTTTTTTTTGCGATTTTATTACTAGGCAAAACAATCGATTATTTAATAATCGTTTTTTTTTTTATACTGTCACATCCCTAGCCGTAAGGACACACAACTGACATTATCATAAGTACCTATTACTAATAAATGTACCCACTTGAGAAGTACGCATCATTTCCCTATTATAATTTAAGTGCATGATAAAATGTTAAAGAGATACGTAATTTTGCCGATGGGAAACCCCAACGGGCGGGTGCACGGCTTGTAAATAATAAAACCGGTACTAGCGCTAGTAAGTCTAATGTGAAAATACCTTTAGGTTATTAATTTTCATTGTCTTTGCAACCCAAAGACAATGAAAATTGCCCACAGAGCACATAAAAAATACGGATGCCCTTCTTTGGCTGTCAAACTGAACGTCACGCTCATCCGCTCATGTCAATGTCGTCGATTGTCCGACGCTTTCGAGAAATAGTTAGTTATTAGTTAGAATTATAATCTCGTTAACAAAGTATTAAAGTTACTACCCGATAAAGCAAATAATAAATTAACACATGGTTCTGTGAACTTTTTAACTATATTACAAAAATACAATGAATTTAACCTTACACGTAGCCTACGTGTATTGTAAAAAGCCAGTGCTAAAGCATTAGAACAAGATCAATGATTAACATGACTACCCAGCAGAGCCCGGCGAACATGCAGTCCGTGGACAGGGAAAAGATATTTTCGTGGATCCTGGAGTTGTGCAATCCTGAGACGCGAGAAAATGCGTTACTGGAACTGAGTAAGAAGCGTGAAAATGTGCCGGACCTAGCGCCCATGTTGTGGCACAGTTTCGGCACTATCGCCGCGCTGCTGCAGGAGATCACCAACATTTACGTTGCCATGATCCCGCCGACGCTCACGGCTCACCAGAGCAACCGCGTTTGCAACGCGTTGGCGCTCATGCAATGCGTCGCTTCGCACCCCGAGACCCGTTCGGCCTTCCTTCAAGCACACGTACCGTTATTCCTTTATCCTTTCCTCCACACTGTTTCCAAAACGCGTCCATTCGAATACCTACGCCTTACTAGCCTCGGAGTCATCGGAGCTTTAGTCAAAACAGATGAACAGGAAGTTATAACTTTTCTGTTGACCACTGAAATAATACCACTGTGTCTACGTATTATGGAGAATGGATCTGAACTATCCAAGACTGTTGCCACATTCATTTTACAGAAGATATTGCTAGATGACAGTGGACTTTGCTATATTTGCCAAACATATGACAGATTCTCCCATGTAGCTATGATATTAGGAAAAATGGTATTATCATTGGCCAAAGACCCGTCCGCACGCTTGTTGAAGCATGTAGTGAGATGCTACCTGCGCCTGTCTGACAATGCAAGAGCTAGAGAAGCATTAAGACAGTGCCTGCCAGATCAATTGAGGGATTCCACATTCGCAGCATGTCTCCAGGAGGACAATTCAACCAAGCACTGGTTGGCTCAGCTGATTAAAAATTTAGAAGCTCAGCCACCGCCAGCCAGTCCGGCGCAACAGAACATGTGAGCCTTGACTTTCTGACACATGCCCACTATGGACAATATACAATAAGTAGTGCAGTTTTATACACTAATAAAATAAAATATAGCTAGCATAATTACACATCACAGTTTAGTAAAATTGTTGATGGTGAAGTGTATATTTTATTGCAGAGATGTATGAAAAGAAGCCTCAATAAAGGCTTAGAAGAAACTTAATGTTAGATTGGTGCACATGTGTGGATGTTGCAAGCTAATACAAAAAGCTTGAATAGACTGACTAGAAAATGATCACTCTCTGCACTCGTAGTTCTCAAAAAGTATTTATTATATTAGGTCCTTAAGGAAATTCTGGAAATTTCAATAAGGATGCGTAATATTATATTTGATTTTATAGTATGATAAGGAATACTATAAGTGCTACTTTTTGTTATTGTTTATAGTGGGCCTGTGAGCCTTTTTACAATTCCCAGGTCAAATCTGTGTTTACATCAGATATTCTACAGATTTGGACTGTTATAATTATTTGTTTACTGACATATCCAATGATATTTTGAAATAATTTAATTCATGAATGTACTGACAAAATTTTGCCTTTTTAAATGTTATTATGTATTTGTCTCTTACACGTTATTGTATTATTTTTTTAGGTACAAAACAAGGTAAAATTTCAAGAATGCACTAATTTTGTATGCAGTCGTAGTGGACTAGGAATAAACTTTTTATCATTTCAATTCATTTGTTTTCTTTTGTATCTTTCCCATTAAAAGATATGAGAGGCCTATTTAGAGCAGTGTCTACACTGTCTACTGTCTACCAAGCTCATCACAACATAAGCCACACAAAAATCGTTTGATCTAATTCTATCATAGCCTTTGTGTCGAACTCAAAGATGTGCCACGCATTGCAGCCTTGAAGCTGTGCTGGCACGCTAGTATCACAGCTTCTCATCGCAACATGTGGACGTGTGTTTAACCGACTTCAAGAAAAGGAGGAGGTTGCCAATTCAGTGGGTTTTTAGGGTTCAGTACCTCAAAAGGAAAAAACGGAACCCTTATAGGATCATTTGTTGTCCGACCGTCCGTCTGTCTGTCAAGACCCTTTATCTCGGGAACTCGTGGAGGTATCGAGTTGCAATTAAAACCATATACTCAGCTCTACAGTCCCTTGAAGCTGTAAAAAAATCAAACGCCTAAGTTAAAGTAAAAAAAAGATACGGCCGTTTATGCCGCAAAAAACGTATTTCGACACTCAAGGGAATTAAAATTTTATACAGTACTTCCCGTTGATCTGGAATCATGAAATTTGGCAAGAAGCAAGATAATGTAGCACAAGTAAAGGAAAATGTCCGGAAACCGTAAATTTGTAGGTACAGACGCCAGCACATCAACCTACTACAATCTGTCAAATTTCTTCAATAGAATTTCAACTTTATCGCTCAATCACAAGGTTCAAAGTTAATTGGGAAAATTTGACAGTTTCGGGTAGCTTGATGTGCTGGCGTCTGTACATTAAAAAAAACCCGTGATAAACTATTTACATACCTACAAAGTACGGAACCCTCGGTGCGCGAGACGGAGTCGCACTTGACCGGTTTTTTTTTAATGTTTTACCTCCGAACTCCGTTATTTAAAAGCCGATTTTCAAAATTCTTTTTGACGTGAATAAGTCTAAAATTGTTTCCGTAATGGGAGGCAAGTCAAAAAAAAACCAATGATAATAAAATCAGTACATACATACATATTGGTACATACAGTTTGGTGCAGCTCCATATCTATACTATATCTATACTAATATTATAAAGCTGCAGAGTTTGTTTGTTTGTTTGTTTGAACGCGCTAATCTCTGGAACTACTGGTCCGATTTGAATGATTCTTTTAGTGTTGGGTAGTGCATTTATCGAGGAAGGCTATAGGCTATATTTTTTTTCTTCGAAATTAGGGATCCGTAATAAAATTGCTATTTTGTAACACAAGGTGTAAAATCGAAAACCTATTTTTGCGTGCGCTGCAAAAACTATTGACAATAGAACAAAATAATGTACTACGGGTTTGTAGAGCTCATTAAGACCTACAAAAAAGTCCGCGAGAACATATGTCTAGCTATCATGGTTTAATCACAATAACCGATTTTGTGTTCAAAATAATTATTAAATCGTCTGAAGAAAAAAAAACTACGTTAAATATGTATCGTAATATTAATCTTTATCGAAATTAAGCATTATGTTATCAAGAGTATTTATGAAGAAGTAAAATACTTTTTGTTTCATCTCAATCGGTTATTTCGTTTAAAAGTTATCACGTGTGTAAGATGTTAAGAGTTGCGGGGCCATAGAGTTTTTTATCTACGAGTATACTAATAATAAGGCTGAAGAGTTTGTTTGTTTTAACGCGATAATCTCTTTAACTACCGGTCAGATTTGAATTCTTTTTGCATTTGATAGCCCAATTCTTGAGGAAGGCTATAGGCTATTTAACATCACGCTATGACCCTTAGGAGCCGAGCAAAAAGAAAAAAACTCAGAGTGAACGGTAAGCGAATACGAAGTGTTGCGACGCGACGGGGTGGGGGTACAAGAAATTTCACGCGGACGAAGTCGCGGGCAGAAGCTAGTAATATTATAAAGCT
This sequence comes from Oligia fasciuncula, assembly GCA_963082905.1. NCBI lineage: Eukaryota > Metazoa > Arthropoda > Insecta > Lepidoptera > Noctuidae > Oligia > Oligia fasciuncula. The sequence goes on from OY720407.1 coordinate 11,728,047, forward strand.
GCAGAGTTTGTTTGTTTGTTTGTTTGAACGCGCTAATCTCTGGAACTACTGGTCCGATTTGAATGATTCTTTTAGTGTTGGGTAGTCCATTTATCGAGGAAGGCTATAGGCTATTTTTTTTTTATCAAAATAAGGGATCCGTAATAAAATTGCTATTTTGTAACACAAGGTGTAAAATCGAAAACCTATTTTTGCGTGCGCTGCAAAAACTATTGACAATAGAACAAAATGATGTACTACGGGTTTGTAGAGCCCATTAAGACCTACAAAAAAGTCCGCGAGAACATATATCTAGCTATCATGGTTTAATCACAATAACCGATTTTGTGTTCAAAATAATTATTAAATCGTCTGAAGAAAAAAATGGTTGCCTGTAAAGTCGGTTTTACGGGCGAAGATTTTACGTGACAACGACCGATCATCCGATCATAGTTGAGTGGGAGAGAGACGCAAGGCATTCGGCGGGCCTCTCTCTCGTTCGGTGACTCATCGTAACGTTACCGAGCGTTACACTTTTTCATAAGTGACTCCCAGTCGCAACCTAATTTAAGACGTTGTCACGTCAAAAAAAAACTACGTAATATTAATCTTTATCGAAATTAAGCATTATGTTATCAAGAGTATTTATGAAGAAGTAAAATACTTTTTGTTTCATCTCAATCGGATATTTCGTTTAAAAGTTATCACGTGTGTAAGATGTTGGTAGATACCTATTAAGGCGAAAGCGCCAGGGTAGCCCGCGAAATTCATTTTTTGACGTGACAACGTCTTAAATTAGGTTGCGACTGGGAGTCACTTATGAAAAAGTGTAACGCTCGGTAACGTTACGATGAGTCACCGAACGAGAGAGAGGCCCGCCGAATGCCTTGCGTCTCTCTCCCACTCAACTATGATCGGATGATCGGTCGTTGTCACGTAAAATCTTCGCCCGTAAAACCGACTTTACAGGCAACCATTTTTTATCATGAAAAATGATTTCTAAGAATGTTAAAACATATAACACAACTGACAATGAACTGCCTGTTTTTAGGTTTTTTGCAATTTGCTGGTCAGTATTAAGTTATACGTTGATTAAAATATGATTCGCGGCCGTAACAAATATGTATTTACAGAATTATAATCATTAAAGTCATCAACACAACTCTCTAAGACCATGTAATCCCCAAGAGTGACTATTTCATGAAATCTTGACATTTGGGGATTACATGGTCTTAGAGAGTTGTGTTGATGACTTTAATGATTATATTTCTGTAAATACATATTTGTTACAACCGCGAATCATATTTTAATCAACGTAAAACTTAATACTGACCAGCAAATTGCAAAAAACGTAAGAAAATTTGAATTTCGCGGGCCACCTTAGAGCTTCCCCCTTAAGGAGTTATGGGCCATAGAGTTTTTTATCTATACTAATAATAAAGCTGAAGAGTTTGTTTGTTTGAACGCGATAATCTCTGGAACTACCGGTCAGATTTGAAAAAATTCTTTTTGCATTTGATAGCCCAATTCTTGAGGAAGGCTATAAGCTATTTAACATCACGCTATGACTCTTAGGAGCCGAGCAAAAAGAAAAAATGGTTGCCTGTAAAGTCGGTTTTACGGGCGAAGATTTTACGTGACAACGACCGATCATCCGATCATAGTTGAGTGGGAGAGAGACGCAAGGCATTCGGCGGGCCTCTCTCTCGTTCGGTGACTCATCGTAACGTTACCGAGCGTTACACTTTTTCATAAGTGACTCCCAGTCGCAACCTAATTTAAGACGTTGTCACGTCAAAAACTCAGAGTGAACGGTAAGCGAATACGAAGTGTTGCGACGCGACGGGGTGGGGGTACAAGAAATTTCACGCGGACGAAGTCGCGGGCAGAAGCTAGTTTATCATATCCATCCTAAATTCAATTATACCATTCGATAGCTAAAGGATCAAAGAATTCATTACGCCAATTGACGACTGTGACGCATCGCGCGCGGTAGAGGGGGAATTTAAGCACCGCCATTTTGAGGTCATTGTGATGCTATCCAGATTTCCACTTAGGCCCGGCGCCCATTATCGGCATCGGCACGGCTGAGGATTTTTATGCGACGAATGAAAATGTAACTTAATTGTATGACGATAAAATTGAAATTTCAATGATAATAATCATCGTAGGTGCAAAAATGAAGATAGGGTATCCGACATACCGTGTCATTGAAATTTAAATTTTATTGACATACTATTAAGTTATATTTCTATTTGTCGCATAAAAATCCTTAGCCGTGCCGATGCCGATAGTGGGCGCCGGGCCTTAGTATACTTTTGGCTCGGAAAGGCTACGACGTTCGTTTAAGTTGCAATCGTCAGCTCTCGTCAAAATCTATCGATTGTATATGTTACGGCTAATGACCAAAGTGCGGCTACACCTAGTTTTAACCAAACCTAACCTCGGGGTGCCCTTCGCTCGCTCTTGCATCCTATGTCGCCTCCCGAAATACACACGAACCGCATGTGGCCGGCTAAAACTAGGCGTAGCCGCACTTCGGTCGGCTAAAACTAGGTGTAGCCGCACTTCGGTCGGCTAAAACTAGGTGTAGCCGCACTTCGGCTATTAGCCGTGACATATACAAAACATTAGTGTAAAATAGTGACAGTGAATATACTTAATGTGTTAAAATAAAAAAAACAACCGACTTCCAAAAAAAAAACACTACAAATTGAAAAATAACTTTAATTTCGGAAGTCGGTGTCTTTGGTTCCGCATTTTCGTTTATTGACACCGACTTCCGAAATTAAAGTTATTTTTCAATTTGTAGTGTTTTTTTTAGAACTCAGTTGTTTTTTTTTTTGTAAAAAAGTTTTTATTTTTTACTTTTTAGTGGGTCAGTTTGTTATTTATCTAAGTTACAATAGCCTAATGTCAACTGCTCATCACCTTTTACAAAATAATTATTTTCCCGGTGCTGGGACGTTAATTGTTGAGGAGTTCTCCTCAACCACCACTCACCATACGCATTGTGACGAGCATAAATTGCTTAGCAACCATGTTAAAGTAATCGAATCGCAACCCGTGAAATATTTGTCATTGAATAGTTCCGATGGCCATCTGTGGTCTTCATCATCAGCTCCACTTTACCAAATGATGATTTCCGAGAGCAAATGCTCAAGTTACTTTAAAAAATACCTAAATCGCTATAGGTTTGCCTATAAAATTTGAGGGTTTCCCTCGATTTCCATGGGATCCTCTCATCAGATTCCAACTTGATGATAATGGGACCACCTCGAGAGTATACCCTTTCTAACAATGATTTCAGTAATATACAGGATGTAAGGGTAAACAGTGGCAATTTTCAAAGGACGGATAGATAACCTTAAATACAAAAATATTACAAAAGTTTTAAATGTATAAGTCGCAATTTTTTTGCGAATTTTACAGTTTTCTAATTCCGAAATTTTACGCGAAGTGACCGCACCCTACGATAACGCACGAACCGCGCGCCCGCCGCCGTCACGATCGCGTACGCGGCGCACGCACACATGTACACGCCATTCGATAACTTCCATTCACCTATGCACAAAAAATCGCCCTTATTACGTAGGGGCTGGGTTGGCGGTACTGACACTTTTTTTACTGAATGAGAAACACAATGGACGCACAGTGCGAATTAGCGAACTTTACTACATCTTAATTTCTAAGTTAGGTATTTTCGGCGTAGTTATTTAAAAAGAGAATCACGTTATTTTCAACGGTTTTAGAATCTACTCATGATACTTATGCACCTCCTTAAATATTGCCACTGTTCACACTAACAGCCTGTATACAGGCTGTTAGTGAAAATAACCCTGTAACCCTGTTGTAAATAACGTGATTCTCTTTTTAAATAACTACGCCGAAAATACCTAACTTAGAAATTAAGATGTAGTAAAGTTCGCTAATTCGCACTGTGCGTCCATTGTGTTTCTCATTCAGTAAAAAAAGTGTCAGTACCGCCAACCCAGCCCCTACGTAATAAGGGCGATTTTTTGTGCATAGGTGAATGGAAGTTATCGAATGGCGTGTACATGTGTGCGTGCGCCGCGTACGCGATCGTGGCGGCGGCGGGCGCGCGGTTCGTGCGTTATCGTAGGGTGCGGTCACTTCGCGTAAAATTTCGGAATTAGAAAACTGTAAAATTCGCAAAAAAATTGCGACTTATACATTTAAAACTTTTGTAATATTTTTTTATTTAAGGTTATCTATCCGTCCTTTGAAAATTGCCACTGTTTACCCTTACATCCTGTATGTCAATGCTTTCTAATAAAAAAAGAATTTTTGGAATCGGTCCAGCCGTCTTCGAGTAATCGCTGAACAAACAAAAAAAAAAACATAGTCGAACATATAACCTCCTCCTTTTTGGAAGTCGGTTAAAAAGAAAAATAATTTAAAAAATATATACATAATTATACGCGTCAAAAAGCCAAATCCAAATACAGAGATCCTAAACGGTTGGAAAGGGCTTCTCAAGAGCAATCGAATGGTACCAATATAACACCTTAAGACAGAGTCAAGCAGTGTCGGAAACGTAAATAAAAGAATGAATGCGGCCGAGCGGATCAACCCCGTTACGTAAACGTATTCACGTAGATACATACAATACAACACACGGCCGTGTCCATGACACAGCAACACCCCATTTTTTATTTGAAAGTATATACTTTCAGATTGATCCCTTAGAAATTTCATCAAAATCTGTTTAGTACCTAGTAGGTAGAACCAAAAAAAAAACTTTTTTCCTCGACCAGAGTTCTTACTTTATAGGTTTTAGTCGCCGTCGTCACAAGCCGTCGTCGACGACGAACAAAATGATCGGTTTCTGTGGCGCGTAATAATAATAATAAAACCTTTATTTTCAGGCTACTTTGGCCCATAAATAAATACCTTACAGGCAAAGTTTTGGTTTTAGGACATGCCGGTTTCCTCACGAAGTTTTTTTTCACCGTTTTGAGAGCAGTGGTGATGAAATAATTACGTAAAGTAAAGCGACTGTCTGGGTTGAAGGAACCTACAACTTGTAAGTCGCGGCCGTTACCACTGGTCCACCACTGCTACTTACTACCTTAGTAGGTAGGTACACATTGTGGAATGCAATGAATGATTGAGTAGGTAGGTGTGTAAATATTTTAGGTAAAAGTAAGGATAATATACCTTGATGTTTTTATTATAATTTGTGAAAGCAAGTTTAGAAGTCGGGTCCACGGACGTTAGGCGACTGAGCGAGAGCCCATCGTTTGCAAGAATGGTAGTTCACATTACTTGATTGCTTACTTTTATGTGGTTCGGCAAATTTCAGATTTCTGGATTTGTTCGGAGTCAATTTTAATGATGTCCTCGTCTGGGCCAACATTGCCTCGTTATCTCGCCGATGCCTACTGTCATTGTCTACCATGACTTCAAACTGTGTACCATCAGTGGCTGTAACAACAACTTGTGCACAGCTATTGTCTAACATGTCTTCAAACTGTGTACCAGAAGTGACTGTATCGACCACTTGTGAACAGGCTTTATCCAAAAACGCATGCAGTTGGTTACTATGTGTTTGAATTCGCTTATCGCTAGCTTTACAATTAATTTTTCTAGGAGAGCATTGGCAAATATGAGAGCAGCGATTGTCCCGTCTACGAACATTAGTAATACATTCATTATCACACGTCGAAGGCCCATCCGTGGAGGGTGTGTTAGCTGCTTTAGACAAGACAGGCCTTTTAGGGATTCGAGATTCATTTGCTTTGGCTTTGTATCGATTGCTGGATCGGATTGGACCAATAGTATCACGTGTCGTAAAGCTGGATGTTCCCTTTTTCGGTACTGGAATAGTTCGAGATCGGGTGACAGAACTATATCGTCTGCTAGTTCCAGAACCAGATGATAGAGTCTCATTTCTTCTTGGACTTAACACAAATGCGCCAATATTGGGATTTTCTAGGGCAGGCTCTACGATTTCATTACACAGTCTCTGAGCTACAGACATTGAAGCCAGCTATTCTGAATGTTTCATTTTCTTAGTAATCTTACCAGTCATTATTATTTCTTTGTAGGTAGGTACTGAACATCACCAAAATTAGGTGAATATGATATTTCGAGATTGTAAGATCCAAGATTTCGTTTTGATTTCGATTTAAGCCATTTTTGAATGCAACCACAATTTGGTGAATATGATATTCCGAGATTGTAAGATCCAAGATTTCGTTTTGATTTCGATTTAAGCCATTTTTGAATGCAACCACATTTTCAGTCTATCAAAAAGTACTCTGTGAACCATAGAGTAAGAAACATGTAAACAAACCACATTCACAAATGCAACTGGCAACTGCAATGCCAGAGTATTTTCAGCAGTCTATCAAAAAGAAGTACTCTGTGGTATTTGACTGCGTAGGTATTTGTGAAAATATAGTCCGTCAAGTTATTTTTCTTTCATATTTGGTTTTACTTCCGGGTGATTATTAGTACCTACTGCCGTCTCAAGGCGCTGGTGGCGATGGCGCTGCGATTCCGTGCACTGCATTGATTTATCTAATTCTAGGTGCTTTGTGATTATGATACTACCTACCCTATAAAACTACTAATGTTCAATGTAAGGTATGTGTACCTTCAGCGGGATTGTCCGAAAGGGTTACCGCTGGCCCGGAACATAAAGGGCTAAGGAAGGAACACGGGTGGGTTTTAGTCAGTAAGAGTCTGACACTCTCTTCCGTCCGCTCCACCCAGAGCGGGAGGGGTCATTTGATGATTTCCCATCCGAAAAAAAAAAAAAGGTATGTGTACCTACCATTTATATTCTAAATACATAGGTCATGTACAGACGCCAGCACATCAAGCTACCCGAAACTGTAAAATTTTCCCAATCAACCTTGAACCTTAACACCGTGGTGGACCTGGGGGCTTACTATCACCTTTTATAAAAACGTTCAATTTCCATTCAGTTCAAAAGCAGACCTACTTCTGCTCTGCTAATAATCGTACTAGGAGAGTATTAAAAGTGAACGACTATTGCACGAATTTCACCGAAGTTGAATGGTAACGCTTGTCTGTGGCCTGCTGTAACGCCATTGTCTTTTTAATAGGCATCGTTCAAAAACTTAAATCTCCTATTACCGGTTTTTTGAAAATAATAGAAACATGATTTTCTTAGGTATATACATATTCTAACTATGATTATGTATAACAAATTACCTTGATACCATATCTAAAAGCACTATAGAGCTCAATTTCACGTTCAAAACAACTTTGTAACTTTGAAAGATTTAATGTGATTTTGAACGTGTGTGGTTACGTCGTGCAACAATTTAAAAAAAAAATGTATTTTTGCGCGCCAAATAAATAATAATTATTTATTTGTATGTTTGTATTGTCTTCACAATGTCGTAAGTTTGTTTACATGATGAAAATATCCTAATGGTGTACTTAATTTACGCATTTTTAATTGGATTGGAATGTCGCTCAGATTTTATAACAATTAATGTGGTGAATTTTATTTCTAGTAAAACACGAACAAGTCGTGTTATTATGACCCAACTAGAGAAATAAATGCAGTTAGGTATAACAAATCCTTCCAAGCATGGGAACATAGCAAAATAATGTGGAAAATGGTTGCAGAGAGAAGATAGTATTTTTGGGCCCGCTATAGTGTAACGTCTATTAATTAATACCTAAAAAAAATAACCTTAATATCATTTTAAATTGTCGATTTTTGAAATAAAGTTTAACCTGGATCACGAAATCGCAATAAAAAGAAAATGTTTTGATAATGCACTCAATTGATTCAATTCCCGTTATGGTCGTCAGTGTAATAAATACGTGTATTGAAGCGTATATTTTAACTATTTTAAATAAAAATATATTATATTCCTATTATATTTATACAGATCGAGGTGGTAACCAAATCTATTTTTAGAAAAACCATTGCCGCTGCAGCAGGTCCTCCTGTGTTTAATCCCATTTTTTTAAGTTTACACTCTCGAGTTTAGTAAAAACAACGTGAAACGGATTGCAGTTTTTGGTTTCTTGTCAGTTTGACTCTAGTGTTGTACTCAGTTATTAACGGTTGCTACATATTAGTACTTAATCTGTGATTAACGGTTAGGCACTCGATTGTCCCGATTATGTAGTTCGAAAACTCAATTCAAGTTGAATCTAAGGTAGGTACTAGAGGGAACCTCCCTCCAGTACCTACCTTAAAGCAAGATCTAGAAAAATAGGTTACATGCTCTGTGATCCAGAATAAAGCAACCGTTCTTGGTACATACATACATTTGATTTAAGTCAGTAACATTCAACTAAGATCGGCTTTGTAAAGAGTGTTTCTCCTACTCACATTCCACTGTCAATCAGAAAATCAATGAAGATACGACGACGATTTTAATGACAAATTACACGTTATCAACTTCTCCCCAGCGAAAGCACTAGGAAGTGGTGAAGGGCGGGCGTTTTGGGCGACTTTCTTTTGTAATTTTGACATTCAAAAAGTGATGATTCTCAGCTTAGTTTGAATACTTTATCTAATCGCGACTACATCAAGTGGCACATCGAGAGAAAATGGACTCGATCCTTTATTTAGAGTAATGAGTTACATATTATAATCAAGCTGCAGCACTATCTATCTGACACTGTCAAAAAGACAAGTGTCAAGAAGTGTCCAAAAACATTTCATTCATTTATTATACAGCATTGTAGTCTTTGATTTAGTCAGTTTCTTTCGAATTGCATGAAATTGATATTTCTGTTTTCCTGTGTGTAATTGAAGGGTTATCTTCACGACGGTACAGCATTTACTCCAGAAGGATGTTGTGTTAATAATAATTGTTCAGTAAGATTTCAACGCAATGTGCGAACTTGCGAAGACATTGTTGGCGTTGGCTATTGTGCTTGTGCACAGACATGGTATCAAGATGAGAAGTGGAGCGACCTGCATAATTTTAGATGAAATACTATTTACTTCTAAGTCGTCTGACGTTGAAATTGTACATATTAGTAATAAAAATATTTTGTTAATTATGTGATTTTTGATTTCATGAACCGTTTTATACACCTTTAAATTGTTTAATCCTACTATTTATTACTGAAAAGTGCACTATTTTACTAAATTATAAAACCGAGGCCAAACTACTCACTAAACAATAGCTGTTTTAGTGTGCTCTATGTTATGATCGTATTTCTCAGTAGGTATTCCCGTTCGACAAGTTGAACTATTCTTTATTACCACTGTAATGTAGACATCCTAGGGAACAAATAAACCTGCAGCTTGTGACACTGAAGTAAAATTGTGCATTGAGTGGCGTGGGTCATCTTGCAGCTTCGCCCTCGATGCGGCTGGCTATAGTCCTGCGGAGGCGCGATGCCAGTCAGTGAATACAGCATTCGCAACAGGGTCGGTTTTAAGCAACCAGTAATAATCAATAATGTCTCATTTAGAGCTGTATCCACTAACTTAGCGTGGGCTGATCGGCTCCATACTGGACAGGCCTGCGGAAAAACAAAGCGCCATTCCAGTTGTTCGCACGACTTGAGCAGATGCCTCCCATCTGGTGGATGTTAGGCGACAGAGTAAGTGATTTCTGGGATGCACTTTCTGTTTGACATTTTCGCAGTTTCTCCGGGAGGGACCTATCCAAAGTGATGCCAAGATACTTTGGGTGAGTTTGCTGAGATGGCGGTGGAAAGGTTGTTTTCAATCTCCTCAAAGTGAGTGGCTTGGCAAGAGGTCTGCGTACAGAAAGTGGGTTGTATTTGAGCTCACCGGTTGATCATTAGTGTAGATGTTAAACAGCAGAGGGGCCAGTACATTGATTACACTAGGCATTGCTACGTGTGGTCACTATTATTTTATTTTTAGTAGGTACTAGGTCAAATAAGAAAAATATTGATTCATAAATTCCCTTTATTCATTTCAAAAGGGTTATTTATTTTCCTAGTGCGACGCCGCGCCGTCGTCGGTCGGTTTCTTTTTTCTATTCGATATTCACTCTCCAAATATTTCGTGCTCGTCACACATCTACAAAAGAATTAGAGAAATAATAAAAGTAAGTGTTGTATGGGCACTGAATTACAAAACAAAGTTGAAAAAGCTCGTCTAATAGTAACTTATTCAAGATGGGTATAATTTGACGTTACAAACGTTCAGCAGTCGTTTTACTGTTGTCAATTAGCACGCCATAGTATAAAATTCTATACAAAAAACAAGGTGAACAGTTTTTGTAAACGTCAGCGTAGCAGGCCTGTTGCAGGCCTGCTAATAAGACCGCATAGTACAAAAAAGCAATGCAGTTCAACTTCTGCCCTGCTTTAAGAGGTGATAGTAAGCCCCCAGGAAGGGCGCTTCTTTCAGCATCTCATAATTATTTGTGGCAAGCCAGTGTTTGGCTCTCAATATTACCGCTACTGCACTACTTGTCGACTGGTGATCGCACAGAACACTATTACTCCTAGCGGAGGGTGATCGCCGTCGTCGCCAGGGCAAAAATAAGCGCACTTGGTCTGCGAAATATGCAGTCGTTACAAGATAAGTAATTTATTCACTCGAACGTGGTTCGGAACGAAAACTAATTCTAGTATAAATAAAAGCATTGGTGACATTTTGCGTATTATAAATTATGTGGTAGTTATTATTTTGACCAATTTAAAAAATGAGGAGTTTGTTGAGCACCTGCCCCAACGGTGTTATTGATACGGCAAATGCCGTATTATATACGGCAATCCACAATTTTTTTTCAGAAAATACGGCAGTCCTCTCATTGCCGTATCACAATTGACCATAGGTGAAACGAAATGTTTGAATGAAACGAAACGTACATAGGGAGCACAGCCGGGAAAATCCCGACTACAACAAACATGAAGTGGTAAGGCCAAAGGGGTTGCCGTTTTAGCGACTCACTCGCTAGATCTAGCGGATTTTAACAATGTTTAGCCGTTAAGAAAATCGTTTTAGCGAAAAATAATTATTTAGCGACTTTCGGACTTTTGAGATGGCGACTTTTTTTTTATAGTACCTAATTCATTTCAAATGTCCTATTGTAATCTACCGCTGGTAACACTGTTATGTAATATAATTTCACGGGAATTCCCGACCATAAACTAACAATCCAATGTCGTTCGTTCACGTTTCATCTTTTTCGTTTATTACTACCGTCTAACAGTAATGAATGAGATAAAAAAAGTAATTTAAAAAAATTAAACCGACTTCAAAAAGAAATGAACTCAAAATTATGAATTAGCTTTAATTTCGGAAGTCGGTGTCTTGGAATCTGTATTTTAGTTTTAGTTTTTTGCCACCGACTTCCGACTTTTTGAAGTCGGTCTAATTTTTTTAAATTACTTTTTATTTCGTAATTTTTAGTTTTAAGTAAAAACTGTAATATTTGTTTGTAATAAGTAGGTAATAGTTTTATTTTAAATATTACACTAGAATTTGACCAAGGTTTTGAGATGTTTTCCCTTTGAACTACACCCGTAGCTCGTATCAATAAGCCAGGCCGTCACACGTATTAGTCCATATCTTGAAAATTCCGTAAGTAATCGATTTTGATGAAACTTGCACTGTTCCCTAAGTTGAAGTAAATGTAAGCCAATACAAAAATGGATGAAGAATGGTCACGATCCGATTAATAGTTGCGGAGATATGCGTGGACAAACATACATACATACATACATACGTCTATAAGATTTTGTATATTTGTTTGGAAGCCCTAATAGATGGTCATATGTGAATATAATGCGATTCCAATAATATTACATACATACGTGTCGAATTGATAACCTCCTTTTTTTTAAGTCGGTAAAAATAATGCTCACGTAACCAATCATAACATTCACTCAGGCTCATTTGTTTAGAGTTCATATTTTGTGAATATTCCGCGTGAAAAAATATTACTTTTCAAGATTTGGCAGTATGGAAGCTCCGTTTAAAAATAAGCACTACACCCAGCATTACAGAAGTGAATGGGAGAATAATAAACAATTCAAACATTGGCTGAATAGAATAGACACTATTTATTGTAGAGTCTGTCTATTGAAAGCTGAGAGTGAAAATGAGCGGCAAATTTTAAAAAAATAGGAAAAAACATTTTTGATACTTGACTATCTTAAAATTTCTTGAATATCTTAAAATATAATAAAATTTCTATCAAATATGTTTTTTCCTAGTTGATCCGGGGATACACGACCTGTTTTTTTTAAATTTGCCGCTCATTTTAACTCTCAGCTTTCAATAGACAGACTCTAAATGCATAGGTACGATTTGAAAAGATGTACATTTTCGTGCTACCAAGGGAATTTTAAGAAAAAGAAAAACCGTTTCAGGCGGATTTTTTCTGTTAATTTATGGACTTTCAATTTGTAGAACGGACACCCTGCAAAGTGGCATCTCTTTAGGCCTGCGTTCCGAGTTGGGAAATAATCGATGTGAGCGTGCTTAAACCCGTACCGAATTAGCGTGAGCGCGATAACGACGTCCCGTGAATCGTCATAGATGACGTCATGACATGCGCCATCTTGCGATAACGCCGACCATGCCCTAGAATAATATCACCGTGAGCGCTGTCAAAAATTAACGTGTGTGTGTGAGGATATGTCAGTGTGTGTTTTGTTTTGATTTGCATCTTATCATAAAATTAAACTAACGTGGCATTTTCGAAATTGTGCTTCTGGCTGATAGTCGCCACCTAACCAATGAAGAAGAAATGTGGTGTTTATACAAAGAAATACTGTAATAATTTCGTTTTTACATTGAGTAAGCACTGTGAGCGCGCTCACGGGCGTTCCGAATTGTTGACAGCTCTCAGCTGTCATAATCGTGATATCTAAATCGGAACGCATGTGAGATGATGTGAGCGCTGTGAGCGATTATAGCTAATTCGGAAAGCGCCCTAGATTACTCTGTCTACGATTTTCACACATGACAAACTTCACTTTGAAGTTTTAAAGTTTGAGCAGTGATGCCAGATTGGGGGGAATCCCCCCAAATTTGGGGGTTTTTTATAGTTATGGGGGGACAATATTTTTGGGGGGATATTTGGAGGGAGAAAACTAGGTGTGGGGGGATTATGGGGTTTTTTTATTACCATATCTAGTCTGGGCAAAGCCGCGGCTAGCAGTGATGATAAATAAAAATATTATCAGAATGCATCAATCGAATCAACGCGATCAAACCACTAACTAATCTGTGAAAGCACACAAAAAATGCAGTCGGTGATAGAACTTACGGACATGTTAGCGAATTGGCATTAGGAATTTTGGCGTTGCCTTTTTCTAACGCATTTGTGGAAAGAGCGTTCTCTCAAGTAGCTATTAATAAAGACAAACTTCGAAACAGATTGGCCTTTCACACTGCCGAATCAATCTTGAGAGATATATATTGCTAGAAGGATTTGTTCATTTTAAACCTAGTTCAAAGATGCTAAACAGATTTAATTCAGAAAAAATATACGGAACTGCAAACGACGAGGGTGAAGAGGCTGATTCGGTAATGGAAACTATTGCTAAAATTGTATCTTTCATTAATCCTAAGGAAAGAAAATTAATTTTAATAAAAAAAAATGAAACAAAAACCTTTTTTTTTTAAATCAATTGTTTAAATCGATCAAAATTTTTTTTTTGTCATTTCAGGGGTTTTTTTTTTCAAAACCCGAATTTTGGGGGGATTTCGGGGAAGGTTTGGGGAGAACGCGAGACGGTCATCTGGCAACACTGAGTTTGAGTTTTGTTTGACAGTTTGTTAATTTATTTGTTGTATTGTTGTGTTCGTAATAAAAAACAAATGTTCCTATTTTATTGACTCGATTAATTTGAAACGGTAATTGAATAAAAACATACAGACGATGTGGGTCTTTGGGTACGGATCACTGATATGGAAAGTAGATTTCAAATATGAATGCAAGGTTGTAGGTTATATAAAAGGTTACTTGAGAAGATTTTATCAACACAGCATTGATCACCGAGGAGTACCTGGAAAAGTAAGTTCCTAAATCAAATTATGATGCAAGATGCGACCTAACATAATACATATTATTTTATCTGTTTATTTCTGTAAATTTAAATATTAAATGTAAAATAATAACTAATACCAATTAGTGGTCAGTGGCTAGGGCTGCCATCGGTCTGTGGGTCGTCTTAGGGGCGGATTTCCATCAGTTAAATTTGTGACCCCGGATAAAAACTTCAAAAACCCCAGACATTTCGGTGAAATAAAAAAAAAACCCCAGACTCCGTCGAAAAAAAAATTACAATAAAATAAAAACATAGTTAAGTATCATATTTTTTGTCTTATTTATAGAATATCAATCTAAACCTCAACAATACAAATGAAACGCTTAATTTAATAATCAACTATACACTACACTCTTCTCTATGTGAGAGTCATTCTGGTAACAAAAATAATTATTAGGAACACTCTTCTTTTTGGAATCACTGAAAATGAAAAAATCCAATGTTAAACTATATAGTTTCATCGTTTCGACTGGTAATGTACCCAAGAGACTGGCACTTACCACGTATGGCAATGCTTAGCCTCTGGCCAAGGTAAGAGCTAGACCTTGGGTCACGGGAAGTGTCAAACCGCGGTTTCGAAATTTCCGCCGAGGGTTTCAACCCCAAACGGTTCGAAAATATAATTTCCGATAAGGTTATTATATTTTCCCCGCTTGAGGTTTACCGCAGCCGCAGCAGCAGCGTCAGCACAGCATGTCGAGCCAGGAAGATGGGATGGCGCAAGAGTATCGACACGTGGCGTGGCGTCCCACACTAATAAATAATAATCACATACATATTACGCCCAAGGAGTAGAGTAGGCAGGCCAGTAAGCCAATTTCTCGATTTACATCTGCAGTTTCTATAATTACTCAGTACTTCTTTTGGTTTGTTCACATTTTACTCCATTTGACTCTCGCGCATGGTATGTACTACACACCTGACCTGTTAGAAGACATCAATCAATAGTAATATTAGTAATATTGGTGTATATGCATCCCCTCCAAAGGTGTTGTAGTATTTCCACTGCTACTACTTTTAAGATGAAATCAAATATCATTATCACTAAATTAAACTACCAAGAAGGTTGGTTACTTCTATACCCTGTCTATATTTGTTTCGACCAATCTTGTATAACTAAAAACTTTCTTTGTCTAGGGTTCTAGGAAATAATCTTTAATTGCCTCATCAGTTTTCCATTCCATGTGTGGTCACTCGTTTAAAAATGCCTAAGTGATTGAATAATTATGCAAGTAAAACGAGTTATAAAAATCACAATAATATATACCACTTGTGCCTCGAAAAGTATGTAAAGTAGTTATTCATGAATCTTTGACAGTCATTATAGGTTGTCAGAAGCCCAAAAGTCTGAGAACCAGTCTTACCAAGGGCGTCCAAGGGGTATTGTATATCCAGTAACTGGGTTGTGGAGCTCAGATATGCAGTCGCTCTATGTAAATTACTGGTATTCAGCTGCATCTGGTTAGATTGGAAGCCCACCCCAACATACTAGGCAAGGCAGACATTGCACAATGAATAATATAAACCATTTCTTATTCCAGCCAGGCAGAGTTGTAACACTGATCCAAAGTGATGACCCAAATAGCAAAGTATGGGGCGTAGCATACAAAATAAGAAAACAAGATGTAGACCAAGTAACTGAGCACCTGGACTTCCGAGAGAAGAATGGATATATCAAGAGAACCGTCACTTTCCACCCAAAAGATACTCTTGAACCATTTAAGTTGACTCTGTATGTGGCAACGGAGGAAAATGAATCTTATGCAGGTAAGATAGGTTGTAATTTGATATGTAAGAATGAATGTTTAAGCTTTTGCATGCTCCCTCAGCCAAGGTTATATCTATAGAATGCAGAAAATGCAGTTTAAATACCCATTTTTACCTGAATGATTGGTATTTAGCCACAAACATCTTCCAATAGCCCAATAGTTTAATTAAATGTAATTTGAGGTTGCAAAGATCTTCCTGACTGCATAATTAGGCCAACAATAGAAAAAAACTGTTGAGAAATAGTGCAGAACTCTTGTATAATTAATAGGTAGGATGCAGGTGCCATTTATAGCTTACATCATTTGTACATACAGTTGTTACAGGTAGTCAAAAGCCCAAAAGTCTGACAACCAGTCTTACTTATTGTGTTACCCAGTAACTGGGTTGTGAAAGTTTGATAGACAGACATTCACTTCATGTTAAATACTGGTGAATGCAGTTGCATCTGTTTAGACTGGAACCCCACCCCAACATAGTGGAGGAAAGGCTAGGCAGATTGAGCTTAGTAACAAAAAACTGAGTGTTACAACATTTAGTTCCTGCTAAACAAGTTATTGTGTTTTCACAATGAATCACGTTGCTATTTCATTTAAGTAGGCTCATTGAACATAACTATTTGCTACTACAATCCGTACTAATATTATAAATTCGAAAGTAACTCTGTCTGTCTGTATGTTACCTTTTTACGCCTAAACCACTGAACGGATTTCGATAAAATTTGGCAGAGAGATAGATTGCATCCCGGGGAAGGACATAGGATAGTTTTTAACGACATACCTCGCGAGCGAAGCCACGGGCGGAGGCTAGTAAACTATATTCCTAGCACAGTTTATTGCATATAATTCCATTTCCTGCTACATGGGACACACTATGAAGGTCTTCACTGGCTGTAAACTACATGCAACTAATCCATTCTATTTTGCCATTTTCCTTTATGTACTATTCCTACCACATAATATTGCTATTTACATAACAATTAGCAGGTAGTCAGTCTATGGTACATCGTATTTCCATGACTTTGCTTCCTTGTGTTCATATGTCCGTGTTTTCCCTATTCTTGGTTATTTATATTATACTAGCTGCGCCCCGCGGTTTCACCCGCATAAGTTTCGATCCCGTGGGAATATCGTGATAAAAAGTAGCCTATATGTTAATCCAGGGTGTCAGCTACCTCCATACCAAATTTTATCTTAATTTATGCCGTCAGCATAAATTAAGATAAAATTTGGAGCGTGAAGAAGTAACAAACATAAACACACCCCCACACACACACACACACACTCACAAACTTTTGCCTTTATAATATTAGTGTGATTTTAACTATACAGAAATGACATACCTACATGCTTCGTTTTTCATATTTTTAATTGACAAAATGGCAATCTGAACATTAGAGCTGTACAAAGGCACAATCGCCTCAAAGGCTGTTCAAAAGGGTTACACACATATAGGGTGTTCAAAAGTGATTCCCATTGATTAATTTAAGCATCTTTTATAAACTCGCGTGCTAACATAGCAGTTCACTTTGGTATTTTTTTTTTCACCAATCGCGATTTCGCCTTTAAAGACGTGAAAATTGATGATTGATTATTATTTGATTAATCAACCAGCACTTTTTATAATGATCCATGTTATCTACCTAATACCATAATTTTCATTTCTAAATACTTACAAAAGACAATTTACTTTCAGGAGAAGCATCTATAGACGAGATAGCGAAACAAGTGACAAGCTGCCAAGGGCCCAGTGGTCCTAACAAGGAGTATGTATACAACCTCGCAGCAGCTATGAGGGAACTCGCACCGGATGTTGAAGATGACCATCTCTTCTCTTTAGAGGCGGCTGTAAGACGGCTAGATCCAGATTCCAAAAAGACTCGAGTGTGATATTTTTTTTGTAATAAGTAGATCAATTATTATTGCTAAGAGCGTAGCTTTGGTGCTGATTTTTTGTCGTTTTTGAAAGCATACATAATCAGCCTATAATGTTCCCACTGCTGGGACACAGGTCTTCTCTCTGTGAGAGGGAGTGGGCCGTAATCCACTATGCGGGCCCAGTGCGTGTTGGTAGATGTCAGTACATGTCTTTGAATTTTTCGTCTAGGACATGCTGCTTTCCTCACGATGTTGTCCTTCACCGTTTGAAAGCATAAGCAATGAGCAGAGCTTACTGTTTGATTTATAATCAATTGCTTTTAAACAAGTTTCTTCTAATATTTCTGAAGATAAATTAATAATATTAAATCGCGTGAATCTTTTAATAATTTAAGGTGCATGTCAAAAAAACGCTGTTATTAATCACTATTAAGGTCCTAATAGTGATTAATAACATCGATTTTTTTACATACAACCAGTAGTTTTAGTTTGCACATGTATTTTAGTAGCTGCAATGTGATTTTAAAATTGAAATTACTTATTTATTTTTGTAAAAGCAAGTTTTAAGAAAAAATAAGTATACTCGCGGAACAACCTCTTTCTAATTCTAATTGATGACTGCAGTTGTGAATTGTATTTCGACTGTGCAAGCAAAAATACACGTTAAGGTGTTCCGCGAGCGTCGAGTCTTGTTTAGAAATGCTTTGCTTCTTACAGAGGTAGATTAGAGTCGTATTGTCGAAATTTCATAGTTCAGCAATGTATTTGTTCTCATGTGTTTAGAAAGCTGCAGAACACGCGAAACTTTAACTTTCGTGTTGAAATGGTTGCATAATCTTGTTAGATTCTTATCTGTAAGTAAACAGTATCGGTGAAGTTTCACCTAAACCATATTTTAATTGGTGCCAACAGTTGCTTTTTTCGTACCACTTATACTAAGGCCCTTTGTGTGCACGGCACGGTTTCTTTAAAAAACGTAGGTATAAACCGCGCTGTAGAAAAAAAAACAGTGGCATTCCGGGAGTGTCGATAGAAGTGAAAACAAAACACAAACAGAATAATTTGCCATCACTCACTGACATAACGGATATACATTAAAACCGAGTACAGTCACGAGCACCAATATGTCAACACTTGGCAACTTTAAATTGCGATTTTTTCACGAAATAACGAATGCAACGTTGACATACGATACTTTACATATACCTATGGGTTTGAAAATACTATGTTCCTACTAACATAAAATTTCATTCAAAAATAAAGGAGAAAATCGACTTTGAATAAAGCCAAGTGTATACATACTTTTGCTCGTGACTGTACATCCCGAGGACAGCCGAACACATCCGAAGCGGGTATTTTTTTATTAATCGTCTTATAAACAAAACACGCGCGGTGTCGCTTACGGTGACAGTGGCGCGAGTTCAATGGTTTATCCCATCTCAAAAAATGCCCAACGCGCTTAAAGAAGTTTTCACTTCAAAGACGTATCTCTCAACAAAGCTTCCATAGTGATCCATACAACACGTACGACCGTGCCTACACACGGCGAATCAACCGTAGTTTTTCACGGCAAGAAAAATGTGTGTGTACAAAGAGCCTTAAGGTCATAGCACACGTATCAAACCGGAAAGGGATCGGCACCGTATCAACTCGAGCCGTTCAGTATTCTTTGTATGAAACTCCCTACTGCAACGCACACTAATCGGAATCGTAACGTAATCGCATCGCCTTGGGACAAGCTCACAAATCGCGGTGCGGTGCGTTACGGCTCGTCGTCCCCGTGCTTACGGCCCGTCGTCCCCGCGCTTACGTCTCCCCGTCCCCGAGCTTACGTCTCTCAGCCCACCCTTGTCCGTCTCATTCCTCCGGCCCGCCTGCTGCAACATCAACCAGCGATCGGCGAGCCGTATGCGCGGTGTCGCCTAGTCGTAGCCGAGTCGACGTATAGGAGCTTCTGATCAAAGTCAAATCATTTATTTCAAATAGGCACATTAAAGGCACTTTTGAACGTCAAAAATTACAACTAAATAGAATTGATTCTAGTCGCCCATTCCAAAAGGTAGGTTTCGATCCGCTTTGGTTACGTGCTTACGTTAGGTTGACGCCTGTTTGACGGCGAGGCGAAAAGCAATACGGTGCCGATCCCTTTCCGATTTGATACGTGTGCTATGACCTTTATGGAGCATTTTCACAATTTGAATAATTGTGCAGTGCGGCCGCGCTGCTGTCGTGCGATTGGTTGCGGCTAATTTGAAGGCGCCGTAATCGTACTGCAAACAGGCCTTACTGCTGTAGCTGATAGAGTACTAATAAATATCTAGTTGCAATTGAAATGTATTTAGATTTTATATTTAGATTTAACACTATTTAATAGACTTACTTATTTATTGTAGTAAATATAATTTACTTATAAATAGTCTGTACATCATATTTGTTTAATATTTTTATTTTATTAGTGAGTTGTCTACAGATACTCGAATTTTTAATGAATAAATCGATGCAAAAAGATTGAATAGGTGACATGAAATGGTTACTTGATGAGTGTGTAAGTCCGATCAGTTTATCAATTTACTCTATTTTAATAGAGGTGCTCCAAAGTGCTGACTTGCGAAAACTTTGACCTAGGTTTGAGTCACCGAGCCTTTTTCCAATTTGGAATTCTATTATGTCAAAGTTAAAGTTCTAATTACAAAAACTAGTCAAACCCGAGTCGAAGTTGTAAATTTTGTATTAAGAACTTTAACATGCTCCAAATTAAGTTTAAATAAAATACAATACTAATGCTCGAAGGCTTGGACTAAAGTAAGAACTGATTTTGTAATAAGAAGGTCAGCGCCAGGGCCGTCTTAACCATATTGGGCGTCGGGGTGCAAAAACCGTCCGTAGGCTGTTTTTGGCAACAAAAAAAACTTGTTTTTGGAGTTCACAATGTTTAGGGAGTAGCACCAAAGTAGCCCGCGAAATTCAATTTTACATGTTATTTTTTTGTGTTTTTATTCTTACGTTTTTTGCAATTTGCAGGTCAGTGTCAGGTTGTATATTTTGTCTTGCAATTGACTTAGACTCTAAGTCAATTCCCCCCTCCCTAACTCTTAGAGGGCCCTCTAAGTCTTAGAGGGTTGTATTGATATACTATCCTCTAAGTTCATAAAACCCTATTGATTGATATTTATTTCATGAAATAGTAATTTTTTTGAATTTCACGGGCTACCCTGGCCTCCTAAGACCCTGCGCCCGGGTGGCACGCACCCCTTGCACCCTCGGGTAAAGACGGCCCTGGTCAGCGCCTATTCTATTACATTGCTTGCTTAGCAGAGTATTGCTATTTAGTATTTGCAGGCAATCATGGACTGAAATTTTATAGTAGTGAAGATACAAGTTTGTATGACTTTAGGCAGCGTATGCTTGCTACTCGTCGATATTAAATAATAGTATTCGAATCTTAATACATATGTGTGTGTGTAGTTCAGAAAGATCGGGTGCGTAGAACTCGCAACCGGCGGCGTGCGTGCGACGACAGATGTACGAACGTAAACGAAGCTAAAGGAGTATCTGCCGGGTCAGCGGGATTGTCTGAAAGTGTTACCGCTGGCCCGGAACATAAAGGGCTAAGGAAGGAACACGGCTGGGTTTTAGTCAGTAAGAGTCTGACACTCCCTTCCGCGACAACCAGAGCGGGAGGAGTCATATGATGATTTTCCACCCAAAAAAAAAGCCAAAGGAGTATGTAAGGATCGTAACAGGTGGCGTTTTGTAGTTTCTGCCTACCCCCATGGGAAGAAGGCGTGAGGTTATGTAAAGTCTATTCAAACTTATGTTTCAAATTAATTTAATTCAAGTTAAACAAATATCAACTTTATATTGATGGTAATTAAGTTGATTTCAGAATGACTAGCACTATTGAAAAAGTTATAAAAATGCTTGAAGTTGTAGCGTAAACTGAACTTTATTGTGTAGGTAGGTATTTAAAGTTATTTTTCCATAAACTCATATTTGCTTACATTTTTGGCAAATAAATCGCGAATGCAGATCATGTGTATGTATTTTGTAATAAAATCATATCATTCCGCTAAATTTTAATAGCAGAATGTCGCTTTTTGTGCAATAACTATATATTGAAACAACTAGGTACTATAATATATTTGAAAATATATTAAAACTACTGATTTAGAAAACATGTGTTATTTGAGCAGTACCTACTGTCCTTATGGGGTCAGAAATAGATGTGTGGATAAAAGTGATATTTTTTTCATTTCCAAATTCTTCTATTCAGTGCGTTGTAACTCCTGAATATGGCAAAAACGTGATTCCTCTTCTAATTATAATTATCAAGTTGTAAACTTGAAACGTAGGTACGTTGAAATGTATAATTTGTATAAATGAACACAGTTATTTCCTTATTCAACCGGATAAAAACACAATATAAATAATAAGTAGGTACAATTATTTTGTGATATTTTCGTTGTAGGTTATGGCAAAATAATTGCCTATTGTCATTTCCCTGATGCTTATCCAAAAGTTTTTTTTTTTGCGGTTTTGTTATATATTTTTATGTATATTACATATAATTTTCTGTCTGTACCCAATTTGCTTGCAACCATTTTCGACAAAAAGGTGTCATTGAATTCGTCTCAGTCACGCAAATAAAAATACAATGGTAGGTACAGACGCCAGCACATCAAGTTACTACAATCTGTCAGATTTCTTTAATAGATTTTCGAGTTTATTGCTAAAGCATAAGGTTCAAGGTTGATTGGGAAAATCTGACAGTTTCGGGTAGGTTGACCTGCTGGCGTCTGTACATAACAAAGCTAAAATGTCGGTCGAAAATTTATGTTTTGTGCATGCACTACATTCTAGATCTGATTTCGTAACTACATGTATTAAGCAATCAATCAAGTAAGACCAAATGGCACTAACAGTTGCTTACCTAGATAAATGAATTAATTTAAAAACCAATTAATTAAAACATCAACGTTTTTAAAATGGCATTTGCGTTTGACTTTCATATAGTGTGCAACATTGAAATTCCTTAGTAATTTATTTATAATATACTTTGTAAGAAAAGCACTGTGATATTTATGTACTTAATTATATTTATTTGACTTTTGACTTTTCTGGAATATAATTTCATTGACGATATCTGTGTATCTTTTATTTTATTTCTAAAGAGTATCAATAAAATTCAATGATTAAAAACAATAAATTTATTATGAAAATATTTGGTTCGAAGGCTCACTAGCTAATGAACTCTGAAGTATTTGTATGGGAATTGTAACATTTTTAAATGGAACAAGTTATTAATAGTAGTGATAATGACATCATAGAATTGTACCTCTTGATAAACTAAGGCACGTTTACGGAAAATTTACAGGATGTACCAAGTATTAATTAATTAAACAAATAATAATAGTAACAAAATATATAACGTTAATAGCACAACTATTAAAATTCTCTTATAAACTAGTTATTCACATTAAACATTATTTGTTATAAAACCGTTTGAATTTGGCAGATAGGGCGTGTCACATGGCACTTAGTATTATCAGCTAGTGATAACCCAACCAATGCATTACGATAAAAAACAGACGAAGACTGGCCTTAATTATTTTAGATATAAATAAATCTATCGGTTTATTCCTTTGCGATATAAAGAAATATCTACATATCAAAAGATTACAGAAATGACGTCATGCTTCTTTTAATCTTTGGCTGTCCTGCATTATTTGCAGTATATTCAATATCACATCAATGTTATAATATATCGCTACTATTTGTCCTTCTTGCGACCTAGCAACTTGTCTAAGAAACTACGTTTTCTCTTCACTTTTTTCTGTATTTTACTCGTACTCTCCAGGTTGTCAGCCTCTGCAGTCATTTTCTGTATCAGTGCAGGTATACTTAAATCTACGATTTTGTTCTCTAAAGGTTTTTTGGCAGAGTCTTTACTCAATTGCCTTTGAATTGTCGACAGCTCCGGCACTTGATCTTGTTTTTCATCTAATTCAGATTGTGATGTCTTAGACTCGCTTTCCTTTCCTGCGCCAGCCTCCGTACTTAATGATTCGGGTCCATTTTTTATGACCTCGGCTTTAACTTCTACGGGATTTTCCACAGAATTTTCACTTAGAACAGCCGTTGCCACTTCACCATTTTGTTTCTTCTCAAACACGTCATCATCACCTTTTTCGTTTTTGTCGTTCTTATCTCCGCTATCAATACTGTCGGCCACACTAGAGTTAGATTTAGGAACAGACGCGATCACCCTGGGCTTGGTGGGAGGTAACTGCCAGTCGACTGGCTTCCGCTGTGGTGAATATCTTTTCAGTATCTCCTCAAACAATTTTTGTTGATCCACTTTATTGGGTGGCTCATGCGTCAAGCTTTGATGTCGCGGTCTTTCTGGATCTTGGTTCTCCTTACCACCGCCTTCTTCATCGGCGGGTCCTAGATCAACAATCACTCGGCGCACCGGTGTCGGTGTCGAGTAGGGCTCCGCGAACGGGAACTTGTATAAATTGGGACTCTCAATTTTATATTTTAAAGGCGAAGTGTTAGTGTTAGCCGGCATGGAAGCCCGCGTCCCAGAGCGGTTGAAGGGACTGGTACTACCTGGCTCGTGTAGGTTCGAAGTCATGAAGTCGCGCCGCATTTTGGACAGGCGGCGCGTCCTCTCGGTCATGGTGTGTCTGTACTGCACATCGTCGCTCTGGTTCAGCTCCGAGGTGAAGTTGTCGGAGTACTTCCTGGGGCGGAAGTCGAAGACCCGCTCGTCGGTGCGCGATTCCCGCATGCTGGAGTAGCCAGGCGTGTTGCGCTTGAAGTTTGCGGTGGTCTTGCCGTGGTTGGAGGTGATGATGGGATCAACCTCGCGGTAGGAGGCGGGCGTGGGCGACGCGGGCGGCAGGAACACGGTGTCGTGCTTGCCGAACACTTCGCGGCGCTGACTGAACTGCTCCTCGCCGATTATTTCGCGCGACTTCACACTCATGGTTGGTGATTTGGCCGCCATTTCCGTTCAATTACAAACCGCAACACTTTGTTATTGATACTATTTTCCTGTAAACACTGTATTTCTATTTTTGTACGACGCACATTATGAGTTCACCGGTAACATCGCGCCTATAACAGTACACGTCTATATGTTAAATTGGACAATAAAGGTGGCACAGTCGTCCGTAGAAGGCGAGCCGTTCGCGATATGTGTCGAGTGATCAATAGAGTGGATGCGATAAGATACGAGCGTCGTGTAGCGCGCCACTTTAGCTATTTCTTTATCTTTTCAGCAGTCGAAACAGTTGAGTAAATATAACCGACTGAATACAATCGTGTATACGTAATTAATAGCGAACAGAGTGAAAGCGCGCAAGGCGGCGACCGATCGCCGAGCGCCTCATTATATAATGAATATTAAAACAATGTCCCAAATTCATCAAAATCACTTTACACTGCATTGTTAATATTTATTGAACACTAATTTATTTCTGGAAGCACTTCTGTTAATGAATGTCAATATTTACTTGAGACCTAGTGTTTATCACTAATAATTCACAGTCATTAGATAATTAGTAACTGAATAGAAACCCGATTCTCACAAACAACGAGATTATTGTTGCAACAATATCTTACAACAGATAACATAGATTATTCACAGCAGAGCACGATCGGGATTGTAACAAGTATTGCTCTCGTGTAGAGACTAGAATCGAATGCACTTTGATACGGCTGTATTCACCTACTCATACGAGTTTTGTTGGAAGCACCGTTAGCACGAAAATTGTTAAAGTTGTTAGCGCTTGCGGTGAGAAATATTTGTGTGATACAATGGATTCCGAACACAATTCAAGTCTGTCTCACTTTTTACCGACACGCAAAGACGTTTTCGAAGGCTCTTCATGTTTTTTCGTTTTTCAAAAAAAAAAGTATCACTCATCACTTGGGAATACCGCGGAATCCGTGGAATCACTTTATATTATCCTTTTGAATATAAAAATTTCACTTCTAATCCGTCCGTGCGTAAGTTGTGACACAAGAAACAAACACACGTATAAGGATAAATTTATAACACCCTTCAGTTTTGACGGGGGTTAAATATAACTCTCCCACTAAATATAGAACTAGATAGATGAGTTCATAGAACGATATAAGCTACTAACGAGAGACTCCGCTAAGGTGAAGTATTTACAGATCGGATTGTTTCAGACTTCCGGGATTTCGTTGCATAGATTCTATGCATATGAGTCGTATGACTATCTGCTGCCTCGACTATGTCCTCTAAATATTTATCTGCGGGAGTATCTAAACAAACTCAGATGCATACATTAGTAACACTAATTCTAATGATCGAACTATTCCTTATGAATCGTAGATGTAAATTGAAATAGATAATTAAATACTCAATTATATACCTATAATTCTTGGGTAGATACTGAGACATACTCAAGTGCTAGCAACAATTGAATTATGTTGAAAGGCATATCACTTTGTAGTGCTTACGCTTGTAGGTACTTAGATATAGGTAGTATAAAATAAAATCCAATGATAAAACCTACAGGCAAGGTAAGTAACAAAAGATAATACACACTTACTCAACACAGATAAATCACCGAGCTACATACCTTTTTAAACAAGGTTGATTTATTCATACTTCCATTTTAGTTGTAGGCTTGCTAGTATGACGAAATCACAGGCATCTACCTACCTAATGTGCTGTGGATGTGCCAACCTACGAATTGGACTGTATTCTTGGGATCAACAAAAGAAAAATGACGAAATTTGATGGTACCTAGTTAGATAGAGAGGTGCTTTTAGCAATTAAAGCAAATACCTGCACGTTGTTATGAGGTCAAACTCATGTTTCATTTATAATTTTTTCTTCTGGTTATTGCAGTTTACCTCATATTTAATAGGTAGGTCACGCACGTCACTGCAATTGTGTTTTAAATGCTGATAATTATAAAAGGATAAGGTCTGTTGGTTGCTAATTAATATGAACTAGATATAGACCTATAAATGCATATCTCTCAATGACTACCTAATTCGTACTTGTTAATCCCTATATCGTATTAAAATGTCACATGTTTTGGTATTAGATACCTGTACATGTAGGTACGTATCTACCAAAACACCTCTCTGTTCAGTTGTATATGCAGAAACTAGGTGAGCAGGTTAACGGTTGACCTTATGTTAATTAATTGTCGACGGCTAACAAGACTGGCTACACTCATACGGGCTTGTGCCATCAATGATAAACTTTCGCTCAGGTAGGCAAATCTCATTTTCTATGAGGGAATGAAGTCTGAAATAAATGAATCCAACATTGATATAAGAATAGTAGAAAAACAAGGGGACCGGATCCCGCGGATATCCGAAAATACACCCACAAGCTTTATAAAATTAGAAATGTGATGGTATTTTCTCAAATGATGACATGCTTAGGAAATATAAATACGGTTAGCACAAACCTGTACATAAAACAGCATTGTCTTGTTCTAATGAAGTAATGAGGTATGTTTAAGTCCTTAAGAACGGTACTTTGTTCATGAACAAAGATGCTAATGAAGCCCTGAACAAGATTAGAAACGACTAGACGGTTAATTACAGGTAATTTCAGCGTCCATTATTAGAATACAAACTCCAACATCAAAAAAGAAATATGACGACTAAGAACGTAAAGTATCTGACGAATTAATCTAATCTATAAGACATTATAATCAAACTGTTTGTATTGTATCAGTTCAAAAACATTTCTGAACATAATATTTTTATAATGAATACTTTCTAGACAAGCGCACTAGTTCCCAAAGATATCTATGTCGGTGTTAGTAGGTAGGTATAGGTATTTCTTTCATGTCATTATGAGTTTCTTGTATGTAGGCATGCTTGCAAAAACGTCGTGGTATGTTAACGAGTATAGGGCAAAACGATTACCTATGCATTTATACAGCGAAACAGAATCGTTGAACCCAACCTTGACGTGATTATTTCATGTAGGTATGCTAACTGTTGTTGCCGAATAGCCACATTATGTACCAAAATGCGAAGGTCGAAATCTTCACAATGTGGTGATCTCATTCGCGTTTAATTTGCATACAGATTTGGGGTTTGGCCTCTTGTGACCATCATGGCTGGCCAGTGACGCCTACGACCAGAAATGCTACAATTCATTAGGTACCTAAGCATATTAGGTTCTATGAGATCTGCCTACCTACCTACTGCATCAAGGTCAGTATGTTTTCAAGATCCATAAGCTTTAAAATTGAATGCTAAAGACAGGTTTATCTAGTGTAGGCGACAGTATAAACAGTAGCGATTGGTTTCACCGTTTTCGATGTCGAATGACTAATGGCAAGTCATGCTTAGAATTATTAAAATTTAATTTCGGCTGGATAGCCGGAAGAAATCGTGTCAACGATCCCTATTGATTTTTGTCGTATCCTGTTTTAGTTTGTATGTAGATTGTAGTACGAATACTTTTGCTATCAAGTAGCCTAGACACGATTTCATTTTTAAAGTATAGACGCCAGTACATCAACCTACCCGAAACTGACAAATTTTCCCAATTAATTTTGAACCTTATGCTTTAGCAATAGAATTGAAAATGTATTAAAGAAATTTGACAGATTGTAGTAGGTTGATGTGCCTGTCTGTACCTACATAAGAGAAAAAAATTGCCGGGTTCACACACAAAAGCCACAGTTCAGGGGCTTGCTTTTGTCATGCGATTAATTGTCGAATTGATAGCGAGTTGTACATCCTGTATGGCTTTTTGCCACGTCCTATCCTTTTTTAGGTTCCGTACCCAAAGGGTAAAAACGGGACCCTATTACTAAGACTCCACTGTCCGTCTGTCTGTCTGTCACCAGGCTGTATCTCATGAACCGTGATAGCTAGACAGTTGAAAATTTCACAGATGATGTATTTCTGTTGCCGCTATAACATCAAATACTAATAAAAAAGTTATTTAAAAAAATAAATAAACCGACTCAAAAAGAAATTAACTCAAAATTATGAAATAACTTTAATTTCGGAAGTCGGTGGCAAAAAACTAAAACTATAAAATACAGATCCCAAAGACACCGACTTCCGAAATTAAAGTTATTTCATAATTTTGAGTTAATTTCTTTTTGAAGTCGGTTTAATTTTTTTTAATTACTTTTTTATTTGACCTTCATATTGAGATACTATCAAGATAATAAACAACTAAACTATGTACTTGTAAAATATCATGACAGCACACATATTCGAAAAAAAAAAAAACCGGCATGTCCTAGAACCAAAACTTCGAAGACGTGACATCCATGGACCCGCGTGGTGGATTACGGCCCATTCTCTCTCACTGAGAGGAGGCCTGTGTCCCAGCAGTGGGAACATTATAGGCATAACGTACGTACATAATCAGCCTATAATGTTCCCAACATTATAGGCTGATTATGTACGTTATGTACCTACTCATAGTCGTAGATCATACTTATCTGTTTAGCGGACCATGCAACATTTATTTCATATCCAGTACCGGATTAGCCCCTAACCAAATTAAGCATCTCGGGGGCACCATAAGCAGCATTGAAAAAAAAATAGCTGGCACATGAAAAGCAGCTGATATTATGGCTGTTTGAAAATCCGAGCGTTTTATCGGCGGGATATGACGTTGTGTTGACGTTGGAAAGGCTCGATGCTTTATATAATGGTAATGGTATAATGAACAGTTTATATAATGCACATTTGAAATAATATTCAACTAATATAATATTCAGTTGCTATAATATTCAAAATCTATAAGTAACGTTTAATATAATTTGGAAATGTCTACTTTGTCAATTCACCAAAAATTAATTTACAACTTTTTACTTGACAAGCAACGATTAGCAAAAACAAATACTTGTCATTTCATCATTATACAACAACAAGTTTGCCAAATAATACACTATACAAAATAATTACCAGGTAAACTTCTGTTTGATAACGTGTTATTTGACAAACAATTTATTTTTTATTCATTTTATCTCTTAAAACAACGTTTGGAATAAAAACGTTTTACATATTGACTTATTACCTATTACACAATTTCCTAAAAACGACATTCCGATTTTCAATACTCCGAATTATTTCCGAATTATCTTTTCTTCTTTCGCTATATACTTACGTTACCGTTACCGCACCCAAACTCAATGAACGCAATAGGCGACGTAGGATGCAAGAGCGAGCGAAGGGCACCCCGAGGTTAGGTTTGATTAGGTTACCTTAAACCCTTTAGGTACACAGAAATAGGGGCCCCGCCTTGCGGGGCTCCGTCGACGTAGGATGCAAGAGCGAGCGAAGTGCAACCCGAGGTTAGGTTGCTTTAAACCCTTTAGGCTTGCAGCTAATAGGTTGAATCTGTTCCAAAACCGAATCGGGGCACCCCGACTTTACGTAGTCTTTTGGCTCCTACCCTAGAGTGTATATAAAAACCGGAGGCGCGGAGGGAGAGCAACCCCCGCCCGCTGTAACAAAGCATAGACACCCGTGCGAGCCCTAGCGGCTGAGGCTGGTCGCCAGCCGAAGCTGCGGAGGTGAGCATAAGGGCGAAGGGGTTACACTTCCCGCAGCGCTGGAGACGATGCAGAAGCAACTTTAATGTTTTGAGGTTAGGTTACAATATAAATTGCTTTTCTCAAGAACGATGCGTTATCTTAGAAAATGAGTTCATATGAAAGTTAGGTCAAATGAACATTATATAAAATTTGAGCATTATACAATTTGAAAATTATATGAAATGAACGTTATACTAAATGAAACTAGAGAAAATGAAAATTATATCAAATATAGATTATATATATTAGATCATATGAAATCAGGTTAAATGTTTTTATAGCATATGAAAATTATATCATATGAAAGTTATGTCAAATGAAATTAGACTATCTGTTATTATAATGTTTTACACACCCTGTTTTTGTACGGACAAACAGGTAACTTAACAAGCTTAATAACTTTGTGATTTTTCAAGATACAGTTATGACATTTTGTACCTACATAGATTCTTTACATAAAAACACTAGACACGTGTTTCGGGTTTCGCATATACTAAAAATAATGTAAACGTACGTACGTGTATGTAATGTAAATGTAATGTTTGACGAGTTATGCGAGCATAATATGCTCGGATAAATCGTCAAAATGTACTAAACAGCAGATTTTTTTTTGCGAATTAATTTTAGCCCCATAGAAAAAGTTGTTCATAATGATTACAATGACCTCAGAGGTTTTGCGCATTTAACGTTACACGTTGTATAGAGGCAGATTATGCTAAAAACAGTAAAACTATTGTCCGCGAATGTAATGCCTGTAGAAGATGCAAGTTGCATTTCAATAAATAATAAAAAAATGCTTTCGTACGGTGCGTACGTAGTCGGCTATCTCGTTGTAATAAATACGTTAATTTTTTTTTAAAGACCTATACTAATTTACTAGTGGACAGAGCACAGGCGTGGAGCGCTTAGGGCATCAAGTAGTCTTAATCCGGCACTGTTAATATCCTACGAATAACGATTATTTAAACTGTTTCAAAACATTTAAGTGATACAATGTTTTAATGTTACATATTCGTACTTTCATAAAATGAGCACACTGCACGCAATGTTTAAATTAATAACTTTTATTTCATTTTGTATAATAGTCACACCCTCTGTTTTTGAATATGTGAGTACCTACCTACCTACCCTACTTACTTATTTACTGCGAATCTTAGAGTAACTGAGATTTCTACCTTACTACGCCAGATTTATCGAGCTTGACAGGCCAAATTCTTTAGCCCAATTCTGCCTGAAGTCATGTCATGAATGTAAGAGAACTAGCTTGTCAACAACCTAAGTTTATTGCTTTTGGGTGACGGTTGGTCCGTCATGTAGTGGCTGATCATGACCCCAGCACCTTTGGGCACTAAATCACTAGCCATCTAGTCACGTACCTAGTGAACCAATTTACCACTTTGCTGAGTGGCTAACATTGTTACCACAGCGTTAACTATTTTCATAAAGTGCCAATACCAGATAAAAGAAGAAGTCGTGATAAAATCTGTTGTTAACACATGGAAATGGTGATTTTTTTGGTAACAGAACTTATTGAAGCATGTGTTAAATTTTCAGGGAGAATTCGATTTAAAGGTGACAAACTACACAACTTGTAAAGCGCCTAAAAGAAAATATTGCGCAGAAGTTAAGGCATACGTGTATAACGATGTGTGGATAAAATACGACGTTTTGGTAAAAGAAAATATGACGTCAATCAAAGTGAGTATGCAAAAGTTCCACATAAATGTTGAAGTGTATCCCATAAACTTTGAACATAAGAAAAGAACAATGTGGGTAAACAATGCCACGCAGGCCTCACGTTAACTGACGAAACTGAATGGTAAAATACATAAGTGACCATTCACACGAGCGACACGCGTCGACGGCAGTAGCAACTGCAGAAGTCGACAACATGCCGCTCGTGTATTTGAGTAACGTTCTCAAATACTCGAGCGGTACGGTGTCGACAGCAGCCGCCGATGCGTGGACGTCGGGCGTCGACGGGTGTCGTGTACAGTAGCCTGTGACGTTGACGCTCGCCGCTCGTGTATATGGGCACTTATTACAAGCCCCTCTCTAAAACAAAACATTTTAAATGGTCATCTTAAATATGTTAAATAGATAGAAAAAACCCCAACATAGTTGGGAAAAGACTAGGCAGATGATGATGAGAAAGAAAAAGAAAAATAAAATGCGTTTATTTGCGGTAAACATGACGCAGAGAAAGAACACAAACATAAAAAAGAACAAGTTGGTGGAAAATATGTGTCACATCCACGCAAAACGGCCATCACTCAGCATAACGCAGAGCCCCACCGCTGGTTTTCAGCGACAGCCGGCGTTGATGTGACCTAAAGACCCGACCAATTTGTCAACAGCGCATCAACGTAAACTTCAAATATTTTTCAGGCTATATCTGTGGGTACGTTGAACAACAAGGAAATAGTCAGGTTACGCATAAACAACATGTGTGAACATGTGTTCTTCAAACCTCTGCTCCAGGCTCTCTACAACACTACAACAGGGCACTGCGGTATTTATAAAGTAGGTACAAACAAATACAACTCATATAACATATTTTTTATCTTGTTCAAATGGTGATAGTCTGATTTTTGTCCTCACTGAATGAAAAGCGTTCCTCTGCCTTTACATACGTACCAGATTCATCGATGAGCTTGCCGATGCGTTGTTACATTTCTGTACTAAATCTGGCAGCTTTTAACATAACAAATCATCTTAAGACCATTTCATGAGAATCTTCTCAACTACTCTCGTGGAAGATTTCATCTACTACTTTATAACAGGTGTAAAAATACCCGTAACGAAGCCAAGAGTCACTTGTTCTTCCCGTTATTATTTATTTTTATACTCGATCATATCTGGAAACTTTCTGGTTACGGAGATATTGAATTGCTCACTACCGTAAACAGCGAAATTTCACACCAAAAATAAAAAGTTACTTAGTTTGATGTACAGAAGACTTGATGCGTAGATGACGGCTTCGTGAAGGATTTTTTGTACCCTTTATATTCAAAATCATCATTACCCTAAAGTGCCTAGTCCACAGCTAGACACAGGCCTCTCCAATGAAACGCCATTTGGCTCGATCTGCGGCTGCTCTGATCCAGCTGCTACCAGCCACGCTGCAAACCTAGCCTGAGTTTCTTACCCTTAAGCCCGTATTCTTACCTCTTCTTGAACCTTACTCGACTCGAGCATTACCTAAAACTGGTTTAGAGCCATTTGATTGGTTGAAACTAGTTTCAATTAATGCTTGAGATAGAATCAAGAACGAGTCTTCCTCAACAGGCAGACTGATAATTATCTTTGGGCAATAATTTTTTTTAAAGTAAATAACTTTTAAAACCATTTTAAAACATTTTTTTAAAGTAAAAATCAAGCTTTTAATTAACTAAATAAAACATACGATAACATAGAACTTTAGAATTTCATCAAAATATAAAATTTCTTGTTTTTATGTACAGTCACGAGCATGTATACACTTGGCTTTATTCAAAGGCGATTTTCTCCTTTATTTTTGAATGAAATTTTATTTAACCATTTATTTTTTATTTTTTTATTTAACCATTTATGTACACACATATAAACAGACAAGTAAAACAGAACAGAAAAATAGGTACAAAGGTGATGCTTATTTCATAAGAAATCTCTTCCAGCATACCTGCGATAGGACAATTAATAGAGAGATGTAGACAGCGTGTGAAATAGTAAAGGAGACAAAAATAATACATGAAATCTAAAAACAATGAGAATATACTTACATACATACAAACAAACATACATATTTCTAAAATAAATATCACTATAATTTTAATAAATATAACGTAATCAAATAATAAATACAAACACAACTATGATAAAGTGGAAAGATAGTGTTCTTTTACTCTTCTTTTAAATACTGCAACAGATTGGCAGTCCCTAATTGCGACCTGCAAGGCGCATCTGAAGGACGGGCGTAGGAAAAACGCTCCCGCAGATAGGATGGTGTTTTAGGATTGTGAAGGAGATTGAATAATAGACACAATATCCGAGAGTTCCTGCGAAGTCGAATGGGGAGCCACTTGAGTATCTTGCGAAAGTTGGAGACGTGATCATACTTTTTAAGGTTAAAAACAAAACGAATACAGATTTTATATTAGTAGGAACATAGTATTTTCGAACCCATAGGTATATGTCGTATTTCAACGTTGCATTCGTTATTTCGTGAAAAAATCGCAATTTAAAGTTGCCAAGTGTTGACATATTGGTGCTCGTGACTGTACTGTTGACCGTTGAGGAGTTCCCTCGACTAGAGCCAGTCCTAGGTGTAGAATCAGGTCATGCATCATAAAAATGCATTGTCTTCTAAACAGAATCAACGTGTAAAATTTCAACTCCGTAGGATAAGAGGAAGAGGTTTAATTCAGCTTACAAGATTTGACCTAAACAAACTAACATACATACAAACATTGCAAGTTATACAGGTTGATTGGATGACGGGTGCAAAGCTTTAAGGCGAAGATAGTACAGACAATTTAGAACCATTTAAGCCATGGTTGTCTTAGACGAAGTCTTACCAATTCTTTTTTACCTGATTTTTATGTTTTTTATGTCTAATGTAATGACAGAGAGGCCTAAAACATGTTTTGCTAGATTGCTTACACATTACTTTAATTAAATAAAATAAAAATGAATTCATTTATCATTCAATTGGGCCATAAACAGGTGAGCCGTTTACTTAAAATTTTGGGAATTTTCGAAAAAAAAAACTAAAATTATGTAAAAAAAAATTGGTAAGACTTCGTCGAAGATAACCATGGCATAAAAGATTCTAAATTGTCTTTAATATCTTCGCCTTAAAGCTTTGCACCCATCTTCCAATCATCCTGTATAAAAGCTTGTAATAACAACAAAATCCTTTCAGGGTCGCCATGTATATAGCATGGATTTTCAAGCTATGTCTCGTTCCATACGCGGTGGCAAATTCATGTATGGAAACTGGACCAGCAAGCTTTTATATTACAACGATTACTGCAATTTACATTGCGAAATCATTCAGACGATGATCACTCCGAAGAAAATGTTGAAAACTGTCGTATAAATGTTAGTTTAATTTATTAATAAAGAAAATAATTATCAAGAAAATGTGCGTTTTAATTATTTTACGCAACGAATATCCTGATCTATCACTTACAAAGGTCTTCATTCCGATTCTATACAACTTTGACAGTGCTTTTTTACGGTGTGTTAAGGTTTTTCAGAGAAAGGAATATACGCCTTGAAAAAATCTAAGAGAAAATTCTAAAGGGTTACTTACTATAATTTTAATAAAAACTTTTTACAAAAAAAAACAACCGACTTCCAAAAAACACTATAAAGTGAAAAATAACTTTAATTTCGGAAGTCGGTGTCTTTGGATTAGTATTTTAGTTTTTTGCCACCGACTTCCGAAATTAAAGTTATTTTTCACTTTATAGTGTTTTTTGGAAGTCGGTTGTTTTTTTTTTGTAAAAAGTTTTTATTTTTCACTTTTTAGTGGGTCAGTTTGTAATTTATCTAAGTTACAATAGCCTAATGTCAACTGCTCACCACCTTTTACAAAATATTGCTTTTCCCGATGCAGGGACGTTAATTGTTGAGGAGTTCTCCTGGTAAGAACCAGGAGAACTTCTCAACAACCACTTACCATACGCATTGTGACGAGGATAAATCGTTTAGCAACCATAGTAAAGTAATCGAATCGCAACCCGTGAAATATTTGTCATTGAGTAGGTAGTTCCGATGGCCATCTGTGGTCTTCATCATCAGCTCCACTTTACCAAATGAGGATTTCCGAGAACAAATGCTTAAGCTACTTTAAAAAATACCTAAATCGCTATAGCTTTGCCTATAAAATTTGAGGGTTTCCCTCGATTTCCATGGGATCCTCTCATCAGATTCCAACTTGATGATAATGGGACCACCTCGAGAGTATACCCTTTCGAACAAAAAAAGAATTTTGAAAATCGGTTCACAATTGGCGGAGTAATCGCGTAACAAACACACAAAAAAAAAAAAAACATACCGTCGAATAGAGAACCTCCTCCTTTTTTGAAGTCGGTTAAAAACAGAATAAAATAAGTATTTAATGGGCTCCCATACAACAAACGTGTTTTTTTCGGCGTTTTTGCCTTGTGGTACGGAACCCTTCGTGTGCGAGTCCGACTCGCACTTGGCCAGTTTTTACTTCTACAGCGGTAAGCATGCAAACGGTTGGCTACCCAAGCGGTTGCTTTTGAGACCTTACGTTTCTGCTATAAAATAATGAATTAGTCATCACCTCTTTTTGACTTTATATCGATATGTTATGTATATACATTCATAGCCAAATTCGAATTCGATTTTCTCTTGAAATAACGATTACAACTTCGAGATAAGACCTATTTCGTAATAGTGTGGGTTCCTAAATACTATGTTCGTAACAAAATAAAATTACAATCAGTAAGGCGAAACTCAATTTTAAAAGTTGATAAGAGTAGGTATACATCATTAGTGTTCGTGAGTTGACTGTACACTACACGGTAACATTTTCTCAGTCCCAATTCTAACACAAACTGAAAGCATTTAATTTAAATAAATTAGTTCCAGGCAATTTTGAATTTTCAAGGGGTCAGTCAGTCAGAAAACTCGAAGCTAGCTGCCCATTCCAAACAGTAGTAGGTAAGTACCTATAGAGAAGAACTGGCAAGGAACTCCACGAACACTCTTTTATAAATCACTAGCAGCGCCCCGCGGTTTCACCGGCATAAGGATCGATCCCGTGTGAATATCGGGATAAAAACTATCCTATGTCCTTTCCCGGAACTCTAAACTATCTCTATACCAAATTTCATCTAAATCGGTTCAGCGGTTTAAGCGTGAAGAGGTAACAGACTCGCATTTATAATATTAGTAGGTATGGATCTAGAAGACTTGCTATCGAATCATTTTAGTATAACATAACTTTTAGCTAATCGTATCCGCAATCGATTTTATTGTTTCATCTTAGCATTAAATTTTTCTTTTTAGTTCCAAGATTGGCCGTTAAAGTTACGTAATAAAATAATAGATAATTAAGTCCGGATAGTTACGACCCCTGGCGTGCAGACTCGATTGCGGGTGCACTGGATGGAATATTTCTTTTGTCTTCGCCAGTATCGCGTGACTGTTTACAACGCCTGTAATTTCAGAATAAGTGGAACATATAAAATAGTTTTTTACACGATTTTTTGTACGTATTGCTTTAAATGTGCTTATAAATACGTACGCAAATGTGTATTTTTTATATATAAAAAAAACAGAAAGTCGAATCATCTTTCAAAGCACTTGCAGGCGATGTTGCCAGGTCGATCTCGGAATAATTAGGTTATTTAATTTAATTTTTGCTTTTTTTGTCAATTCTTTTTAAGAAATTAAGATTTGCAGATATCACACTAATATTATAAATGCGAAAGTTTGTGAGTATGTGAGAGTGTGTGTGTGTGACGGTGTGTGTGTGTGGGGGTGTGTGTGTGGGGGGGTGTGTGTGGGGGTGTGTGTGTGGGGGTGTGTTTATATGTTTGTTACTTCTTCACGCTCAAACGGCTGGACCAATTTCGATAAAATTTTGTATGGAGGTAGCTGATACCCTGGATTAACATATAGGCTACTTTTTATCTCGATATTCCCACAGGATCGACATTTACGCGGGTGAAACCGCGGGGCGCAGCTAGTTACTTCTAATGCTGTTGTTTGGCACCCATCATATGATCACAAATATCCTTCCATTTTGCTTTCTACCTGTGGTATAGCACCTTCCGCTTTATGGTTTGGAGAAACCATCAGCTTTGGTCGATAGGTAAAGTTAATATAGGTAATACCTATAGGTACAGGATGACAGCGACATCCACGCACATTCAGTTGCCATGGATTCAGTACATGATTCTGGAAAACGAAAAATTTTAAAATTTTTCGTTGGTTAAGTATTAAAAAAAAAGCTGTTTCATAGAAAAGTGCAATTACCTAGGCGGTCAAAAAGTAAAAGTATAACATACAGCAATTTTTCGGTTCAGAATCAGGTACTAAAATTTTCCCAATCAACTTTAAACCTTATGCTTTAGCGATAAAGTTGAATACCTATTAAAGAAATTTGACAGATTGTAGTAGCTTGATGTGCTGGCGTCTGTCTGTACCCTGTATTACTTAGGTATAGCGTGGCACTATTTAGGCTAAATACGAGTGCCAGATAACAGATATACTTATAGGACCGTAGAACGATTACAATAGTGGCTCCTACGTAATAAGGCGTCAAACCGTTCTTGAAAGTTACTGCTACTTGAAACTTTTTACCGACTTCAAAAAAAAGGAGGTTATCAATTCGACACGTATGTATGTAATATTATTGGAATTGCATTATATTCACATATGACAATCTATTAGGGCTTCCAAACAAATATACAAAATTTTATAGACGTATGTATGTATACAGGGTTATTTGTAAAACACCAGCAACCTCTTAAGAGGTCATTGTACTCATCATTATGAACAACTTTTATTATGGGACCAAACCTGAAATCGCGAAAAAAAAATCAGCTGTTCCCTACATTTTCACGAGTTATACGAACATAAATGTAGGGAACAGCTGATTTTTTTTTCGCGATTTCAGGTTTGTTCCCATAGTAAAAGTTGTTCATAATGATGAGTACAATGACCTCTTAAGAGGTTGCTGGTGTTTTACAAATAACCCTGTATATGTATGTTTGTCCACGCATATCTCCGTAACTATTAATCGGATCATGACCATTCTTTTTTTATTGGCTTACATTTACTTCAACTTAGGGAACAGTGCAAGTTTCATCAAAATCGATTCAGTAATTTTCAAGATATGGACTAAGACGTGAAAGTCGCCTGGCTTATTGATACGAGCTACGGGTGTAGTGTCAAAGGGAAAACATCTCAAAACCTTGGTCAAATTCTAGTGCAACAACTAAAAATTACGAAATAAAAAGTAATTTAAAAAAAAATAAACCGACTTCAAAAAGAAATTAACTCAAAATTATGAAATAAGTAATTTTTATTTCGGAAGTCGGTGGCAAAAAACTAAAACTAAAATACAGATCCCAAGACACCGACTTCCGAAATAAAAATTATTTCATAATTTTGAGTTAATTTCTTTTTGAAGTCGGTTTAATTTTTTTAAATTACTTTTTATTAGATACTTGATTCGATTGCTTGTAGATCATGTCATCTCCTATATTAATTGCATATTAGTTTGTAGCGTGGACTATAGGTGTTTCGATACAAAAAAATAAAAGTAACAAACATTGTAAAAGTATGTACATACTTAGATATGTAAGTAGGTATCTAGGCACGGTCGATGTACAGTCAACAGCAAAAGTAGATGATCAAAATCAGAAACTCGATAGGAGTAAAAACTGATCACGAATATATGGCAGCTGTACTATTTGGTATAATTAAATATTTGGTACAGTACAGTAAATATTTGGTATAATTTACAATCACATACTTTTGAATCACTTCGACGCCACACAGTTCTGACGCGAACTCCGTTCATTAGTATTGAATTTCTAATTTTGATCATCTACTTTTGCTGCTGACTGTACAAAAGTACCTAGATATGCAAGTCTTGATACATAAGTATCAATGTTTATGAATGAAAACCTGCGAATTCTTATGTAATGGGTTGTAGAGTACCTGATCTAATAAGTAGATTCTGACACTTGCGATAACTTTTAGTAGGTACTCCTAAATGATGACATTGTTACGCCGACTGTACATGCCTAAATGATGACATTGTTACGCCGGCTGTACTTCCTAAATGATGACATTGTTACGCCGACTGTACATGCCTAAATGATGACATTGTTACGCCGACTGTACATGCCTAAATGATGACATTGTTACGCCGGCTGTACCTCCTAAATGATGACATTGTTACGCCGACTGTACATGCCTAAATGATGACATTGTTACGCCGGCTGTACGTCCTGAATGATGACATTGTTACGCCGGCTGTACGTCCTATATGATGCCATTGTTACGCCAACTATACCTCCAAGATGGCATTGTTATGCAGACTGATCCTCCTAAATGTTACGCCGACTGTGCCTATTAGAGCGATGTCGCTAATAATATAAATATATAAAACATAAATAGTCATATTTTATAGAAACTCTATGGATGAGCAAAGGTCTGAAATAGTAGGAAAAATATGAATTAATTCAATACAGAAGTCATATGACTGACCATTTACAGAATATGTTTTAAACCCTGCATCTATCATTTTACAAGAAATCTATAAGTAATTTAGATACGTATTTATCGCGATAGTGTTTCGATATACAGATGATAAGGCCATATCGTTATGCAATTAGAACATTGCTAAATAATTATTGCAAGATAGAGACAATAATTCTAGAATAAGCCCATATTACGTAGGTACCTATTGCTCAGTTCTGATACTTTAGTCGGGGTGGGGTACCAAGTATGTGCGTCAGCTGTAACGTTTTATGAAAAGATTTTAAATGTTTTATCAGTTCAAGGTCGTGGGTTTTTCAGACTACACGAGACTTCCTTACCACAACCTTGGGGAGGTCACGCGCGATTCACGTTAGGAGTAACCTGGTGGACTGAGGTGTGAAAGAAAAGAAAAATACTTTGAACAACATTTATTTTGATCAATAAAATTTGATTAATCTATAAATTAAATACGGAAGTTCTTTAATGCTTTCCACTTCATCATGATAATAATTTCCATTTACAATGTCAAATTATTTCCAATATTAAATTGAGTTATTAATGCACATTCACGTTCTATAGTTTAGGTATTTAGGTAACAAATAAATATTACCTACTGCAGTCTTAGATATGCGCAAGAGCTAAGATTGCCTTGTTAAAATGAGTCAGTGTCATTAACCGGTTGAATGCCGGAATTACAGAAACAATTAAAAACCCATTGTGTCTCGCGTGTATATACGTTCCGGCATACTAATGGTTAATAGTCCATTTTGTTACTTCCTTAGCCGAACAACATTTAACGAATATTATATTAATAAATAAAACTTACGCTATGTAATATATTTGAGACTATAATTATTACGGTTGATATCTACTAACAAACCAATGCACACAAGTTGACAGTTCCAGTTACATTCCATTCACTGTTGTTTTACCTGACGTAAACCGGTGAAGAGAATAAAGATCAAAATCAAAATATTTTAGTTCACATAAACGTATTTGGGCACTTATGAAACGTCAGAAGCTAGGTGCACGGTTCCAATTGGTCGTTTCACAAAGGTCACATGATGCAAAATCAGACGTTAAATAACTGTGAATGGACTGTAACTTGCAGCAAGACCACTCGCTGTCAACGGTTACGTTGTGCTAGCTAAAATATTGCTAGGAGACATTCATTAGGAAAAGTAGAGATTCGCGGAACAAAATTACATGACGAATCACTGGTAACATTACATTCCAACCCCCTTACTAATAAACGGTGTATAGCGTATGTATAGTTACACAACGCTTTGTCTTCTTTCGAAAGTCAAATTACTGACGACTGAAAGAGAGAAAGCAGTGTGTAACTATTCATCTGATATAATACGTTTATTAGTAAGGGCAAGTCTATAACCACCCTTAGGCCCCGTTTACAATGTGTCGTGACGTCGTCGATAGTCGTCGTGTTTCAATGTATCGTGGCTTCATAGCTTATATATTAAAATGGGACTTTTGACTTACGTTATGTTCCTTATACGTTATGATTAACTGTAGCTTGTGAAATCGTATAATGCGAATTGTTGATTTTCCTTATTGGGTATGTTTCAGGAGCCATTAGAAGCTAGAAACAAAAGTCATCTATCGATTATTATTAAACCTCACAACACTTTAGGAATGGTTGCTTACTTTACTCACTATCAAGCTTATGATTTCGATAATATTTCTTTCATAGCGAGCTCTATTTTCAATTGTATACAAGCAATTCTTTCTTGGAAGATCTGGTTGATTAGATTAACTCTTTTTTGTTCTAACAACGCGTTTTCCTTTATCAGTCTTTGTCTTAATTCTTGTTCCTCTGGTGTATTATTTTCTTTACTGTCCTTCGCACTTTGCGCGCCTTCAGCCTGCTTATTCTTCAAAGCAACATGACTCCTAAGCTTTACTATTTCGAACTGCTCCGAGTTGATTTTCGCTTGGAGTAATGACTTTAGTTGTAAATATTCTGCGTTTTCAAGTTCAAGTCTCAATACTTTGAGTTCTTTTTCTGTTAGTTTCGGTTTTTCTTTGACCGGTTCTGCGGGAGGGATCTCTTGTTCGGGCGTTTCTTTTTTAGTTTCGGGTTTCGGGAATTCAAAATTGTCTTCGAATTCTGCTTCGAATATCGGTTCTGTGCTGGGCGATTCTTTGGGCTCTAGGATTGGTTCAATCGGCGTTTTTACTTCAGTTGTTTCTTGTGGTGTATGTTGTTGTAGTTCTGTTATTTGTGTCGGTTGTGATGGTTGTGAGTTTCTTCGCGCTGGTTCTTCTTCAGGTTTGTTCTCTGGCTTTTCGTCCAAAGAGGCGTGTTGTGGCTGTAAAGAGTTTGCCGGTTCCACAGATTTCTGTACTGAGCGAAGTTTTCTCTGTAATAGAAGGTTGTTATTAATGGATAATTCGTTTACTTATTATAATAAATCTGCATTTGTTAAAAAAAAAAAATTGTGCTGTATTGTATATAAAAATACCGTTTATGTAAATTAAAACATAATATTCGATTGGAACTATATTAATGCCGTCACAACCTGTTGAAGAAACTTTAACGCGACTAATCGGAGAGTAGTGACATGACATAGAACAGACAGAACCTATCAAAATTCTTGTAACAAAAAACGTTTAAAGATTGTCTTCAGCTTCTATCATTCAAGCTTCACTAATTAATTCTGTACGCTAATGGCTAAAGATACTTTCGATTCAAAACAAGTTTGTCTTGCCCGTCGTTACGCAACTTATTTAGGAATCTATGACGTCAATGTATTTAATGATTTTCTCAATTAGATCATTGAGACACTGTGAATATTTTAACAATTTTCTGAATCATCATCTGCCTAGCCTTTTCCCAACTATGTATGTTAGGGTCGGCTTCCATTCTAACCGGATGCAGTTGAATATCAGTATTTTACGTGGAGCGAATACCTATCTGACCTCCATAACCCAGTTACTGGGTAATACGACACCCCTTCGTAAGACTGGTTGTCAGACTTTCGGGCTTCTGACTACCCGTAACGACTGTCAAAGATCCACGAATGACAGCCGGGACCAACGGCTTAACGTGCTTTCCGAGGCACGAAGGGGTCACGGTATGTAAAGATGGTCACCCATCCACAGACCAACCTTGGCAAGGGTAGCTTAACCTGATCGATCGATCTGTGCGGCTGTTATTATTTAGCCACGGGCTCCTCACATGTACTGTATTCAAATTATGTAGGTACGAATGACGACATATCAAGCTATGCATTTACAGTATAAGCTGACTTCTCGACGAAAAGCATATTACAATGTGAGGTCAGCTAAAACTGGAAATATATAGCTTGATGTGTCGTCGTATGTACTAGCTTTTGCCCGCGACTTCGTCCGCGTGAAATTGCTTGTTTTAACATAAAGTATATCCTATGACCCTCGGCAATACTGTAACTCCGTAGCTCCCATTAGTGAAACAATTTTTGGAATTAAAGATTACGCCCTACGTACAAACTCACAAATGTTACGTGTTTATAATAGACTAGCTGACACGGCGTACTTTTGCGAATTTTCAAAATCGGTTCAGTAGATCCAGGGGGTCTACTCCGAAGCGGTTAACCACCGTATCGGCAGAATGTTCGGTCATTTTCTACTGCCTTTCATTTCCTATATTGACTATAGGTCCCGACCAAATTGTGCCAATCCGAACCTTTTTAGAGCCCTTACCCTTTTTTTACCTTTTTTTTAAAATTCGTAGTTTGACAACAATATTCGAATCAGAAAATGACCGAACATTCGGCCGACACGACAATCAACCACTTCGGAGTAGACCCCCAGAGATTACCCCCTATAACCTCACAAACTTACCCTCTTTATAATTAGTA
This sequence comes from Oligia fasciuncula, assembly GCA_963082905.1. Lineage (NCBI taxonomy): Eukaryota > Metazoa > Arthropoda > Insecta > Lepidoptera > Noctuidae > Oligia > Oligia fasciuncula. The sequence goes on from OY720407.1 coordinate 11,772,351, forward strand.
TAGAAAAAAAAAAACGGATGCTGAGATAGCAATAAAAATCATACGAAACTTCTTTTAAAATCAACATTATTGCGATCACTAATGCATTTATCAAGCGAGGTAGTAATAATAGGCCGATAAAAGTAGGTAATTCGAAGGTCGTTTGCCTAAAGGGTTTTGATGATCAAAGGATTTACACCCCTAATGACCAAAGATTTCATATTTTCGCCGGTGAATTTCCGGAAGCAAACGTAATGAAGTTATTTTATTGATTGAGCTAATAATAGTTAAGTAAATTGACACAACCGCGATAAGGAACCGGTGTGACTAATACCACTGTCATAATAACCTCTAGCAAACAAGTTCTTGTGTTATTATTATTATACATAGTTACGTTGCAATATGATAAATAAAACATGAAAACCACCAAAATTACAGCAACAATTTAAAGTTTAAATTTGTATGCGGTGCTGATTGGGTAGCTCACCACACCTTGGATGTTAGTTTGAATGATATTGATAAGTCACGGATAGTCAAAGAATGGTTTATTGAGTATATTTTAACTAATGCGTTATGAACGAGTACAGTTTATTATGAATGTTGATCGTGTACTGTCGCGTTACACTATAATTTGTGCAAGGCGACGGAAAAGTGCTGATCAATGCGCGCGTGCCATGTACAAAACATGCATGACTCGTACAAAATTGTTGAATTTGAATATTTACTTCATTTGCACAAAGTACTTTTTCAAAATGTATTAAGAAAATGTTGTGCAGCACTGGTAAATAACGGTAATATTTAAAAAATGGAACAGTTTATTTGAAATTGATTCGAGGTATTTTCTTCTACCCTCATTATTGTGGTTTCATTGATTATTGGAACTAAAGTATACGTTTTATATTTAGGAGGAGCTGCAATATTTTTAATTCAGTGTACTCAAGAAAAAATGGATAGATTGTGGGAGGGGGAAGATGGAGGGGGAAGATGATGGGAGAAAAAAACATTTTGCGCCAACCCCAAGTAACATGGGACAGGGAGAAGAAGTACTAATTAAGACAACTTACGTAATGTATGGAATTCATTGCACTAACTCGAAATAAAACCACATGCGGATACTGAAAAACAGTTGGTACTGGTTAGTTAAATAACCATTGCAAATACTGGAAGCTGTATTTTCCCTGTCACGCAAATGAGGAGTAGTAATGAGTGAGTATTGTCTATTTCATTCAAGGCTACTCATTTTAGATTCTATTGCTGCTGTTTGGAACCCATTGTGTGGACTCGACTTCTTTTAGTAGGTATTTGAAGGACTAGCCAAAGTAAATTATATAAATAGATAGGTGGTAAGAGGGAAGCCGATAATGAAAGTTTAAGCTAAATAATAATAATAATCATCTCTCTATAGAACATTATGAGAATATTTTCGCTTCGGTTTAAGCAGTCATCGGTGATATGAAAAGTCTTGATGGCCGTCAGATGTCCGAACGCCTGATGGAAAATTCACATCGAATTTGCTCGTACCGGTTTTGTTGTAAGCCACTTTATTTATTTAAAAGCCTGTGTTGTCCCACTGCACGGTAAAGGCCTCCCTTCTTTCCACTTAAGATACAGGACTGTAGGCTGACCCCAGTACAGTTGGAAAAGTCTAGACAGAGGGTTAGCTGAATTACCTTAGTGTGGTCTTACCAAATATTTATAATAATTATGATCTTACCTTTAACTGTGTAACAATTCTCTGCGCCTCCCATAGTTGTTGGTCTCGGGCTGGAGTGATGAATCCAGCGTGCATTTCAGCGTGTATCTGATTTAATAAAGACTCTTGTTTGCGCAGCTCCAGGCTTATCTCTGGGGCCGTTTCTGGGAAGTCTGGGGGAATTGATGCGAGAGGTGGTACGTATCTGTAAGAGAAAAGGCATAGGATTGGTTTATAATCATACACACCAATATACTAACAATTTTATGGACATAGTCTGAATTAAAGTTTTATTATTATTATTGAAACATCTCTCTCGTATAAATCCAGGAAAATAGGTCGGTTTTTGTAGGCTTTTTTCTGGCATTTTTACGTTTTTTCGCAAATTGTGTGTCTATTCATCCAATAACAGCAATCGCGGTTAATTTGTTTAAAGTTGTCTCGGTTTAGATCAGAAAGTGGAAGGGGATTGAAGATTGTTATATGGAGCCTGGCATACCTACAGTATCCGCCATTTTGTTTTTTTTTTTCAAAATGGCGGTCACGCATGCAACCATGTAAATTAATAGCTGACATCAATGCAAACGGAAAACACAGGACCAAACGGAACTTCAGTGATTATTTCAAACATCTATGTTCTATGCAACAAGATGTAAGCAAGTTCAATAACTATGGATGTCACGGTCTATGGGATCAACTTTAAACGTTAATATCTCGGAAACGTGACGCTTTAGAGCGGTTCTGGACTATATCCGATCCGAATCTGAATTATAGATCGATTTGGGAATGTTCTAAATTCGGACGGATAGAGTTCGGATCTAGTGCGCAACCCCTCATACAAATACTAGGACTATGGTCACTTCGGACCGACATTTCTCGGATTCGGACCGGATGTAGTGCAGAACCGCTCTTACGGGATTTGGCCTTATTATGTTTTCTGTTTGTATCGATTTAAATAGGTATCATGCGTGACCGCCATTTTGAAAACAAAAAAACAACGGCGGACGGTAGGTTAGGTATACCATAGACCTTCAAAGCCCTTTTCTCTTGTGACTTATCCTTTATCCGAATCTTGACTAAGTAGCGAGGTAGCTCGTGACGACGGTTAAAAATCGCTGACGTTGGTTGCCAATGCCTGATTGCTTTTGGTTTGCGTATATCCGTATGCTTATTCGGTTGAGAGCACTCAGCTCCAGGTTCTACTTACTTAGTCAATTGGACGTCTGGGAAGAGTTTATCTGCCTTGGAGATGAGGTAAGTCAATAGATTCAAAGACATGTTGAGCGCAGGACCCATGGCAGTCGCTATCGTTTGAATATTCGCGTGATTCGCCTGGAAACAGAAATTGCAAATGTTAAAGTATTGTAAAACGATGTCTACCGAGTTTAATACAACTTACAAAGGGTGGGATTTATTCTCTCCTTACAAATAGGTTCTCCAGCAAGATGTGAAATACATTTATTTGCAAAAAAACTGGGCGGTTTAATTTTTTTTTTTTGCAATACGAAAAGTGTTATATTCATTTCATTATGTTACTGGCATGTTAGTGTAGTGTTGTAGAGTAGAAAAAAGTTAGTACCAGTCAAATTTAAGATTTAGGCGTGCTAAACGGGTGGAAGAAAATAACTCTTTGAACTGCTTGTTGTGGCACGAATTGATGGAAGTTCTTGTTCGCTGTTTCAAGAATGCGAGTCTTTCGATAGTCCAGAGGACGACAGCGATATCAATTCACTGGTTCCGTCATTAGAAGGCCTGGTTCTGGAAGAAAACCATGCACTCAACCACGGGATGACCGTTTCCTGGTGAGTCTGGCGCAGAGAAATCGCGAATCTTTATGTGAACTCAAGGACTTCATATGAACTCATGGAACTCAAGAAGAACCTAGAGGAACGGAACGGGTGTACAAAAAAACGAGAGCAGTGGTGGCCAAGTGGTATCGGCCGCGACTTACGAGTTGTAGGTTCGAACCCAGACAGGCGCTTTACTTTGTGTAAATTATTTTATCACCACTGCTCTTAAAACGGTGAAGGAAAACATCGTGAGGAAACCGGCATGTCCTAGAACCAAAAATTCGAAGATATGTGACATCTGCCAACCCGCACTGGGCCCGCGTGGTGGATTACGGCCCACTCCCTCTCACCGAGAGGAGGCCTGTGTCCCAGCAGTGGGAACATTATAGGCTGATTATGTTGACCAATCTCAGCGGAGACCAGCCTACGGCGCGGGAGATGTTATAGTGTACAAGTGTGTGCGCAGACACAGGTGCACTATTTCATCCTCACTCTCATTATCCGATGGGAAGGCACCTGATCTCTCTCCGACATAACCGGAGAGAGATCAGGTGCAGGACGGCTTAACGTGCTTTCCGAGGAACGGGGGTATCACACCTCCAACTTCCAAACTGTTAATAAGAACTTCCCAATGGAAAAATCCAATAACACTTTACCCGACCGGGGAATCGAACCCAGGACCCCACGCTCAGTAGTCGCGCTTGCGACCACGAGTCACGGTTTGTATCGTTACTATAAAGATGGGAACAAAGGTGTCCACCCACCTGTTCGTTAGCCACAACGCAGGCAAAGTGCGTCATGAGCCAGCCCAGCAGACTGTAGTTAGGCGGCGGCAGCTTGGCTATGAGAGCCAACATGGTTGCTTCGCGCTGCGGCTCGGCGATAGCCGTTACTTGTTCGAACTGACCGTGTAGCTCTTGTGTTAGAATAGAGTCCGGAAGTTCGCTGGAATTTTGATAAAAGTATGGTTTAGAATTAGAACAGTTAAAATGAGGGTTGATACTGGATAAAGTATGCATGCATGATCACGCTTTTAGAAGCCGCAAATAAATTGCTTGGACTACAAATAATTTAACAATTTGTTGCATATCGGAAAGACTACTAATGGTACGGCAAAACACGCAAGATAAGTTTGCAATATTTTACACTTCTTCCAATACCAACAGCACAGCACAGCGGCTTTCAATGTAATTACGCTTTTGTGTTGATAGATTTTTTAATTATTAACAAATTATGCAGCCCTTATAGACTGTAACGGTCAAGACTATGGGGCCAGTGAGTGTCTTGGGTATACCTTAGTTTCTAATAGATTCTGGCTTCACGACTGAGTGTAGTACTTTTTTACCATGCTAGGAATGTCGCCTCTATCGAGGGTGTATGTCATCATTGGCCTTTTCCTAACTATGTTGGGGTGGCTTCCAGTCTAACCGGATGCAGCTGAGTATCAGTATTTTACATGGACCGACTGCCTCCACAACCCAGTTACTGGGTAATATGAAACCCCTTCTTTTTCTTTTTTTTTTGCAGATGGTAAATCATCAAATGACCCCTCCCGCATTGGGTAGAGCGAAAGGGAGTCTCAGACTTTTACTGAATAAAACCCACCCGTGTTCCTTTCTTAGCCCTTTATGTTCCGGGTCAGCGGTAACCCTTTCGGACAATCCCGCTGACCCGGCAGGATATGAAACCCCTTGATAAGACTGGTTGACTTTCGGGCTTCTGACGACCCGTAACGACTGTCAAGGATCCACGAGTGACAGCCGGGACCAACGGCTCAACGTGCTTTCAGAGGCAAGTAGGGGTCTCGATATGTAATGGATGGTCACCCATCCACGAACCGACCGCGGCAAGCGTAGCTTAACCTTCGATCGTCCCGTGTGGCAGTTATTAAATTTAGCCACGAGCCCCTCTGAACTTATCCCGGCTTCACGACTGGGTGTAGCATTTTTTTTCATGCTACTAAAATAAAAGAAAGAAAAAAAAAAAATTATTTTCTACTAAAGAAGAAAAATATTTATTTTTCTGTTTATAAATAGACCCTCGGTAAAGGGTTCTCCCCTATTTATAAACACAAATCTCACATAGCAGTTTGTTTGACCCGGAACAATTATGTGAAGCCCATACAAATATTGGCTTAGGCGGGAATCAAGTCTAATTCGGCGTGAACCGTACGTGCGGCACCGTAATTGTGTTTTGTGTCTTGTACTAACAATCCGAAAGATATTGAACAAAAAATTGCTAAACCATTGCTTCATTTTTTGAAATATTCGTCTGCTCAACAACGTAAATAACGCAATGTATATTGTTCAACTGTCAAAACGAAAGGCATTGTAAGTGTGTTACCCCGCGGGTCGATAAAATAAATAAGAGTCATTTTCACTTACCTAATAAAGCATTTAAGAATAGAGCAAGCCACTGCAACGTCCCAATGATAAGGAAAGGTAGGTCCTCGATCTGTGAAGAGTTTCTTTAGCTGCTGTAGTTTTATCTTGTCGGGTTCTTGTCGATAGATTTGGTTTGACTTTAGACCGTGCGCCTGAAAATATAATAAGAGCATTGATGATCGATTGAGTGGTGGTGTTGGTTAATCATAAATCCTTATTTATCTGAACATCATTATTACAGGCACTGATTTTTACAGGATGTAAAAAGACACATCACCTTGAAAACATTTGTTTTTAAGTGGTAAGAGCAAATTTCGATGCACTGCATCTCTTCTAAGTTCTACGCTACAGTGGCGGGTGGAGGAAAGAGGCTTTAGACATCATAAAAAACAAAAAAAAAAAGTACAACCGACTTCAAAAAAAACACTACAAAGTCTTTGGTTTTTGTATTTTCGTTTTTTGCCACCGACTTAAAAAAATTAAAGTTATTTTTCACTTTTCCGTTGTGGTACAGACAGCACATCAAGCTACTACAATCTAGCAAATTTCTTTAATAGATTTTCAACTTTATCGCTGAAAACTAAGTTTCAAAGTTGATTGGGAAAATTTGACAGTTTCGGGTAACTTGAGGTGCTGGCTTCTGTACCTACCCTACACAAATTCATATTCCACTACTTTCTATGTAAATAACTCTGACAGGAAGTGAAGTTAACATAATCAACATACATAAATACGTATTATTGAAGCTAACTCAAAAACAACCCAGTAAAAAAATACAGACGAATTGAGAACCTCCTTTATTTTTAAGAAGTCGGTTAATTCAAAAATAACACTCGAAACAAAGTGTACACCTTGTTTAATCTAAACAACTATTAAACAAGATGTTTTTACGATTTTGTATGTGTATACGATTTGAGCTCCTTTCCACTTTCACAATTCTGCAAAATTACTGTTCACTAGTTAGGTTATAATAGTTATCTTTGAAAATTGGACTCCTGCATCAAGATTAAAACATTATGTGGTGTTTTCAACAATGCATGAGTATTACTGTTCACTAGTTAGGTTATAATAGTTATCTTTGAAAATTGGACTCCTGCATCAAGATTAAAACATTATGTGGTGTTTTCAACAATGCATGAGTTTAATCGGCTCACGAACCGTATATCCTTCTAACTGTAGGTGTAGCTAATGTAGCTACTATGTTCGTCCGTTTTACACAATATCTTTGAACTGAATACAAACAAAGAAGGAAGTCTGCTGCATTAATGATAGAACAATATTAACAAAACTTTGAATAAAATTACTAATAAAATTGGTAATGGGGACCGATTGCCCGGTTCCAAAATGTATAGAGAAGTCCGAAAGCTTTTATTACGTACCGGTATAATGTTCCCGGTTGCCCACCGGGTACCCGACTGTCAGGGATCTATTTAATAAAACCGACAGGTAACTGGCGACAATTTTATAGTTATTTTTCTTCATCTTTTTCTACTGTACCATGAACTTTTTGGCGCAGACGTGATTTGAAGCACCACATTAAGTAGGTAAAACATTATTTTCGTTATTTTGTTATATTTGTATTTCACGAATTGTGTCCAAATAAACGTTATTCTTTCTTTCTTTAGTACCTAAACAGCATCTGCCGTTAAATTGCAACAATTATGTAATTTTTCACAGATATCGCCATTATCATTTATATTAAATAGGGCCGAGACTATGTGAAAAGGCACAAACTACTTGTATAATAGACTCATATTACATCATAATAATAATAAATTACCGTATGTTTTGAAGAATGGTTGAGATAAATTACCATCGCGACGAAGCATTGAGACTGTCACTCTAAATTACCGTTTGAAGTACATACTAGGTCAACTACACAACCTTTGTACGGAATATAATGACCCGGTCTTTTAAAGCATATCCTAATAAGGCTGTTGCTAAATCTTATGTCTACCTACAGGATTAGTTATTATTATTGTGGTTAACTAATCACAACTGGTAAGAGCAGATTCTTCTCAGACTTCCAGAAGGCTAGCCCCCGGTGAGTAAGCCTTCAAATTATTTGAATTTTTGCTTGTTTACACGTTGCTCACTGGTAATCACGAAATAATAATGCCCAGCCTTTCCCAATGTTGTGGTAGGCTTCCAGTCTAACCTGATGTCAAAGTCAATTATTTATTTCAAACAGGCACATAAAAGGCAATTTTGAACCGTTACTCTGCAGATGCGCGATGCAACTGAATACCCGTATAATTACATGATGGTATTGCCAATCGTACCAACCATTAACATAATTTTATGTCACGAACATCTAACATCAAAAGAAGTACTGTCTGTCAGAAGTACTGTGAGAGGGATTTATGAAAGTATTGGTAAACTTTGCCTCAACTTTATGATTTTATATTTTCTCTTTTATGTGCGTGTCTAGTGTCTACATTATAACCGTTTTTTTAATTGTTGTAATAGGTTTTAAAGCGTATTATTGCAGAAAAAATGGTATTTATCAAGGTAAAAATATTGAGTAGTTATGAGTACCTGCAAGTAATCGATGCTGTCTCGAACAACGAGAGGCAGACCGGTGTCGTCATGACATCGTGAACGCTCCACCGACTGCGCTAACGGCACTCCGAATATTGGCAACGCCACTGAAACAGGAAGTAACAAGTTGTAGATAAACGTTAATAAAAAGAAAAATGAGTAAGATTCGGAACTTTGTTTACAAGAAGCTTGAGGGGCTAGGAGGGACTCCGAAGATAGAGCTATTTGTAGTAATGAGGTTTTTACAACAATGCCAAGTCAACCTGCTTACCCGAATATTAAAAAATCATATGTTAAAATTCGCCTGAGAATCGGTACTTTTTGAATGTCAAAAGTTACAGAAGACACCCCCAAAAACGACTACTTTTCACTCAATTCCTATGTTGACAAAAACTTAGCTAAATAAACACATGGTCTCTATATGCTACTGTTATAATTTATAACCCTCTAATTTTCATGCTGTGATTATTTTAACTTCATACTGGTATTCAGCTGCATCCGGTTAGACTGGAAGCCGACCCCAACATAGTTGGGAAAAGGCTAGGCAGATGATGATTATTTTAACACTGATTGGAGAACATAGCAACGGACCATCATCTGCTTAGCCTTTTCCCAACTATGTTGGGGTCGGCTTCCAGTCTAACCGGCTGCAGCTGAATACCAGTATTTTACATGGAGCGACTGCCTATCTGACCTCCACAACCCAGTTACTGGGTAATACGATACCCTTTGGTAAGACTGGTTGTCAGACTTTCGGGCTTCTGTCTACCCGTAACGACTGTCAAAGATCCACGAATGACAGCCGGGACCTACGGGTTAACGTGCTTTCCGAGGCACGGAGGGGTCTGGTATGTAAAGATGGTCACCCATCCACAGACCAACCGTGGCAAGCGTAGCTTAACCTGATCGATCGATCTGTGCGGCTGTTATTATTTAGCCACGGGCAACATAGCAACGGACCATGGGAACTTTTTGCCTCAATTTTGAGATATGGTATTATTTTCTGGGGAAATTCTACTGATAAAGATATAATTTTTAAGGCACAAAAAAGATGTATAAGATCAATGTGTGGTCTGAAAACTGACGTTAGCTGTGTACCATTCTTTAAATCGCTGAAAATACTTACCTTACCCTCATTATATATTTTTGAAATTAGCGTTTTCGTCAAAACAAACATGAGGTTGTTCGAAAAAGTGTCAACGTTACGAGATGTTGCGATTCGTAGCCAATACGCAAACTCTTTAAGCAATCAGCGCTGTAAGACTGCCTTAGTGAGAAAGAGCGTTTTAGGTATGGCACCGCGCATTTACAATAAATTACCAGATGTCATAAAAAATTTGAATGTTACACAATTAAAAAAAAAATTAAAAATGTTATTAATTGAAAAATGCTATTATACGACTGATGAATTTCTGAATGATGTATTAATGTAGACTTATTTATTTATTTGACTGGAGAAACAAATTTTAATTGAATATTGTGACTAATTGTAATTTATGATTATTTATTTATGCATTGACTGTAGAAATTATTCCATATTGTTTTTATTTAGCATGCAACCATATTTGTACGCCTCTTGGCATAACATAGCGAACTATGAACTTTAATCTAAGAACTGTATTCACTACCTATGTTACACAAATAAAAAATGATTATGATTTGAAAAGGATCTAACCTGGGCTATTCTGGGTGGATCATAAGGTCAAATTTCCTAAGTAGAACTACCTTATATTGGCAATCCAAATACCAATGTGTTATCAAATTAATGGCTCGTCTTTTGAAGCGTGAAATGAAACATGTGTAAGTTTAAACGCGGATTTATTTATAGTCAATCGTTATAGTAGGGTAGGGTGGGGCTTAAAGGTCCGCGGGTAAAAAGGTCCACCATGTCTATATCCGAAATGAAAAGTGCACCAGCGAATCGAATGACAGGGGTATGAAGGGGTCACGGGAGGGGTACTTACGCCGCCCCACGAAGTGAGCTTGCGAGCGCCGATGAGAGTGTACGCGGTCGCGGTGCAAAAAATTCACGTAAGTAATTTTTGTGACGTCACTTATTTTTAGTCTGACTGTTGTGTTTTTATCAATACAAAACTAAACATTTATTAAAGGTCTAGTTAGTGGTATAAAGTTTAACGTAGAGCCATTGTTTATTGAATCGTCTGTTTAGGTTTTTCTCTATAACCTCAAATTTCAATCAACATACTATTGGGGCATAAAGGTCCACTTAAGGACCTTTATGCCCCACGGTGGACCTTTTTACCCTATACAAAATATTATCATAGTATGGTATTCTTTTCAGAATGCGGAATTACAAGAGAACCACCGAAAGAGGTACAAAGACTGTCGAGGTCACGCAACGTGCGGCTGAGCTAGTCACAAACAAAAATAAATCCCTACGTCAAGTTTTTCGTGACTATGAAATTGGTAAAACTTCTCTGATAAGATTTATCACACGTCTAAAAGAAAATCCAGAATTGCGATTCAGATGACGAGTAATTGTTAAAAAGTCATGTCATTTATTCGTTTTATTTTTATAATTTAATTATACATAAAGGTTTTGGGTCAAAAAGCTCAATTTTAATAATTAAGAGTGAAATGCTGTGCTATTAGTTTAAAATAAGTAACGTTGTTTAGTTTTTTTTAATAAAAGTAAAGGCTGGTTGATTTAAAACTGTTTTCGTTTATTTACTTGCTTTAATTAACGTTAAAAAGCTATTTAATTATACTGGTCTTTTTTACCCCAGCACCGGTCCTTTTTACCCCACCCTTGGGGCAAAAGGGACCAATCGACTCGACACTCCTAAATGCAAATATGTGGGTTATAGATAAACATTACAAGAGTTAAGTTGTTGTTTCTTGTAAATGAAGGATAGCGGTATCCATTGCAGAAGAAGTTATTTTTTTACACCTGATACGTAAGTAGTTACAAGGCAATATACGTAAAATGGACCTTTTAGCCCCACCCTACCCTACCTACTCGTATGTTACACAATAATTAGTCATTTACTTTGCCACAGAAAAGTCGGTTTTAAAAACATTTTTTTTATTTTAATAAAAATTCCTATAAACCTATTTTCATATCGACCTTAGCTTGTTGCAGCATAAACATATAAAAGTGATGATTCCGTAAACCACATGTACAAGTGATGATTCCGTAAACCACATGTACAATCACGTACATAAGTAATAAAACAGATTAAATATGCTAACCAGAACACGTCATGTCACATTCAATCAACATTTCCGTCGTACACGCGTCTTTTGTTTACATCCGTTATTGTAACTTTATGGTATTTTTATGAGCTCTTACTATTAAATTGCACCGTATCATTTGCCGATTGTGCTGTACGTGGTTAAACCTAAATCGATTAGGAAAAGTTTTTATTTATTTATTTAATACTTCAAGCACATAAATGTACAGAGGCGGACTTAATGTCATAGGCATTTTCCACCAGTCAACCTTTGGGTGATGCAGATTGCAGAGACAAACAGTAGTAGACGCAATCATGAAAATTGAGGAATAAATATTTTAAATACCTATAAATATACGCATAAACCTATTAAAACTTACATAATATATACCTAATTACATATAAATATAACCACAAATAAATATACATAAATATACTAAAAAGAAATAAGACAAACAATGAGAAAATATTAGCGCTGTGACAATACTGCTAGCTTCTTGCGAATGTGCTCGCGAACCTTAACTTTAAAGGATAATCTGTTGGTTGCCATCCTGATTTCCTGGGGCAGCGCATTCCACAGAGAGATAGACTGAACGAAGAAGGAAGAGTGAATGAAGTCTGTGCGGTGAGTGGGGCATCGGAGAAGACGATTGGGTGATGAACGTAGATGTCTATTGTGATTGGCGCAAATGTACTGAAAGTGGGGGCTAGATAACCAGGGGAAGAGGGAGAATCAAGAAATGAAAACAAGGAGGTCAGCGCCCTTAGCTCTCAGTATTTCGTTAGTTCTGCGACATAACATTGTAAAAATAAAGCGTTGCTACCTTGATCTAAATAAAAAATAACTAGGGAGGACTATACGAAAAACTTACCGCCTGTAGAAAACCCGCGAATAAAAGGGTTCATAATGAATAAAAATAACAAAGACACGAGCTGAACGCAGAATCGTGAGATAGTAACTAACAACAGACAACTTTACTCCCAAAGAATAAATGTTTACACGCCGTGTTATCATTTACCTTGAAAAGAATGCTCCATTTTAGGCATCGCAGATAATTCTGGTCCGATGATGGTTTTTTCGATAAAAGTAATGGTGCAAAAATCAATATTACCGCAGATAAAAAGGTGTGTAACAAAACAATATGCAACATAGTAAAAGGGACTCGCCAACTTGAAATAATGGATTCACAAAATCTGCCTATCCTTTTCTCAACTATGTAGGGGTCGGCTTTCAGTCTAACCGGATGCAGCTGAATGCCAGTATTTTACATGGAGCGACTGCCTTTCTGACCTCCACAACCCAGTTAGTTACTGGGTAACACGATACCCCTTAGTAAGACTGGTTGTCAAACTTTTGGGCTTCCGACTACCCGTAACGACTTTCAAAGATCTACGAATGACAGCCGGGACCACCGGCAGAACGTGTTTTCCGAGACACGGAGGGGTCTCGATGTTTAAGGGGCTGTCACCCGAAATTGAGTTCCGATGTTTCGGTATTTTTAGCCACGCCCACTATTTCTCCGATATCCTAGCGCCATTCTTAAAGGGCGGTGATACAGTGAACTACCGAGTCAGGCACGGTGACGCGGTTAATAATAATTAACAATGAACCAATAGATGGCGCTCTAGTATATTATTATTCATCTCATGGAAGTAGTAAAGTAAGTAATTTTTATAATGTAATATTGACGAAACAGGTACACGAACAGAAATAATGAAACTCTAAACAAATAGTTCCTTATAGGCTATTTTGTACAACGCATAGCGTAAATTCATCGCTTTTAACAAGGCTTGGTTGGTCTAATGGTTTTTGCATAGATTCTGAATAGCGGGTTATCGAGTTCGAAACCAAGTTGAGTCATAACAGGGAATTTGTATTGGTTTTTTTAGTTTTAGGATATTATCATTGTTTTTTTAATTTATTTTGTATATATTTAGAATATTTTCATTGTTTTTTTTTTATTTATTTTGTATATTTTTAGAATACATATTTATTAATGTTCTGTACAATAAACAGACACGTTTGGCGAACAGTTCAGAAACGGATCTGGGACACCTGCGCAAAAGACATTTCCGCGAATGGACTTTTGCGCGAATAGACTTTTGCGCAAATGGACTTTTGCGCGAATGGTCGTTTGCGCGAAATACTCTTGCGCGAAAGACATTTGCGCGAAGGACACTTGCGCGAATCCACTTGCGCGAAAGACACTTTCACGAATCCGCTTGCACGAAAGACACTTGCACGAATCCGCTTGCGCGACGAGACAGATATGCGACAAAGTTGAGGAAATGAGATTTTTCCATAACATCACGCGTGTATTCTTTCAAAGGGTTGGGCAGGAGTGTATATAGTATATAGTACACCCACAATTCACCAATGCTTCATCATGGATATCGTTTATGATTTTCGAAAGTTGTAAAGCCGATAGAAAAGTCGAAATTAAAATCCAAGATGGCGGCTGAAAAGATTTTTCAAATTTGTCATCATGGGTGTCGTTTTCATGGTTTTCGAGGGTGCTGAAGCCGATAATGAGGTCAAATTGAAAATCCAAGATGGCGGACGTGAAAAGTTTCAAATTTTTCATCATGGGTATCGTTTTCATGGTTTTCGAGGGTGCTGAAGCCGATAGTGGGGTCAAAATGAAAATCAAAGATGGCGGACGTGAAAAGTTTCAAATTTTTCATCATGGGTGTCGTTTTCATGGTTTTCGAGGGTGCTAAAGCCGATAGTAATGTCAAAATGAAAATTCAAGATGGCGGACGCGAAAATGTTCAAATTTTTCGTGATCGGTGTCGTTTTCGTGGTTTTCGAGGGCGCTGAAGTCGATAGTGGGGTCAAAATAAAAATCCAAGATGGCGGACGTGCAAAATTTCAAATTTTTCATCATAGGTGTCTTTCCCTGATAGACTCAACCAAGTCTTTTAATCTTATTGAAGCTTGCCCATATCTTGGACGGCTATTTGTGTTTTGAGCCACTTGACAAAATTTGATAAATTTTTAGCTCCGTTAGGCTTTTCTGCTGACGTAATCCGTCTAAAAACTTCCATTGTCGGCACGGTTGGCGCAGTGGTTAAGCGTTTCGCTACCATCACATGGGCGTAAGGTGAAAAATTTATTCACTGTTCATTACTTTTATGTTATACAATAGTTCTCGTAGTAACGAAACGGCCAAGCCACATATTTTGACTAAGGTGTAGAGTTTGTGAAGTTAGGGCGTGTAGAGTCAGAAGCTTGGCTCTACATGAGATCTGATAACATTTTGACAGTGCGAGCCATATATGGTCTCGTCTTGGCAACATTTTACATGAAAATGTTTTTAGTGGGATTTTATAGTTATCAGTTTAAGTTATAGGTATTTATATTACTTATTAGGTAATAGGCTAGATTGTAATGTAAATAAAGTATCACCAACTGTGCTACCACAAGGCAAAAACGCCGAAAAAAACACGTTTGTTGTATGGGAGCCCCCCATAAATATTTATTTTATTTTGTTTTTAGTATTTGTTGTTATAGCGGCAACAGAAATACATCATCTGTGAAAATTTCAACTGTCTAGCTACCGCGGTTCTTGAGATACAGCCTGGCGACAGACAGACGGCAAAAACGCCGAAAAATTACGTTTTTTTGTATGGGAGCCCCCCTTAAATATTAATTTTATTTTGTTTTTAGTATTTGTTGTTAAAGCGGCAACAGAAATACATCATCTGTGAAAATTTCAACTGTCTAGCTACCGCGGTTCTTGAGATACAGCCTGGCGACAGAAAGACGGCAAAAACGCCGAAAAAAACACGTTTTTTTGCGTTTTTTTGTATGGGAGCCCCCCTTAAATATTTGTTTTATTTTGTTTTTAGTATTTGTTGTTATAGCGGCAACAGAAATACATCATCTGTGAAAATTTCAACTGTTTAGCTACCGCGGTTCTTGAGATACAGCCTGGCGACAGACAGACGGCAAAAACGCCGAAAAAAAAACTTTTTATTGTATGGGAGCCCCCCTTAAATATTAATTTTATTTTGTTTTTAGTATTTGTTGTTATAGCGCCAACAGAAATACATCATCTGTGAAAATTTCAACTGTCTAGCTACCGCGGTTCTTGAGATACAGCCTGGTGACAGACAGACGGACGGATGGACGGACAGCGAAGTCTTAGTAATAGGGTTCCGTTTTTACCCTTTGGGTACGGAACCCTAAAAAGGTTAAAAGTTGGACACCAAGCGACACTAAGTAGGTTATCCAATCTCCGCGCCGAACGGTTGATGAGAAACTGATGGTGGTGGATCACCACCACCATCAGTTTCTCATCAATCGTTCCGACCGACCGTATCCGACCGTAGAAATTGAGAATTTGAGAATCTTTTCAGCCGCCATCTTGGATTTTCATTTCGACCTTTCTATCGGCTTTAAAACTTTCGAAAAGCATAAACGATATCTATGAATCCCACTAAAAACATTTTCATGTAAAATGTTGCCAAGACGAGACCATATATGGCTCGCACTGTCAAAATGTTATCAGATCTCATGTAGAGCCAAGCTTCTGACTCTACACGCCCTAACTTCACAAACTCTACACCTTAGTCAAAATATGTGGCTTGGCCGTTTCGTTACTACGAGAACTATTGTATAACATAAAAGTAATAATAATAATAATAATAATAAACATTTATTTCAGAATCAAGTTCCATAGTTTGTTAGTACCAGTATAAAATGCCTTATATCTAGTGTTAGTAAATAAACTAAACTAACGGGTAATTCTAGGGTAATTATATAAATTCTAAACTAAGTACAACCCGCTAGAGACTCTCCCATCCCAATCTACTTCACCGCATGGAGTCGTATCCAGCGTCCTAGAATCGGAGAGTCCCAGCGGTCTGCCAACGTCCTCAGGATAGTGTTGGGGCTGGCGCGAAACCGATATAATAACGATGCGCATCTCTTGCGCATGACGGTTGAAAAGCTGTCAACATTTGCGTCGGCAAACATACCGGACGCGCTACAAAAACGCGGCAGCCCCAACAACACCCGGAAAGCGTTGTTGTATTGGATGCGCAGGTCGCTATATGCCTTCTGCGTGAAGTTCACCCACAGGCCGCACGTGTAAAAGGATTGGCAGAAGGCTTTAAAAAGCGTTACTTTAACTCGTGCAGTACAACGGGCGAACCTACGGGCCAACATACAGCATCGGACAGCCAGCGACCTGCGCTCCCTTTCCACATCTAAATTATCCTTAAGGTCTTCACTCACCCAGTGGCCCAAGTACTTAAATTTAGTAACTCTTTTTAATGGTATGCCGTCCAGTGTGATAAGTGGTACTTTAGAGTAGCTTTTATTACCAGCTTTGAAAACCATCAGTTCACTCTTGAGTGCATTGTACTTGAGCCCATGGGCCCTTGCATAGGATTCGCAAAGACTTAGCATCCTCCGCATTGCTCCAACCGAGGGACTCAGCAGCACCATATCGTCGGCATAACTGATATTATTAATACAAGTGCCATCTATATGACATCCGATCCTGGTGCCGCTGAGCTCCTCGATCAGACTATTCATGTACAGGTTGAAGAGCGCTGGGGAGGTCAAACCCCCCTGTCTCACCCCGCACTCCAACCTATACTCTTCCGACAAAGAGTCCACCCACCTCACACGGTTCACTTGGTTTCCATACCAATATTTAAATATGCCTATCACTTCCGGTGGTACCGAGGTTTCCCTAATTAGTTTGTCCCACAATATATTGTATGACACTAGGTCAAACGCCTTAGACAAGTCTAGGTAACAGGCATATATTGGTGTCTTTCTTGCTGTGTAGTACTGAACAGTCTGCTTGAGGCATAGGATAGCACTTTCAGTGGACAAGCCAGACCTAAAGCCGAATTGAGCGTCATTGATTTTTAAGTGCTTGTCCAGCTGGCGTCCAAGCAGACTGTCCAGAACTTTAGCAATTACAGTCGCGAGAGAAATTGGTCTATAATTTGACACCTTAGAAGAGTCACTGGTTTTGTTTTTAATAATTGGAACAACAATAGTACGCATTAATCGTTCCGGTAGATATGAATGGCATACACATAAATTAAAAAACATAGACAGTATTCTAGGCAAGTGAACTCCAGCATGCTGCAGGTGCTCGATACTGAGACTATCATGCCCTGGAGATTTGCCTCTTACCATATTTTTAATTATACCAGCAACTTGCTTTGCGGTGAATGACACACTGCGCTCAGAGCAGACCATCTCAGCATCGAGCATCCGCAGCGGCTGCGGCTCTCCCGTCAGGGGTGATTCGACTCTGAAGTGTCGTCGGAACAGGTCCGCTATCTCACGGGTATCATGCACGCCCTCAACGCTCACCGGGAGGCTTGGTTTATAATTGAGCTTATTTGTTGTTTTCCAAAATTTACAGAAGTCTTTATTTGTATGATGTTTTGCAATGATGTCCATTTTAATTTGATTTTGGTGAGCTTGGCACCATTTTAACTTATTTTTGAAAAGCTTCCGCGATTCATACATGTCTTGGTGAATTCTACCAGCGCTAGGCTTACCATTCAGTAACCATATATTGTAACAAAGTCGCGCCCTGGCATGGGCGTCGCGAACGTACATGTTCCATCCAGTAATATATCTACCCTTCCTCAACTCTTTTACTTTGTAACTGTATTCAGCCGCTTCTGAGAGTATACATTCTAAGTTTCGATACATTTCATCCAACAGATATAAATGACTACGATCACAGCACATCTTATCACAACATTGACTCAGTTCTAAGGGGAAATCTATTTCTCTAAGACTGTAATGAACAGTGAATAAATTTTTCACCTTACGCCCATGTGATGGTAGCGAAACGCTTAACCACTGCGCCAACCGTGCCGACAATGGAAGTTTTTAGACGGATTACGTCAGCAGAAAAGCCTAACGGAGCTAAAAATTTATCAAATTTTGTCAAGTGGCTCAAAACACAAATAGCCGTCCAAGATATGGGCAAGCTTCAATAAGATTAAAAGACTTGGTTGAGTCTATCAGGGAAAGACACCTATGATGAAAAATTTGAAATTTTGCACGTCCGCCATCTTGGATTTTTATTTTGACCCCACTATCGACTTCAGCGCCCTCGAAAACCACGAAAACGACACCGATCACGAAAAATTTGAACATTTTCGCGTCCGCCATCTTGAATTTTCATTTTGACATTACTATCGGCTTCAGCACCCTCGAAAACCATGAAAACGACACCCATGATGAAAAATTTGAAACTTTTCACGTCCGCCATCTTTGATTTTCATTTTGACCCCACTATCGGCTTCAGCACCCTCGAAAACCATGAAAACGATACCCATGATGAAAAATTTGAAACTTTTCACGTCCGCCATCTTGGATTTTCAATTTGACCTCATTATCGGCTTCAGCACCCTCGAAAACCATGAAAACGACACCCATGATGACAAATTTGAAAAATCTTTTCAGCCGCCATCTTGGATTTTAATTTCGACTTTTCTATCGGCTTTACAACTTTCGAAAATCATAAACGATATCCATGATGAATCATTGGTGAATTGTGGGTGTACTATACACTCCTGCCCAACCCTTGGAAAGAATACATGCGTGATGTTATGGAGAAATCTCATTTTCCTCAACTTTGTCGCGCAACTGTCTCGTCGCGCAAGCGGATTCGCGCGTCTGCTTCGCTTCTGAACTGTTCGCCAAACGTCTCTTTTTACTGTAAAGAACTTTAATAATTATTCTAAAAATATACAAAATAAATAAAAAAAAAAACAATAAAAATATCCTAAGACTAAAAAAAAACAATGATAATATCATAAAACTAAAAAAACAATACGAATTCCCTGATAAGACTCAACTTGGTTTCGAACCCGATAACTCGCTATTCAGAATCTATGCAAAAACCACTCGACCAAGCGAGCCTTGTTATAAGTGATGAATTTACGCAATGCGTTGTACAAAATAGCCTAGTAACTATTTGTTTAGAGTTTCATTTTTTCTGTTCGTGTACCTGTTTTGTCAATATAAAAATTACTTATATTACTACTTCCATGGGACGTATTGGTTTGTTAGTATAGAAGTGATTTTTTGCTGGCCTTCGACATTTTTGTTTGATGATAATATGAAATGAACGGATTGCGAGGCAAAGCGACATACGTCCGTCTAGCAGCGCGCCTAAGCGATCACTGTCGGATTGCGTACATAAGAAAGAGAAGCGCGATTTCGCGACGCTCGTACATTTTTACAAACCACCAAATAATTAATTACTTAAAAATAAGTTGAGTTGTCAAAAATATTAGACAACCAAGTTTTGTATTTTGATATGATACGTTATTGTTATAAATTTTACCAACGTACGTTGGTAAATAATTCAGATTTTTTTGTTGGAAGATCAGTTTAGGAGGTTAGTTTACCATTTTTTTGTATCGAGAAAACTTTTCAAAAACGTGTTTTGAAAACAACGAAGTTTTAGGAAATATGTTCAAGATTAACATATATTTTTTCCGCTGTCTCAAACTGTATAGATTTGGCTAAAAAATTGTTGGAGACAAGCCTATTTGGGTCTATTCAGCGCCTTAATTTTAATGGGTGGTCATCCATCCACGAACCGAACGGCGGCAAGCGTAGCTTTACCTTCGATCGACCAGTGCGGTTGTTATCATTTAGCCACGAGCCCCTCAGCGTCGAGCCACGAACTTGGAATAAAGGATATTTTTGTTTATATTTCAACCGATAGAGGCATGAATGTATGATTACTGATTATATCGGGTACGTATTTGAATATCGAAAATTAAAATATCGACTGTTAAAATATCGATGTTCAAAACATCGAAAATTTAAATATCGATTGTATCAAAATGTCGAAAATTGTTATACCTACGCTTAAAACGTCGAAGATTGAAATGTCGAGTGATTAAAATTTCGAATGATTCAAAATATCGAATGACATTATGCCTAAGTTCAAAATATCAACATTTAATACATCGAAGTTCTTAATATCTACGTTACGTTACGTTTGGGTTTTTATTATGTAAAAATAATTAAAGTACCTACATTACATGAGGTTTTCCTTGTTTTTTTTTTGTAACCCACCTGATTTCAATCTAGCAAACAAGCATGCAGCAATCATGCAACATGCAAGCAAGCATGGCTTCTGTCACAGCTCCGGCGCTGCAGGGCTCCGGCAGTCCCACGCGAGCTTAACGTCGCAGATGGTTTAAACGCCCACCACCGCAGCTTCGGCTTGTTGGCCGGCTTCGCCGGCCAGCCTCAGCTGCGGCGGCGGGTGTTAAAACCACCTGCTCCTCAGCTCGCGGGCTGCCTCGCCCCTCCGCGCCTACGCGATTCTAAATTACACTCTAGGGGTAGGGCAGACAAGACTACGTGGAGTCGGTTTTGCAGCGATACGTTTCTGTCACTAACTTTAGTAGCACAACCTGCACAACATATTGACTTTCAAGAAAATATTTTAATTTAAATAATACCTTCACGATTGACCTAGGCTTGTAAACTGGACACTGATTTTCATGGATAAAATAGGTCGAAATTGTTCCAAAACCGAATTGGGGCACCCCGAATTTACGTAGTCTTTTGGCTGTTACCCCTAGAGTGTATATAAAAATCCGGAGGCGCGAAGGGAGGGCAACCCCCGCCCGCTGTAACAAAGCATAGGCACCCGTGGGAACCGTAGCGGCTGAGGCTGGTCGCCGGAGGCGACCAGCAAGCCGAAGCTGCGGAGGTGAACATGGGTGCCTATCCTTTGTTACGCAAGGGCGAAGGGGTTGCACTTCCCGTAGCGCCGGAGACGTTGCAGAAGCAACCTTTTTCCACTCATACTACTTTATCAAAATTTGTTCGATATTTTAACTTGTACGTATTTTTAGGGTGAATGAATGAATGTATTAAATGTTGAAAATTAACTCATTTTTACACGTAGGTATATTAATTTTCGATGTTCAAATAATTACCCATCGATATTTAGGACGTTCGATAATCTGTATTTCGATATTTAGATCTTTCGATGTAACTTTTGTAGATATTTAGATTTTAGATATATTGGACGTAGGATATTTAACCATTCGATAATATAAACTTTCGATATTTTAATTTTCGGTTATATGATCGTTCGATATTTCCATTTTCGATGTTTCGAACATCGATATTTTAACAGTCGGTATTTTAATCTTCGATATTCAAATACGTACCCATTATATCTTCTGTCGGATTGTTTAGCAGAAGAATGTAAAACTTAAAATCAAACATAGTCAGCTGTTTATCCTTCTTATGCGTCATTTTCAATCATTTGTTTCTGAAACACTTTGAAGATACCAAAACATTGTACGCGGAATGTAAAAAAGAACCTGAATCAGACCGGAATGGAGTGCCATTTGCAACAAAGTGAATACTATTTTTTTTCTTCGATCTAAGGTCGGGCAATGTGTTAGGTATTAGATTGGTTTGTTTGAATTTCCCAGTAGCAGCCCGGAGTCTAGATTTCTACTCGCTTGATGGTAATACCACATGTAATACGCTCGCCCCTATTACATAGGATTTAAACATAACTGGCGAAATGCGGGTGTAGTATAAGTACACCTCTGCAGCCTTTCGGGGATTCCCGGAGTTATGTAATGTTAAGGTTCCTATTTTAGATTAGATAGAGACACCAATTAAAAGCTGAAGAGGGGCCCGTGGCTAAATAATAACAGCCGCACAGGTCGATCGTTCAGATTAAGCTACGATTACCGCGATTGGTCTGTGGATGGGTGACCATCTTCACATACCGTGACCCCTCCGTGCCTCGGAAAGCACGTTAAGCCATTGGTCTCGGCTGTCATTCTTCAGTGGATCTTTGACAGTCGTTACGGGTAGTCAGAAGCCCGAAAGTCTGACAACCAGTCTTATCAAGGGGTATCGTATTACCCAGTAATTGGGTTGTGGAGGTCAGATAGTTAGTCGCTCCATGTAAAATACTGGTATTCAGCTGCATCCGGTTAGACTGGAAGCCAAACTCAACATAGTTGGTAAAAAGCTAGGCAGATGATGACCAGTTAAAAGTGAAAATAGAAACCATCGATTTTTTTTCGTGGGATACCCCTCATCTGGGTAGAATCAGTAATACAACTTGTTAAGTTAGAAAAATCCTAAAATGTCAACATTTCATGAAATAGTCATTCAGTAGGATTACTTGGTCTTAGAAAGTTGTGTTGATGACTTTAATTATTATAATTCTGTAAATACATAATTGTTACGGTCGCGAATCATATTTTAATCAACGCAACAATACTGACCAGCGAATTGCAAAAAACATAAAAAAAAAGATTTTCGCGCGCTACCCTGGCGCTTTCGCCTTAAATTTATTCAACTTTTATTATTTTTTTCATATAATGAGGGTAGCTAGAGTTCCATATAATGAGGGTAGCTAGATAAACTGGAGTTATACAAAAATGTGGCCATACTAGCACCAAATAAAAACTTGTTTACACAATCCGGTGACATTAGCCCGTTCAATTACGATGACGATAATGTGCAACACAATGCATGCATCATCAAGCTACTGACCATCTGTTCAATCGTATGAAAATTGACCTTTGTTAAATTTCATTACTATGCATTATTTTTTATTCAGTATTAAAATTGGTAAAATATTTACATAAAGTCTTAGAAATAATTTACAAAGGAATAATAATGTTAGATGCCTGTACTAGGATAAACCTGTATCACAGGCCAAAACCAAAGAAGAATTTCAATTCGCTTATCTTATTCCATTTATATTAGAAACTTAATGGTGTGTATCTGATTAGTACTGATTAGTATTCCGTTAATTGACGTAGTGAACCAGTGTCACCATGACCACGCAAAGGGTGTCACGGGCAATGGCTGGCGGGTAGTCAATTAGTCATAAATAACAATAAATGCAAAATTATTTTGCTTACCTCCTAAAGTAAATATCTCTTCAAAGGGAATCCCACAAGTGAATGTAGAAGGAACTTTCGTCAACTTCTTATCTTTTTTATCTTTATCCTTGTCTTTAACTTTTTCCTTTTCTTTCTCTTTCACCTTTTCCTTGTCCTTATCTTTTGTCTTATCTTTCTTCTCATCTTTCAGTTTCTCCTTAGATTCTAATTTGAATTTCGCTTTCTCTTCCTTTTCCTGTTAAACAACACACTATAAAGTACTGAACAATAATAGTGAACATGTGTCACAAAAAATGTGTTGTTAACAATAGAACTGGATACGTTTATCAATGTAGCATAAAATAAAAATAGCACTGGAATGAAATCGTAAAATTGTAAATACCTAATACAGTATTTACCCTATAACCCTATATTCAAGTAATAGTTACTAAAATTAACTTAACACACTTAACCACTTTACATATATCAACTTTCAATACACGATCATGACCGATTTTATTTCACGAGACAACCATTTAAACTAAGTACGAATTTAAAATAAAATCTATCGCATTGACTTTGGCCAAATGATTAGAAACTCTTTGATAAGAAAAAAAAAATAAACAAAAAAAGAACTCGTAAATTCGCGCACCTTTGAGAAAACATTGCGTAGGTGATGCATGACGCGCATTCGAGACCCAACTGAGCAAACCATGACCGTTCTGCTGCCGTTTGTTCAAGGTCGGAGCTACACCTACTGAACAGTGAAATTATGCAAAACGTATCAACTGCTGAACCGCGAAAATTTAACCTGACGTAGAAATATACGTTCCTTAAACATAGACACTTTCCACTACATTTGTTTTATATATTTTTAATTAAACAAAATTACTTCGGATTAAACAAAGACAGTTCTAATAAATAAATGCGCGGAGTGCAAGGCTACTGAGACAATGGATGTGTCATGTTCCTTCGAGTTTATTTGGATCCTTATGTGAAAGGAATAAAGAGTATTTTGGCTGTCAACTGGCAGCAAGGTCGAGCATAGTTCATTAATATTTATTGTGTTCATTATACATTTTAAAATGTATTTTCTTATAATATTTTCCTTGTTAGAGCAGTTTTTTTGGGCAGTTGACTTTGTCGTTTATTCGAAAACGCAAGTTTTTCACAAAGCTGCTACAAAAATGTTTTCAAACAAAATTCTATAGGTACCCATTAATAATTTACATTTCGAAAGGTGAACCAAAGTGAATCGTGTAATTTGAAACCTTCGCTATTAGTCAACAGACGCTGTACAAATATATCTAATTGGCTTAGTTCGATACTGAACTACGTAACTTCTTTATTTTGATAACTTTGGATAAATATACTCAAACCTTTGTCAACATTATTTATTTTTAAGCTATAGGTACTGTATGAGAAGAATGTTCATGAGAACCTAAGACATTAAATTATTTACAATTGTACTTATTTTAAATCTCTTTGATTAGACCTACTGCAGTACCTAAACATTTACTAGGTACATTCAATAAAAGAGTTTGGTATGCGGACTAGAAATACCATCTTTGGGGCGAGTTCTTTGCAAAACAATGTGCGCTTTATCAATAATTTCCAACGTGATGATATTATTGTGGACGTCCACGTCACAGCATCACGATAACACAGGGAAGTAAAATGTATGGGAAATATATGTAGACGCTTTTAAATTTTCGTCCACGATAACGTCAGGAACGTGCAGCAATGTTAGAAATTATAAAAGCGCAGTTTCTGGCCTTTTTTGAGTACCTAGTTCGAGTGAATCTCGACGACCTTGTGAAGGCCGCAGGAACCCGTTGGATGCAAGAAGCACAGAACCAGTCGAAGTGGAGGTGCTTGGGGGAGGCCTATGTCCAGCAGTGGACGTCTTTCGGCTGAAATGATGAGTGAATCTAATTTAAATCCAGTCCTGCCCCATGCCCGGACGCTAAATACGGGCTTAGTTGTGAAGTTGCGAATAATAGCCAGCAACACCGTACCATAATTGGCGTATGCAAGCATTTCTCATTGTAAACGCTTGTGATTATTTTTGAACAGAAGCGCCACTCAGGTCAGAGCAATGTCAAAGATTTGACCAATCAGCACTCGCACTACCTGGGTTAAAAATTAGGTGTTGTAGGTACTTAACACAGCAAGAGACAACAGCAGCAGAGCAAATACAGGCCGAGAGTGCAGTTGCTTGAATCGCGCCGCAACGTCAACTTCAAGGCGTTCGTGGTGCGAGTACCTACATGCTACCTGCACCTCGTCATGGCAGAGGACTTTTGGCCTCTAGGTGTAATGTTCCGTCGCTTCCGCGGACAAGTGCCACACGATCGCACAAAGACAGTGCTCGAGTGAAGTGAGTTTTACTAACATAGTTTTAAGTTTATACACTAACACACATTGTACTATTATAATATATATGTTAGTCTGTAAGGTATTTATCTATGGGCCATAGTAGCCTGAAAATAAAGGTTTTATTATTATTATTAACGACCTACACACCTATCTATTTTGTTGACTATACATACTGAATGCGACGCATTACGTGAGTAAATGAACCATGTATACACACCGTACAATACACAATGTCTACCATAATCATGTAGTCACAATCACATGAAACAGCTAGCAAATGAAACAGGGTATATCTGTTTTGAACATAACAGGCTCTCGCTTTATTCTCATGGGGTAGGCAGAATGATCATGCTAAGATCTTTTGAATGATTGGCATTATTAAGTAGTATACCAATATTATACATTTTTATATAATTCAAGATTTTATGTTGGTTATTCCATGTAATCTGTAGTAACCCAATAAAAAAATGCTGTTTCGCTCATAGTGGAAAGGCAGAAAATACAGAATGCGATGATCTGCGATCATACTCCAGTTGCTTCACCCACGTTCATACATTTAGGTCAAAATGCGCGCCGGTTGGGAATACCGAGTACTTGACCTTTTGCGTCACCAATTAAGTAGATCCGTCTATGCCCTTCCTTCATATAATTCCAAATGTTAATTACCTTTTATCCATTCTCTCAACATGACCCTTAGCATCCAAGCATACTCACACTGTTGTTTGTCACATACAATAAAACACTAGTGTTTGTCTTTCAAATAACCACGTACCTATTTCGGAAGCGTTTGTAGTGCCAGTAGGCTTAAATATTCGCACGAAAGATCCTTGTGGAAGCTCGGACACTTGGTAAGAGCACTTAAGAGTTAGACGTGCAAATACGTGTGGAGTCCAAACGCGCGATGTCCTAAATAATTATTATGGATAAGCTCGCGTCTGACAATACTATCTTACCTGACGGACATGCTAACACACGTAGGTAAAGTAAGTTTGTACCCACGCCTTCGCTCCCGTGGTCTACTCATCAGGATTTTATCGAGATTAAAAAAACTGGCAAAGTGCGAGTCGGACTCGCACACGATGGGTGCCGTACCTACCACAAGGCAAAAACACCGAAAAAAAAACGTTTGTTGTATGGGAGCCCCCCTATATTTATTTTATTTTTAGTATTTGTTGTTATAGCGGCAACAGAAATACATAATTTGTGAAAATTTCAACTGTCTAGCTATCGCGGTTCTTGAGATACAGCCTGGTGACAGACAGACAGACAGACAGCGAAGTCTTAGTAAATAGGGTCCCGTTTTTACCCTTTGCGTACGGAACCCTCAAAATGACTCTAAAAACTCTACCAAAGAAAGAACACACTGCTCCGAATACGGACCTCCATTGCTGCGTGAAAAAAGGACAAAACAACAAACACACTTAATTATATGATAGAAAGGAGGGGTTACGTACCTTAAATATATTACGCACCTTATCCTTCTCCCTCAACTTATCTCGTTTTTCTTTCTCTTTCTTTTCTCTTTCCCTCTCTTTCTCCCGTTCTTTTTCTTTTTTTCTCTCTTTTTCTTCCCTCTCCCTTTGCTTTGCTGCGTCTTCTAATACCTTTTCTTTATCACGAGATTTCTCACGTTTCTCCTTACTTTTTGTTGGGAATTTAAATGATTTTGTTTTCTTAGATTTCGAAGGACTTCTGGCAAAAATTTACATATTAATTTTGGAATATGGTGTTAAATTATGTAGCTTAAGCAGTTTAAAATCATTTATTCAAAATAGGCTGAGAATAAGCTTACTTATTTAATTTTTGAACATCAAAATTAAATAAGTAAGCCTCCTAAAACATCTGCTCTTCAATAGTTTCTAGTGCATTTGGCGCAACAAACTCCCCAGCTCATGTGCTGAACCAAATGACGAAAATTCATAAGAGCATTCTTTAACCTTTTGACCGTGACATTACGAATTATCTACAGAAGCCTGTCTAAGGGTGCTCATGGATTAGGTGTAGCTTTTTACGATCCAAGTTGTAATTATAGAGCAGGTTTTAAAATAATGTCAGATGTATCCGTCATGACGTTGGAACTCGTTGCAATTTTGCAAGCTTTGTCCTATGCAATAGAGAAAAAATTAGATAAGGTTGTTATATTAACGGACAGCAAAAGTGCACTGCACCACGTGGCTCGATGCGCCTCTGGCTTCAGAGGTACATCGATAGCTTACGACATTTTAAAACAGATTTTCAAGTTAATTGAAAATAGGACAGAGTTGAAGTTGCAATGGGTTCCAGCGCATGTTGGTTTACGGGGTAATGAGGAAGCTGATTGCTCATCTAAACTGGCAGCGAAGGAAGGAGTCGAACTGAATTTTGTACCAGATTACGTAGAATATGTTTCAAAATTCAAAATAAAAAGTTTTAATAACTGGAAACAACATTTTAACAGTAAGTCAGTAGACAAAGGAATATGGTACAAAACAGTTCAAAATGAGCTCCCTCAAATGCCCTGGTTTGACGATAGCAGGTTAAGTAGAAATTATGTGAAGTTAGCTCTAAGATTACGGTCTGGACACTATCCATCAGCAAAGTTTGCATTTCTCATGAAAAAAGTAAATTCTCCCAACTGCAACACATGCAATGTACTTGAGGATGTACAACATTTGCTGATGGATTGCGTCAAGAACCAAGAGGAAAGGAGAATTTTAATCAATGAGTTTAAGTTAAATATATCACAGGTAGGTTTAATTCAATCAATTTTAGCACAACCGAAGTCAGATGTGGCGAAAAGATTTAGCGAGTTGGTGTACCATATTGATTAAGATTCTCCTTAAATTTAAATTTAAAGCAATGTATCGTAGTAGTTTGTATAAGGCATGATGGGGTTGGCGTGTCCATTGGGATAAAAACCCCAAATAACCAATAAAGATTAAAAAAAAAACCTTTTGACTGTGACATTACGAATTATCTACAGAAGCCTGTCATGTAGCCGCGACCGTGGCGGTCAAAAGGTTAAAAAAATGCTGTTTCTTGCATTACCATATGTGAAAGCAATTTCCAACATCCAAATTATATGCCTAATGCTGTAAATACGGTGCAAACACAAGTCTGGTAGGAACATAATAATATCAATATATGCAGGATTCCTGGTTATTGCTTACAATTCTATGGGTTGGAACACTATGTCCTAAAAATTTTTATCAGCGGTTTCGCCGTATTGGTGATCGGAAATTATCCCACAGTACCTGGCGTAAGAAGTTGCCTATGCCACGGTCTATCTATGTGCCAAAATCCGTTCAGATGTTAAGGTGTGGAAAGATAACAGACAGACAGGAGTTTATTTCGCATTTATAACATGAGTATGGATATAAAAAACTTAAAACCCTTTCACGGGGTTGTGAACCAGTAACAATGGTTACAAAAATAAAAACAATAATAACTGACTTAGTATCAGTATCCTCCTCAGGGGAGCTCTCTCCCTCAAGTGCAGCATATCCTCTATCTTTCTTCTCCTTCTTTTCTTTGCGCCTTCCTAAGAGGTCTTTCTTGCTAGGCTTTTCATGATCAGCTCCATCACTAACTGGACAAATTAAAATAAATAACTTAATAGTTTAATGTGAGGTTATCTGTGTGATGGTTGTTTTATTTAGCAGTGAGGTTTTTTTTTTGTAGTGTATGAAGGATATTGGGAATTTATGGGAATGTTGAGAATGCATTTTGGTATATTAAAATTTTAATCACTACCACACAGGGTGAACTTGATCCTGTGTGATCATGCACACAGTTAACAATATTTGTTTAATTTTAAATGATGATTTCCAATATTTTATAAAGGTGGGTCCCTATGCCATGAATCTGGTATTGGTTATTAAGGTTTTGCGACGAATAATAATGAATACATGCATATTCTCAACACGCATACTTACAGTCACTTTCATTACTTTTCCTGCCACTTTCAGACGCATACAAGCCTGGAAAATCTTTTTCTACATCTGGACTTTCAAAATCCATGATGTGAATAGTAAAAAACACTTATATCTTTATGTATTAATGTAAAAATGGAAATTATTTTTTTCGGCAAAACAAGAAACCATTATTTTGTGTCACAAACACAGATAAAAATTTAAGACTTCAAACTGTCAAACATTACATTTGCTGATTTGACATTAGGGTATATATATATGTTCTGTGTTTGAGGTTTGACATCACTTACTAGAGATGCTACTTTAGTCTATGCATCCATTAGCAGTAAAAACCGTAACAATATCATGTATTGCCATCTCTATTGGGATGTATGTTTACGTGTCAAGTGTCAACTGTCATGTGTCAGATTGTCGTGAAGATGCACAAAGTACTTTTTGATAGACTGAAGATGTGATGTTTTGATTCAGACAAAAAATTATTCGGAGAAACTAAAACCACGGTCCCCCATTTTCCTGATGCCCGGTATGTCAATTTTCTCCATGATCATTCATCTTGAATATTATATTACGGAACCGACGCTAGAAGTAACAGGATTTATGAAAAATTCCACTCGAAAGTTTTAATGAAGAAATTCGATATTTTTTTATTTTTAGGCATAAAATAATTATTATAAATGGCATGGTTCGCGGACCTCGCCGGGAAGGCGGAGAACCTCCTTAACAACCTGGATGAACAGACCGGCGCGGCTCTGCGAAACCATAACGTTACAAGAAAAAGGATTGATCACCGTGGAGCAGATTATGGTGCCTCTCATAGCACCTTGGAGACCGCTTGGTTGCCGAAGAAAAAAACGGTGGGTCGTAGTCCGAGAAAAGCGATGCCTATCCCAGATACAACGAAGATTTCTCCACCTAATTCATATCATCAATCGCGAGGTCACGTAAAAGACAATCCAGATTCTTCAAGAAACGGTTCAGTTAAGTCTAAGAGGTCTCCAATAAAGAAATCCAGTCCAGTACGACAATACAATCTGGATCATTGTCCTAAAACATTAGTCCGCGATGTGAACGTCAAGGACAAGGATATTGACACCAATCTCTATTTGGATCACTTGGCACACTCATTAAAACTTAGAAGTAAGTATATGTTTTTCTATCTATTATTTACAACATAATATCAATATGGGTGATCTTTGCCGTTGGGCAAAGATCACCCATATTGATGACATATGTTGAGTGGCATAATACAGTTAAAAAAAAAACATTAGAAGGCTTTTGCCCAGCAGTGGGATGATGCAGGTTGACAGTAATATCTATAAACTATGCCCGAATCAAGTGGCAATAAACATTTTACTTATATTCTTTTCAGTTCATGTTTTTGCAGTTAGTATTTCTGCTTTATCAAAGTTATAAAAACAGCAACATATAAGGTAATTCTTCTCTAAAAATAGATTATTTATACTTCAAAAAGTTATGCATCAAAATGGTTTATTTATACTTAAATTAATAATGTTGGTCATCATTGACATTTTGACATCATCACCTGCCTAGCCTTTTCCCAACTGTATTGTCACAACAATATAAATAATGCCTGGAAGAGCTACTGGTCCATGAAAGAGCTTATGAATGGAAATCTGCCTTTGACACTAAATCAATAAATTATGGACATGTGCATCCTTCCCATTCTGACCTATGGATCCCAGACTTGGTCTTTGACAAATATTCAAAGTCCAAACTCAAGGTTTGTCAACATGCAATGGAGCGCAGTATTCTTAAACTGACCATTTATTTTTCAACCCAAAACGGGACATGACTTTGTAAACGACAGTTAGCAGGTTATGAAATAAACACAACTTTTTAATTTTCTTTATTTAGAAAAAGTGTAACTTAATACAATTAATGTTCTTCACTATACTATAATTCAGATTAATTATAATTTTTATTTTAACAAATAGCCATTCAGCGTGAAAATTTAAAATAAATAGTTAAGGTTTCATTACAATTAGAAATCTTTTAAATAAATTCGAACAAATTGTAAAATATAAAAATCAATCTGATCAGTTCACCATTCTTATTAAATCAAATTACCTTTGACATTTGTTTTTAAAATGGGACTATTTTGAGTCCCGAAGCTTTGTTTGGGGACAAAGGGACAGATGACTGAGGAAAAGGACCGTTCAAAACGGGACGTATGGTCAGTTTAAGTATTCTAGGCATCAAATTGACACCATATTTGCAACACCACACTGTGCTCTAAAACACAGATTACTGACGTTGCTCAAAAAGCCGTTAAGCTGAAGTGTAACTGGGCTGGCCACGTCTGCCGTATACCCAGTAAGCTGTGGGCCAAAATAACCACCATGTGGAGCCCTGACAGTCCTGACACAGGTAGAAGGCGTTGCGGCACACCCAGTAGAAGATGGCAGGACGAGCTGGAGAAAATAAACAACCAGTGGTCCACTTTAGCCCTGGATCGAAAGAGCTGAAAGTTATTGGAAGAGGCCTTTGCCCAGCAGTGGGATTATGCAGGCTAACAGTAAATAAAATAACTATTTGCTGAATTTGGTAGAGTATTTCTGAAAAAACTTGTGCATAAATTGGATTGTGAACAGACATTCAATTAATTAAAAACTCAAAGCATTTATTTCAATTACCTAAACCATATACAGGCACTTTTAAATAGTCGGTCAGTTATTCAGAATGTTGAAGCTAGTTGGAGCTCTATGGATAAATCAAGATATTACAAAATCCTGGGTACATTATTCATGTTGCTTCTATATGTAAGAACAATGTAAAAAAAAACACAAATGAAGAAACAATTCAAAATATAAGATTAAAAATAAGCCTTGGCCGTTTACGAAAATGACGCAATAATTTCAATGCTTCAATTTTACAGGGAGGAGTTTACCATCAGACTTGGAACTAGTAGGCATTGAAGAATTCACGTACAAGATGCAAAACATGGAGGTAGAGAACGCAATGCTGAAGAACGAGCTCAACGTAATGAATCGAGAGGTTGCTGAACTGCTTGAAAGGCTGCGCAAGACGGAGGATGGTAATGATGTAGATAGTCCAGGTGGGATAACTTTTATTACAGATTTATTGCATGTCTTCTGTGTAACTAATGAGGTTTGGTGACAGTTTATTTTTTAATTGCTTAAGGCTTTGTTTTTCTTTCTTTTCGCTAAAAGGTTTTGCGGAACTCAAAAGATTAGGCAAACACGGTGTCTATTATCATGCCCTTACAGTAAATAAATATATCGCTGACATTCTAGCTTCGCATTTATTTTTATTACTAGCTTCTGCCCGCGACTTCGTCCGCGTGAAATTTCACCCTTCCCTCATTCACCCTCTTAGGGGTGGAATTTCGAAAAACCCTTTCTTAGTGGATACCTACTCTTCACAAATAACACACCCTCCAAATTTTATGTCTGTAGGACCCGCGGTTTAGGCTGTGCGTTGACATATCAGTCAGTCAGTCAGGACTTTGAATTATATAATATAGATACTTTTCCGGGATAAAAAGTACCCAGTGTGGTGCCCAGGATATTAAAGAATAATTATACCAAGTTTCATCGTAATCGAACCCGTAGTTTTTGCGTGATGCCTGAACAAACAGACAGACAGACAGACAACATTTTTTTAAATCACATTTTTGGTTCGGTGTCGGTCTAATAACACCCCCTGCCATTTATTTTTTTGATATTTTCAATGTACAGAATTTTCACTTCTACAGATTTATTATAAGTATAGATTACAGCATGAATTTCTTTTCAGTTAATTTTTTATCAAAATGGCTGGCAATCTTTCATGGTAGTGATAACTGATAAGGATATTATCGTAATTAACTATGTTATCACGCCTTTCAAAATATGATATGTAACTTATAATGTCAAACTCACTTAATAAATAAACACTCGCAACATAATAAGTCTAAATGTTCCCACTATTGAGACTCGTGCGTCCTCTCAGTGAGTCCACTAACTGGGGGAGTAATCCAGCATGTGGGCCCAGCTGGTTGCTAGACATTTGTCTCAAGATGTTCTCTAACCTTTTTTTTCTAGAGCAGTGTCGATGACACCAATAAATTAGGCAGTAAATGGTGAGAACCAAGTAAAAATTAAAAAGAGAGGCCTATAGGTCCCAGCAGTGAGTGAAGTTGGTCGGGCAGTAATTGATGATTATGATATTACTGCTCTTGAAAAAAGTCAATAAACCCTTCTTTGTAATTATAGAAGTAGCAGAAATCCGCATCAAACAAAACACTTCTGAAGTTTTGAATCGCCATCTTACGGAAGAGAAGAAGTCACTGACGTCACAAGTTGAAATGCTGTCAATGAAGATACAACAACATAAAGTTGCTGAAGTGGTGAAGTATAAGGAGATAAGCCAAAGATTAGAAAACGAAATTGCTTTATTGAGACATACGAATTTGGAGTTAGAAGAGAAGTAATTTTTTTCTTAAATTTTTAACTGTTCCAGGTTTTATTCCTAAGAGTTTTGCCTACAGAGTATTTTACAGCCCTTTAACTGTTCCAGGTTTTATTCCTAAGAGTTTCGCCTACAGAGTATTTTACAGCCATGCAACCGTTCACACGGCGCGCGTATAGGCGCGTTAAGTTTTGGGTTTCCTAAGAAAGCGGTTTTGACATATCAGTCGTCATAAAAATCTGTCATTTACAGCAGTATTTGACATTAAGCCAAACCCCGCCCAAAGATTTAAATCGCTAGATTCACCGTTCTTAGACACGCAAAAAAGTGTCCATACTGACGTTGCTCAAAAAGCCGCTATGCTGAAGTGGGACTGGGCTGGCCACGTGTGCTGTATGCCGTATGCCCAATGAGTTGTGGGCCAAAATAACCACCAAATGGAGTCCTGACACAGCTAGAAGGCGCGGTAGACCCCGTAGAAGATGGCGGGACGAGCTAGACAAAACAAACGACCAGTGGTCCACTTTAGCCCTGGATCGAGAGAGCTGGAAGTCATGGGGAGAGGCCTTAGCCCAGCAGTGGGATGGTGCAGGCTAACAGTAATTGATTTGAGTGAGCTCACCTCACACATTATTAAATAGCGTTTCCATGACAATCATGTCAAGTCACAGCGTCATTCTGTATCAGAGGCGTCAAAACTAAACTAACTAAGTCTGACAACCAGTCTTACCAAGGGGTATCGTATTACCCAGTAACTGGGTTGTGGAGGTCAGATAGGCAGTCGCTCCATGTAAAATACTGGTATTCAGCTGCATCCGGTTAGACTGGAAGCCGACCCCAATATAGTTGGGAAAAGGCTAGGCAGATGATGAGGCGTCAAAACTAAACTGAAACGCTATTCTCTTTTGACTAGGTAGGGCGAATCTAACGATTTAAATATTTTGTCGCTGTCATAATTTTCATGACAGTCATTTTCCTTCAATGTAAAGAAGCTGTCCAACGTTATAGTTTTTTATTCATACTTCTCCCGCGGCTTCTTCCGCGTACCATATTTTCCCCTACAAAAATTAAACACCTAACTGCTTCTGTCCTTATGTTAGGATCCTCCTGTGCTCATGGCCCTCTCAAGCCGGGGGCCCCTCTGGCTGGGGGCCCCTCTGGCTGGGGGCCGCTCTGGCTAGGGGCCCGTGGCATTTTGCCCCAATGCCACCCTATAGTTACGCCACTGGTCTTATGTCCAGCGGTAGACGGTGAAAGGCCCTGATCGTTGATTGATAGAAGATCAGTCGTGACTAAGGCCTGAGAAATACTTCAAAGAATAAGAAACATTTTAATAAAAATAAAAAATATACGTTTTGTTAAGCTTGTAGCGGTATCTCCAACGCCACAAAAAGAGAACAACGCGTCACACTGGCGTCACACAAATCCTGCGTCTCGCTAGCAGAGTTTACCGCGCAACTAGCATAGATACAACGGCCCGACATGAATCATCGGGCAGTTGCCCGCCAGATACAACACCCGTCTGGTCGGAGGATCCTCCCTTTTCTATGGAGGATGAGTGAACATTACACCCTGTTCCTCATACCTCTATAAGCTTCTAAAATAACATATATTTTCAGGTTTTTAAAACTGCAGGATAGCACAAATGACAGAGAAGCTGCACATACTAAACTAGAAAACGACTTGAGACACGCACAATCCACCGTCAATGATCTACAGGCAAACCTGCAGAAAACCATTGACGAATGTAGGAGGCTAGAGAAGGACTGGGAGGCTTATAAACTGAGAGTGAAGAATATGTTGCTGGCGAAAGATAGCGAGATAAAGAAGTTACAGGAGGGGATTGATATCACTGAAGATACGAAGGCTTTGATGCAGCAAATGGAACAGTTGAAGTGAGTTTTATTTTGTTTTATATCCCTCGGAAAGCAAACGTTAAGCCGTTAGTCCCGGCTGTCATTCGTGGACCTTTGACAGTCATTACGGGTGGTCAGAAGCCCGAAAGTCAGACAACCAGTCTTACCAAGGGGTATCGTATTACCCAGTAACTGGGTTGTGGAGTAATGGGAAGGTCAGATAGGCAGTCGCACCATGTAAAATACTGGTATTCAGCTGCATCCGGTTAGACTGGAAGCCGATCCCAACATAGTTGGGAAAAGGCTAGGCAGATGATGACTAGCTTTTGCCCGCGACTTCGTTCGCGTGGAAATCGTAAGATATACAAAAATAACAGCCATTTTTATAAAACTCTCTTCCCGCCCGCGCTAGTAGGTACAGACGCCAGCACATCAAGCTACTACAATCTGTCAATTTTTTTTAATAGATTTTGATCTTTATCGCTAAAGCATAAGGTTCAAAGTTGATTGGGAAAATTTGACAGTTTCGGGTAGCTTGATATGCTGACGTCTGTACCTCCTTCGATATCGCTTAGCGTAGTTTGTTTTTCACATAGCTTTTCTTTCTGAATTTTGCTCGGCTCCTAAGAATCGTAGCGTGATTTTAAATAGCCTCCTTCCTCAAGAATTGGACTATCGAATGCAAAAAGATTTATTCAAATCCGACTGGTTATAGTTCAAAAGATTAGTGCGTTGAAACAAACAAACAAACTTCAGCTTTATAATTAGTATACCTAGTCTAGCCGCTCCGCTCTAACCATAAATTCTGTCGTTCGTAAAATGGTGTAAATTTTTTTTTAAAGAAAATAATTTACAAAAATTCATTATACATTATTTATTGTCTATTTTATAAAATAATGTAGTAATTTGATCAGTACTTTATAAGAGTTCCTCTTACAAAAAAAAAACAAACAATTTTATCTTTTTATAATATTAGTACCTATGGAAAATGTTTGAATGGGTAATTATCTTC
This sequence comes from Oligia fasciuncula, assembly GCA_963082905.1. Classification (NCBI taxonomy): domain Eukaryota; kingdom Metazoa; phylum Arthropoda; class Insecta; order Lepidoptera; family Noctuidae; genus Oligia; species Oligia fasciuncula. The sequence continues at coordinate 11,809,404 of OY720407.1, forward strand.
TTTCCTTCAAAAATGCTTCATATTTTATCTATATAAATAAAACAAAGTTGGGTTAGATACACCTTTTATATCTCAAGAACGGCTGAACCGATTTTTATGATCTTTGATTTGTTGGATTTTTCTCCGCCCCGAACAGCAGAATAACTATTAAAACATGGGAAAGATTCACGAAAAAAAGATGAGGTTAATTCATTTTCTCATACATGAATTTAATTCAGCTAATAAGTTAACATAACATTCATTGATTCTGAGGCGGTACGAAGTTCGCGGAGTCAGCTAGTTTTACATAAATTGTTATTACTTCAGAGAGGAGCGCGACGAGCTACAAGACGCCGTCGCGAACGTTCGCTCGGAATGCGGCGACATGAAGCTATACGTGCAACAAGTAGAGACGCGACACGGCGCGGCCGAGCGCGTTGTCGCCGCGCTACGAGACGCACTGAGAGAAGAACGCGCGGCTAGGAACAGAGCCGATGCCGACTGTGTCGCTGTCGCTAAGGTAAAGTATAAGGGGTATAAAAAGACGCGTCATTGTAATTCTACTATTGTACTAAAGTCCGCGCCACCACTCAGTCCGACGGCGAAAAGTCGAACTAAACAGTTAAAACGTTTATTTCAACGTCATTTTATCATGATTGAGGCGTCACGCCTATCGGACATGAGTGGGTCCGCATCACCACTCAAGTCCGACGGCGAAAAGTCGAACTACCGGACATGAGTGGTGGCGCGGACTCTACACCATACCTGGGAACCTTTTGCTTACGGAGATACTAAAGGTCTTTTTGTAAAGTTTTTTTTTTACGAAAACAAGGACTTATAAGCTCCCACGACACGATCCCTACATAAGCACAATGCTTTGCGTGGGTTACATTGAGCGCTACCCTAAACAGCGATTTTTCTAATCAAAAACAAGAGTCGTTTCTTAACAATTATTTTCGTGCAATGTTACTTAGTTTGATATACAGAATGCGTAGAAGACGATGTGACGCCTAATGAGCAATTGCAACGTGCAAAGAACTCGCGAGCGCCTGCGCGTTCGTTCGGGACCAGCTCATGATCATGGCCAGTTTCGTTAAGTTCTAGACATTCTTACATTCTCCCCTTTATTCAGAAACGTTGCTTCAAGTTATGAGACGTTTAAACGAAAAAAGAAAATATAAATACATAGGGACACAGTGTATATCCTTCATAATCAGTTTATGAAATATCTTTTAAATTGGTCCAATATTGGAGGAGGAAATAGGCGAGAGCCAAACCTCGAATTACGACTTTTTATTTAGGATTTTTCAAAAGTCTCTCCGACCGCATTTCCTCGTTTATAAATAAACTGTTATTATTAATAACTCACTTCTACCTGCCATGGAAGTCAACTACTTATACAGTAGAACATATTATCCTGTGGCAATCAACAATAGTGTAGGTTTCTATCAGTGAAAGAATTTTCGTAATCGAATCAGTACTTCCTGAGAATTACCTCTTACTAACAAACAAACAATTTTGCCTCTTTGTAACATTAGTTTAGAAGTTTTGATAGTTTAGATATAAAATTAATTCTTTAATATAACTCTTTACAGGAAATGAAAGCCATACAAATGGAGACAGGCCAAACAATCGCCAGTTTACGAACAGCTTTACGAGATAAAGAGCACGAATTGAATAATCTCCGCGACATGTCCTCCACGGTCCAGACCACAGACTCGAGTGCTCTGAACGTCGCGGATTATGATACCATAGACAACAACAAGATCCACTACCTGACACAAACACTCGTGCAGAGACAAACGAAGATCGACAACTTGCTGGGCGAAAATAATATGCTTAGGATACAGTTGGAAAAATTAGAAGTGAGTATGCTTTTGTTTTATAAGCCCAGCGGTAGTGCTATTCTGTTAAAAAATCACCGTGATAACTTGGGTGAAGTGAGCTTTAAGGGTGTTACCACACCAATCGATCGATCGTCGATCGATGTCATCGATCGACATCGGTCGACGTTGATCGATTGGTGTGGTAGCTTTAATTGATCGACGGATACCGGTCGACTAACCAACCGACCGATTGCCGGTCGATGGCATCGGTCGTCGTAGATCGATTGACCCCGGCTATATTCCATCAGATTCTTTCGAAATGTTATCGATCGACGTCGACTAATCCATTCTACCATCGATCGATGGCATCTATCGACTATCGATCGATTGGTGTGGTAGAAACTATCGATCGACGTCGACTAATCCATTCTACCATCGATCGATTGCATCGATCGACGATCGATCGATTGGTGTGATAACACCCTAAGTGAGCTGTCATTAGTGTCAATCCCTAGCATCAGATGGAATGACAGCTCACTTCACCTAACTTCTCATGGAGAAATTTTAACAGAATCGACCGGCTGATCTAGTCTGTAAAAATCTCACTGTGAAAACTTATATGAAGTGAGCTTGAAGTGAGCTGGTAATAGTGTTTATCCCTAGCATCATCATCATCTGCCTAGCCTTTTACCAACTATGTTGGGGTCGGCTTCCAGTCTAACCGGATGCAGCTGAATACCAGTATTTTACATGAAACAAATATTTCTCCTCTAGAGGGTCTAATCATGTGCTAAATTCATGGTTGCAGTTTGTCGATGTACAGACGCCAGCACATCAAACTACTACAATCTGTCAAATTTCTTTAATAGATTTTCAACTTTATCGCTAAAGCGTAAGGTTCAAAGTTGATTGGGAAAATTTGACAGTGTCACGTAGCTTGATGTGCCACCCTGTATGTATAAGCCTGCCAAATCTGGCCGTTTTTTTTACTTAACGCAGCAACTTAGCACCAAGCGCACATGTCACCCAATCTTTGACGTTACAAGTATAATTGTTTTCATTTTTCAGTCTAAATTAAAGGCAGAACTAATGTCAAACCGCGAAAAGTTCTCGCATAGTGTGGTACACTTACAAGAGAGCGAGAGTCGCCGTGCGCGGGCGCTTAATACGCAGACGACGCTGTCCGCGTTTTCGCTACGACTGGGCATCATGGTGAAGCGATACCCCATCATTAGGATGTTTGTCATTGGTTATATGGTGAGTATTTATATTGATAAATGATTTTATTTCTGTAAGTAGGTTTGCACAAACACTTTTACACGACAATCATTATTTTCTAAAACTAGATGAGGTCGGCGTTTCCTATCTGACTACTCTGAGAAGAAAGGCTGAAACAAAATCAGAGGTCAAAGTTATTTTAAAGTCCAGACATAATCTTGGTCAGGTTTTATGAAGACCATGTAGATCGATGTCAGAGATTGTCTAGATGGTCTTTTGAGGAAAAACCACACAGATTTAGAGATTGAACAGCATAATCTGCCTTTATCGTTCCCACTGCTGGGACTCAAGCCACCTCCCTGTGAGAAGGTGTTGGTTATTATCCACCACGCGGGCCCAGTGGTTGATATATCGCATATAGATTGATTGTTCAGTTGTTTTACATAACGTAACTGTTTTGTAAAACAGCTAGCGGTTATGTAAAACAGTGGATTCGACAATCCATCTGCGACAGATATTTATTGTATCTGTCGCAGATGGATTGTCGAATCCGCACGGTTAACGGCATTAAAGTCGCTTTTTTGTTTTATACTTGAACTATGAAAAGAAGGGTCGTTTTCGTAGTGCTGCGAAACAAAGGCACAGTCGATGTCAAATGTTTACCATATACATACGTGCAGTTTGATGAAGCAAACATGTTATGTTTCCATCAGCTGCCTTAAAAATATGATATTTTGTATCTCTATCTGCCACTGAGAGCCGTCGTTAGCTAGAGAGAGAAGTCCGCTCGCAAGCATCAGTACTCATTCGCAATGAAAAAATGGTTTACTCGACGACTTCTCGCTCTAGAGAAGTAGAGAGTGACGTCTCTCAGTGACATAGAGATATAGAGGTATGAGGAAGAGGGTGTGAAGTTCACTCATCTTCCATAGAAAAGGGAGGATCCTCCGACCAGACGGGTGTTGTGTCCGGTGGGCTACTACCCGACGATTGATGTCGGGACGTTGTATATACAGTGTGAGTCTTCATAATGTGCACGTAACGAAACGAGGGAAACATAGCTTAATTTTATCGACGGAAAAAATATTTGAAAAAATAAAAAAATATTTAAAAGGATCTTTACCTGCTAAAGTATGGAACGTTATTGCAAGGCCTTTCTTTAACAGTTGATAGGAAATGTTGTGATTGAGTTATAAACATGGTATTTTACGTTTAGAAATCTGATACGATGGAGAATAATTTAAAGTAATAAAAAAGAGTAGGTAATCGGGGCTTTTATTGAGTAATTTTACAATTATTGTAAAAATTGATGAAAAAATATCAGATTTTTGTTAGAAAAAAACCATAATTCTCAATTGAGGGCGATTGTTTACACAGGTACGTATCAAAATCCCGAAAGTTCATAATACCGATGATTGAAATACCGACGTCCAAAACACCGAAATTCAAAATACCGAAAGTTTTAAATGCCGATAGTAGTTATATCGAAATACAAAACACCGATGTTCAAATGCCCGAAAGGACGAAATCCCGAATGGACGAAATACCGATGGATGAAATCCCAAACGCAATAGGCGACGTAGGATGCAAGAGCGAGCGAAGGGCACCCCGAGGTTCGGTTTTGTTAGGTTACTTTAAACCCTTTACACAGAAATAGGGACATAGACGGCGGCGGAACCCCCCGCCGGACGGCGACGGTATTTTTGCTCTTGCATCCTATGTCGACGGATCCCGCTTCGCGGGGCCCCTATTTCTGTGTAAAGTTTAAAGTAACCTAACAAAACCGAACCTCGGGGTGCCCTTCGCTTGCTCTTTCTTGAGAAAGTTGATCCCTATGATGAAACTAACCACCGACTACGCTTTTTAGGCAATTTTTAAGTGTTTTGAGGTTAGGTTTACAAAAAATTGTTTTTCTCGGAAACAGTGGCAATTTCGGGATTTTGAACTTCGGGATTTTAAACATCGGATTTTTAAACTTTCGGGCATATGAACTTTCGGATTTTTATTTATTTTATTTTAAAACACATACACTATCATCACAGGCTTACCTAATACAATAGTGTAGTAATACTAGCTTACAATTGGGCTTACAATTATATATTATTTTTAAGGACTCACAGGATCTAAACGCAAAAAACGCAAGTTTTAGCAACAATAAAGGCATAAGATCGACTACAGTAAACAAATTCAGAAAAATACATGATATTCCTCAAGACATATGCTAGGTAGATAGTGTGTTGAAAACATAATACAATTAATTTGTTACGATAGAAAAAAAAAAAAAAAAATAAAAAATCATGAAGATACCACTAAAAATTTTCTTTTTACAATAGAACACACCAATATACATAAAAACATTATGATTTTTGTCATATTATTCTACAAGCAACTTACTAAAGGACTAGTGTTTTAATTTATTAGTCCAAACGATAGATTTTTTGCTACTAGAATTTTAAACTTTCGACCAAACAACCATTTGTCGTTTAAATTTTCGGGATTTCGTCCATCGGTATTGTAATATTCGGTCTTTTAAAATTCGGGATTTTGATACGTACCCGTTTACACAGGGGTCAGAGCGAACAAGAATTTTAATAAAAATTCTACAAAAATAATTTATTTAGATTTTTTTAAATATTTTTCCGTCTTTAAAATTAAGCTTAGTTACCCTCATTTCGATATGTGCACATTATAAAGACTCACACTGTATGTTAGTCGCGCGGTAAACTCTGCTTGCGCGATGCAGGATTTTGTGTGACGTCCGTGTGATGCGTAGTTCGCATGTGGCGATGTAGATGCCGCCACAGAGACGCAGAAAAATGCTGATCCGTGCGTAAAACATCAGCACTCATTCGCAATGAAAAAACGTTTACTTGCGAATGGACTTCTCGCTCTAGAGAAGGTGAGAGTGACATAGAGGTATGAGGAACAGGGGGATGATCCTGCGACCAGACGGGTGTTGTGAACTCTGCTTGCGCGATGCAGGATTCGGCATGACGTAAGAGTGATGCGTAGTTCGCATGTGGCGATGTAGATACAGAAAAATGCTGATACGTGCGTAAAGGTCTAATTTCATCTCATGTGCCTCTATAATAATATGATGCTTTATGTTTTGTCTGCAGGTCTGTCTACATTTCTGGGTCCTCACGGTATTATTCACGAGCACACCAGAAGATTACGTCCCACCTTCCAAATCTTAGTCCTTAGCGATTACAAAATATATCTGTATATAATTATTATTATTCCATTAGTCTGTATTCGAATATGAAGCTAGTTAAGTTAAATTACTCGATATGAGATTCAGTTGAAGTTTATGAAGCAATAAATGATACAGCTTTAAGTTAGAAAAAAATAGCGTAAAGTTAATTTTGGTAGAGGTTTTTTTTTGTTTCTGGTTTCTAAGAGTCTGTTCAAGTTTCTGATCAGAGAATCGGCAGCTCAATCTCATGTCAAGCTTTGATTACGGCAGCGATGGCTGCCACAAAACGTCCGTCATGAAAATGATGGCAGCAGGGTTTGACTTTACGGTGTCAAAAAACGGAGAACGACTTTAATGAATAACATTTTAGTACCGTCATTCGACGGTAAATTGCGAATACCCCTAGCTTATGCTACGTTCACACGCGCGCGTTCAACTCGACATTCAACGTGCACATTCACATTCACGAGCGTGTAAACGGTACGCCCGAGCCCGTAAACGCGCCTGTGAACGTGAATGCCGCGAACCGGGCGTGCTGACTGACACGACGGCGTGCGTGTGAACAGCTTGAATTTTCGCCGACCTGGGGCGGGCTGCATGCCGCGCAGCCCGCCAGGCAGCCCGCCGGGCTGCACGGCGTGCATGTGAACATAGCATTAGATTTTTGTGTTTGGTTGTCTAAGGGTCAGTTCACACCGAGACGCGACGCGACGCGCAGTTTTATATATATATATTTGTGATAGAAATACAATTACAGACCTTATCTACTACACTAAAAGGTAGGTGTTCAATTCAGTGTCTACTACGTCGGCGCGCGGCGTAGCTCACTGAATCGTGTACCTTTTTGTGCTTGCTGCGCGTCGCGTCTCGGTGTGAACTGACCCTAACTAATCATAAGACGTTGACATGGGGTTCGATCAAAGATTCAAATTTAGAAACCGAGAAGTATTTTGGTATTGCCAGTCACAACGTTCCAAATGGTTTTATTTTTGTATACGGTTTTCGTAATTCGTATTTTAGTAATAATTGTATTTCATTATTTAGTATCTTGATTCGTGGTGCTAAGTGGATGTGAAAAAAACTATAAAATTATTGTATCATAATGTAAATAGACGAATCTCGCCAGCAGTGCTGTATGTAATGATTGGCCATAATAATGTACCTAATCTGTTGTCTTTGTTTCTTTATTAATTTCTGTTGGTGTTGTTTAAATTTTGATATTTATTTTTATGAAGCATAATGTTATTTTGCCGACGGGAAAATGGGCTAAATAAAGTTTTTATACATTATTTTGTATTTCATTGCTCCTAAGCTGCACAGTTTCTCATTCTAACTCCCTTTTATATATATTATATTGGAAGGTGAGTTTTATTTATATTACGTGAGATGTGTGGTGATCCCACGCAAGGCTAAAAGAGTAGTACAGACACTCCTCTTCCAATTTGGAATATCAAACCATTCCATAGACTACTATTAAATACTAGAGAAACCATTCGCAGTTATGCGTTGCGCCTACGCCGATCACTGTTCTGCCTGTCGATTCTGTAAAAATCTCACCGTGAAAACAGGTGAAGTGAGCTGTCAATAGTGTCAATTCCCAGCAAAAACAAACTCACTTCACCTAAGTTTTCACGGTGAGATTTTTACAGAATCGACCGGCTGCTTGATGTTTACCATAGAGCATGGATGGGGACGCCTCAGCGGCCGCTTCTACGTATGTTCCCAGTCGCCCCCGCGGAGTCGGCATTGTCAACACTTACCATACAAACCAAGCGTATCACCGTTTACTGGCACTACGACACTAATGACCTTTAGAAACTGACGGCTGTAAATGACAGAAGTAATGCGCTCAACGCAGTTACGGCGCCACGACTTACACCGTTTGTCCACTCGCCACCGTCAACGAGACATCAACGAGAAACGAGATTATTCAAACCGAGCGTGATATCACGGTGCACGGTGTGCTGTGGACACGCGCCCATAGTAAATGTACATGTATTTCTATTTCGGCGCCGTCCTCTCGTTCTCGTTGACGTCTCATTGACGGTGGCGGTGGACAAACTGCCGTCTCTAGACGCTCTGCCGGGCGCGGCGATTACATGCTATGTGCTGTTTACAAACAAAGTGTTTGCTGCAACAAACGCTTATTCTCAGTATATTATCAGCCATAAATAACAAAGTTACAATATTTTCTCGTAAGAAAGATAAAAATAAATGAATATTTTTTCCTGGATGCTGGTCACAGACTGCGAGGTTAAAACTACAAATGGGAAAGTGGAAGTTCTTAGTAATCGCTCAATTAAGCCGACGACTCATGATTTGAAGTAAGTTACTTCTATTTCTAGTCTTAAGGTCATATCACAGGTATTAAATCGGAAAGGGATCTGCCGGTCGATTCTGTAAAAATCTCACCGTGAAAACTTAGGTGAAGTGCGTTTGTTTTTGCTAGGAATTGACACTATTGACAGACAGCTCACTCCACTCTGACTTAAGTTTTCACGGTGAGATTTTTACAGAATATTACCGCAGCACCGTATCGCCTTTCGCCTCGCCGTCAAACAGGCGTCAACCTACGTAAGCACGTAACCAAAGCGGATCAGAAGCTCCAATACCTCAACTCGGCTACGGCTAGGCGACGCCGCGCTGCGCACCGACCGCTGCTGGTTGATGGTGCAGGCCGGAGGGATAAGAGGGGCAAGGGTGGACGAAGAGACGTAAGCTGGAGTACGGAGAGAAGTAAGCTCGGGGTTCGTGAGCTTGTCCCGAGGCGAGGCCATTACGTTATTACGATTCCGATTAGTGTGCGTTGCCGTTTCATACAGTTGCGTTAGTTTTTGGCAATGGACGCGTGAGTGGAATATTTCATTACACTACTACGTGTACCTACCTTATATACCTACCTCACCTTTATAGGTACAGCGGTGCTATTCTGTAAAAAGTTCACCGTGATAACTTGAGTGAAGTGAGCTTGAAGTGAGCTGTCATTCCACCTGATGCTAGGGATTGACACTATTGACAGCTCACTTTAAGCTCACTTCACCTAAGTTTTCACGGTGAGGTGAGATTTTTACAGAATAGCACTACAGGCAACCATAGCATTGTTAAAGATAATATTGCAGTATGACTATATCGGTGTTTCTGATGATTGTCGAGTTTTCGTAATAAAAACATTAATAATTATTTGTTCCGTTCTTGCAAGAGTTTTATTTGTTTGTTTTCCCTGTATAATGTACGGGGATCTGTATTCAGGGCAAATACATATATGTAATTATACATACGATATTTACAAAACTTGGCAATGACATCTTTTGGGAAAGGCACGCGTGCTTTTGTGGTCGATAAAACTGTGTCACAAAAAAATTACGTTAGGTTAAAATAAACTTTCCAAACGTGATCACAGTCTGATTAAAAAACAAGGAAAACGGTGAAGAAGTTTAAATTCTCTGCATATAGGTTTGTAGGGCGGAGGATTTCGGCTTTTTATGCTTGGCATTTAATGTTCACTAGGTATATTGACTGCCCCGTTGGTCTCGTGGTCGCAAGCGCGACTGCTGAGCGTGGGGCCTGGGATCGATTCTCGGGTCGGGCAAAGTGTTATTGGGTTTTTACATTAGGCATTTCCATTAGTAACAGCCCAGAGTTTGGAAGTTGGCGGTGTGATACCCCCGTCGCTCGGAAAGCACGTTAAGCTGTTGGTCCTGGGCCTGATCTCTCTCCGGTCATATCGGATTGCCGTCCCATCGAACTATGAGAATGAGGGAACAGGGAGAGCACCTGTGTTTTCGCACACACTTGTGCACTATAATATCTACCGCGCCGAAGGCTAGTCTCCGTTGAGATTGGCCGCCGTGGCCGAAAAACTGTCTGGAAGTCTTTAACTATTATAAATGTTCACCTTCCAATTACAGATACGAAGTTGCTTTTGGAACTCTAGGTTTGGAACTTTAGACCACACATGAAGAACTGGTATCTATCTTAGTAAAGGTAAAGTGAGGGAAATTTATTATTAAACAAATTGACGTCCAACTTAAATTGTCCGTTGTTAACCCTCGAGAACACTACCGACAAATTGTACTGCAGTTTGACAGAAGATTTGTGTATTATCAATATGTGTATTATTAGTTTGGCAGGAGATTTGTGTATTATCAATTTGTACCTACTGGGTAAGAGAGCAGCGGTGACCCAGTGGTAACGGCCCCCACTTTCGAGTTGTGGGTCGTGAGTTCGAACCCAGACAGGTGCTTTACTTTGCGTAATTTATTGCATCACCACTGCTCCCAAAACGGTGAAGGAAAACATCTTGAGGAAACCGACACCCTAGAACTAAAAATTGGAAGACATGTGACATCTATCAACCCGCACTGGGCCCGCGTGGTGGATTACGGCCCACTCCCTCTCACAGACAGGAGGCCTGTGTCCCAGCAGTTGGAACATTATAGGCTGATTATAGGTAACTATGTAGGTACTTAGACACTTTTTTTTTTTTTTTTTTTTTTTTGAAATGGCTTCAACACGAAAAAATTACGTAGGTAGGTAGGGTGCCAATTTGCTTAACAGTTAATCTTCCCGATGTACAAGAGAAATGAAATGTAGTAAAGGGGTGAAACAGTCATCTGTTTCTATATAGGGAACCGACCGGTTATAGTACCGTTTCGGTATAGGTTTCCTTTTTTTTGTTATTCCGTTTCGGAATATCGGAATAAAAAGTAGCCTATATGTTAATCCAGGGTGTCAGCTACCTCAATACAAAATTTTATCAAAATTGGTCCAGCCGTTTGAGCGTGAAGAAGTAACAAACATATAAACACACCCCCACACTCACAAACTTTCGCCTTTATAATATCAGTGTGATTATGAGAAACTAGATTGTTATTTTGTTAACTACAATATTGTTTACAGTTAAAACCAATACTGGTATACAGTAAACCCACTTTGTTTATTACTTGGCTATAAATATTGCATTTTTATATGAGGCCACAGTACCGTTATCATTTATGTAAACCAGTCGAAGGAGCAGGCGATCTCCTTTCGAAAATTACATTGTAAACTAGCTTCTGCCCGCGACTTCGTACGCGGATCCTGTTGGTTATGCCAGCGACAACGGGGTAGTCAAAATCGAAGATCTGAAACGTCTGATGTCGAATTCTAAGAACCCGGGGACTGGATAACAACGGGATGCGCGAGACGATTCGAGACGTCATTTTCAGGCAATAATGAACCAATAGGGTGGTAAACTTGGCCTTGCACTTTGAATGTTGGCATAAATGGGCCTTCTGAAATCTGTTTCGCAACAAAAGATGTCATTTGAAAGGCATTATTGTACGAACGAATGTTGTTCAAGAAATGTTTTGACTGTGATGGTCACCGATTAGCAGTGATCTTAATATTTCTGGAGGATTTTGTAATATTTCAATATGTACTTTCCCACCTGAGCAACACATACCGTTTGTTTCTTTTTGCTATTTAACAGCTTCACAAAAAGTAAAATTTTTAACCATACCTCCGATGGCGGAATATGTGGCGTAGTCAATCATAGGAGTATACGTAAATGCACTCCGTTCCTTATCAACCCAAGGAAGGTCGCCATACCCGGGCTACGGCTATATCTTGAGACACATCCGATTCTTCAGATGATATCGAAATTCTGTTCAGAGAATGTCGAAGTCGATCAGAATTCAAACGTTCGTTGCGCTCTTCTTAATCTGTCTCTTCATGCCGTACTCCAGCAATTCTTTCTTTCTCACTTTCTGATTATGAATATTTTGCTGTGTGCTTGTTCGGAACAATGTATGATAATCTCACCGTATCAGCGGTCAGTAGCGCATCATATTCTTCACTGGTCTCTAGAGATCAGGCGTGCTTCGCGATCCAAAGAGGTTTCCACGGAGCGAGTTGCAGCCTGATGTTCTCAAACAGCATCAAGTCTCTCCTGACGCTCTTCGGTAGATTCTTGGGATCTTATGATCCTCAATCTTTTAGCTCCTTTGGATCATTGGGAAAGATTTGACCTCTTTCTAGGCATGGTTATAGTTTTATTATGAAGATACCTGATCAATTAAAATCTAAGTGACTGCTCCCCTACCAAGGGTGCCCAGACACGGGATCGTCTGGCCCATGTGCTGGTTTGGTCCCTGGGGTGGTCACGGCGTGCTATGTGTTCTGGTGCGCCGGTGATGGGGAGTACTCCCCAGCGGAGGGTCCGGTGACGGACAGCCGCGGCGGGTTCACGGATGAGTGCTAACGCGTGCCCATGTTCCCGCCGTAAGCGGCAGAGGAGGACACCGTGGAGTTTTAGTGGGTTAGAGTCCCACATAACTGCACTATCTCCCCGTGGTAGTGCAGAATGCATGAGCATTTCTTGACGTTAAAAAAAAAAAATGGGAGTTTTGGCCAGTAGAGTCAAATTTTCAATGATATACCATCGTCATCGAAAATCAGTCCTAAACTGTTACCGCCTTCACCGCGTGGAGGTGAAATTAGTGATAGCTTAGATTTCCACATCAGATGTTTCTGATCTTCGATTTTTATAAGTCAACAGGAAATGCCCATCAGACCGAGTAACTTTTACTAAGACGTCATTCCTATATGTGTTATGGTGTAGCTGGGCTCTTGGAGTTCCCCATCAGGTGTTCCAGATCTTCAAATTTATTCTCTCAGCAGAAAATCCTCATCACGTGGAACAATTTTTGCTATGGTACCATTTTTGTATCTCTTATAGTTAAGCTGGTCTGTTTCGGTTCTGCATCAGGTGTTCAAGTTTCCAAGAAACATTATAGCCTGAATGTTGTCCAGCCATAATAACTATACAACAAAAAAAAAAAACATTCAAATCCGTCCAGTAGTTCCGAAGATCGGACGCGCAGGCCCGAGGCGTGTCCGTACTCTGATAGAATACCTTAACAAATGTTCGCCGTGATTCTTTAAATTGACATAACTTTTTTATTTATGAACCGATTGACATGAAATAAACACTAAATGTTAAGTGAAGCCTACTACAATATATTAGTGAAAACCGCATCTAAATCGAATAAGCCGTTTCTGATATTAGCGTGCACAAACAAACAGACAAACAGACAAACCGACAAACAGACAAACCGACAAACAGACAAACAGACAAAAAAAAAATTAATTACAATTTCGGGTTCGGCATCGATATAATAACAACCCCTGCTACTTTTTTTTTATATATTTCCATTGTACAGACACCACTTTTCTACAAATTTATTATATGTATATATAGAATAGATATCTATAGTTCCTATTGCAAGTAGGTATATCCCGTCATTTTGACTGCCGCTGCTTGGCGTCGTGGTCGCAAGCGCGACTGCCGAGTGTTTTCCTGGGTTCCCGGGTCGGACAAAGTGTGTGTTTTTCCTTCTTTGTCTAGTAACATGGTCTGTCGAGTCGCTAGTGTCTCAGCACTTCTATCTTTCAGTTTTAATAACTTACGTCTGAAGACGTTTCGAAGAATCGAACCCAGGACCCCACGCTCAGCAGGCAAGTGGTATTTGGGTTTTTCCATACCATTGGGAATTTCTTAGTAACAGCCCGCCCCGCCCGCCTACTTCCAAACTCCGGGAGTTTGGAAGTAGGCGGTGTGGTGTGATACCTCCCGTGCCTTCGCCGTTGGTCCCCCCTTTGGTGGCCCTGATCTCTCTCCGGTTGTCTCGGATTGCATGCCATCCCATCGGACTATGAGAGTTAGGGAAGAGAGAGTGCACCTGTGTCTGCACACACACTTGTGTACTCTAACTAACATCTCCCGCGCTGTAGGCTGGTCTCCGCTGAGATTGCCATGGCTGATCGAAATTCAGTGTGGAGGACTTGATTATATCCTACCGTTATTAGTATTTTTTTTTAGTTTTAGTTAGTAGTTTTTAGGGTTCCGTACCCAAAGGGTAAAAACGGAACCCTATTACTAAGACTTCGCTGTCCGTCCGTCCGTCTGTCTGTCACCAGGCTGTATCTCAAGAACCGCGGTAGCTAGGCAGTTGAAATTTTCACAGATGATGTATTTCTGTTGCCGCTATAACAACAAAATACTAAAAACAAAATAAAATAAAAATTTAAGGGGGGCTCCCATACAACAAACGCTCCCATACAACAAACGTGTTTTTTTCGGCGTTTTTGCCGTCTGTCTGTCACCAGGCTGTATCTCAAGAACCGCGGTAGCTAGACAGTTGAAATTTTCACAGATGATGTATTTCTGTTGCCGCTATAACAACAAATACTAAAAACAAAATAAAATAAATATTTAATGGGGGCTCCCATACAACAAACGTGTTTTTTTCGGCGTTTTTGCCTTGTGGTACGGAACCCTTCGTGTGCGAGTCCGACTCGCACTTGTTTTTAGTTAGTATTTTGATCATATCGGCACATGGAGCTTAAATATTGAATTGATTTGAAAAATGGAATGGCAGCGGAGCGGTGCAGCTGAAGAAGACATGAGAGGTAAATATGTCTGAGACTTCCATATCCCTTCGCTTCGCATGTCGCGCGTACAGGGTAGTACCGATAACAATAGAATTTCTATTGTGTCTGCTAATTGGACATGCGACGGGTTAAGTAACGGATTTCACCCTGTGGCGCGACATCACAGGTTATATACCTGCAGCTTTTAAAGCTCTGCTGAGATCTGTGGTATAGGTACAATGCATGGTATGAACATAATTACTGCGTTGGGGTATTCCATTTGAGATTTTGTATCAAAGTCAAACCAAGATAGACAGTGCTAGACATATTGTAAGAATGAGAGGTGGAAATAGGAATGCGTAGCAGAAATAGACAAGGAGAGCATTCAGGGAAAGCCCTGAAGCCTATGTGGGTATTAACGGCTAACTACTAGCTAAATACAATTTATATTACTACCCTTTTTATGCCTGTACTGTAAAGTACATTTTTAAGAGTTAGCTTAATATAAATTGCTGGTGTCGAATTTATCTTTATTTCAGACATACGTCCATACATTTTTACAAAGAAAGCATTAGTAGGGTTGTATAGTACCTGCACACAAAAAAAAATTTAAGTCAAGTTACACACTAAGTCTATTTCCTATTTCTGTGCAGGTGTACACTTGCCCAGAAGAAGAATGGTTGAAGATCCTTGAGCGTTCACTGCGGAATCTAGACGATCATCCAGAATAGAAGGTACAATAACACTACGTACCTCATCATCATCCTCTGCCTTTATTCTAATTTATGCCAGACAAATTGCAAATCTATAGATCGCAAGATAGAACTGCTTTTCATATATTTAACTCATTAGACCAACTGACAAACAAATAGATTGTACTTTGCCGATGGTGTTAATAACAAAAAAAAAGTTGTGAGTCACCAGGATGTATGAACAATTGAATATTGAACATGGTAATTATAGAACCTTTTACAAAATCTCGGTACCGACTCGTTTGCAAAAACCGTTCACTGATCTTTTATTAATACAAACTGCCAGAGCCTAAAGAAGTGCTGCAAGCATCCAGTTTTCGTTTACACAGGGACTTTTAAGTCAGATAATGATGTATCCCAAGATGTAAATATAAAAAGGCAGATTAAAAACAAATTTCACTGATTATATACGAGTGTTGGTCGCACTCGCACGTTGATAAACCGGTTGCAATGTCAGAAATATAAAGGCGCGTCCCCACTACGGGCTGCGCGGCCTCAAGGCCCCAAAGCCTCGCGAGGCCGGCCTCGTGAGGCTTTTTCTATTGTTTGCAACGCGTCCCCATTAAGAACTCACGAGCCTCGGCCTCACGGAGCAGAACCGCGCGGCCCTAGTGGGGACGCGCCTTTATGAAACCTTCCTCGTCAAGCCGTGGTGCGTACTGCGGGCAGTATTTAGTCGTGGTCTGCGCTCCCACTGGTGAACTCGCGTCTCGATAATGAACATAGATTAAATTTCAGTGCATGCTTAGTTGTAGTGATAATAGTCAAATGGTCTCAACATAAAGTCCGTATTTCACCTTGAACTTAAGATCTTTCTGTATTTTGTGGTTTTCCTCGTATTTAAAGTGTAATCGCCATGGCATCGATAATTATAGTGTTTTTTGTTGGTGAGTTTGTTTGACCATGTTTACTTTATTTTATTATTATCTAATGGAGACTCGCATGTATTTGAATAGAATGCTAATAGATTTCCAGTTCTCTGAATTGTAGGCGTTTGACAACATTGTTTATTACCCTTTAAAATGGTAAAAGGTCATCGTTATTGATTATGTAGGTATACATATACTCCGAGTATTTATAACAACTTTGTTTTTTGCAAGTTGATGTCAGTGAGCCTTCTGTGCAGATGCTACAGACAAACATACCTACATATATATAATCCAACAAGAGTTTTCATGAATGTCTTACTGTACCTACCAACTTCTGCGTAAAGAAAAACTTTACTGATTGAGATCAATACGCCCTTGAAATTCTCAGAAACAACTGAAAATAGTTAGAGGGTTTGAAAGTATTAAAAGTATATTTTATGTAGTGCTCAAGACGCGCAAATAAAAAAGTATAGTGTCCCGGAAACGGAACTGACTTTGAGAATAGAATTGAAAAGAGATGACTATGAAGTATGAAGATGATCCTTTTTCGTAAGACCACACCACAACTTGAGAAAAAGGGTAATCCGGAATTTCTGATACAAGCGAGATTGTATGGCTAGACAAGGCAACAAAATACATGTAGAACGAAGCGTAGAAGAATATGAGGAAGAACAACGCACAGCAGCGATAAAAACAGGTTGAAAAAGATTTGCAGGAATTAGTAACCCTTGCAGGATCATTAATCAAAACAGTATGTCGACAAATGTAAGAAATTATTGTAACAGCGCTCTGATGAAGTATCTTGAAGCTGACAAATGTTTGGGACTCAATTACCTACTAATTACAAAGTTGGACCAATTTTGATATCTACGTTCACATTCAAATATAGGCTCCAGACTCTGACCCACACAGAGCTGATGTTTCTACACATTTCTGACATGCTGTCGAGTTGTCTGATCAAAATTCTAGACACAAATAAATCTCACTTCTTGGAAACAACCGAAAGTTCCGCCATCTTTTGCAAGCACAAGTACTTAAATTCAAGTTTGAAATTTTGGAACCAGTTCTATACCTACTGGTTTGGCAGGTATAGAACTGGTTCTGGTTGTTTTGTTTTGGTTTGGTTTTACATAATTGCCTTCTAAGCATTTTTATTATTTATGATATATTAGGTAATTAGCACCTTGTAAACATCTATAGTGGCCTTCCTAGTAATAAGATGACGATAACGTCAAATTCGTGGAGAATAGATACATATACTTATTTCTATTTTGAAAAGAAGAGATGGGAAGGGAATCATCTTGAATTTGTGAGAATATATCGGTGATTGCTAAAATATCATCATCTTCTTAAAATACCTAGCATCTCCTGGGCATAATCTTTCCATCATAGACCTCGTCCATCGCTTTCCATGAGGCGTGACTTCGGTCAAAGCAGGCCTATTCAGTAATAAAAAAAAAACATTCAGTCGCCAGTATCATTACAAAGACCGATCCTGCTCTTCCCGCATTTAGCAGATTTCCGTCATCAACTCCAGGACTCTAGGTCTTACAGTCCAACTTGTAACACAACATATCATCAATTATGCTTAGCCTTTTCTCAACTTTGTTGAGGTCGGCTTCCAGTCTAACCGGAATCAGGTGAATACCAGTATTTGTACTTGTAAGCCAAGAAAAATGGTATGGTATATAAATTATTTTCTCAAGTCTGTGCAGTTTTTTCAGTTATTCGCGAGTTTTTCAACACCATTTTGGGATCCCACTTTGGGGCATTTTAAATCTAAGACAGACGTGATCGGAATTCGTATTTCAATAATTTACATTCTGATGTCATGTTTTGTTTGAAGTTCCAACATTATCCTCAAAACATGACGTGGAATGTAATCACATCTTAATTGCACAGTAATGGCAAATCAATTAAGTTAGACAATAGAAACCCGTTTAGCTTATAAAATGCCTTTTCCATTTCGTGACACAACACTCATCTTTCCGACCGTTACAATACGAGCGACGTTACTTGGCGGCCTGAACATAGGCACTAAGAAATTTCGCGCATGTTCTCTCACTTGCACTCGCCTCATGTCACCATTTGGTTCCTAAAAAATCTTACTGCGCAACCTTCTGCGCAAAATTCAGGCCCGCCATGTTACGTCGGTCATATTGTACGGACGCCAGCAGGTCAACCTACCCGAAACTGTCAGATTTTCCCAATCAACCTTGAACCTTATGTTTTAGCAATAAAGTCGAAAATCTATTAAAGAAATCTGACAGATTGTAGTAACATGATGTGCTGGCGTCTGTACGTTCAGCAAACCAAATGAGGGTTCTTCGAATCTACAAGTGTCCTCTACGGCCTCCACGCCGCCCGTCGCCGGTTTGCTCAATAGCAAGCGCAACCTCTGTTTTAGTAAGGCTAAGGACTGCTTCGGGAACTGATTGTTTGCTGCAGAACTGCCAACCGAACTGTCTTTCTACAGATAAAGCCAACACAGTGCCGCTATGTGTGGACATTGACTTTTCGACATAAGTATAATATACCTTTTTAGGGTTCCGTACCCAAAGGGTAAAAACGGGACCCTATTACTAAGAATCCACTGTCCGTCTGTCTGTCTATCTGTCACCAGGCTGTATCTCATGAGACGTGACCACTAGACAGTTGAAATTTTCACAGAAGATGTAATTCTGTTGCCGCTATAACAACAAATAATAAAAATAAAATAAAGTTAAAATTTAAAGGGATATAAAAGAAAAATTTTTTTTGGGCGTTTTATGCCTTTTTTTTTTTTGCGGATGGTAAATCATCAAATGACCCCTCCCGCTCTGGGTGGAGCGGAAGGGAGTGTCAGACTCTTACTGACTAAAACCCACCCGTGTTCCTTCCTTAGCCCTTTATGTTCCGGGCCAGCGGTAACCCTTTCGGACAATCCCGCTGACCCGGCAGGCTTCGGCCCTATGGGGCTCCTCCTCGATGCTGACATCTCTTTGAGGCGCGCGTGGAACACGTACGCGCCGTCCGGCCTGGTCCTGATCGGACGGTGAGCTACAAACGTGTTTTTTTCGGCGTTTTATGCCTTGTGTTACGGAACCCTTCGTGTGCGAGTCCGACTCGCACTTGGCCGGTTTTTTGTATATTCGTACCTCTAAGTAGTATAGTAGTAATCATGTAAAATGTATGCCCAAAACAGGCAAAATATGTATGTACAGACGCCAGCAGGTCAACCTACCCGAAACTGTCAGATTTTCCCAATCAACCTTGAACCTTATGCTTTAGCAATAAAGTTGAAAATCTATTAAAGAAATCTGACAGATTGTAGTAACTTGATGTGCTGGCGTCTGTACTTTACATTAAACCACCAACTTCTACAATTGCTAACACCTAGGTATATTTTCTGCAAATAAATGATGAAATAACCTAAAATCAAAATATTTTATTTCACATAAACTTACATTGGCACTTATGAAACTTTAGAAGCTAGGTGCATGATTCGTTATTCGAAGATTGGTCGTTTCTTACGTGGAAAAGCTGGCAAGAAACTCCACACCACGAAGCAGTTAAAGATATAAAGTAGTCATCCTCTTCTGTTTGTTTTAAACTAGGAGAAACTGAAATCTAGTTCAATAAAAAGAACTAGTAAATATTGAAGTGAAAGATTATTAGCTTGTCATCACGACTAATATGGCAGGTTATCAGCAGGTCAGCTAGATAGCGTGTGAACGATACCGCAGATGTATGTAGGTCTGTTGGTAAACGTAACAACACATCGTTATGACCATACAAAATGATTCATTACGTTACGGTTAAACCAAATTGATTCCCTTTATTGTGTACGTTTTAATTTGGTGGCTTCATTCAAATAAAGCGTCTATAAACGTGGCCGCTGGGTTCAAACAATATAAAAACAACAACGAAGCTACCCGAAACTGTCAAATTTTCCCAATCAACTTTGAACCTAATGCTATAGCAATAAAGTTGAAAACCTAATAAATAAATTTGACAGATTGTAGTAGCTTGATGTGCTGGCGTCTGTACCATCGACACGAAAAGATGAAGAGCAATAGTTAACTGTGTAGTTTTTGGATTCATTAGGTACCTCTTTTATTTATAAGTCTGACTATCAAGCTGACTTCCAAATTGGCGGAGGAACACGCACAACCAAACCGGTGAAGGAATTGAAATGATAGAGGAATATAGAAATATAGGTAGTGTCTTATTTATTTATTTATTTATTATACTTTATTGTACACCAGAAAATACATAACAAAAAAAAATACGGTTATTACTACAAAACTTAGTAATAGGCGGCCTTATGGCTCGTGTCTTCGTCTAGCTGTAGTGATGAAGATGAATGAGTCCTAGACAGGCTCGCGTAAACCTAGAAGACATTGACAAAATAGCTTACCGAATAATTCAGAATGTACCTATGTGGTGATTTTATAAGGAGACACCACAAACCAGTAAGAAACTATTACATCGTAGCCAGATAGGTTGACGACCAAAAGTGGAGAGCTGAGTAAAACTATGTAGGTATATACTACTACTGGCTTCCGCCCGCGGCTTCGCCTGCGGGGTATGTCGTATGTATTTGCAAAATACATAGTTGGGCCAACGTCATCTAAAACTATTCCAAATTTCAAGTTGATAGCATTAGTAGTTCTTGAGATATCCAGCTGTGACAGACAGATAGACTTAGTCTCACCATAAGGGTTCCGTTTTACCATTTTGGTACGGAACCCTAAAAACGAATTCTCTAGGATTGAAAGTATGTTAGGTGAAGCCCCTGACAACTAGGAAAATAATAAGGAAAAATAACCGAATATTAAAATGAATAATAAGTGTGTTTTACCAATAGCAAACAGTTCCGGTGGTATACGTATAGGTACTTGAATAATTATACATTAGTTTTTGTTTATACTAAACCCGAAAAGGGATCATTTGTACTCATAATTTTGAACAACTTTTTCGATGTTTTTTTTTTTAGAAAAAGTTGTTTCTAATGATGACCCCTTTTCGGGTATAGTTTAAACAAAAACTAACGTTGTATATAGTCAATATTTCGCGGCAAACCCAGAATGAGATGGTGGAATGAACTGGAATTAAGTAAAGGTTCAACGGCCCTAGATGGCAGTAGACAAAAACAAATTGGAACGTTTTAGGTTTTTTTGTACTTTTTGTACTATTTTGTACTGACCTATTTTTCGTTTTTACTTGTTTCTTTTTTTTAAGAACATAAGTATAAGTTAGCTGTAAGTTTCCCGAATAAAATAAAATAGCGAGCAATGGAGCGCAGTATCCTTGGAGTTAAACTTACTGATCGTACCTATATATGGAACACGATACTGCGTCCTAAAACTCAAATTGCCGATGTAGGTCATACGGCTGCCAAGCTAAAATGGAAATGTAACTGGGCTGGTCACATCTGTCGCATGCCGGAGGAGCTTTGGGCTAAAGTAACCACACAATGGGTCCCAAACAACAGCAAACGACAACGCGGCAGGCCCAGAATGAGATGGCGGGACGAACTCGACTCTTTCCACAAGGATTGGCATATAACAGCACTGGATAGGGATAAGTGGAAGGAGGGAAGGGAGGCCTTTGCCCTGCAGTGGAACAGAAAAGGCTGATAATAAAAAAAAATAACAAAAAAACAATTAACTGTTGCTATACGCCAATAGTAAAATGTTATGCACGCGTATATGTAGCTGCACGGTTTATTTAGCACGTCAATCAAGTTACCTGCTTCGGTAAATTAGTGGTTTTCCCCATGGGGATCTCCGCACTTTTACAACTGATTTATTCATACGCTTAAAAAAGAAAATACAGTCATGTTATCTTTCAGCAATTAGGTCAGTGACATTGATGACATTATAAATATTGTGGATGATCTGACATAACATAACATCAGCTTCACCCCAGGAATATAACTGACTAAATATGGGTAAACTAGACTAAGTATACCGCTGTCTATTGGCTAACCCTTTGGGTTTCCCCAAAGTTTTAATAGGGAACGATATAATGTAGGACTTACCTACATTATACCCGTTCTGAATATGATCGAATTAAAAGTAAGACATTATACAACAAGGGAATAATAAATAAGTCCTAAGAGCCAAAATCTTGGAATTATATCTGGCACAGTTTCCACAAAACCTGAGAGTTGTAGGAAATATTTTTTTCCAGGAAAGTGTATAATTTTGTTTTGCATAAGTATTTCCGATATTTTCAATGTGTTTTGATGTTGTCATCGTGGGTAGAACCTGGATACGTCAGGCACAGGAGCGAGGGGATTGGCACAAGCAGCAAATACAAGCGTGGCGCTTTGTCAGTGGGTAAAGTCGGGTTGTGAACGATGACGATGAATGAATTATCACCAATCCTTGGAAAGGCGACGTTGACGGTTTTCGACTGAAATAATTATGAGCCTATCTAGAGATTACATTGAATAGTCCTGCGTAGATCAAGTTTTATCTTAACAATATCATGATGATAACCTATACTAACTCATTTGTCCGTAGCGTGCCTCGCGTTATGTGCATCATCAGACATGGCGATAGATTCTCAAGCCCTACATGACGTGTTCGGAGACTACTCGCGACGACGAGAAGTGGTAGTGTCTGCCGACTCCCACATCCAAGCCGCTGCGGTGACACCAGCGCCAGATGACACTCTCGTTGACCTGGACTACTGGGACGCGGATATCTTCAACCCAGCTCCGGCTGATTATGATAAATTCGACTGGACGTTGACTAAGGTGAGATGTTTAAGCGTGACGAGACATGAGATTTTGCACGCAATTGTACATATTCCTAAGTAATTTTGGTGATTGTAGAATAAAGGGGAAAAAGTAGGGATGTAGGGGCTATTTACTTTTGTAACAGGGAAAATGGAACTCTAATCTAGACAGTTGAAATCACTTGGGGCGAAAGTGTCACTAAATTTAAATTTTCTAAGTTTTTGCAATTGCAGGTCAGTATCAGGTTGTATATAACGTAAGTAAATTTGAGTTTCGCGAGCTATCTTAGCCTACGTCTTAGCGCATCCCTTATAAGCATAACCCTATAAGCATAATTATTATTATTGTTGTGTATAGTCGGATAATCTATTCATAAAATCATATAATATTTAAACAGAGGCTACACACAAGCTCTGCGGTCTATAATATTTAATCATCTCGGGGAAAACCCAATGATGTTACAAGCCTAAATATGGAAAAGCATGTTCGTCGATATCTGAGGTTTGATTACCTTCCAAGTAACGTTCTGGTGTACAGATTATCAATTTGGGTAAACCCAATAGGTTCGTAATGCACAACTAATTATAATAGGCAATGTTACGGTATATAAAATGCTAATCCATTATTTCATAAGTTCGAAATATTTGTCTACTCAACAACGTAAATAAAGTAATGAATGTGGTTGAACGGTCAAAATGAAAGCCATTGCGACTGTTAGTCTGTTACGCAATTAATATGCAGTGCGATTGACTTCAGCTTTAAACATCCAGATTTCTGTTATTGTTATTTGTTACCTTATAAGCCATTTTACTTTTCTAGCGCGTAGCAGCATCCTCAGACCAGAACTTCCTGCTCTCACCTCTGGGTCTGAAGCTGGCCCTGGCCATCCTCACAGAAGCAGCAACAGGAGCGACCCAAAACGAGCTCGCGTCTGTTCTCGGTTTCGATCTAGACAGGAACCTAGTCAGGAGGAAGTTCTCCAACATCATAGAATCTTTGCAGGTAAGTACTGCCTCACATAGATGTGAACAACTTCTGGTGTGTGTGTGGCGCAAAGGCATTTCCTATATTTCTCTTTCTCATATATTTTTCTTCTTATATTACTACGCATTCACGTTTGTTACGTCTATGTCGTATGTCATCAACATTGAGTTCATTGATCTTATATTTCGTGGTTGGGTTATGGAATTTTTTATATTTTGGTAGGTACTTATACGCCAGAACCGATAAGTGATTTATTTTATTAGACTTATCTACGTCAGCTTCTAAATACCTACTAAATAGGTACTAGCTGCGAGCTTCTTTTTTGGGTTTGGCTTCGGCAGACTATTTTTGTCGCCGAAGTTTTTAATTATTTGATTAAGGCTCCCGCATACAGGCGCGAACGACGATGCGACTCGATTCTGGTAGAACATTTTCCATGAAGTTTTCATAAAAAATGTTCTACTAGAGTGGTATCGCGCTTGTCTGCAGCTTTCGGGTTTTGAATCTTAGTCAACAGGATTGTAATTAATATTATCAGATTGATCATCGTATATTCGGTGTGTTAATTTGATATTGTTGCATTGTGTTAGCAATTCACACAATTGTTTATCAATTTAACAAATTATTTGCTTTTTTAACGTCAACACGTGAGTTGCAATAATCAAGCAAATCGGTTAAACAAGTTGGCTCAATAGTTTTTCATTATAAAGTTAATGGTTCCGTTGTAACTGTTAATTAAAAAACTAATTCGATTATCGCCTCCTGTGGTAGCTATTGATGACGTAGTAATTTAAGTATTTTATCTTAGAACAAAACTCGAGGTCTTATTCACTCAGCGGGATTGTCCGAAAGGGTTACCGCTAGCCCGGAACATAAAGGGCTAAGGGTTTTAGTCGTAAGAGTCTGACACTTGCTTCCGCTCCACCCAGAGCGGGAGGATCATTTGATGATTTCCCATCCGAAAAAAAAAAAAAGTTCTTATTCACTGCTCAAATTGTGGTTAACACATTGAAGGACACTGAACGAGACACAATAGAAGTTTTATTGTTAGGTATTACGTCGAGGCAGTGGCGTAACTATACCGTTTGGGGCCCGTGGCAAATTCAAGGGATGGGGCCCTCCTTTAATGTAAAGAAGCTCAACCAACGTTATAGTTTTTTTTTATTAGCACTTTTCCGCGTGGATTTCATATTTTCCCCTACAACATTTAACACCTGACTGCTTCGTGGGTCTAGTGGTCGCAAACATTAGGTACTGCCGAGCATGAGGTCCTGTCCAAAAAATTTGACAAACAATGGGGAAAAGGTATACAAAATGTACGAAACCTGAATGATGTCCTTTGTTGCACATTTTCAAAAAAAGTTTGCATTTATAAACTTATGTTAGTATCCTCCCATGCTCGGTCCTCTCGGGCCGGGGCCCCCTCTGGCTGGGGCCCGTGGCATTTTGCCTCAATGCCACCCTATAGTTACGCCACTGCGTATTGTTAATATTTTTCTTAATTATTTTAAAGTAGGTAGGTACCTAGTTATTTACGTACCTACTTGGATTACAGATATTAAAACTATAATAAATATTTATCTCATCACGATTTATAGGTACTTCTTGTTCACGCGATAGTGTTATATGAGGCAGTCATGTTGAGGTTTTATACACAACATGGCAATCTTATTGGCTACTTCTGGAGCCGGCGCAGTGGTTCGTTCAACTCGCCCAGCACCTTAACTGCTTAACACATTATATCAACAACAACGTAAAAAGCGCAATACACCCGCTGGATCTCTGGTTTCTGGTCTGGTTTATTACAGATTGAGCGATTATTATCAATCTGGACACTTCAATAAACCTATTTTTCTTTAACATAAAGCTATGAAGAACTTCCGACATTTAGGTAGGTAGGTTTGACGTCAATAAAAAATGCCAAATAGCAATTCCATGTACTTCTACCGTATACGGTCAACGTCAAAATACACATTGAGTCATAAATATCTGAAAAACAAACCCCAGAATTAAAAGTACGTAAGAGCAATACTTACTTAGAAACATCAATAATACGTTATTTTTAGGACTAATCGGATTTCCATAATTTGTTATGTGTGCACTATGGTGTAAAGATCCACTTGTATTTGAATTGAATTTATGAAGAGTTGTAGGTTCAAACCCACGCAGGCTTTGTGTAAATAATTTCATCACCACTGCTCTCAAAACGATGAAGGAAAAAAAAAAGAGAATATAGAAAAAAAAGGAAGAAAAAAAAGAGAAATAAAAGAAGAAAGAGAAACAAAAAGAGAGAGAGAAAAAAGAGTATTCTATTCTATTCTAAGGAAAACCTCGTGAGGAAACCGGCATGTCCTAGGACCCATAAATCCAAGACGTAACAGCTACAAACCAGCACTGGGCCCGCGTGGTAGATTACAGCTCGAAGAGAGGAGGCCTGTGTCCCAGCTGATTATGCCAGCACGTTTAAATGTGCAAAATGTTAACAAATATAAAGTAGTATCGTAAAATTTCCTGAACAGGTGCTTAGAGTCCCATCCATAAAGTTCTGCGAATTACTCGAAAGCCTTCATCTACAACTGACGTCTTACAGCTGATGTCTTATGACTATCTATCAAATTCACGAGTGTTTCCTTACTCGCACTAGGCGGTAAATCTGCGACTATAAATAAATAAAATTATGAACTGCATTCAGACATGAAGGAAGTTTGAGTTATTTTTCAAATCCGTAAAATTGTTATTTTTAGAATTGTATTTATTTATATTTTTAGATTATTATTTTTCAAATCCGTAAATTTGTTATTTTTACATCGGATTTTAAGTTTCTATAGTTAATAACAAATCGCGCACAGAACTGCGCCGTCTTGGGATATCCCGGTGTAATAATCGTCCTTTGACAATCATAGGTAATGTGGTTCTTTACTATCGAGTAAAATACCAATTCTTATAGAAGTAGGTATTCTAAAAGAAAAGAAAGAATAACGTTTATTTGGACACAGTTCGTTGAAAAGAAAGGACTTGGCTGTCGGACTTAAAGCCGCAACCGCTCTTGCAATTAATCTGAATGAGCGTAGTAACTGTAACAAATAAGATAATAATGAAAACTATCTTTTCCAGAAAAAATCACAATCAATCTTGAACCTCGGCAGTAGGATCTACATCGGTGACAACGCGCAACCGCGCCAGAGGTTCGCAGCCATTGCACAAGAGTTCTACAAGACTGAGCTGAAGACCGTCAACTTCCACGACCCTGCCGTCGCTTCGAAGGAAATCAACACTTGGGTCTCTAATATCACGGAGGGACGTATCCCGTCGCTGGTTGACGAAGGTTGGTATTCCCGGTGGTATTAAGAGCGGAGATTTCGAAAGATTAATTATTGAAGATAGAGGGATGAATAAAGTTGAGAATGAAGATGAATATGGTTGGATGGATGGAAGGAAGAATTTTTGCAAAAGATTCTAAGCAAAAAGAATCTATGCTTTGGGGGTTCTAGAATCGTGTGCTGAATTCCTGGGAACAGTTTGAGCGTCAATGTTCCTTACAGCCTGTAGAAGTATGGATAAAAATTGTAGAAGAGGGATAGGATCTACCTATCCCTCTGGATAGATGGCTAGAAGGCACGGCAAGCAGTCTTGTTTACCGTGGATGTGTGGAAACATGGATATATGGCTAAATAGATGATTGAGAAGGCACGGCAAGCAGTCTTGTTTACCGATAGATAGATAGTCAAATACAGATAGTCATAATGAGTTCCAGTAATTTACCAATACTGCTGGTAAAATGACGTGAAACGGTACTTTAATTGCGTGACACACTATCAATCATAATCGGAATCATTTTGAAGGATATTGCTAATCCATTGCTTCATAATGTTCGAAAAATTTGTCAACTCAACAATGTAAATAACGCAATGAATGTTGTTGAACTGTTAAAATTAAAGTCATTGCTACTGTGTGTTACGCAATTACCACGCACGTAGCCATGTCGGAGGATACATTATAATACTGAGTAATAATAATTGGAATTGCAGTATATAATACTGTTCCTGGGTTTATTGTTAGGTATTGTATTGTTAGTGACTCAATTATTTGCGTACCGGTGAATGCCCTGTCAATCTGAGTCAGATGCGCTTTGTACTGGATGTAATTCTTTAGGTGACACATGAAAAATGGCCGTAATTACTTCACATAGGGTGTGTATTTGTATAGTAAAATTGTAACTGAATAATATCATGTTATTATACTCTATGAATGTGGCAACGAGCTTCAAACTTAATTGGGAAAATACGTGGAAGTGGCTTTGTGTTATTTAGAATTTTTGAATGCTCATTCATATATTCATTTTGAATAGCTAACGGATGTGTGTGATGATACAATGGTATTATTATTTACATAGTTTTGTATGAAAGTCTTTTATGTAAGCTAATCACATGTGGCATCTGGTTTATCCCCGGTTTCTAAAGCCTGTTGGTTTTAATCGGTTGCTAAATATCATGGCATGTTATTTCATTGTGCGCTTTTTAATTTCTTGCTTAACTATATTTTCGTGGACGTCCACAGCATCACGATAACACAGGAAAGTAAAGTGTATGGAAATATATGAAGACGCTTTTAAAGGGCTTTGAAGATCCGTAGCACACCTATCGGTTTGACAGTATTTTTTTTAAACATAATAAGGCCAAAACCCGTAAAGTGTCACGTTTCCCAGATATTAACGTTCAAAGTTGATCACGTGAGTCGTGACATCCATATTTTTTTAACTTGCTTAAATCTTGTTGCAAATATGTTTGAAGAGATATCAAGCGTGGCTGCCATTTTGAAAAAAAAAAAAAAAACAAAATGGCGCGACAGTAGGCAGGTATGCAAGGCTCCATATAAAAATCTTCAATCCCCTTTCAGTCCACGATAATGACACGACGATGATAAATTTTATCATACATTTTACTTCCCTGCCGTGAATGGCCACGTTAGAAATGATAAAAGCGTTGGTATTGTCGTGGTCAGCAAATCACAGCAGTGAAAATGTGTTCGAAAGTGTGTTAGTTTATTTTTATGTCGATCACTATCTCCAAAACTGGTTGTAAGTAGCACAATAAAACGAAACGAATGTATATTTTTTACAAAACCCTATATAAGTACAAAATATAATATTAACTAGCTGTGCCCGTGACTTCGTTCTCGTGGATGTCAGAAACCAGTAAAGTGTCTTCCGTCCGTGAAAGTCCCGTCAAAATCGGTCCAGCCGTTTCAGAGATTAACCGGAACAAACATACAGAAAGATAGACAAACATTTTAGAAATTGTTTTTTTGCCGTTTATACTTAAATATGCATTTAGTAAAAAGCTGTTTTGTTGACATTAAAAATAGACACTTCAATTTTATTTATATGAATAGACATAGAGACTGTTTGTTTTCTAAATTCAATTTCTAATCCTTTTTCTCCTACTCAGATGACGTTGCCAACATGGTGGTTCTGGTCCTCAACACCCTGTACTTCAAGGGCAGCTGGCTTCACCAGTTCGCACCCAACGCCACCAAGACTGGCCAGTTCTACGTCTCAGCCAAGTCCCAAAAGACCATTCCCTTCATGAATGTCAACGATAAGTTTTACTACACCGAGTCAACGAAGTACGATGCTAAGATCTTGAGGATGCCTTACAAGGTGAGTTTACATTAACATTTCAATCAATCCACCGGCCTAGCCTTTTCCCAACTATGTTGTGGTCGGATGCAGCCAAATACCAGTATTTTACCTGAAACAACTGCTATCTGACCTTCCACAACCCAATGACTGGGCAGTACTCAACCTCTTGGTAAGACTGGTTGTCAGACTTTAGGGCTGCTGACTACCCGTAACGATTGTCAATGATCTACAAATGACAGTCGGAACCCACGGCCTGACGACTTTTTCAAATAAGCAGTTAAGCAAATATGGTGAAATCATCCACATGTCGGTGTCAACAGACAGTTCTCTTGCGCAAGGTACTCGTGACGCCGCTTTTATACGAGTACGTGACATTGCCAAGGGTTTTCATACCAATAACCATGCATCAAAACATAACACATATATACATATATACGAATTATTATGATAATTTATAACAATTTTCATCCTCTTCGCAGGGCAAGAAATACGCGATGTATATTATAGTGCCTAACTCCCTGATGGGTCTACCCCGAGTGCTGAATGACCTTAGTGACCTTCGTTTGGAGCTGAACAACCTTCGAGAGTACCTGGTCGACGTCACTCTGCCCAAGTTCAAGTTCGACTACACCTCACAGCTGGATGGCGTTTTGAGAGAGGTAAGGAGCTTGTTTTATAGAAAACAATTAATTTATGAAATAGAAGAACAGAAAAAGCATTGAAATGGTGGCTTCACGAGTCTTTACAGGAGTAACAGGGTAGGGTTATCTGAAATATCGAATCCTTAATGGTGGACCACTATTTACGCCACGCCCTGTATATTAGGTATGCTATCCAAACTTGTCATCTACCATTATGTTTTTACCTGTTTTGCAAAATATTCTAGGGTTTCAAATTACTGGTTTGCTAAATGAGATCATCTATCTACACATATCCTTACTTAATATAAAACAAAGTCGCCAAATGTCTTCCGAATGACTGCACCAAATTGCATAATTATTTTTTTGTTGTGTTCGGTATTGTCAGGACAAGGATTATTCATTACGATTTTGTTGTTTTTGAGAAATAGGATGCGATATTAGGTGCATACTTCTGCCATAAGTTTACCTGTTGAAATTATCAAAAATCGTGACCTTAATTAATATGTTTTAATTGTTCATATCCACGTTTATTGCGTCATATGGCTTTGGACCGCAAAGTTTTGAATTCTTGGAAAATATTCAGACAATGCTTGTTGGTCAGTTCATGAGAACAATACTTAGTATTCTGTGACTGATGACCTTTTAAATTTTCCTTATGTACTTTATTATGACTTAAGGAAGAAATGACATCGATGGCGAACGATTGACTTAAGACTCCCAATTAGGGCTTGTAATTCGAATATTCGAATAATGCGAATATTCGATCATTTTTGCTATTCGAATATTGACTGGTGTTAAATTCGAATAATTTTTAGTTCAGTTTGAAAATACGAACTACGTCTGTCTTACAAGTTGTTACCTCAGACCGCGCTTTACACGTACACACACAGTGCCGGCGCCGCCACTCCGAGGTTTCGCAGCCGTAACAAATATGTATTTACAGAATTATAATCAATAAAGTCATCAACACAACTCTCTAAGACCATGTAATCCTCAAGAATGACTATTTCATGAAATCTTGACATTTGGGGATTATACTAACTTAAAAAGTTGTATTACTGTTTTTTTTTTCTTTGAATATATTTATTTGGCTATACAAACTAAAAATAACAAAATTAAATCCTAACTTAACTAAAACTCAGAAACTAAAAAAGAGCGTCGAAAAATTCATCCGCATCGCTGTCGACTGGTAATGTACCCAAGAGACTGGCGGCATTACCACGTTGTATGGCGATGCTTAGCCTCTGGCCAAGATAAAAGCCAGCCCTTGGGTCACGGGAAGTGTCAACCAGCCGTTTCGAAATTTCTTTAAAAAGACCATGAGCACTCGGACCCCACGGCCCGAGAGTTTCAGCCTCAAACGACTCGAAAATATAGTTTCCGATGAGGTTATTATATTTTCGCCGCTTGAGGTTTTCCGCAGCCGCAGCAGCAGCGCCAGCACAGCATGCCGAGCCAGGAAGATGGGATGGCGCAAGAGTATCAACATACGTATCGTCCCACACTAAAGGCCTACCCACCTTCCATGGAAATAAAAACATACCGTCCGGTCTCTTGCCATCGTCGCGTGCCAAGCCATTGGGTTCTAAATGTTCTAATACAGCTGGAACGCCGACGGTGACAAGAGCTCGTCGGATGATGTCATTAATGTTCGCGTGCCGCGCTAAGCGTGCCGCGCTAAGCGACCCGCACTTCGGCTGCAAGACAGGCCGTGGTGTCCGAGGCTGTTGACATCTTCGCCACAGTGACAGCGATGGAGAGAACAGCAAGGAGTGCCTAGACGTAGGGAAGCAGCGAGGTGAAAAGTAGTGTCGTCGAACAAATTGATTGTAGTTATTGTAATTCTGTAAATACGTTAGTTACGACCGCGAATCATATTTTTCAATGTACAACTTAATACTGACTAGCATATTGCAAAAAACGTAAGAAAATTTGAATCTTAGCGCTTCCCCCTTAATATTTTTGATTTGTTTTTTTTTTTCATTATAATGTCAAACTATGTTGCTTAAAGGTGATTCAATTTTATATAATAAAAATACTCAACTCAAACTTGTGTATTAATTGTTTATGCAAGTTGTCCCTTCAAGGTTTCAACTTGGTTTCAAAGGAAAAAGCTAATATTCGAATAAATATTCGAATAATTCGAATACTGCCTGTAAAAACATCGAATATTCGAATATCTAAAAACTTCGAATATTTACAAGCCCTACTCCCAATCAATAGCTAATTTTCGCGCCACTCACGAGGCGCTGACGTTATTAGTGCTCATACACACGAGAGGCACGGCAGCCGTTACACTCGCCGTATACGAGTCAGCGAATGTTAACGGCTGCCGTGGACGCGTGTCAACGGCTGCTGTCGGCGCGTGTCGACGACATCCGTTGCGTTTGCCGTTGACGCGTGCCGCTCGTTTGTATGACCATTTTTAGGAACAGCCAATTATTTTTCCTAGCGGCGGTACCCGGTATTTTGCTCGTGGTGGCTAAAAGTTACCAATTCTTCTTTTAAGTTACGATTGTCATGATTCATAATCTCGTAAAACCAGCTGGAGAAAGTTAAACGGCTAAAAGAAAGCGTTTCTTCTTAAAACCAATAACAGTACAGGTTATCGGTTTTAAGAATACCAGCTCTCATTTCCGAAAGCCTTTATGTAAGGTAAAAAAACATTATATAACTTGTAGTCAACGTGTAATCTTCAATATCATCAAGATTGTGCTGGAATATAGCTGTTCATCGTGGACGTGTGGCTCTCCTGGTATAATATAGTGTGTATCATGGCACCCACGCAACCATCGACGAGGCGCTCTGCTAAAGTGATTGTCACCAGCTAGTGTCACTCTCATCCGACCTTTTCGCTGATTCTGGTAACAAAACGAGGCAGCGCCACTTGCTGCGCCGACATATATTATGTACACGAAAGACATCTTCTCTCACTTGAATTAATTATTCTTATCTTTACAGCTTGGCGTCCGATCAGCTTTCGAAGCAACAGCATCATTCCCTGGCATCGCTCGTGGTCAACTGATAGACCAGAGACTTATGATTTCCAAGGTGCTGCAGCGATCTGGCATCGAGGTCAATGAACTTGGCAGTGTTGCTTATTCCGCCACCCGTAAGAAAACATTTTCAAAACCTTGTGTAGAGAGAGCTAAGCTAAGATTACAGAATAGAATACAATACTCTTTATTATGTACACCATATAAATATACAACATTATTTTTAGTGTAATGCGAAACCCGAAACACGTGTCTAGTAGAATCTATGTACCAAATTTCAAAACTGTATCATGAAAAATCACAAAGTTATATGCTTGTTAAGGTAGAATAGAATAGAATACTCTTTATTATGTAAGTACACCATATAAATTACAGACACCTACCGAAATTTTTTCCATAGAAACAGAGATTTCCAGTTTTTTTTTTTTAATAAGACATTTCGAAAATGTTCTTAAGTAACTTTTTAGACCTTTGTATCCAACTTATGCGTATGAAGTTTAATTAAAATCGGTTCATTCATTTCGAAAAACAAGGGCTTGAAAGTTTGTATGAAATGCCGTACGGCGTAAACTAGCAGGATCTTTGCCATATATATTTCATGATTGCCGAAGACCTAAATATGATTGCCATAAAACAGGGAAAAATAGGGGGGGGGGAATAGGGGGGGATAGCATGGTGATGAGGCTTGTCTTACAGTAAGATGAATAAGGCTGTACATAGTGTACATGGTTCATGTAGATAGGCTCAGAATAGCTTTAAAATCGAACAAAAGTAACTATAAAATCTTCTCCTATTCAACAGAAATAGAGTTGGTGAACAAGTTCGGCGAGGACACGGAAGCCTATGCTGAGGTAGTAGCCAACAAGCCGTTCCTGTTCTTCATCCAGGATGAAGCCACGAGACAGTTGCTGTTCACCGGTCGCGTGGCTGATCCATCCCTTGCTGATGGAGCCTTCAAACTATAATTTGATGATCAATGTGACAGTAATTTTAATGATAGTTAGGGTTTGATGAATGATAATTTTCATAATAATTGCAATGCTTAAGATCAATTATAATAGTTGTAACACGTTAAAGACAAGATCATTATTAAAAGAGAAAAGAAAGATGGCTGCAAATTGGTCACGGATATGACAATTGACAATTGACAGTCATCTACTAATAACTTTAGATTTAAGAATGAATAAAATACATTTACATTTAATAAACATACGTCACGACACGTTAAACCGTTGGTCCAAGCTGTCATTCAGTCGTTACGGGTCGTCAGAAGCCCGAAAGTCTGACGACCACTCTTACCGAGGGGTATCGTTACCCACTGGGTTGTGGAGGTCAGATAGGCAGTCGCTCCATGTAAAATACTGGTGTTCAGCTGCATCCGGTTAGACTGGAAGCCGACCCCAACATAATTGGGGAAAAGGCTAGGCAGATGATGATGAAAAATAAAAATAGCATATTGAATGTAAGCTTTTTATGTTTTATGATATTTTTTTCTGGCAGCTCAGCTCACAATAATCTGAGAAGAAATACTTGAATAGTGCCATTTGTATGTCATTTGTTGGATTTAAAGGAAATGGACGCAAATATACGATGATTGTGATAAACTTGATTTTTATTTAACCCCCGATGAAGAAAGAGTGGACTTCTAATTAGCAATAATTAATGTATGATATTGTTGAAAGGATTGCTGCTGTTAACTTCCTATTTGCATTAGCCTTCCCCGGACACGACGCTTGGATCAAAATATTACCTACGACTTATAAGTTCTGTTTGGCGTTTTCATTACCCTCGACGCAACGACTCTTAAATTTAAAGGGCCAATACGTATATTTACTCTTTAGAGGTATTTATTTGTGTTGGGGGTTTTTAAATTTTCTACAAACCATGAACCCGATGGGATTTCCCACCAGCATAAATGACGCACTTCCATACTTGAATGAGATGTTTTCAAAAATCCTTCCTTAGTGCTCACTTTCGTCGTAAAAGGGATTGTTGCAAAAGAAGCTTCTAGACCCAGCGGTTTAGGCTGTGCTTTGTTTGTCAGTGAAATTAAGATGTTTATTATGTAGATGCTGGATACGGAAGACGGAGAACTGGGTGTAGAAATGTAGTGGCGCAAGTTGTGATAGGCCAAGGTCTATACTATTAAAATCGCGGTCCAATGCTGGACATAGATCCAGCAATAGACTCGAGATGATTGCTTGGATGATTCTGCCTACTAGCTAAAGTCCTTGTCCAGCAGTGTCCTGCGGTAGATTTAACAAATAGTAATGTAAAGACAGCATCTGCTGTCTATATAAATGATTCTGGTTTAAGTCGAGAAGATCACCAACAATTGTAGTTAAATATTTTTCTGTAGGCTTTGGAAACCGCTATTGAAGGACAAGGGTAATGCCATGATCTAGTCACAGTAACCTCGAGAGGTTAACCACAACCCACAACCGGAGGAAGGGTGACGTTTGGCGAAGTTGAATGTTGTACAATGAGGCATTTTTGTGGTGTGTAGGGGAAGCGAAGAGCATAACTTCAGTTAAAATAACTTATCCCAATACGGCGGATAAAAATTAGAAAAACTAAAATCTAAAATCTCTTGTATAACGGGATCTTCGAAATATACGAGGTTCTTTTGTGCTCTAAAATATGCAGCATTATAGACACCATGGATGCTTCTTGCATCAGTTTTGTGAGCCATGATGTTTAAGAGTAATTTTGTTTGTCTACATAACCGGATGAAAATTTTGCGATTTTCAAAAAAAAAAATTACAATAACTAAACGTGCTCGCTAAATACGGATACGAAATCTGGCATTTAAATGATTATAATATCTATCAGATTTTTTAATAAACACGCAATGTCCGAGAAATAAGCTTCTTAGAAAACTGTGCAAGATAAGCAATCTTATTTAATCTAATGTAACTTCTGAGTTTATATTCGCAGAAGTCTTCAAAAATTGAATTATGACAACTGCAAAACATTAAAAAATCATATCGGTGCCTAAAAACATAATTATATCCCAATTAGAGACACCAAAAAGGATGTAAACAAAATAATGTTTTGAAAATAACTAAAAAAACCTGAACCTGGATTCAAATAAGTTTTTAAATTGAACGTAAATACCTCAGCTATAACTTGTTTTAAGTTTAAAATGAAAAGGTCGTATGTATTAGTCATCTCTTTGCTTACGTCACACCAGTATTTTGCAGGTTTCTTTATGAATCCAACTCCAAGTCAGTGTGTTCATTTGACGACTTGCTTGTGGTCGTCGATTTGTCGATCAGCATCGTCTACCGGTTTTGTTATTTTATTATGTAAATAGTGACAATTTAAAGCTTATAAAATGCGTTCCACGATAGCTGCTGGTAAGTCATTTTAAATTTTTTGAAGTGAAAACTTTTATATTGGTTTTTTTCTGCGATGTTATTCTCACGGAGCTGCGGAGTGCGAAGTTGTTATGTAGCTTTTTTTTGTTAATAAATCGGTGATTCAACTTACCTGTATTCACGAATGTCAAATTGAATCGATGCTACTTTTTACTCGAAATTGTTGTCAGCTATGTTTAATAATTATATCTCAATCTTGGGACTTTTTCTTATAATTACAATCCATAGTGTGTATCTAGTAAACTAACGATTTCTTATGGTCACATAAATACTTAATGTATGTGCATTCTATGATTTCATTATAAAAGATAGGAAATAGGTATTTAATATCTTCGGAACGACCTTTATAATTTTCCTTTGAAATGAAACCGGTATCATTAGCCTATTCGTGATGTCGTTGATGCAGATTTAAGATAATAATATGTAGTATGGGATTGTGAGAAATGTTTTGAATAGCCATCCGGCTATCTAGAGGAATACCAAAGAAATGATGAATGGATTGGGTGAAAGAGTTGGTGAAAGATGACATGGCGTGAAAGAGGATGAATACTGAGAGATGCATCGTCTTCACATCGTATAATTACCTATAAAATTAATGTAGTAACGGTGGAGTTTCTTTCCCCAGTCTTCTCCATACAAAAACTAACTTTTGGCGACGCATAAATTCTATTTCATTGTTAATTTTGACATTCAAAAGTACCTTTTAAGTGCCTATTTGAAAAAATGCTTTGACTTTGAGAAAAGACATTCTGCGACAAACCCAAATAAATCGGCCAATATTATTATATTAAATATTTCTTAACAACGAATCCAGCAATATAATAAATATCATAATAACAAATACGAAAACATCATCAACATTGTCCTGTCCCTTTAAGAGGAGGATTGTCATGATATTGTCGGATCTGTAAATGTGACATCTTGGCTCTATATTGTAAAAGTTGCAAAGAAATAAAAGCAGCATAAAATATTGAGGGACACAATGATGATGTAAATTGGCATCAGCAGAAGCATCAATATTTGTGTAGACCTAGCTGAGCATAACTATAAAATGGTCTGAACATACAAACATAGGTATAGCAAATACCTAGCAATGCCATTGATCCGAAGAATGCAAATTTCTATTGAAGTTGATTTTATTGCCTGAGAATGATAAGAACTCGTTTTGTCTAAAGATACATAAATACATGTAATTCGGATTGTAGTTTTTTTGTGGACATAGAAAAATATAACATTAATGGGATAATGTTACGGTTCGCAGACAATCGGACATGTTTATAGCCCAGACATATGAAGCTGTCGTTTATTTATTTTATCATTTTCCTCATTTCAGTTTTGATCTTCGCTTCACTCCAAAGTTTGGACTGTCTTTCCGGCACTTCAAATTCACGACTGAACTACTTTGACATCGACCTCCTTCGGTATTGCGCTGAAGGGAAGAGTGGCAACGTCATGGTTTCTCCAGCCAGCATTAAGTCAACACTAGCAATGTTGTTGGAAGGTGCCTCTGGGCCCACTGCTGTAGAAATCCAGACTGCTTTAAGACTGGCACCCAATAAAGATGACTATAGACAACTGTTGAGCGCATTTATGAAGGATTTGCAGGTAATTTATTGGCAGTTATAAAAATGTATACCCAAGCTACACTAATACTCGAGATACACGAAACTAGTTTTTCAAAGCTATGATAGCAAGCTAGAACAGCTCCGTATTCGATTCTGGCTTGCTGTCCTGGCTTAGCACAAGCTTGTGCTGTTTACATGAAGCATTGCGATGACTTAGTCTGTAGAGTAAAATGATCCGATTGGGTACTATCTTTGCCGGTCACACGAAATCAGTCGCGAAAAAAAAACCGCTGTTAAAACATTTATGTTCGCATAACTCGTCAAATGTAGGGAACAGCAGTTTTTTTTTCGCGACTGATTTTGTTCATTTTCTGTATATCGTCAGAAAAGGCGATATCAAGTATGTGGTATAATTTATTGCATTTAAGCGATTTCCATACTTTATATACATAATTAATTTCAGGTAAACAAAACCAGTGTATTCGTCCAAAGCGCAAACGGATTGTTTGTGTCGAAGAAGCTGCAACTCAAGAAGCAATACGAGATGATGGCCAAGCGCCTCTATTTTTCTGAAGTAAGCAACTTGGACTTCAATGACCCAAGGACTTCTGCAGACATTATCAACGGATGGGTTAGCAGCAAGACTAAGGGGCTCATCCCGAATGTTATTGATCAAGGTAGGTTTCACTCATTTAATGCAAGTTCTAGTTGATATTCTAGCGTTAAGTTGAGGTGGTTTTAACCTGATCTGCCTATGTAAAGTGCTTCTCACATATCAAGGCTGCCAGATAAATATTTCGAGTTATTTTGCGCAACACTATGATAATAGTCCCCCAGACCGTGTTTCGGCTATGGCGGGCTACCTCAACGGAGACTAGCCTTCGGCGCGGGAGCTAGATATTAATAGAGTGCACAAGTGTGTGCGCAGACACAGGTGCACTCTTTCCTCACTCTCATAGTCCTGGGACAGCACGAAATCGGACAAGACCGAACAGAGTTCAGGCGCAGGAACAACGGCTTTAGGTGATTTCCGAGGCACGAGAGTATCATACCACCAACTTCCAAACTCCGGGCTGTTACTAAGAAATTCGTAATGGAAAAACCCAAATAGCACTGGGTTCTATTCTTCCAAACGTCTTCAGACGTAAGTTATTAAAACTGAAAGAATGAAGTGCTGAGCCACTAGCGACTCGACAGACGATGTTACTAGACAAAGAAGGAAAAATACCTATTCTTCTTCTTAGCGTGTCGATAGCAATCCAAATGGACTCGGCCCAGAATTCGGCTACTTGTTTGGCTCCTTCACTAGCGTCCATCAGTTCCTGTTATAACTATTTATGGAAATATGAATGTCTCGAAAAAAAGGCAATCTCTCAGAGAATTTTGAGAAAGTTTTGTATATTTTCTCTCATTATCCTCATCTTTTACAACATTCCAGCGCATATATCTCCACAAACGGAGCTGTTAGTGACAAACGCGTTGTACTTCAAGGGCACCTGGCTAAACGAGTTCGCACCAAAGCTGACGCATGCCGACTGTTTCTTCAAAGACGGTGTTTGTAGGAACGTCGCCATGATGGAGTTGGAAGCAGAACTCAATTACGCTTATGTGGAGAACCTCAGAGCACACGCTGTGGAATTGCCATACGAGGTATAAATAAATAATTGATTGAATATATGTTTATTGGTTTACTTACATAACTTTTACAATAATTTTAAAGGTCCCATTAAAACAGATGGACAAGCTTTTAGAAATCATTCAGACCACCAAAATGGTATATAAAATATATATAAGAAAAACGCCTATATATGTACTTACAAGAAAAATAATCAGCTAACGAAAATAAAACTAATGTGTGCTAATAATAAAATGTGCTAACGAAAAAAAATTTATTATTTTAGGTCAAAATAAAATCACTTTAATCAGTGTTTTTTTTTGTTTGGATGTCTTTGGTTAGACGAACTGAGCGCTGTGTTAACATTTGTCCATCTATTTTAATGGGACCCTGTAGACAGGAGGATGACATTGAAAACTTGCGACAAATCGAAATAGGAAGTGCAGTAACTGCTACATAATTGTTATAAATTGTCATTTCCCAAATCTAAATTCTTGATAAAAATCGTGTATTTATCGCCTTAGATAGTGCAAACTAAGTTATCGCCCGAATTATCGTCGTACTTACCAGATTTTTTGAAGTGAAAACTTCTTTAGGCGCGTTGGACATTTTTTGATGTGGGAAAAAACCATTGAACTCGCGCCACTTTTACCGTAAGCGACACCGCGCGTCTTGTGTTTATAACACGATTAATAAAAAAATACCCGCTTCGGATGTGTTCGGCTGTCCTCGGGGTGTACTCGGTTTTAATGTAGATCCGATATGTCAGTGATCAGTCAAAGTATTCTGTTTGTGTTTTGTTTTCACTTCGGTCGGCACTCCCGGAGTGCCACCGTTTTTTTTTAAATTTATGAATAATGTTTCAATTGCAATTATTATGCATCGTTTGCATGCAATGTATGCTAGGAACTAGAGGTCACATGCATACCTTACTTTAGAATTTTATTAGCAAAGCTTAGCTAGAAATATTTATCTTTTCGGAATGTTTTAAGTATTATTTCTACGAACCAATTTAATTGATGTTCTCCGTAGTTGCAGTTACGGTAGTCACCCAGGAAGTCTTGAGAAAATTCGTGCGTTAGGTAGTCATATTATCCTCACTATCATTTCGTTCGTCTGGTCTCGTCATTTGTGACTCACACATGGTTCAAATGTTTAGGTCGATTTTTTTATTAATCCCAATTGAAGACTGATTCATTCATCCTACCTACAAACGTTAAACGTATCACAAATAACCGACGCCACCACGCGTTCCAAAAAAAAAGGGTCTTGACAGACTGACAGACAGACAGACGGACGGACAACGAAATGATCCTGTAAGCCGTAAGGGTTACGTTTTATCCTTTTTAAGGTTCCGTACCCAACGGGTAAAAACGGAACCCTATTACTAAGACTTCGCTGTCTGTCCGTCCGTCCGTCCGTCCGCCTGTCTGTCTGTCAATAGGCTGTATCTCAAGAACCGCGGTAGCTAGAAAGTTGAAATTTTCACAAATTATGTATTTTGTTGCCGCTATAACAACAAATACTAAAAACAAAATAAAATAAATATTTAAGGGAGCCCCCCTTAAATATTTATTTTATTTTGTTTTTACATTACCCATACAACAAACGTGTTTTTTCAGCGTTTTTGCCTTGTGGTATGGAACCCTTCGTGTGCGAGTCCGACTCGCACTTGGCCAGTTTTTTATTTCCTTATCTGTCAATGCTCAAGCCTTATTTTAGTTTTAATAAAAAAACAAACAATTGCATTTCCTTCCAGGGTAAACGTTACTCAATGATCCTGCTAGTTCCCCAAGATCGTGACGCTGGGGTGGCTCTCATCCGTGACCTGCCCTACATTGGCGTACTGCAGATATCCAGGATGCTGCAGCCGTCTGACGTCATCCTTACCATGCCCAAGTTCACTGTTGAGTACAGTAATGATATGGTGTCAGTACTAAAAGATGTAAGTGTATGTCTAAAGTAAAATTTAGAGATAGTGAATGTTGTTGCAAAGCCCTTGGACCAAAAAACCTCGTCAGAACCATTGCCTTTCTTCTACAAACGTGCAAGAGAGCGTGGAGAAGAGAGCTTGGTGTCCGATGATGGACAACAGCGGCAGCGACACCAAAGTCAAAGTTCTTATTTGCAAAAACAAAAAACACAGAAGGTGTAAAAACAGGTGTTGTAAATAAAATATGTATTATAGTCCACTATGTTTTTCCGTTGACGGGCGTACAAATATCAATCACGTAGGTATCTAAAATTACACATACATATATTATGTAACAGAATTAACTTTCATTAAAATTAAAAAACAAAATTTATCCACACTAAATTACTTATTGTATAAACTTATTATTTATTTTATTATTCATGTACTTACACACAGTAAAATGGATACAGATACGACATATGTATTAGTATTGAGTTAAGAGTTCTTCCAGCAGACCTGCAAAAGTAGAAATAAAAAACAAATATAGACAAAAGTGTGTGAGAACAAGAAGAGAAGAATTTGATTTGTGACGTCTTACACTAAAATATTAAATAAACTTACATACATAATGCAAAAAAAAATATCCTAAAACAAATGTTGCGTAAAAAAATTAAATTATTAGAATAACGTAAAATATCTTCCACATTATATATTTAAATATATATTAGAGAGTGACAAATATAATCGCAGCGTGTTAGCTTGGAAATTGTAAATGTTCTGTCTTTTTGAATAAGTAGCTAGTAAATATCATAATTTAAATACCTACTATTACTATTATTTTATTTCATATTATTATTTCTTAACCTTCCAGATAGGCATCACAACTCTATTCTCCCCTGCTGCAAACCTCTCAGGCATCTTCGCAGACCCCACAGCCACAGGTCACCTGGACAGCATATTCCACAAAGTGTACATGCAAGTTGACGAGAAAGGCACAGTGGCCGCTGCAGCCACTGCCGGCATGGTGGTTCCTCTCATCAACAGCTTCGTCAACCTGAAAATTGACAGACCCTTCCTGTTCTTCATTTGGGACAATGAAAAGGGAGTGATGCTGTTTGAAGGAAAGATTGAGGAGCCCACCGAGTTTGTTGATCTCCATAATAAGTTTGGTAATAATGGTAACTATCTGAAATTTTAATTTTCTTATTTTAGGACAAGTCGTGTACCATGGCGGATGGCGATGGGATTTACCATCGGCAAAGATGACAAACTTCTATAGAAACTTTTACTCCGTGTTAAACCTCTCTAAGGGATAGTAAAAGCATAATGAGCCTATATAATGTTCCCACTTCAGGGACACCTCCTCCTTCAGGCCCTCCAAGCCCCTCCAGGGCCTCCTCTGTGTGAGAGGAGTGGGCTATACTATAAACCACCGAATAACCATTTTGTGCCCTAGTCAAATTTCCGTTCCATGTCGTGGTCGGGTCAGGAATCACAAAACCGCGCGGGCCCAGTGTGGGTTGGTAGATGTCACATGTCTGCGATTTTTTTAAGGTCTAGGATATGCCGGTTTCTTCACGATGTTTTCCTTAACCGTTTTGAGAGCAGTAGTGATGAAATAATTTATAAAAAGTAAAGCGCCTGTCTGGGTTCGAACCTACGACCTACAAGTCGTAAGTCTCGGCCGTTACCACTGGGCCACCATTGCTCTCTCGGGACGTGAAGATTTTGAAAAATTCTTCCTTAGTGCTCACTTTCACTATATAAGGAACTTTTAAGCAAGATTTCATAAACTCAAACTAAAAAAACTGAAACTCAAAGCATTTATCCATACAAATATTATAAATTCGAAAGTAACTCTGTATGTCTGTCTATATGTTAGATACCTTTTCACGCCTAAACCACTGAACGGATTTCGATAAAATTTGGCAGAGAGATAGATTGCATCCCGGGGGAGGACATAGGCTAGTTCTTATTCCAATATTCCGAC
The DNA here is from genome assembly GCA_963082905.1 of Oligia fasciuncula. Lineage (NCBI taxonomy): Eukaryota > Metazoa > Arthropoda > Insecta > Lepidoptera > Noctuidae > Oligia > Oligia fasciuncula. The sequence goes on from OY720407.1 coordinate 11,853,113, forward strand.
GGGATCGAAACTTACGCGGGTGAAACCGCGGGGCGCTGCTAGTTTCAAATAAACCAAATGCAGGCACTTTTGAAATGTCAAGGGGTCGGTCAGTCAGAAAGATGAAGCTAGTTACCCATTCCAAAGCGTAGTAGGTACCTATGGAGAAGAACGAGCAAGAAACTCCACGGACACTATTTTAAATCATAATATTGTTAAACAATATTGGTTACATCATTCATGTTGAAATTATGCATGTGAGAACGATGAAAGACGTGCACGTTAAAAGCGTCCGTTATAAAAAAGTACTTTATACAGTAGAATAGAATAGAATACTCTTTATTAAGTTGTTGTTGTTTTTTTATTGTGTTGTTGTTGTCTTTATTGTGTTGTTGTTTGTTTTTTAGTACTTTATTACATCATACTACTTCATACTTCTAGACCTTGCGGTTTAGACTGTTCGTAATGGTCTGTCCGAAAGAATTTGAGATTTTTATTATGTAGATACATTGGTAATGATAAGTAATCATTACTTAACACATTTATAAAACTTCTGCTTAACCATACACTTTTTGACGTATCTATGCTAAAAATGTGCGGAGATGTTTGAAATTACGTCCATCATTGTACCTATTATGATGGTTATTCCTATTCATCTTGCCGAATCTTGATATGGCTATTGCTAAAGCAGCAGCTTGTCTTAGCTTTAAACAACGTTTTTATGTAAAGGGGTTTCTAAACAATTTATTCGACTTTTATAAAGGGCTCACTAAGTAATTCAAAGTATTAGTTTCAGTATCAATAGTGTAGTTTCAACAAGTATTGCAGACCAACCCATTCGTAATAACTTATTTGTCCACGTTTCAAAACGAAAGTTTTTATTTCAGGTCAGGACACTGTTAAACCTCAGCCGATCCCAAATAAAACTCCAGGACCTCATACTCAGTCGATTCCAATTCAACAACAAGTTCCTAGCCAGCCCATAGAAAACGTAAAGAAACCTGACAGCAGTCGGCCGATTCAACCAACGAACCAACCGATATACGCTCAGCCGATTCAACCAACGAACCAACCGATATACGCTCAGCCGATTCAACCAATTAGTAACCAACCCGTCTACGGCCAACCGATCCAGCAAACAAACCAACCAATTCAACCTTCAAACCAACCCATTCACCCTACAAACCAACCGATTACGGCCCAGACGATTACGGAGCCATCCACATCCAGCTCCCCATCTAAAAACAATGACAACAAAAGATGGTGGGACATTTTCGGTTGATTTATTAAATTCTGTAGCGTAAGATTTTTTTTCTTAGTTTTAGTTTTAAGACGCGATTTTGAATAGAAAATAAAATAATTAAAGGACATAATAGTTTTAATTCTGTGGTCGCGACGTAAGCTAAGATCCTTTTTCTTTTTAGTACTTCAGTTTACTCACTAAGTATTCAAATAAAAGCCTCTAAATGTGTGACCTCTCGTGTCACTGACTCTGGCAGGGCCCACCATCAGGGATTTTAATTTTGATAACACAAAAAATTTGTAGCTAATTAGTCGAAATTTATTGCCAAATAACAGAATTTGTTGGTCACTGGTTCAAAAGATATAAGGGTTTATAGGTGGCCGATCTGGAGAGATTCTTCCCGAGCAGGTCCACATTTATATCTCAAAAACTACCTAGCCAAGATGTGTTTTCCATTATTTGTGGCCAATTAGGTGGAAGATCTGGATCGGCCACCTATAAACCCTTATATCTTTTGAACCAATGACCGACAAATTCTGATATTTGGCGATAAATTTCGAGTAATAGCGACAAATTTTTTGTGTTATCAAAATTAAAATCCCTGATGGTGTTCCTGCCAGACCAGTTCCTCTCTCCTACTTTTGCTGTGCCCGACAGGGTCCACAATGATCATATTTCTATAAAACCTACCATCTAAGTTCACATGTGGCAGCAATAAATATATTGAGTATTCAGTAGTTTCATCTCCTCATTGTAAGCGGGCATTATTGTGGACTCAAGCGGCTTGCCTTAGTCAAATTCAGGCATAACATTTATAATTACCTATACAAATAAATAAAATTGAAGTGTCTGTTTGTAATGTCAAAATAACAGCTTTTTACGAAATGCTGAAAGTATAAACGGTATAACAAAATACAATAAAAAAAAATCTTTCTGTCTGTTTGTTCCGGCTAATCTCCAAAACGGCCGGACAGATTTTGACGGGACTTTCACTGGCAGATAACTGATGTTATTATAAGGTAAGTAACTGGGTTGTGGAGGTCAGATAGGCAGTCGCTCCATGTAAAATACTGGTATTCAGCTGCATCCGGTTAGACTGGAAGCCGACCCCAATATAGTTGGGAAAAGGCTAGGCAGATGATGATGCGAAGTCGCGGGCATAGCTAGTTATAAATGAAAATTGACAATAACAGTCAAATGCCATTGACATGTCTAATCTAAATAAAATCACGAGGTCAAACAGTATTTTTTGCATTTTCAGTATATTTCTAATTTTACATAATAATATCTGATTGCTATCTTATATGTATGACTAGCTGCACCCCGCGGTTTCACCCGCGTAAGTGTCAATCCCGTGGGAATATCGAAATAAAAAGTAGCCTATATGTTAATCCAGGGTGTCAGCTACCTCCATACAAAATTTCATCAAAATTGGTCCAGCCGTTTGAGCGTGAAGAAGTAACAAACATATAAACACACCCCCACACCCCCCACATACACACACACACACACTCACAAAGTTTCGCCTTTATAATATTAGTGTGATTGTTTCTTAATGGTATTTCGCGTCTGTTATTGTAACATATTCTATGTTTATCCGGTGTAGCAACCTCGGACAATATATTTTAACAGATGCTATTAAGGCTACCTTGATTACGCCGTACCTACAATGCGGACAAGTATTATTTATTACGGGAGGGCAACAGTTAGGGCGCGTACACATAGAACGTCCGTTTTTACAGGATCCTTTTTAACGGATCTTATCTGATCTCTTTTTCTTTTTTACTGGATCCGGAATACTGTATTGTGTGTGAACTCGCTCATACAACTACATGTACGCCATCAAATAACGGACCTGTACAACGGATGTGTACGCGCCCTTATACGTACAGCCAGAACAATTTGATTGAATGATAACACGTAGATTAAAAGAAAACCCATCAGGATCAGCGGGGTAATTGCGTAACGCACTATCAGTGGCAATTGCCTTCATTTTGACAGTTCAACAACATTCATTGCGTTAATTTCGTTGTTGAGTAGACAAGTTGTTCGAACATCTATAGCAATGGATTAGCAATAACCTTCAAAATTATTCAAATAGTGAATGATCGTGTGTTACGCAATTAGGATTTGATCTTTGACCATTCATACAAAAAAAGGATTTGGGGACTACATGATCTAAAGCGCGGTCACTGTCGAACTGCATAGAAAAGAAAGAGAAGCGCGATGACATAACGCTAGTAATTTATTGCAAAATATGAAGCAATTTATCTATTTACAAAACCTATTTAATAATAAATAATCCATCACTGAATGCAGTTTGGCATTAGAAATTTAATGGTATATTTTTAATTATAATTAAAATTGTTAATGAAGGGATAAACTTCTTTTAAAGACAATTAAGAGGTGTAGGTATTTGAAGATTTTTTTGATGCATTAATGTAGGTTTAATTATGATTTGAGTTCCATCGTTGTATTAAAATAAGACTTGAAAAATCTTTTTTTTTTGGTCAAAATTATTTACGGCTTATGAGATAAGCTTTAAAAAATCAACTTTTTGACCGTTTTCAAGAAATCTCCGCCTTATTCATCCCAGTTTCTGTCTTTATCGATCAATTTTATTCATAGAAACTGCGCTCTTTACTACAAGTTAATGAGTCTGGTAATTTAGCGATGATATGTAAAATCTACATGACTGAGGGGTCCGTGGCTAAATAATAACAGCCACACAGGTCGATCGATCAGGCTTGCCGCGGTTGCTCTGTGAATGGGTGACCATGTTTATATACCGAGACCCCTCCATCATCAACTGCCTAGCCTTTTCCCAACTAATATGTTGGGGTCGGCTTTCAGTCTAACCGGATGCAGCTGAATACCAATATTTTACATGGAGCGACTGCCTATCTGACCTCCACAGCCCAGTTCCGGTTAACGTGCTTTCCGATCCAAGGGGTACCACACCGCCAACTACCAAACTGCGGGCTGTTACTAAAACAATCCTAATGGAAAAACCCAATAATACTATGCCTGACCTGAGAATCGAACCCAGGACCCCACGCTCAGCAGTCGACACAAGCGCGATTTCTACCGCACGCGCGTCGCGTACGCATCGCTCCCTCAAAAGAGAAGCATTTAATTCCAATGTTTTTCTAGAGGAACCGATGCGTACATACGCGAGGCGCGCGCGAAAATAATCGCACTCGTGTGTACGCGCCCTTAGACCAACGGAGCAGTTAGTTAGCGCGCCCTTACACCAACGCGTTGGTGTAAGGGCGCGACGGAGCAGTTACAATTACATAGAAAAGAGCATTTCAGCTGTTTTGAGTTTTTTTAGAAATAAGTTACTAGGACGTAGATTTAAATATAAAAATCGTAAATTATTTAGTATCCAAAGAGAAATTAATACATCAGGATTTTAGGGGTCATTAAATCATTTTAGACGGTAGCATTTAACATATTAAGTGTTTGCAAACAGGCTTTCGTATAAGTAATCAAAGTAGAATTTTGGCACAAACGTTCAAGCTTATGTTGACCGATTTTTTGACGAGCTAAAAGTAAATGGCGTCTACTTTTTACTCATGAAATAATAATAAATAGTGATGCGAGACGTTCGCTTTTTTCTTCTTTCAATTACTGTTTATCATATTTGCACCAAACCAATAAGTTGTGAAAATGTAAGCCAGTGCAGTTGCTGTAAATATGATATTTTATTAGTTTTGCCCGTGACTACGCCCACATGTCTTTCGGAAATTATCCTAGCGGGATAAAAAAGTACCTATCCTATTGTGATGCTCGTTGTGAGGTGATGCCGATTTATTTATTTATTTATTTAATTATCCTCCTACTGGTACGCCTTACAGCAATTACACCAGGCAGAGCGAAAAATTACTTCATGTGCTGCTTTAATATATATAAGTCAATTGCTGCTTTCCATCCATCCTGTGCGCGGTGGACATCGAACGGGCGGCGATGGAACACGCATGCTCACACAGCGTTAACTCCACAGTTCCATTACTCCATCCCAATTGGGCACATTCTTTGCGATTTTTTGAGACTCAACGAATTTTTCAAAATAAATACATTAAAATTGTAAAAACGGAAAATTTTGATGTGTCGTCTTGCTTGACAGGTGTCAAATATGAGATGGAAGGAAATAAATAATAATAATGGTTTCCCCAATAAAAAGAATCCATAATAATATTATAAATTCGAAAGTAACTCTGTCTGTCTGTCTGTATCCGTTCAGTAGTTTAAGCGTGCAAAGGTAACCTTTGCACGCCTAAACCACTGAACGGATTTCGATAAAATTTGGCAGAGAGATAGATTGGCGAGAAAGGACATAGGATAGTTTTTATCGACATACCTCGCTGGCGAAGCCGCGGGCGGAAGCTAGTATATAATATAATTAATTATACATAAAGTAATTCGTCTACATAAAATTCGTAATTCGAGAAGAGAAGCGCGTCAGTCGTATGCGCGCCTCGGTTGCGCAGACTTCTGGATTCTTCCAATCTTCTTCTGTCATACATCGTTTGATTATGTGTGTATGCACTTGAACAAATATGCGAGGCGGTAACATATTATTGCCACCCCAGCGGGGCAATTGCGTAATGCATTATCAATCGGAATCGGTTTCATTTTGACAGTTCATCAACATTCATTGCGTTATTTACGTGTTGAGCAGACAAATAATTGTTCGAACTTATGAAGCAATGAAGTTCGAACAATTATTTGTCTGCTCAACACAACTTAAGTGGGACTGGGCCGGACATGTCTGCCGCATGTCAGATGACAATTGGGCTAAGAGAACCACCGATTGGGTCCCACTAAACGCACGACGACATCGCGGCAGGCCAAGACGAAGATGGCGGGACGAGCTTGACTCCTACCGTAGGGACTGGCCGGCACTAGCAAGAGACAGAATTGTGTGGAAAAGGGAGAGGGAGGCCTTTGCCCTGCAGTGGGACAGTACAGGCTAGTTAGAATGAAGCAATGGATTAGAAATTTGGTTCAAAATTATTCAGATTCCGATTGATAGTGTGTTACGCAATTACGGTGGAGTGCAGCTCTGATCCTTCACTGTGAGTGAACATAAGCGTTGTAGCCATCGATCGACAACACCTCAAATCTTTATTATTTTAATTTTATCCTGTTTAGATAACGATACTCCTCACGTCTGCAGAGGTTCGCTAGCTATTTTAGTTTGACCCTATAGGTACTGATACAGCTACATTTGCAATTGCATTACGTTTTAAAAGCTCCTACTTAAGTCCTACAAGAAGCATGAAAAATAAAGAAAAACACAACCTCTGGTATTCGCCGACATACAGGTAACCTACGCACTACAAAACATACACCTATTTAGGTAACAAAACAAACTAATTAAAATAGGATTCCGAGAAGGGCATAGAAGTTAAGGAACGCGCCTCGACGGCAGGTAGACGAGACGGCCACCATTTTGTTTTGTTTCCTCCAACGTAAACAACACTATAAATAAGAAATGAATTCCTTTAGTGAACTTTGCACCTTAAAGGTGAATTGGAACGAACTTGAACGTTGTGGCTTGAAAGTCGTGCACACTACAACTCATTTGCCTGACAGTAGGTCAGATAAGACGGAATTAAGTCGTAAAGCGGTTCCTAACTATTCGGTGGATAATAAATAGCTAGATGGAAGACTGGATAGGTAAGTATTCAGGTCACTACAAAAATCAAGAGTAATAAAAAAAATCTAGAATTTTTAATTACTTTTGAAGAAGAAGGAAGGATCCCGGGATACCGGGATAGGGGGAATAAGCAAGATTTTAGAGGCTTATTGTTACACTTAGTTTGAATGGTTGAGGACTATTTTTGTTTAACTGTCTGATTACTTTTATACATAAGTATGTAAAAAATGTAAAATCTTTCAGCGATCTTACCAAAATGAGGTGACGATGTCAAATGAATCTTGTAACTTTTACAAAAGAAAAGGACAATTTATTGCGTCTCATACACGAAACGCGACAATGTGATAGGTAGCAATATTTTTTATCCAACAATGCATGAAGAATCGAGACCTCATCAGATAATGGTGTAAACTTTCTGTAAATGCGAATGTGTCCTAGATTCTCTGTTACGGACTAAATCTTTACATACACAATGGCGCCGATTCCCTTGTTCAAAAAAGTAAACTAAATTTAAGTTCAGTAAGTACATATTTTTCTTTCTATTTCATTAAGAAAAGGACAGAAGAAAAATATTAGTTTAGTCCTGTCAAATTAAGATACTCCATAGACAAGATTAGCCGTGATTAAAAAATACGTGTGACTTAATTAAATCTATTGATGCAATTGGACTACTTAAGTCACACGTATTGTAATGTACTATTATGTAAATAATTATAAAAACCAATAACACACTGCATTTGGGAGATTGGTTTTGGTCGTGGCGTTCCCTGTGTTCATAATTCCCAGTGTGAATCGACTTTTGTTGCTGACTGTACGTCATTCGAGTCTTCATACAGTGTAGTAGGTTGGGTGTTATTATCACAATTTATGCACAGCATTTTTACAGACTACGCCTCTAACTACAGATTTTCAGGGATTGTTGCTTGTAAATTGCAATTAGGTTGTTTTCAGGGTTCCTTACCTCAATAGACAAAACGGAACCCTTACTACCCCTTCGTTCGTTTGTACGTAATATTATGTGCGATATGTTTTGATACTCGCAAACAAATCAAAACCTATAGGCCACTTTCCGATGACCTAGAATCATGAAAATTGGCAAGAAGCAAGGTCTCACAGCACAAGTAAAGGAAAAATTCCGAAAATCGTTAATTTGTAGTAAGTATTACCTATAGCATAAGATATTTTTTTATGCGATTTCAAACTTACATTTGCAGTTGGAGAATTTACCATAACCACAGAACCCTTCAACGTGCGTGCAGGCCGACACACATTTTGCCGGTTTTTACTTTAAGGAATATCAGCTTCCACCCACGGCTTTGCCCGCGTACGATGTCGATAAAGTAGCCTATGTCCTTCCCCAGGATTCCAGCCGTTTCAGACATTAGCCGGAACAAACAGACAGACAAAATTAAAAAAATATTTTTCTCTTGTAATTACCGTGCGTATAATAAGTATATACGTACGGGTACTTACAAGAGAAAAATATTTTTATATGCATTTAGTAAAAAGCTGTTATTTTTACATTAGGTACAAATAGACACTTCAATTTTATTTATTTGTATAGGTATGTAAGTATATAGAAGATGTATTTAAAGATTTCAAAATTTCATTTTCTGTTGGTCCTACCTTGGTGTTTGTAGGTTAGTATTTGACCAGATGCTAAAGTATATATAATTATCACGTTGATTACACCATTCAGTACCTACCTACGCTTGCGTATTGTTTAGAAATTCATATTTACAAGAATGTAATGGAAACTTTATTTTCAGAACAATATTTAACTACACCTATTAACTAAGTAGAACTAAGTTATAAATGATTACAAAAATTAGAAGAAGCCTATTTTACCCGCAAAAATAATAGTTTTGTATTTTGAAAGATTTTCGAAAAATGTAGGTGAAAACTACTGTGACCTCATTCGTTGACATTTTCGTGATTGTTCGACTTTGGTTACTGTTGCGAATTGCGATTTATTCAAGCTTCAAGTCTCATTTACCCTATATAGGATGCTATTTTTTCGGATTTTAGTTGGTTCGATTCCCGGGTGTGGCAAGCATATTTTCAAAAATCTATAAATGCAGTTTTGCTTCTTTTTAAAAATAAAGGAATGTTTCCTTTGAGCAAAATTTGCTGTGTTCAATATTTAGAGTACTTTTCCTCCAGGTACGCTTCGAAAATTCTACCCTGTATATAGAAAAACAATAAGTCGATAACCATTAAAGGCATTAGGCATTAAATATTTTTCCTTCATCTCGATAATATAAGGAGAAGTAGAGTTCCTGATTATTAGATTACTGTTGCACATGCCATCAACAAATCAGCGGTAATGCAACATAGCTGTTGTGTTGTTAAAATAATTGTTAAACGGACAACAAACAGTCGTTTCCTAGTAACATTAATACGAGTATGTCTTCCGCAGGAAGAGGTGACAGGTGAGATGGAACAAGGAATAATTAAATACGTAAGTAATAGGTGAGGATATTTTCATGTCCCATGGGACCTAGCCAGAGCAGGAAATTGTGGCTCATCTTGGGAGAAACTTTTATGTATATCCAGCCGGAGCCTCGGGTGAAATTAGCTGCTGGGAATAAAAAAAACAAACATTATTTGTAAACTTTTTCATTAACAATTATGTTATTAGTGATTGTGGTTTAATATATTGTGTGTGTTCCACAAACGATGGTACACTTAATATCATGTCCTACGTGTCCTATTAGCTGCATGTTACAGGAACTTAGGGACTCTAGTGATGGCGCTAAACACGTAGCCGAATTCTGGGCCGAGTCCGTTTAGACAGCCATCGACACGCTAAGCAGAAGAAGTGATTAGTCTGGCGCACCCAGAGAGCCGTTGTGGACCAGGAGTACCGGCCGAGGGGCCATCCGAGTTGTAAGTTGTGGGTTTGGACCCAGTCAGGTACTTTACTTTGTGTAATTTATTTCATCACTATTGCTCTCAAAAACGGTGAAAGAAAACATCGTGAGAAAACGGCATGTCTTAGGGCCAAAAATTTTAAGACATGAGACATTTTATCAAGCCACACTGGGCCCGCGTGCATTGTAGATTACGGCCCATTGCCTCTTACAGAGAGGAGGCCTTTGTTCCAGCAATGGGAGCGTTATAGGCTGGTAACGCTTACGCTGGCGCACCCTGGGAGGGCTGTCAAATACACCCGTTACCAACGTTGTTTACTACAGGCTGTGGCTAATTATGTCAAAAGCAGCATTAGCTAGTTGTAAAGATCGATTCAAGAGAAGAGGCTTTAGGTGGTCTAAATACCTTTACAATTATATAGGCCAAATTAACCTCCAAATTACATAATGCGTGTAGTTGACTCAGTAATACAGAATCTGGTAAAACTCGTTGAAAAAGAGTACAAGGGATAAAGAACGGGTTAGCTGTAATTAGACATTAATTAAACACACTAATTGCTTGTCCCGCCACTGGCTGTGCACGCGCAGAATTAAGATTAGCTACGTACGACTCGAATAAATACAGAAAGATGAGGTTGCAGTTGGGATGTACATCCTGAACTAATTGATGAAGATAAAGATAATTGTGAAGTCGTAGAAGAACCGAAGAAGATTATAGAAATAGTAATTGGAAATGGCCAAAGTTTTATGCATCTGGGTGCGTTTAATAGTGATCTTTTAATATTTGTGGAAGTAGAATTAGACTACGGAGTCAGGTGTCCTTATACTAAAATAAAATAAACACGAAATAAAATTTTAAATTATGATATGCAAATATTAATGCGAAATAAAATTTTAAATTATGATATGTATTGAAAAACCAGACCGTAAAACAACTAAAAACATAACACTTGAAAACAAAACATAAACGTAAAAGATAGCATGGTCCACTTTTAAAATCGTCTTTTTATCAGAATAATCTTACCGCGCGCGCCATGTTAAATTATGAGAAGCAATAAATAAGAAAGAAATTGATCGCGCGTTATACGAGAATCTGTGTGGCGATGGCGCTTAGTTTTGCGGACCTTTCTACCACTGGCGATTTCTTTTGTTGCATTTATCGGTTTCGCGTGCTCGATATCCCGGGACGATATAGACTTGATAATGTTTAGAAAAGCCGATATATTTTATTTTGTACGATGATTTTGGAGATTGATTAGTGACATTGAGTGTTTTCTGTTGAATAACCACAGAAAGGTCGGTTAATTTGCGTTCTCCGTTGCTTTAATATTACTACATAGGTTATTCACTGTACTACATGATTCGAACCACCATATCAGCCTATAATGTTCCCACTGCTGGGACACAGGCCTCCTCTCGGTGAGAGGGAGTGGGCCGTAATCCACCACGCGGGCCCAGTGCGGATTGGCAGATGTCACATGTCTTCGAATTTTTGGTTCTAGGACATACCGGTTTCCTCACGATGTTTTCCTTCACCGAACGATGATTCGAACAATTTAACGAAAGATTTGTAATGTGTGTGTGTGTGTGTTGTGTTTTGTCTTATTTTTGATTATTTTATTTTTATTTAATGTATCTGATGCTTATTGTATTGTATGATCCAACTGTTGATCGAAATAAAGGAATTGAATTGAATTGAATTGTAATGTTATTCTCATATTATTAGTATATAATTTTAAACGGGTTTGACGATATTTTTGTGAATTCTACGTTCTAAGTAGTCTAGTCAATACGATACTCCTATTAGAATTTAGAATACCGAATAGCCTTTATCTTTTCTATCATTAGAAGTGTTTCCCATCTCACAGCTGGGCAAAAGACACTGTTTTAATTTTGAGTTTTAGATAGCATTACCACTATACTTTTTTTTGTTAGCCTAATTTGTGTCCTATTGCTGGACAAAGGGCTCCCTTTTTCCTTCCAAGCAAGTCTTGTGCGATCTCTGCCTGCAAACGTTATCTCTTGGTCTACCTTGACGACGATACTTGGCTCACTATACTTGCAATTTTAATTTGATTGCATGTCACTAAGATAATTTGGCTGTCTTTACAGATCCTTCTTCCTGATAGGTACTGTCTAGAAGGTAATCTTGCATTATTATACCATGGTCATGGAATAAACAGCAGTTTAAGTTTCATATGATTTGGAAAAATAAGTCGCCGAAACTGTGTACACCCTAATTGCGTAACACACTATTACTCTCAATTTGAATCATTTTGAAGCATATTTCTAATCCATTGCTCCATATGTTCGAAAAATGTGTCTGCTTAACAACGCAAATAACGCAATGAATGCTGTTGAACTGTCAAAATGAAACCCATTGCTACTGATAGTGTGTTACGCAATTACCCTGCTAATGTCACACGCCTACCTTGATGCCGGGACAGTGAAAAAAGTAATAGAAATGCAGCATACGGCACCACGGCGCCTATTCTATGTCCACTGTACCTCCTTCAAACATAACTGTTTAATGTCTAGATATAAACGCGCCCCGCCAGCTTCCGGGCACGTCATTCTCTATCGAGCTCGGCGCAAGCGCAGCCGTATGTTCCCGCGCTTTTTCGACATTTGCAATTATTAAAAAAAAAGTGTATTTAATTTTTAATTAGTGCCTGTGTTGCAAGCCTGCATGTAAGTAGTTGCTTACTATTTTAAGACGGCCGTTGACATTTATTGGAATGTAGGTCAACTTGGCTTTGTTGTGCGCGGCTTAACGGGCCCTGCTTTCATGGTTAGGCCTTTATCAAATTCGCATTATAAGGTTCTGTATTTGTCATAGCTACCGAGTATTCTTTAGGTTAACAGGCTATAGCTAATTTTATGCGTGACACTTATTAAATCAATAATTAAAACGAAAAAATATTTAGTTGCCATAGTTGTATAATGGTCATAATTACAGTGGTAATTGGGCCATGCCATTTTTTTCTGAATACAATGGTTTGGAAAAACTGTTTTGATTTAAATAACAGTTCATTTGTTTTATCTTTAAAATATACCTACTAGGTCTTGGGACAAGTAAGAAAAACAAAAAAATAACTGGCCACTAACGAAGTAGGGACTAGTTTTTCTTTTAATTCTTTTGCTTGTTTGGTAAATTCTCAAGCCAGTATTTTAGTATTATTTTTTAGTTAGCACCTCTTCCACCTTGAGTTGGTTTACTTATATGTTATTTAGGTAGATGACGATTTGTGTTAGGATGTTTCCTCTGACCGTGACAGAATATTTTCCTGGTATATATATATTTTTTAAACCTCTTGAAAGGTTAAGGTGTTTTTGACGATTGTTTTAAGTCACATAAATTAATTAAGTTTCCAATTAAAATTGTTTTAGTCAAGTTAAAGTATGATTACTTGATTAGTATATGAATTCTTTCTTCCAAAATTCCATATTAATTGGTCCAATGGATGCCCAAATGGAAGCTCCATTTGGGCATCCATTGGACCAATTAATTCTATATAAAAATATTATATTATTATTATTATGAATTTATATATCTCGGGACCATGGGGTCCCGGTCCTTTAATATTATTATTATTAGAACCTATGTAACAAATTGAAGGTTTAACATTTTATTTGCAATCAAAATAATATATCTAAATTGTGATTTTTAATTTGCTAGACTAAAATGACTGCTGCATTCGACCTTTTTTTGTCAACATGACAAGAAAAGGTTGATCGCAGCTGTCATTTAACAAATTAAATATCGGAGTAATCACGTCATACATTTTATTATTCGGTGCCCCTTTTGGGCGTATTTATTTCACAAAAGTTCAAGGTCATTTTTCATCACTTATTGTCAATAAATCATTGTACTCCGAACTTTGGAATTAAAACGGTATAACTAGTTCCAACATTAAATACAATTTTCTACCTTATCGGCAAACGATAGGATTCAAAATTCTGTGAACGAAATGTAATCGATCACTGTCAGAAGAATAATTTTATTAATTTGTCTTCCAAACTTAATTTTCAAGATTTTCTAGTTATAAACCAACTAGTTTTTAATTATTTTTTGTTTTTCACACGACCGCTATTTTATTGCGTTCTAAAATGTGCGCATCGCATTTTCTTATAAAAGATTTTTCCCGATTTATTAGTCAATATGCTAATGGTTTGTAATGCTAAGCGATGAATCAATGTTCAAGTTTTTAAGTACCTACCTACTTATTTTAATTCACATAGAGCTAGTAGACTCACGACCATAATTTATTCTATCAAATTATACCTATAACATAGGATTGTAGCAGGTGGAGTTCTGTACCTAGTTTCTGCCTTGTCACCATTTTTCTCATGGGAAAAATGTGAGAGTTTATAATCAAAACTTCACCTTGCTGCACTTCCATAATTTTGTATCTAATCTTATTGCTTGAGTTGTGAAAATGATCTAGCTGAAAGGGACTGAACTTATAGGTCCTACAGAAACACTGCTTAGCACTGAAATCTTTAGGTGATTCGTTTTACTCCTTTCAGTATATTTTCATGAGACCAGGCGAAACCACAATAGTTACTTGATTCATGAACTTATAAATGCGTAGAACTTGGCTAACGATGTTGTTTTATTGTTTTCAGATCATAAGAATAGCTGAAAAGTGAAAATGCGTCCGCTACTATTATGTAAGTTTATTTAAAAATAAGTTTTGTAAAGTAATAGTCGAAAGCTGGTGAAAGTTTGGGGATGAAACAAGATACGGTTAGAATGTTCGAACAATTTATTTAAAATTCAAATGTTCTAAAGATAAACAGAAGAGAAACGCCATTGATTGGTGGATTAGGTGAAATCTGCTTTTTAGGTAAACAAAAGAGAATCGACAGAACGTCAATAGTGATATGACGTTACCACTTCTTCTTACTAACGTGTCGTTAGCAATCTAAATGGGCCCGGCCCAGAATTCGGCTACTTGTTTGGCGCCATCACCAACGTCCATCAGTTCCTGTAACTTGCAGCTGACAGGACGCGCAGGACACGATATTAAGTGCCCCATCGTTTGTGAAACAGCACCACATTTACACTTCAAGGCACAGTCGTCTATGAATCTACACCTGAGCAGGTTTTCCTTGCTTCGGCCAATCTGGGTCTGGAGTCTGTGTAAAGATTTCCAGGTTATCCAAGGTAACTCATGTAGGTCTTCAGCGGGTGGAACTTTTCCACTGAAAGATAGATTACTAGCACAGATTCCAGACCTGTTTGACTGCTGAAGATACCCCAAGATAGACTACATGCAATCAAACATATCCTAATTTTCTCTTTTGAAATGGCCCCGGCTTACGAGTTGTAGATCGTGGGTTCCGACCTAGACAGGCGCTTTACTTTGTGTAAATAATTTCATCACCACTGCCCTCAAAACGCTGCTGAAGGAAAACTTCGTGAGAAAGCTGGCATGTCCTAGAATCAAAATTTCTAAGACATGTGACATCCACCACCCCGCACTGGGTCCACGTGGTGGATTATGGCCCACTAACTCTTACGGAGAGGAGGCCTGAGTCCCAGCAGTGGGAACGTTGTAAGCTGATTATGCTAAGGTGTTTTTCAGGGATTCGCTTCTTCTTTGAATTTCTGACTGCCCCCTGGATGCGTAGGAGGAATATGACTTAGTGACCTCACTGGTGGAGGCTCTCATAATACACTTGAGATTATTCTTATCACCCAGCGGGGTAATTGCGTAACGCGCTATCAGTAGCAATGGGTTTCATTTTGACAGTTCAACAAAATAAATTGCGTTATTCACGTTGTTGAGCAGACACATTTTTCGAACTGATGAAGCAATGGTTTAGCAATATCTTTCAAAATAATTCAGATTGAGATTGATATTGTGTTACGCAATTAGGGTGGGTGCAGCCGGTCGATTCTGTCAAAATCTCACCGTGAAAACTTAGGTGAAGTGAGTTTGTTTTTGCTAGGAATTGACACTATTGACAGCTCACTCAACGCTCACTTCACCTAAGTTTTCACGGTGAGATTTTTACAGAATAGCACCGCAGGATCAATTAAAGGTCTTCTTGCATAGCCATTGGAACTTTTTTAACTATGTATATTGCACATTTACATTTACTTATCTACCCGTGACAATCACTGTTGGTATGTTAAGTTAACAAGTAAGTAAGGTATGTCAAGACTTATTCTATTTATGTGTATTATCCAAGTCATGAGCTCATCACTAAGATCGAACGCAAGATTAAGTATAAGATGTTTTTTTATCGTACAAATTCCGATGAGCATCAGAATCGGTTTTATTGACATTGCAAGTTGAACATATTCAAGTAGGTACCTAGAATGTTTTAAAGGCGGTAGGTATATAGTTAAGATAAATATCACATGGAATGGCTTGAAAAGTTTTACTTCGTTTAGTATGGATAGGTACCTCCATTATACTAATGAGAATTTGGAACCCCTAGATTAATCAAGTCTCAGAGCAGTAAAGTAGGTATGAGTGGCCTGTTTGTAACCTATGACCTGTATGCATGCAAGCATGATAAGCCTATAATGTTCAAACTGCTGAGGCACAGGCCACCTCTCTGTAAGACGGAGTGGGCCGCAAATTACGGCCCACTCTGCCGACGCGCGGCGTGCTGGATTACGGCCCGTAATCCAGCACGCCGCGTGTCGGCCCAGTGCAGGTTGGCAGATGTCACATGTCTTCGAGTTTTTGGGTCTAGGACATGCCGGTTTCCTCACAATGTTTTCCTTCACCATTTTGAGAGTAGTGGTAATTAAATAAGTTACACAGTAATGCGCCTGTCTGAGTTCAACCCTACGACCTACAACTCGTAAGGCCCAGCGCACATTGGCGGCACGGCACGGCAGGGGATCCTTCGGCATCCCTACATGTAAGCGCACACTGACGGTAAGTATGCCGATGGCGCGACGTCCTTGAGCATACCGAAGCGACCTTAGGCTTGCCGAGGCGTCCTTAGACACCGTGCTCGCGCCTAGCATTTTCACAATGGTCGTTCTCTTCTTCAGAGCGGTCTTAACGCGCGATTAATGCGCGTTCGACAAGGACACGTTTCAGCATGAACGACGCTAAGCTTATGAAGCCATATATAAATGTACTCTGTGAATGAAGCTACGCGCGACGGGGTTCGGGCGGGCGCTGTCTTGCCGCGATGTCCCGAAGACTGCCAAAGCGTTCCGAGTGATGCCGAGGGAGCCTTTGAACGCTTCAAGGCTCCCGACACGGCATTCCTAAGCATATCGCGGTATTGTATTTGTACCTACGACCGTTAACATTAAAATTTCAACTTTATATCCATTCTATTAAGTTATATTTTTATTCGTCGCTTAAAAATACCTTGCCATGCCGTGCCACCAATGACCGCCGGGCCTAATTCGCCGTCATTGTCCATTGAACTATATTACTTACGTAGTAGTACCTCAGTGGTTACCACGGGGCCATGTCTGCTCTTCCCACCTCAGACCTGCGGTGCTATTCTGTAAAAATCTCACCGTGAACACTTAGGTGAAGTGAGCGTGGTGTGAGCTCTCAATAGTGTAAATTCTTAGCAAAACAAACTCACTTCACCTAAGTTTTCACGGTGAGATTTTTACAGAATCGACCGGCTGCAGTGGTTTTAATAAAATGTACACTATTAAATTCGGCTTTTTTAACAAATAAATGCAGCACTCGCAACTACGTATTATCGAGATGCCATGTTTAATTATGATAATTATAATTGTAATTCCAGGGAATTATTATCATAACTACGTATTTATTAGTTATAAACGACCTTCGTTGATTGTCATTATTGAGGTAGGTTTATTATTAACGTGCCTACTAAGTATTTAATTTTGTGTCAAACAACGTGACTTATCAGCCACGACTCAGTAGTTATGTTCAAAGTTTTACCATACGGGTCAGCTCACCTATTACAATAACTGGCAAAATGTGAGTATGAACAGGGTCAAATTAAAGTTGGTATCGACCCATCAAGACTGCAGAGTAGCAAAACTCTGCAGTCTTGATGGGTCGATATCTAAATACTTACCTACAAAAAAAAAAATAAAAAAAAAATTGATGTTTTTTCTTGGGGTTCAACGACCACTGGACATTTTGTAACTTGAACTATCTTAGCAGCTTAGTAGAGCAGCTTTGTTGTGTTGATATATCGATACCTATAACATCTGTGAAGTTTACACAATAAAAAGCTGTTTTTTAATCTGTTATTACAAGTGACTATAATAAGTGGAAACAAAAACGATCGGGGACGTCACAAAAAAAAAGTCAAATTAATTATTTTTTTGTTTTATCGTGTTTAGATATCGATAACCATTACGTCCGCGGAGCTAATTTAACTGATTTGACCCTGTAGGTACACCTTTGCCTAAACCATCGAGCACGCAAAAGAAATAAAATAAAAAATCTTTATTTAATTTTATAAATCATGAAACGTTTATTTTCTCTTTACTGTACTTAGGTAGGGACCTGTCAAAAAGAGTAAACCCAGATTAAGTGGATAAGACAGACATTAAAACAGAAGACGAACTAGCAGGGAATCGAGGAGGGGGGGGGGGGGGTTGAGAAAATCACATCGGAATAAATCTGTTATTGTTATGTATTACTATGTTTTTACTGTGGTATTACCATGAGTAGGTATCAGACAAGTATCTTAGCTTTTCTTGGAAAACCAGTGTGTATTAAAAATAATAGTCTCTAAAAGGCAAAAGTGATCTTGAATTTCGTATCCATCGTAGTCGTATTATAAATGATACGAAAGTGTGTCTGTCTGTTACCTCTTCACGCCTGAACCGATTTAGATGAAATTTGGTATAAAGATAGTAGAGTCCCGGAAAATGACATAGGATAGTTTTTATCCCGATATTCCCGCGGGATCGACACTTATGCGGGTGAAACCGCGGGGCGCTGCTATAGTAGTCTCTAAAAGGCAAAAGTGACCTTGAATTTCGTATTTTAAATATTATTTTAGTGTCTGGCAGTAATATACCAGACCTAGAATATTATTATTAGAATATTATCGAATAAAATTGTGTAGGTATCTTTAAGCCAGGTTTTTGCCGATAGCAAGATAATAATTTCCGCTGTTTATGTTTGCAAATTCCTATTAACTTTACAGAATTGTAAGATGCGCCAAGTTACTTTACTTATTTATTATTTACAAGCCAGCCAGTGAACTTCTTCGAAGATAATTTAAATTTCAATGGACATCCGTTCATTTAGTAAAAACTACGAAGACAAAGGGAGACGAGACAACATAGCTTTAGCTTTGGTACGTGACTGCATTTTTTTATCTGTGGCTGCATCTGTTACCGCAATAGTTGAAGAACAAGAATTTTAAGGGCTTTTTCTAAACACAGATGATCTCAGATTAGACTGTTTATCATAATACCTTTGGGCAATTCCGAAAGCGTAGTCATGACCACCGTAGACGCGGTTTTGCCGACAGAAGAATAGACAAAATGACAGATAGAATAGACAAAATGACATATAAAAAAAACTATTTAGCAAATTTAATTTGACCCTGAAACAGTTAATGAAAAAATGTTATTTTCTGGAATCAAAATGCAACTTTAGACAATTGAATACCCATTGGTTTCTTTTAGCCTCATCAATAAAATGCTTTAAAAGCTTGCTCGTGCTTTGTAGTCACAAATAATGCCGGTTTAAAAACCATAAAATCCGAAAGTTAACGTTGAATAGCGACTAAATGCAGGACATGCTATGAGCGCACGCGTCGAACTTGTCGCGTTAATATTAATGTCCCTCGTGTGGAACGAGTATGTAATACTTGATAGATAATGTGTGAAACTTGCATTCATGATAATTACATGAGCTTGTGTAAGTTTTTACGTTCATTTTTAGTCATGTTTGTACTTTACTTAGTTATTATTGTATTAAGTAAAGTAGGTACGGACGACTAAGGACTGATTTTTCCAACGCCAGATAATTTTATCGGAGGAATAATTTTGAATTTTTGACAGTTCTTCCATACAAAAACTGTCAGACGTCAATTTAATTCCAGGAATAAAAATTATCAGTCGATTGAACAATCAGCCCTAAGTAAAATAAGTAAGTATACATACCTAGTTAGTTTAGGGAATAACTTCTGCCGGTATATTCTGTAAAATACTCGACGTAAAAACTAAGCTGAAGTGACCTGTCAATAGTGTCAAGGTGGAATGACAACTCATTTCAAGCTCACTTCACATAAGTTTTCACGGTAAGATTTTTACAAAATATATCAGCAGGTTTTCTTACGTTTTCCAGAAACCGAGCCTATTTTTAATCTGCTGTCAAATCTTATTTCAAGTTATCTGATTGGCTGTTATTTCGGTCAAGCAGATAATATACGACAATATTCATGAGCTTTTACAGTAGGTACGTCAGTTAATTGTTTTGTTTGAACCTAGAGGATACTTATCTTGTATCCTACCCTATCAATGGGCTCGTAACAATATTCCATGATTAGTTGAACATTTTCTAAGGAAGTGGCGGTAATGGTCATAGTGCCTTATGACCAGCCATTGTAACGGTCTCTGTTGAGACTCTAACACTAGTGTGCGCAGGCGTTATGGGCAGACATGGGAAAACTACGTAGAGGTAAATTGCACTTAAGGCAATACACATTTTAATATAGGATAGGTAGGTGTACTCATAGGTATTTCTAATCTGTGTTAAGTCGGGGATATTAATTTTTAATCAAATTGTCTACCAACATAAATGGATCGTAGGTTCAAATATCAACTGTTATTCTTTGAAAGTAGCACACACGCATCAAACACGCAGCAAACACGCCAAAAATAGCTATTACACGGCAAATTGGCGTAGGGTGAGCTGCTTAACAAGTAGGTAACTTTCCTGACTACATTTCACCAAACTTTTATAAGTACCTAGAATAAAGTTGAATTTTTACAGTTTTTCCATACCTAGAACTGTCAGATGTCAATTTTATTCCTCGGATAAAAGATTTCTGACTGGTAAAATGACTGACTGGTAGCCCTATGAAGAAGATTCGATCTCACAAAATTAAATAGGTAGGTACTTATTTCCCTTCCTCTTCCGTAGTTGGTTAAGAAGTTTTAAAATAAAGACAATTTGTTAAAACATGAGTGAATAATGAGCTATGTCTTTCTCGAAATGACAATGAAAGAATAGCTACGCTTCGAAATAAAGAAAAGTTCATGTTCGATGTTCACCTTTACTTTAACGACCACAGAGTAAAAATAAAGAAAATAACAACAGTTTCACTAGAATTTTATTTATCTGTGAACATTGTTTCGCATTGCTTGGAATTTATATAGAAATATGTGAGTGTGTAGTCACATGCAGTAATATCTACAATTTATACGACTATGTGTACAAGTAAGGAGTGTTACAACAAAGTTTATTATTTTACTCTCTGACTCGTTGTGATTACTTTCGAGAGACGTATGCACTTAGCGAGCTGAGTACGGCTTGCAAAAATAATTCTAATGGTCGGAAAGAAAATTGGAAGATTTTTTGAGGTAATTTCGATTAAAACTAACCAACACCTTCTCGATTTAAGTAGGTTACAATGTCGTCCTCGATTTAAAAACTTGATCGAGATAAATCGGCAAAATACAATTCAAATCACTTGACAACAGGCACCTATTTTGGCAACAAATGAAATAGATACTTTGGGTTCCTGGCTGGAATAGAACAGACTCCGAATACTTTGCTGTTGAAAAACCGTTTCATTCTGATAATAATAATTCTCATCATCATCACCTCCCCGCTAATTAATTGTTTAGTATCCGTCATCCACTTGGTATTAGACGAAACTATACAGGGTTATTGGTAAAACTATACAGGGTTATTGGTAAAACTATACAGGGTTATTGGTAAAACTATACAGGGTTATTGGTAAAACTATACAGGGTTATTGGTAAAACTACACAGGGTTATTGGTAAAACATTAACAACCTCTTAAGGGGTCATTGTACTCATCATTATGAACAACTTTTACTATGGGATCAAACCAGATATCGCGAAAAAAGAATCTGCTGTTCCCTACATTTTGTCGAGTTATACGAACATAATATAATTTTAAGCCCGTTTTTAAGAAAGTATGTCTACTTGGTACCTATACAGGGTTATTTTTGTAAAACATTAACAATCTCCTAAGAGGTCAACCTGACATCGCGAAAAAAAAAATTTGCTTCCCTACATTTTGTCGAGATAAACGAACATAAATGTAGGGAACAGCTGATTTTTTTTCGCGATTTCAGGTTTGGTTCAATAGTAAAAGTTGTTCATAATGATGAGTACAATGACCTCTTAGGAGGTTGTTAATGTTTTACCAATAACCCTGTATAGGTACCTACCAAGTAGCTATACTTTCTTAAAAACGGGCTTAAAAGAAGAAATATCACAGAATACACGGACACTTAAAACCGTTTTAAATTGATAATACTCATAGTTACATTAACATCATCATCTTGCTAATGTAACACTAAGGTGTAAGTCATCTAGTGTGCGCTATTCTCACATCTCTCATGTTTGCTGACGCTACTCAAGCACAATGGTGTAGGGTCAGCGCAGTGCGTTCACCGCGCCCGCGCCGCGCCGCGCCGTGCTTTACTTTACCTCACATTGGAGCAATCGGCGCGGGCGCATGCCATTCCCATGCTTTGTACGTTTGTCTTTATCTTGACAATGAAATATAGCGGAGAGTTAAAATATTGGTCTTGAGACATGTCTACTTTAAAAACTGAAGTTTATTGGCTTACAAAATAAAAAAATAGGAGTTCAGAATTTTTTATGTTAAATATTTCTCATGGACGTGGAGGATCACTATATAATAGATATAATCTAATATCAGCACCTTAATTGCGTAACACACTATCAATCTCAATTTGAATAATTTTGAAAGATATTGCTAATCCATTGCTTCTTATGTTCGAAAAATGTATCTGCTCGGCAACGTAAATAACGCAATGAATGCTGTTGAACTGTCAAAATGAAACCCATTGTTGATAGTATGTTACGCAATTACCCCGCTGTAATACCTTCCGAACGGTAAATCTACACTAATCTGGGGGCACGATAGTGCCCCCGCCAAGACGAGCCAAGCGAAGCGCAGGGGCACTACCTACCTTTTCTCGAAGTGCTTCGTCGTTTTTTTGAACCCTCATAACTTGGTTTTGGATTAAGCAAATAAACAAAATTCTCGGGATATCAATAAACATATAAAGTTTCAATTGCATAGTTCGTCTCGCTACCATCACATGGGCGTAAGGTGAAAAATTTATTCACTGTTCATTACTTTTCTGTTAAACAATAGTTCTTTTAGTAACGAAACGGCCAAGCCTCATATTTTGACTAAGGTGTAGAGTTTGTGAAGTTAGGGCTTGTAGAGTTAGGGCGTGTAGATTTAGAAGCTTAGCTCTTTATTCTATAATCTGAGGTGCGAGCCATATATGTGGTCTCGTCTTGGCAACATTTTACATGAAAATGTTTTTGCTGGGATAATCTATACTAATAATTAAGCTGATGGGTTTGTTTGTTTGAAAGGGCTAATCTCTAGATCTGCCAGTCGGATTTGAAAAATTATTTTTGTATCTGATAGCCCAATTGAGGAAGGCTATAGGCTATTTAACATCACGCTAGAACCCTAAGATCCGAGCAAAAAGAAAAAAAAGTCAGAAATAACGCTTAGCGAAAACGAAGTAACAGCGCGGGCAGGCGATGCGATGCGATGCGATGCGATGCGATGCGACGAGGTGGGTTGAAGAAGAAATTTCTCTCGGACAAAGTCGTAGGCAGAAGATAGTAGGTAATAAACCTTCAATATTAATTTACTCTCAACTAATTAACTCTCAACAGCAGTGCTTTATCGAGATCATTATTTCTGGTTTCCATGTGCATGCGCACTTTTTTTTTATCTCCTCTTAATTAACAAGCCTATCATATTAATTTCATATCACACTACCGTACATACCTTTGCATCGTTGCACCGCATCTCGACCGTGACGCTGCTGCGCCCGCGCACCCTAGCGTCGCGTCTCTTGTCGATAATCGGCACGTAATCAGATTCGCTGTGGCGCAATTAGCGCCAATGCACTGCGCACAGTAATGCGCTTTTATTTGTACCATTAACTTTTTAGATAAATTGCTGGTTTTATATTGTTGGCTGGTAATGATTAAAGATAATTATGTTAGAAAACTTAATTAAAATGTAAGCTTTAAAGTAAATTGAGGGGATTCTAGCTAAGTAATAAAAGCCGCTCCGGTCGATCGATCAGGTTAAGCTACGCTTGCCGCGGGTGGTCCGTGGATGGGTGACATCTTCACATACCAAGACCCCTCCGTCCGTAGTGTCGTTACGGGTCATCAGAAGTTCGAAACTCTCACAACCAGTCTTACCAAGGGGTATCATGTTACCCAGTAACAGGGTTGAGGAGGTCAGATAGGCAGTCGATCCTTATAAAATACTGGTATTCAGCTGCATCCGGTTAGCCTGGAAGCCGACCCCAATATAGTTGGGAAAAGGCTAGGCAGATGATGGTAATATAAGCTTTAAAGTAAAATATTTGTTTATGGAAAGTAATTTTCTAGGTGCATATTTTTAGAGTTAAGTACCCAAAGGGTAAAAACGGGACCCTATTACTAAGACTCCACTGTCCGTCTGTCTGTCTGTCTGACACCAGGCTGTATCTCTTGAACCGTGATAGCTAGACAGTTGCAATTTTCACAGATGATGTATTTCTGTTGTCTCTATAACAACGAATACAGAATAAAATAAATATTTAAGGGGGGCTACCATACAACAAACGTGTTTTGACGTGACAACGTCTTAAATTAGGTTGCGACTGGGAGTCACTTATGAAAAAGTGTAACGCTCGGTAACGTTACGATGAGTCACCGAACGAGAGAGAGGCCCGCCGAATGCCTTGCGTCTCTCTCCCACTCAACTATGATCGGATGATCGGTCGTTGTCACGTAAAATCTTCGCCCGTAAAACCGACTTTACAGGCAACCATTTTTTTTTTTCTCGAAGTTTTTGCCTTGTGGTACGGAAACCTTCGTGTGCGAGTCCGACTCGCACTTGGCCAGTTTTTATTTACAATGAAGAAAGACGTTTTAATAGTAATAGACTATATAGTTACACACAATATTGTTACAGAGTAACTTTACATAGTTTTAAAAGTTCATCATATTCTGCCGCTTCTGGCGTACAAATAGGTACAGACGCCGAAACTGTCAAATTTTCCCAATCAACTTTGAACCTTATGCTTTGGCGATAAAGTAGAAAATCTATTATAGAAATTTGACATATTGTAGTAGCTTGATGTGCTGGCGTCTGTACATTTTCAGGGTTTTTATAACGTGATACTTACATCTAATATTTTGACGTGACAACGTCTTAAATTAGGTTGCGACTGGGAGTCACTTATGAAAAAGTGTAACGCTCGGTAACGTTACGATGAGTCACCGAACGAGAGAGAGGCCCGCCGAATGCCTTGCGTCTCTCTCCCACTCAACTATGATCGGATGATCGGTCGTTGTCACGTAAAATCTTCGCCCGTAAAACCGACTTTACAGGCAACCATTTTTTTATTTAGCCATCTCCAAAGCAGCTCTCTCTATTTCGGTCCATACATTGAAGTAAGCGGAATAGCAGAATGAATTTTCTAATCTCAATAAACTGTCTGATAGACTCCAACTATAATAAATTGTAATTTTATGCATGTATCGCGAGAGGATTTTATGTGAACAATAAATTGGAAAGTTTCACGGAGCAGAAATCGCTTTCTCGAGAACCATTCCATTATAGATGAGGGAAATATGTGTTGGAACATTACCACACCACAAGACTAGTTTCTATTTATCAATATAGCTTCTGCCCGCGACTTCGTCCGCGTGAAATTTCGACCCACCCTGTCGCATCGCATCGCCTACCCGATCTATTACTTCGTTGTCGGTTAGGATTCTTTCTGACTTTTTTGTTTTTACTCGGCTCCTTAAGGTCCTAGAGTGATGTTAAGTAGCCTAGGTTAACAATAGCCTTCCTCAAGAAATAGGCTCTTAAAAATATTATTTTTTATTCCAACTGGTAGTTTCAGAGATTAGCACGTTCAGCTTTATTATTAGTATAGATAGATCATCATCTACCTAGCCTTTTCCCAACTATGTTGCGGTCGGCTTCCAGTCTAACCTGATGCAGCTGAATACCAGCATTTTACATGGAGCGACTGCCTATCTGATCTCCACAACCCAGTTACTGGGTAATACGATACCCCTTGGTAATACTTGTTGTCAGATTTTCGGGCTAGTGACAACCCGTAACGACTGTCAAAGATCCACAAATGACAGCCGGGACCAACGGCTTAACGTGCTTTCCGAGACACGGAGAGGTCTTGGTATGTGAAGATGGTCACCCATCCACGGACCAACCGCGGCAAGCGTAGCTCATAAACTGATTGATCGACCCGTGCGGCTGTTATTACTTAGCCACAAGCCTCTCTATTAGTATAGATAGATAATCTTTTATATTCTATGGTGGTATGGAGGTATCACACTAATAGGTATTATAAAGGCGAAAGTTTGTGAGTGGGGGTGTGTGTGTGTGTTTATATGTTTTTTATTTCTTCACGCCCAAACGGCTGGACTAATTTTGATAAAATTATGTATGGAGGTAGCTAATACCCTGGATTGACATATAGGCTACTTTTTATCTCGATATTCCCACGGGATCGACATTTACGCGGGTGGAACCGCGGGGCGCAGCTAGTTCCCAATAACACTATGGCCATCCTGGGAATGAAACACACGACTTGTGTGTTGTAGCTCAGCAGTAACAATGCTACAACAACACAAGCACTCATAAAAAGCAAGCAATCGGTACGCCGAACGTCATTTCATACAAACTTTCAAGCCCTTGTTTTCCGAAATGAACAAACCGATTTTAATGAAACATACGCATAAGCAGGATACAAAGGTTTAAAAAGTTAGCAGAGAACATTTTCGAAAAATAGTGTTACAGAAAAATTAGACCGATTTTAAACTTTTCATAGAAACAGAGATTTCCAGTTATCTTTTTTTAAATAAGACATTTCGAAAATGTTCTGTGCTAACTTTTTAGACCTTTGTATCCTGCTTATGGCTATGAAGTTTCATTAAAATCGGTTCATTCATTTCGGAAAACAAGGGCTTGAAAGTTTGTATGAAATGCCGTTCGGCGTAAACGCTCTTAAAGCTTAATAAAGTCGTAAGTCTCAAAGTAAACCAGGCCTTAAAGTCTATAAATAAATTGTCCTGCAGCGAACAGTTACCAGTATATACACATGCATCGATACCGCTACACGTACTCGACCCACTTCTCGAGATGTCTCGAGAACCAGTCTTATATCGATACTCGATTCCGTCCGGAACAGTTACATCGAAAATTAATCGAGTCAATATTACAGGTAGTAACTTGTTGACAATTCGCAAATGATGCTAATATGGCAATAGTTGTCGTGATCATGAAGATGATGGTAATTTCACACCTATTTGACCTGGCTCAGATTATATGTATCGGGTGGGTGAGAAAGGGACCGTAACGATTTACTTCATAATCAGCCTATAATGTTCCCACTGCTGGGACATAGGCCTCCTCTCGGTGAGAGGGAGTGGGCTGTTATCCTTGACGCGAGTCCAGTGCGGGTTTTTGGTTCTAAGATATTCATTCATTGCCTATTTGCCTTACGATGTTTTCCTTCACCGTTTTGAGAGCAGTGGTGATGAGTCGATTTAGTAGTTACTTGTCTCAAAGTCAACTGGTAGCAGTATAAGTATAAAGGTAGCCGTGTAGGTAGTATAGTTTCAATAGAATAAGATATATAGATATATATATCTTATTCTATTGAAACTCCGTGCTACGCTAGGCCAGCTCGAAGGCGAAGTGTTACAACTGAACTGCAGTCAACTGTACATACATACGCTCACTTGGAGAAACATCGACGTAAATGTAGTTTTTCCCAAAAATGAGTTACAAAGCACTTAGAAAGCGTATTTACGTTAGGAAAGCAGACTTAAAAACAAAAAGTACCTAACAGTTACGTCGATGTTCGAAATCCACAAAACGAGGTTCGTAATATTTTGATTGCAATTAAAAAAATATCTTTACAGGTGTATCTGAATCTACATAACTGTACATATAGCATATAAGTCGATGTCAAGTCAAGAGAATCTTGAAATTTTCACAACCTTCGATATATAATATTTAAGGTATTCTAGAAATAATAGTTTCTTTGCTTTTATTTTCCAGTATTGTTCGTGGTGGGTCTAAGCAGTGCGCGATGGCTTCGAAGGGGTCGCTCCAATCAGCCCAAACAAACCAGCTTCGTAGGAGAAGCGACCAGTGAACTGTCCACAGCAATCTTCCAGGTAATCATCATTATTATTTCTTTCTTGTCTTATTGTAGGACTCATTAGTGCACCTCCTGGGGTTGAGCAATTTAGTCAAGTGCATCTAATTGGGTTCTTCTGCTCAGAAAATTGTATTTTACTCCAGCGAAGTTATTGTGTAACACGCTATCAGTAGCAATGCCTTTCACAATGACAGTTCAACAACATTAATTGCATTATTTACGTTGTTGAGTAGACAAATTTTTCGAACACATGAAGCAATCGATTATTATTAATATCCTTTAAAATGATTCAGATTATGATTGGCAGTGTGTTAGGAAATTAGGGTGCTGAATTGGTATTACTTGCGATACTTATTTACTGTTCTGCTGATAACATCATCATTGTAGATGTTGTATTATAAATGAAAGCAATTGAAATGTTAGATTTTTCTGGTTCATCAATTCGACCTTGTTTAAATTATCGGCTAACATTTATATCATTTGCAACCAATTTGTCAATAAAATTATACTTACAATTGAGAACGTCTAGTATTTACAATATGCTTAAATTCATGTTGGATGTTAAAGAATGTATTTACACGTATTCAAGTGAGTACTCCTAACATGACTGCGAAGATGTGCCCCCAGCTATACACACGGGATGTAAAAGGGTGGTCTATGTTACCAAGACCACATTGTGCATGGCACGATTTCCAGTCAATAGCGACACTAATTGTCTTGCTGCAGGCCTAATTGATGTCGACTATGTCCGAAGACTACATGTACACGAGTATGTAGTTACTAAGGAATGTGGAGATTGAGTCGATCACGGATGTTTTCATAAACGCTAGCGTTCGTGACTATAATAAATAACACAGCAACAACAAAGATGGCTGCATAGACAAGACAAACAATGTAAACAATAACAATTAGTTTTTATAGTTTAATATCATGTAGTTTACGTTTTCTAGCCGGCCCAATATTGTAAACTTATTAAATTATCCAATTACTTCCGGAATAAATTATGATATTATGGTGTCAAGGTCTCTTGGGGAAACCGAAAAAACCTAGAACCAAAAATTCAAAGACATATGACAACTACCAACCAGAAGAGGCCTGCGTGGTGGATTACGGCCCACTTCCTCTCACACAGAGGAGGCCAGTGTCCCAGTAGTGGGAACATTATAGGCTGATTAAATACAAATGGGAAGAGATCCGTTCTCTTCCCATTTGTGTCTTTTTTCCTGCCCTGATTTACTTTTGGAATTTTAATTTAATACGTTTATTTCATTTGCAGGGTTACATCGACGATAACAAAAACATCGCTTTCTCACCGCTCGGTTACTCAGCTATCCTAGCCATCCTTGCTGAAGGTGCCCGTGGCGAGACGAGAGAACAGCTGGTTTCCGCCTTACACCTGCCTCAAGACCCAATGCTCACCAGAAAGACATACAGATACATCATGGAGAGGCTGAAGAACAACCACGAATACAAATACAACCAACCTGAGCTGAAGAACTATTTCTACATCTACAAGAACTACACGATCAATGATGATTACAAGAAGGTTCTAGAAGACTACTACCTAACTGAGGTCAGGTCTGTTGAGCGATACAATCCCGATCTGCATGCGCAGGAAGATGATGATGAAGATAAGGGTGAATTCACCATCGAGATCTCTGACAAGACGGAAAACAACAAAAATGAGGAGATCCCCGAAATGATGCCGCCTAAAGAAACAAATGAGAAACTTATCTCCTTTGCTGTTGACGACATTCCTGAGAAAGTCGACATTTCTCACATGGAGTACAAACCTGCAAAGAACATTAAGGAAAAGATCAAGTTAGTGAAGACTTTCCCCAAGAAGACTGAATCTGAGGATGATGAAGAAACTATGGTGGCAGTCGAGGCGAGAAACCATGCTAGGAGTCTTAAATCTTTGCCCGAAGTTCGTGATGTGTCATCTAGCCTTTCTGTGAACAGTGTTGGAAAGAAATCCAGTAAGTTATCTTTTCAATATATCTTCGAGATTTCTCACAACTTCTCTCTTGAACTAATAATAATAGTCTTTCTTGTAAAATAAATGTAAATACATTTATTTTCTATAGAAAGATTATTTGAAGAACTATGTCAAGAATTACAATAATGTCCTTGCAGTTAAAAGGAATAGACGCCCCATAAAATCACAAGCAAGAGATTTAATTTTAAAATAACCAATCCTAACTTTAATATGTCATTTATCTATGCAGCCTCAATCTCCGACTCCCTGATGATCATCTTCAACGGCATGTACTTCCGAGGATCTTGGAAGACTCCTTTCGAAATCGTGGAGCCTGGCTTGTTCTACAGGTCTAACACCGAGAAGAAGCAGGTCTCTATGATGAAGACCAGGGGCAGTTTCAAGACTGGCTCACTGCCTGAACTCGATGCTGAGGCTATCAAGTTGCCTTATGATGTAAGTGTTGTGAGAAAAAATTAATATTGAATGATTCCAACTAATGCCTTGCTGGATAGTAAGAGCTACAGATAACCCAAATAATAGTATTTTAAATGGAGGAACTGCCTACCTTGTGAAGACCGCAGGAACCAGTTGGATGCGAGAAGCACAGACCCGGTCGAAGTAAAATGATGAAATACCTACCTAAAATCCAAGTTCCTTTGAACTATTTGTTTTAATCAATTTATTTTAACCATCAGGGTGGTCGCTACGCGCTCCTGCTGGTAGTACCCCGCACTCGCGACGGTCTGATCAGGCTGACAGCTGACTTGCCCGTCGCACCACTCTCTGATATCCTTGACAGCCTGCAGGACGAAGACCTGCAAGTTTCCATTCCTTCATTCTCCGTGGAAACCACTACTAAGCCCGTCGCTGCGTTAGCTAAGGTTTGTCATTGTTTTGTTCCTATAATGAGTATATGTTAAGCCATAGACACAAAGAAAGTTATGTCAGAAAGTGAAGATACAGAGCATTAAACTTATCTTTCGACAGTTTTATGTCAATGTGAAATATCCGTGAAACAGCTACCCGGATTCCGATTCCTAGGGACTAGGGGAAATGTGTGCGGTTCTGCCAGATTAAGATGACAACTATGCATATAGCTAGAATATTCTTTGAGTTAAATATGTTGACAATATATCTTGATCAAGTTACATATTTTCTGATCTTAAGGTTAAAAGAACCTCCTCCTTTTTTGAAGTCGGTTAATAATAATACTAAAAGCTGACTTTTAAGAAAATCTTGACCATCTATATTTTTTTTACATACTTTTTAACTAGCAAAATAAGTTTCATCTGGTATTATATTGTGACTGATGTTACTTATACTTATCTAAATTTACTCCTTGTGTTATCCAGTTTGGTGTGAGCAACATCTTCAGCCGGGACGCTGACCTGACCGGCGTGTCTTCAGACGAGGGTCTGTTCGTGCAGGAGCTGGTGCAGCACGTTGCCGTGCGCGTTGATGATGCTGACAGCTCTGCTTCAGAAATCACAGGTAAGGTCAATTAGATTTAATTGAGATTAAGTTTTCCCTAGTTGACATTGAAACTTATTTCAGTCAGTCGGTCGTCCAGTCATACAAAAGGTTATAACTGTTGTTGCTTTTGTTATTTACGAGTAAATGGAGTTGAATGGAGTTTCTTCTTGCCCGTTCTTCTCCATAGGAACCTACTACGCTTTGGAATGTGCAAATAACTTACTTCTGTCTGACCAACTCCATAACAATTAAGACGTGCCTGTAATTAGTTTAATAGAAATAAAATGCTTTGAGTTTAAGTTTTGAATGAATTATTTAGTAAGACATTATCGGTACTAACAGTTTCTTTTATGTTTATTTACAGCCGGAAATCCAGTAATGGAACTATCGAAGAATCTACCCCTGGCACCACCCAAATCTCTCCGCCGCTTCAACGTGGAACATCCCTTCATCTTTTACATCTTGGACACCCTCGACAACCTCGTCGTAGTCGCCGGCAAAGTCATTGACCCCGAAAAACCATTCATGGTTGACGATGCAGTACCTGTTTGAAAGATTCTGAAATTTTAAATTCCTGTCACCAACACTTTGGTGTTTCATTTTCGTACTCTGTAGAGTCATCAACATCGTTTGCCTTCGGCATTCTCGAAAGCCCACCCATTCTACTCGTCTTTATTCATACATTTTGATGTACTTTATGCCTTGCTGTGAGATTGTACAAGTTTCTTAAAACAACCAGATGCATTTGATTATGAAAAAGTACACAGCGTAGTTTGTAAGTTAGTTTTAAGTTATTATTTATTTTTTGTAATGTTGTGATATGGTTAAGATTAAATTATTTATTTGAATTGGCTACTTTGGTTTTATTCTTGGTCGTAAACATCTCACTCAAATTACCCTCATCAAGTTTAATAAAAAAGATATTAAACTTGATGAGGGTAGTTTGAGAGCTTGTCATTAAAACTTAAAATTTTCACTCTTATACTAACGGTCATGCTGGTCGTGATCGAATGTATTTAAAAAGTTTCAATTATTGTGTAAGTTATAATTTAGATAATATGGCGTCCTCGAGGCACGACGCTGATAAAGAAAATGTGCATAGAACAAGAATACCGTTACCGAAGGATCCTTTACCAGCCTTGCCGAAACATTTATTGGTGGACCACAAAACGGTTCACAAGCAAGAAGTTCCACATCGACGTCCTTTGAATACTATCAACGCTCAAAGTACGAGTATACCTAAGGCTGGTCCAAGTAAAGTAGTTCCACATAAACCCAAACATCCCTTGAACATCGATGCGAAACATGTCACAATTAGACAGAGAAGTGAAGACTTAGATTGGCATTACACCGTCTTCAATGACAAATGTGAAAAAGATAAAAATGCCAGTGTTATATCTATAAGTGATGATGAGAGATACTTGGATGATAAAGGTAGTCAACGGTATTTTGTTGGGAATAAAAAGAAAAATGCATTAGGCGCAGTGTTGAGCGCTGTCACGCCGAATCTGAAGGTTAATTTAGAGCCAAATCGTGTGAGGAATATAAAGAGGAGTCTGAAAAGGCCTCATAGTCGAGAGCTGCAGGGTCTGTCCCCGCCTATTGTAGCCAGGCAAGAGAAGCCTGACGATAAAGTAAAACGTCGTCTAAAGTTCAATGAGAGTATACATGACAGATTAAGAACGCCTGATTTCTGTAAGTACCTAGGGATATTATATTTTTCAATTACGTTATATCATCGTGTTCTTCGTGTTCGTTATGACATCTATAATAAAAAGATTTGAGAGCAAGTTTCGTAACATCTGATGATTGTAATGATCAGAGGGGCAAATTTGAACAACGCTTTTTGACATTGTCGGTGAGATGAGATTGATTGAGATTTGGAACATTTTTAATTTCGGGAATTGACCTGGTCTACCTAAAGCATAATTTATTGACAAACGTTTGCCCGCGGCTCCGCCCTAGTGGATGTCGGAAATTATCCCACGTGAATGCTGGACAAAAAGTAGCCCATGTCCTTTCACAGTATGCCATCTACTTGCCAAATTAAATCGAAATCTGTGAAAGGTAACATACATACAGAGCAACGAATTTATGATATTAATACTAGCTGTGATTCGCGGTTTCACCCGCATAAGTCTCGATCCCGTGGGAATGTTGGGACAAAAATTATGTTATGTCCTAATCCAGGTCACCCATGATGGATGGTCTTACCCGTGTGCCCATCCAAATCCGTTATGCCGGTTTAGCGTAAAAGCATAACAAACAAACATACAAAAAATCAAATATTTTATCTTTATAATATTAGCTTAGAAGATATAATTGGGTATGCACTAATATTGCTTGTTATATTAGTATCTTGAATTCTTGACCGATCAAGTGGAATCACGTGTAAGTATTTGCCTTGTTCGAATATAATGATGATTTAACGTACATACATATGACAAATATTTCAATAAGATTATATAGTACATGTTGACAGGTTTTGCTTGTTATTTTAGCTACAGAGTTTCTGTCTATAATAGGTAGGTTTGTCTTTGATGTAAATAAATTACGATATATTAAATTACGACGATTAAATTGCACCCTCATCGCTCAAAACTGTGTTGTGTTATTTCTTGTGTGTAAGGTGTTACAGAAGTTAAATTTTAGGTTAGTCCTGTCAAATTAATCTGCGCCTGATGTAAATTGACGTTATTTCAGTAGACAAGTTTTTAATCACGTCTGAACTTGTATGGAGTAGTGTCAGGCGCTGATCAATTTGACAGGACTAAACTAAAATTTATTTCTGTCCTTTTCTCAATGAAATAGAAAGAAAAAGATGCACTGAACTTAAATTAAGTTTAGTTTGTGAACAAGGGAATCGGCACCATTAAATAGGTAATATATAATGTCATGTCGACAAAAACAGGTCGATCGCAGCTGTCGTTTTAGTCTAGCAAATTAAACATCTGAGTTTAGGTAGAATTTCTGATCACATTTTATGTTTACATTGTGAAGCGTTCCTCCGTCTTGCGATATTCCGATAGGAGTTCTTAGGAATATTGAACGATAAAAACGCAGCTGGGAATCGGGACGCATTATCGCAATGACGCATCCGGTATTATCGACCGATAATAACGCGCCAACCCGCACTGGGCCTGCGTGGTGGATTATGGCCCACTCCCTCTCAAAGAGAGGAGGCCTGTGTCCCAGCAGTGGGAACATTATAGGATGATTATGTATCTATGTAATAACGCGCCTGTGGGGAATAGGTATATGCGTACCTTTATACAGGGTGAAATTGAATACATGCGACAAACCGAAATGGGAGATTGTACTCATCATTAAGAAAAACTTTTACTAAGTGACCAACGCGAACGCTGCAATCGCGAAAAAAAAATCAGCTGTGCATTTTGACGAGTTAGGCGAACATAAAATGTAGGAAACAGCTGATTTTTTTTTCCCTTAGTAAAAGTTGTTCATAATATGAGTACAATCTCCCATTTCGGTTTGTCGCATGTATTCAATTTTACCCTGTATTTAAAATATTTATTCCTCAATGTTCATGATTGCACCTATCACTGTTTGTCTCTGCATCACCCAAAGGTTGACTGGTAGAAAATGCCTATGGCATTAATTCCGCTTCTGATGTATGCTTGAAGTATTAAATAAATAAATTCTTGTGCAAATCTTACAACCTCCTACAACCTTTTGTTAAACCTAGGTTACTAACAGTTTAGTCTGTGTAATATTCGCATCAGATGGATTAGGTACGTAGTGTGGGCAGTAAATAATTTTGTTTTTAGGGAAAAGGACATATATGCGGAGCTTACATCGGGACTATACGACAGATGTGTTTGAGTACCTCCTGGCTAAGGAGATTAAGCCGCTGCAAATGCCTAGGACTGCGAGTATGACCAGGGCTTGTGTTATCAACTGGCTTATGAAAGTTAATGTAAGTGAACTTTTTTTTTATCTATTACTTTACAGTTTATCTAATTTGTTTGTTCGGCCATTCTTATCTATGCAAACGAGACCTATTGTCATAAAACACTAAGGCAATCATACTTATCCGATATTAAAATAGGTTTTAGAAGCTTCTGCAGTTATTAAATAAACATTTCGCTTCGAAGAGAATGTTGTTAGCGTTGGCTCCTAGTTTTGTTGTTTGAGCATCAAAATGCAAAGAGGCGATGTCTTGCAATAAGTTGCCATGTTGTCAAAGCCCACTATTTTATTGTGTCCTAGCGGTCATATTTTCTATAGTTGGTCGCTGTGTTCGTGTTAATATGATAACCAAAGTAAAACGAAAACCGGTCGATTTAAAAATCGTCTGACTGTCAGAATGAGATTAAAAAATACATAATTTGTTACCTTGTGGTAAGTGTCGTCTTTAAATAAATATAAAACAGGTTGTCCTTATTTCGGAAGAGTTTGTCAGTTAAATGTAATAGGAAATAACGATGAATAACAGTCGGTAATTCCTGGGTGTTATTACCCTGGTGAACTAGCCATAGAGGTTAAATGAATGTCATGACAATTAAAACGGGAGTTTTTCAGATTGATAAACAATAGGGCACGCGTTGTATAATGTAAACTAGACGTAAACAGGGGCACACAAAAGACACGGTTTTAAAAAGTCCCCTGTGTGTAAATAAATGTAAAAAAAAATAAGGTCCATAATTAATCAATGCTTCTTTTGCTTTTCGCTGCCCCGTTGGTCTCGTGGTCGCAAGCGCGACTGCTGAGCGTGGAGTCCCGGGTTCGATTCCCGGGTCGGGCAAAGTGTTATTGAGTTTTTCCATTAGGAATTTCTTAGTAACAGCCCGGAGTTTGGAAGTTGGCGGTGTGATACCCCCGTGCCTCGGAAAGCACGTTAAGCCGTTGGTCCAGCGCCTGATCTCTCTCCGGTCGTGTCGGATTGCCGTCCCATCGGACTATGAGAGTGAGGGAAGAGGGAGTGCACCTGCGTCTGCGCGCATACTTGTGCACTATAATATCTCCCGCGCCGAAGGCTAGTCTCCGTTGAGATTGGCCGCCGTGGCCGAAATACGGTCTGGAGGACTTTTTATTAGTCGCTAGGTCGACTAATGAGCTAGAGGGTTCAATTCCCAGGTTGTGTCATCATCATCATCATCATTTCAGCCGAAAGTCGTCCACTGCTGGACATAGGCCTCCCCCAAGCACCTCCACTTCGACCGGTGCTGCGTTTCTCGCATCCAACGGGTTCCTGCGGCCTTCACAAGGTCGTCGGACCTCCTTTTGTGGGAGGCCTTCCAACGCTACGTCTTCCGGTACGCGGTCGCCACTCCAGAACCTTTCGGCCCCATCGGCCATCTGTTCTGCGAGCAATGTGCCCTGCCCACTGCCACTTAAGTTTGGCAATTCTTCGGGCTATGTCGGTTACCTTGGTTCTCCTGCGGATCTCCTCATTCCTGATTCCAGGTTGTGTAAAGTGTTATAACAGCTTGGAGTTTGGATATGTACCTGTTGATGGCAATAGGCATATTATGAACATATAAGTATTATAGTTGGACTTTTAATTAGCTGCAGTAAAATGACAGCTTATGTGTTACTTAAATGACTGAAATTGGCGTCTTTTGGTTTTTTCGTGGCCATCAACCAAATCTTGTTTTTCTAGTACACAATAATGTAACAAACGAAACTTATTTGACATGCATATCTCTAAACTCAGTCCGAAAAGTGTAATTTTACTGCAGCTAATTAAAAGTCGGACTGTAAGGTAAGCATATTTGTTGGTGAAAAGGTTTTTATGGAAAAATAATTGTTGAGAGCAGTGGTGGCCAAGTGGTAACGGCCGCGACTTACGAGTTGTAGGTCGTAGGTTCGAACCCAGACAGGCGCTTTACTTTGTGTAAATTATTTCATCACCACTGCTCTCAAAACGGTGAAGGAAAACATCGTGAGGAAACCGGCATGTCCTAGAACAAAAAATTCGAAGACATGTGACATCTGCCAACCCGCACTGGGCCCGCGTGGTGGATTACGGCCCACTCCCTCTCACCGAGAGGAGGCCTGTGTCCCAGCAGTGGGAACATTATAGGCTGATTATGTATGAATTGTTGCGTCTGAGTGATTCGATCGTGTTATTTTGTTTCCTTTGTGTTATAGGAATTTTGTAGTGCCGATATTGTTTGTTGTCTTTTTTACCGACTTTACAAAAAGGAGGAGGTACTATGTTCGGGTGTTTGTATGTTTTTTTTTTTTTTTTGTATGTTTGTTCATCGAATACTCCGCCAATTGTCGACGGATTTTCAAAATTCTTTTTTTGTTCGAAAGTAGATAGTTCTGAGGTGGTCCCATTGTCACCAAGTTAGGATCTGATGATCGGATCTTAGAGAAATCGAGGGCAATCCTCAAATTTTATAGGCTCACTTATTGTTTTTCGCATATTTTATGAAGTATCTTGTGTATTTGTGTATGGTTGTCACCATCTCAGGTAGCTGGGCTGATGATGGAAGGTACAACTCCTTAACAGTAAGAAGTTAATCGAACAGACAAGGACTGTTTTATAGTCAATTGTTTTGATGTTTGATAGGGCTTTTGCCACGTTTGGTCTCATGATCATCAAGTCATGACCTGATGCTGCAGTCAGGATAGTCTGCAGAGTACCTAACTCCTCGACAACTAACAGCAGATATATCGTGTTTAGGCTCATTGAAAAGGGCTCGATGTGTGGATAAACGTACTGTTACTGAGGAACACCGAAGACTTGATGCTGAAGCCAGGTGCATCAGAAAAAGTACAAACCTTGAAATTACAGCACCGTAGTCGTGTTTGGGCTCATTTTAAACAGGACTAATTTTAAGTTCAATGCAATGTTGACATAAGTCTGGCCTGATGCTGCAGCCAGGATTATCAGCATCTAATCTAAAAACTAATAAAAGGAGAACTTCTCAACAATTAACGTCCCTTCATCGAGAAAAGGGATATTTTATAAAAAGGCGATGGGCAAGTTCACATTAGGCTATTGTAACTTAGATAAATTATAAATAGACCCACTAAAAAGCGAGAAATAAAAACTTTTTAACAAAAAAAAAACCGACTTCCAAAAAAAACACTACAAACTGAAAAATAACTTCAATTTCGGAAGTCGGTGGCAAAAACTAAAATACTGATCCCTAAGACACCGACTTCCGAAATTGAAGTTATTTTTCAGTTTGTAGTGTTTTTTTTGGAAGTCGGTTTTTTTTTTGTTTCAAGTGTTTATCAATGGAAACTTGTAAATGGCCTCCAAATGCATATTAGGTAAGAACACTGTTTATATTAGAATAGAATATATTTATTTGCGTTAAAACCTGGTAAATTGAGGTCCTTTAAATAGAATATATGATCTTACATGTTTCGCCAAGGACTGGCATACAAATTTTATATTTAAACACGTTAGCTACATGTAAAAAATTTAAAGGACACATTTTTTTGCAAATTTTTTATTCTAAATCTTAACAATAATAGGTACGTACAAAAAGTAGGTAATATTATATAATCAGTAACCATATAATTAGCTGTGAGTTTCCCGAATATAGAATAAAATAAACATGTAATGGCGTAATGTGGCTGTGGTTATATCGTCGTTGGGCTGTACCAATACACTTCATCCCAACGCTTTGGAGAATTCAGGGGGGGTTACTCTCTAAGTCCGTCAACGAAGATTCCGGCCCATCCGAAAGTAATTGATCAGTCAAAACAAATGTCAAATTAAATTTTTCGAAGGGAAAATAGGACAACTGTCAAATCGTGTAGTTATTCATTCTTAGTTGGAAACGGCCGTTACTTCGGCTGAAACTACGGACTTCGTGCTTTGGTATTAGACCCCCAGTTGCGATGTTAGGTATTTTATGTTTATACAGGCAACCATTAGGCTTCTTACTCATCTTTTCCCATTTTAGGGCGCTGACGGCAACCCAGCCATCATCCAGGCAGCGTGCTGGTACTTTGACTCAGTCCTGGGCGTAGGCCACGTCCAGCTGGACAAGCTACAGCTCGTTGCAGCAGCTTGCTTCTGGATAGCTCAGAAGCTCAATGGCCCCTTCTTACCAGCGACGAGGCTGGTCA
The DNA here is from genome assembly GCA_963082905.1 of Oligia fasciuncula. Lineage (NCBI taxonomy): Eukaryota > Metazoa > Arthropoda > Insecta > Lepidoptera > Noctuidae > Oligia > Oligia fasciuncula. The sequence continues at coordinate 11,892,773 of OY720407.1, forward strand.
AACACTCTAACTCGGCCTTCACGACTGATAAGCTGCTGGTTGCAGAGAGAGCTGTGATGATAAGATTGGTATGTTTTTGATTTACTTTTATTCCTACTTGTATTTTAAATTGTACGAGAATTTAACCCAAAACGGCTTTTATAGCCAACCTCCACAAATCATCATATGCTTAGCCTTTTCCCTACTATGTTGGGGTCGGCTTCCAATCTAACCGGATGCAGCTGAATAACAGTAGTACATGGAGCGACTGCCTATCTGACCTCTTCAACCCAGTTACTGGGTAATACCACACCCCTTGGTAAGACTGGTTGTCAGACTTTCAGGCTTCTGACTACCCGTAACGACTGACAAAGATCCAAAGGCGCGGAGGGGTCTCGGTATGTAAAGATGGTAGCTTAGAGCTCCACGATCCCGAGCTATTGACCTCCATGGCGCTGGACCACTGGTGACTTCTGATTAGGCTTTGAAATATCTGCCTCGGATCTCGAATTTTGTCCAGCTTCCCCTTTCGAATGGTACCGGATATCCTTTTTGTGGGCGTCAAGAAGTGGCGGGGACACGTGTATTGGGATATGCGTTTGGATTTTCTCAATTGACAAGATTAATTTAAAAAAAGCAAAGAAACCAGTTCTTTTTTGCTAGAAGCTGTTTTTCCTCACCTAAGACAAAAGACGTAGGTACATGAAGGAAATCTGGTTTTACCAGAATTTGTCCTCAACCATGCCATATGATCCGTGACACTTGGAGGAAACAAGTTTGTGTTTCATCTTATCACAAAATACATAGACAAAACTAAGTTCGGTATATTTTCAATTATCAGGGGAATAAGAGGCAAGATTATCTCCAGTTTTTATATTTTACAGTTATTTAATTATCTTTGTCAGCAACCTTATTGCAACTTAAATGAAAAAAAAAAGAAATTCAATTATATAATTATGAAATCAGAAGTAAAATAACTGTGAAATGATACATAATTATACTGAATTTAAAAAGAAACAAGTGCGAATCGGACTCACGCACCGAGGGTTCCGTACAAATTTGCAGGTAGAAACTACAAAACGGTTTTCGAATTTTTTACTTTTCTTGTACTACATGATATTGCTTCTTGCCAAATTTCACGATTCTAGGTCAACGGGAAGTATCTTTTAAATTTTGATTCCCTTGAGAATTGCGAAATATACGTTTTTTGCGGCATAAACGGCCGTATCATTTGTTTGATTTTTTCACAGCTTCAAGGGTCTGTAGACTTAAGTACCTATATGGTTTTAATATCAACTCGATACCTCCACGCGTTACCGAGATAAAGGTTCTTGACAGACAGACGGACGGACAACAAAGTGATCCTATAAGGGTGCCGTTTTTTGCATTGAAGGTACGGAACCCTAAAAAGGAAAAGAGGAGGCCTACACCCAGGGGGAACGACGCCTGAGAAAGAAGGTCCCTTATCAGTTCATATAAGCCAAATCCCGTGATTAAAAACGTTCAAAGTCTAGTCGAGATTGTGACTACACTTTGAAGGTTTTTAATTAGGTACTACTAATCTCAGACAATCAATGTCAAAAACTTGTCAAAAATGGAGAGAAATTAGAAGTATTTTTGACAGATTGAGACAGATCATACCGTGAACGTTCTTAAAATTACGAGAACTTGGGGGCCTAAAACGGCCACTTTGGCAGAATCATAAAAGAATAACTTTTATGAATCATAATATGTCGAAGACAGTCCGAGTTTTTCTTTTTGTCGCTGCACTACGTAGGTATAATTAAAGAGATTAGGATTGGATTTGGATTGGATTGATTGGTATTTTAGCACAGAAAAAAAAAATATCCTTCACCAATGGGATTTGATACGATTAACTTAATAGTTAACTGTCCAATTGTCCAGTATGATTCATAATGTTATCCTTTTATGAAACTGCCGAAGTGGTCATATTAGGCCCCCTGCCCCTCTGTTGTCTGCACGTTACAGGAACTGTTGCCGCTACTGAAGGTTCCAAACTCGCAGCCAAATTCTGGGCCGAATCTATTTAGATTGCAATTGACACGCGAAGAAGAAGTTCCTAAAACCTATTTTATTATTACAGAACTTCCCAAACCAGCCAATAGTCGCCCAAGAGTACATAACCTACTTATCCTGGTGGTGCGACACGCACAATGCTGGTGAGATCGAGGTGGCGGCTACATTCCTAGCCATGTGCGGTCTGCTGGTCGACCGGGTCCTTTGTGGCGAGTACCCGTCAGTCATCGCAGTGGCAGCTGTCAGAAACGCGCTGTTGCTGTTGAGGAAAAAGGAGTTGTTGCCGCGACTGCAGATGTGTAATATGTACGTATATGAGAATCCTACTTATCACACTAATATTATAAAGGCGAAAGTTTGTGTGTGTGTGTGTGTTTATATATTTAAAACCCGTGCACAAACCGTTGCACAGATTTGGATGAGAATTGGCACATAGATAGACCATTTCCTGGAATAACACGTAGGATACTTTTTATCCCGATATTCCTACGGGAGTGAAACCGCAGGGCGCTGCTACTGATTCATATATGACATTTCACGGCTGTTCAAACAAAATGTGTCAATAATACACAATCGACAGACCACTGAAACGTTTCTGAATTAGTAGACTGAGGGCCCAGCACCATAATCGCGTAACACACTATCTTAATAATCATAATCCGAATCATTTTGAAGGATATTGCTAATCCATTGCTTCATGTATTCTAAAAATGTGTCTGCTCAACAACATAAATAACGCAATGAATTTTGTTGAACTGTCAAAATAAAAGCTATTGCTACTGATAGTGTGTTACGCAATTACCCCGCTGGGCTAAGACCTTCTCAGACCTTTGTTCGTCGCTATTACTGCAGGTCAGGTCAGCCCTTTTGGAAGAAGTTGTGTTCAAAAGGAGTGAGACTTTCGCGAAGATTTCTTTTGTAACCGCGCCCCGCGGTTTCACCCGCATAACTGGCGATCCCGTGGGATTATCGGAATAAAAACTATCCTATGTCCTTCCCTGGAATGCAATATATGGCTAGTTCTACAAATTGAGGAATTATGGTTGGCTCAGGTCGTAGAATAATATATATTATATATTTGTGTTAATTGACACTATGAAATAAAAGTTTATATTGGTTTCTAATTGGGCACTAAAAATCATTTCTCTCAAGCAAATATTTATACGATAAATTTACATAAAAAGGGGCAAAATTGTCACTTCCCTGTGGGGCGACATTCCAAAATGCAAAATATAAGACCATGTAATAAGGTTTAAAAAGCAGTTTAGTAGAATAATTTTATTATAAGATAATAATCATATACATAAGGTTTCCATAAAACGCTAAAACAGTTTTATGGTCTCTTATTTTCTCCGAATATTGTCGACTTTACAAAGGCGACGCGTATTGAGTATCACTTCCCTGTCACCTAAAAGTTTGTTAAAATCACCTTGAAATTGAATAGTAAGTAACGTTGCCGCTCGGGCAATAGAAAGAAAGGGGTGACGACAGCATGTAACGGCTGTGTTTTGTTTCATTCGAGCAGCGATCGGGTCGTGTCCGTGCGTTTAGTAGTGACATTTGCGTTCGGGGTCAGTCAAATTCTCACTCACATGGTACGTATTTACAGTTAAATTATAAAATATTATTTAATTTTAATACATTGTAAGTATGTATTTTAGTTGCACTAAAGATTTACGGAGATTTTAATTGTAATAAAATAAAGCAATCTTCTAGATTTAGGGAAAAAACATTCAAAATATCACTTCCGTGTGTATCACTTCCCTGGAAATACATAGACAGGGAAATGAGAACACTCCAGAGAAGTGATAAAAGGCTTGTTCTGTGGCTGTTGGCACTAAAAAAAATGTGCACTGCGTTATTACAAGCTTTTATTTAACTTGCCGTGTGCGTTAGTTATTATGTATGGGTCAAATCTTGCAAGTAAAATTTTACCAACTTCCCAGGGTCCAATCGAGTTGAAATTTTGTACACCTGTTTAGGTCAGGTGACAATGCAATATTACGTTACCATTGAGCTGGTCTAATGAAGGAGACGAATGTTGGCCATAAGAACTCCTAAATTTTACTGTTTTTTCGTTATTTTAATGTATGTGATTCTATTTTTACTTATATTTGCCAATAATTTAAGAGCCGAAAATAATTTCGAAGTTCTTTATAGAACCGATATGAGTAAACCAAAAGGGAAATCGCAGACTACAGAAGAAATATTGAGAAAAAAAGGAGAAAATGAGAGAAAACACGAGTGTAAGAAAGACTATCTCTGAAATGTCGGATCGAGAAAAACGACTATTGTAGAAAAAGCATGGCTGGAGAGATCCAGTAAACACTATAAAAAAGAAATGTGCTGTAAAAAAAGCTTCTGTAGATTTTATGAGAGCTAATACATCATCTTCTCGTCCCACATACCGCAGTCTCAAGACGAAAGTCTTTGACCAGTGTGGGTTGTTGCCAGTCATGACATAAGGCACTGAAATGTGGTCGCTCACAATGGGCCTTATTAGAAGGCTAAAAGTCACCCAAAGGGCAATGGAAAAGGCTATGCTTGGAGATTCCCTGCGTGACCGAATCAAAAATGAAGAGATCCGCAGGAGAACCAAGGTAACCGACATAGCCCGAAGAATTGTCAAACTTAAGTGGCAGTGGGCAGGGCTCATTGCTCGTAGAACAAATAACCGATGGGGCCGAAAGGTTCTGGAGTGGCGGAGATGTAGTGTTGGAAGGCGTCTCACAAGGTGGACCCGACGACCTTTTGAAGGCCGCAAGAAGTCGTTGGATGCGAGAAGCACAAAACCGGTCGAAGTGGAGGTGCTTGGGAGAGGCCTATGTCCAGCAGTGGACCTCTTTCGGCTGAAATGATGATGATAAATGATGAATACACCATCAAGCCTCATTTCGTTTAATAAAGAAAACTTAATATTCTTCATAATTCATATTTCTCTATAACGACAGCATTATCTTGTCTGAATTATCACTTCCCTGGTTGGTATTTATAGTACACGTTTAGATTTATTTTTGCATATAAACTGTTCTATTTATTTAATAAATATCATATTTACTAGTATTTACTACAACGTTTACTGTCAAGTCGATTTTAAGATCAAACAATCTTCTAGAGTCACTTCCCTGTATCTACTCTCATTTCCCTGTCTTCTGCAAATTGAAAAATGCCTATAACTTCTAAATTAATCAATATTTTGACTGACCCTTTCAATTCTAGATTACTCCATCATGTTTTAATAAAATAGTTAACTTTAAAATGATTTACATTAAAAAAAACGATGGGCCGAAAATAATTAAATTTTATTCCCTTGTTTGTAGAACTAGCCATATCTCTCTGCCAAATTTTATAGAAATCCGTTCAGTGGTTTAGGCGTGAAAAGGTATCATACAGAGAGACATACAGAGTTACTACCTTATTATACATTTTCATGAGAATGTTACTATTGGATTTAATTGGAATAACAGTTTTCTTACGTACCATAAGAAAGAAAGAAGAAAGACAGAAAAAGTTTATTTGGACACAGTTCGTGAAACACAAATACAAAAATAACAAAATAAAAAAAAACTATGTTACAACAACAATAGTGTGTGCCTCACGGCTGCGCCAAAAAGGTTCATTTCAGCATTAATGCCAGACAGATGCTGTCTGACGCTGGTTTTCGAATGAACCTTTAGGGAAAAGTGAGGGGGAGTACACACAGCTTCAACATACCTAATACATATTTTTTATACTTACCTACTTATAAATAAATAAATAAACTAGTAATCAAGAACATATCATTACAAAAAGAAAAACGAAAACAACAGTCTCATCAAAACCATAAAAAAAAAATTAAGACTTAATTGTTTCCATTCCGGTTTTCGTTGTTGTTTATAATTTTTTACTTGACCTTAACAATTTAAGAGCTGATAAATAATTATATGAGAAGCAGATGGATGAAACTGGTGAAACCTTACTTGTTGTTCCAGTTTTATCCAATATTTCCATACAAATACTTTGTTTTTCTGTCTAGATACTTGATCTTCGTTATTTTATTTTACAATCTTTCTTGTTATTGATTTTCGTTATTTTATTTTACAATCTTGTGGGGAGTGATATAAGTTCGAGCCGTTTAGAGTTGAAACTCTGGATTTTCCAGACATCGCCAAGCAGTTGGTTGACTCTTTATGTGACCAGAGGGCTGACCTTTTTTTTTGGCCAAAAATCAGCATCGCCATACAACGCGAACGTGGCAATACTGCAAGCCTTTTGGGCACATTCAACATGATTTTCAAGTTACTTAGTTTTAAAAAAGTTTTTTGGTCATTGTATTATGCTTTTAACTCTATAAGTACTCTTAGGGTGTATGAGGTCTTGCATTAATTATGTTAGGTAGTACACCTATTGTATACATGTTGGTTAACTAGTTAGCATAAGAATAATTTGAAATCAGCTGTTTCATATGTTTATGTTCGTTTAGCTCGTCAAGATGTAGGGAACAGCTGTTTTTTTTTATCGCGATTTCAGGTTTGGTCCCATAGTAAAAGGAGGTTGTTGGTGTACAATCAAAAAACCAAAATCAAAATATTTTATTTCACATAAGCCTACATGGGCACTTATGAAACGTCAGAAGCTAGGTGCACGGTTCCAATTGGTCGTTTCCTATGGAGAAGAACCGGCAAGAAACTCCACGGTTACTCTTTTTTAAAAATAATTGGCTTTTACAATATTTTCAAATTACAGTAGGTATGGGAGGATAGCGTAGGCCTGTCAACAAGTATCAGGTACTTGATAAAATAAAAAATGGTCTACAGATCTAAAGTCTACAAGGCCTACAAAGTCCTCACATTTACAAAATAAGTATCTATCAAAAGGATAAATAAAAAATAAAAATTGAAAAAGAGACTCTTAAGAGGTTGTTAATGTTTTACCTGTATATTACTTACTAGCTTCTGCCCGCGACTTCGTACGCGGATCCTGTTGCTTATGCCAGCGACAACGGGGTCGTCAAAATCGGAGATCTGAAACGTCTGATGTCGAATTCTAAGAGCCCAGGGACTGAAAAACAACGGGATGCGCAAGACGATTCGAGACGTCATTTTCAGGCAATAATGAACCAATAAGGTGGTAAACTTGGCCTTGCACTTTGAATGTTGGCATAAATGGGCCTTCTGAAATCTGTTCTGCACCAAAAGATGTCATTTGAAAGGCATTATTGTACGAACGTATGTTATCCAAGAAATGTTTTGACTGTGCATGGTCACCGATTAGCAGTGATCTTAATATTTCTGGAGGATTTTGTAATATTTTAATATGTACTTTCCCACCTGAGCAACACATACCGTTTGTTTCTTTTTGCCATTTAACAGCTTCACAAAAAGTACAATTTTGAACCATACCTCCGATGGCGGAATATGTGGCGTAGTCAATCATAGGAGTATACGTAAATGCACTCCGTTCCTTATCAACCCAAGGAAGGTCGCCATGCCCTACGGCTATATCTTGAGACACATCCGATTCTTCAGATGATATCGACATTCTGTTCAGAGAATGTCGAAGTCGATCAGAATTCAAACGTTCGTTGCGCTCTTCTTAATCTGTCTCTTCATGCCGTACTCCAGCAATTCTTTCTTTCTCACTTTCTAACTGATTATGAGTATTTTGTTGTGTGCGTGTTCGGGACAATGTATGATAATCTCAAGTTCATCACTTGTTTCAAAAGACCTGTTAGTAGATGTGTGAATACGCTGAGAACTCAAGCGTGATTCTGTATCGGTAAACGTTTCCGATTCGCGAGACAATGCATGTCGCTCACGATCAGCGGACAGTCGCGCATCACGTTCCGCATTTGTCTCTAGAGACCTAGAAGCAGATGCGTAGATATGCTGAGAACTCAAGCGCAATTCTCTATCCGTGAACGTCTCCGACTCGCGAGACAATGCATGACGTTCACGATCAGCGGTCAGTCGCGCATCATATTCTTCACTGGTCTCTAGAGACCTGGATGTAGATGCGTAAATACGCTGAGAATGCAGGCGCGCTTCGCGATCCGAAGAGGTTTCCACGGAGCGAGTTGCAGCCTGATGTTCTCGAACAGCATCAAGTCTCTCCTGACGCTCTTCGGTAGATTCTTGGGATCTTATGATCCGCAATCTTTTAGCTCCTTTGGAACATTGGAAAAGATTTGACCTTTTTCTAGGCATGGTTATAGTTTTATTGTGAAGAAGATACCTGATCAATTAAAATCTAAGTGACTGCTCCCCTACCAAGGGTGCCCATACACGGGGTCGTCTGGCGCCCATGTGCTGGTTTGGTCCCTGGGGTCGTCACGGCGTGCTATGTGTTCTGGTGCGCCGGTGATGGGGAGTACTCCCCAGAGGAGGGTCCGGTGACGGACAGCCGCGGCGGGTTCACGGATGAGTGCTAACGCGTGCCCATATTCCCGCTGTAAGCGGCAGAGGAGGACACTGTGGAGTTTTAGTGGGTTAGAGTCCCACATAACTGTACTATGGCCAGTAGAGTCAAATTTTCAATGATATACCATCGTCATCGAAAATCAGTCCTAAACTGTTACCGCCTTCACCGCGTGGAGGTGAAATTAGTGAGAGTTTTGATTTCCACATTAGATGTTTCTGATCTTCGATTTTTAGGGTTCCGTACCCAAAGGGTAAAAACGGAACCCTATTACTAAGACTTCGCTGTCCGTCCGTCCGTCCGTCCGTCTGTCTGTCACCAGGCTGTATCTCAAGAACCGCGGTAGCTAGACAGTTGAAATTTTCACAGATGATGTATTTCTGTTGCCGCTATAACAACAAATACTAAAAACAAAATAAAATAAATATTTAAGGGGGCTCCCATACAAAAAAAACGTGTTTTTTTTCGGCGTTTTTGCCGTCTGTCTGTCGCCAGGCTGTATCTCAAGAACCGCGGTAGCTAGACAGTTGAAATTTTCACAGATGGTGTATTTCTGTTGCCGCTATAACAACAATTACTAAAAACAAAATAAAATAAATATTTAAGGGGGGCTCGCGTACAAAAAAACGTGTTTTTTTCGGCGTTTTTGCCGTCTGTCTGTCGCCAGGCTGTATCTCAAGAACCGCGGTAGCTAGACAGTTGAAATTTTCACAGATGGTGTATTTCTGTTGCCGCTATAACAACAAATACTAAAAACAAAATAAAATAAATATTTAAGGGGGCCTTCCATACAACAATCGTGTTTTTTTCGGCGTTTTTGCCGTCTGTCTGTCACCAGGCTGTATCTCAAGAACCGCGGTAGCTAGACAGTTGAAATTTTCACAGATGATGTATTTCTGTTGCCGCTATAACAACAAATACTAAAAACAAAATAAAATAAATATTTAAGGGGGCTCCCATACAAAAAAAACGTGTTTTTTTCGGCGTTTTTGCCGTCTGTCTGTCGCCAGGCTGTATCTCAAGAACCGCGGTAGCTAGACAGTTGAAATTTTCACAGATGGTGTATTTCTATTGCCGCTATAACAACAATTACTAAAAACAAAATAAAATAAATATTTAAGGGGGGCTCCCGTACAAAAAAACGTGTTTTTTTTCGGCGTTTTTGCCGTCTTTCTGTCGCCAGGCTGTATCTCAAGAACCGCGGTAGCTACACAGTTGAAATTTTCACAGGTGATGTATTTTTGTTGCCGCTATAACAAAAAATACTAAAAACAAAATAAAATAAATATTTAAGGGGGGCTCCCATACAACAAACGTTCTTTTTTCGGCGTTTTTGCCGTCTGTCTGTCACCAGGCTGTATCTCAAGAACCGCGGTAGATAGACAGTTGAAATGTTCACAGATGATGTATTTCTGTTGCCGCTATAACAACAAATACTAAAAACAAAATAAAATAAATATTTAAGGGGGGCTCCCATACAACAAACGTGTTTTTTTCGGCGTTTTTGCCGTCTGTCTGTCACCAGGCTGTATCTCAAGAACCGCGGTAGTTAGACAGTTGAAATTTTCACAGATGATGTATTTCTGTTGCCGCTATAACAACAAATACTAAAAACAAAATAAAACAAATATTTAAGGGGGCTCCCGTACAAAAAAACGTGTTTTTTTCGGCGTTTTTGCCGTCTGTCACCAGGCTGTATCTCAAGAACCGCGGTAGCTAGACAGTTGAAATTTTCACAGATGATGTATTTCTGTTGCCGCTATAACAACAAATACTAAAAACAAAATAAAATAAATATTTAAGGGGGGCTCCCATACAACAAACGTGTTTTTTTCGGCGTTTTTGCCGTCTGTCTGTCACCAGGCTGTATCTCAAGAACCGCGGTAGTTAGACAGTTGAAATTTTCACAGATGATGTATTTCTGTTGCCGCTATAACAACAAATACTAAAAACAAAATAAAACAAATATTTAAGGGGGCTCCCATACAAAAAAACGTGTTTTTTTCGGCGTTTTTGCCGTCTGTCTGTCGTCAGGCTGTATCTCAAGAACCGCGGTAGCTAGACAGTTGAAATTTTCACAGATGGTGTATTTCTGTTGCCGCTATAACAACAAATACTAAAAACAAAATAAAATAAATATTTAAGGAGGGCTCCCGTACAAAAAAACGTGTTTTTTTCGGCGTTTTTGCCGTCTGTCACCAGGCTGTATCTCAAGAACCGCGGTAGCTAGACAGTTGAAATTTTCACAGATGATGTATTTCTATTGCCGCTATAACAACAAATACTAAAAACAAAATAAAATAAATATTTAAGGGGGGCTCCCATACAACAAACGTGTTTTTTTCGGCGTTTTTGCATTGTGGTACGGAACCCTTCGTGTTGGCCAGTTTTTTTATAAGTCAACAGGAAATGCCCATCAGACCGAACAACTTTTGCTAAGACGTCATTCCTATATATGTTATGGTGTAGCTGGGCTCTTGGAGTTCCACATCAGGTGTTCCAGATCTTCAAATTTATTCTCTCGGCAGAAAATGCTCATCACGTGGAACAATTTTTGCTATGGTACCATTTTTGTATCTCTTATAGTTTAGCTGGTCTGTTGCGGTTCTGCATCAGGTGTTCAAGTTTCCAGGATAAATTATAGCCTATATGTTGCCCAGACATAATACCTATACAACAAAACAAAAATCATTCAAATCCTTCCAGTAGTTCCGAAGATTAGCGTGTACAAACAAACAGACAAACAGACAAACAGACAGAATTTTTTTTTCGGATTCGTACCCTATTACTGTTTCTAAACCCCCCCCCCATTTTTTTTTTTTAATATTTTCAATGTACAGACACAGTTTTTCTACTGTTTTATTATATGTATATATATAGATATAGATGGAAATATTATCTTGTTCGAAAATAAATAACCTTTTAATTTACAGATTTATAGTTGCAGAGAAGAAAGCAACGAATTTGTCGTACACTTGTTCGATTCTTCGCCGGGCGGTGCGCACGGTGGCTGCGCCGTTCTACGAGTATAAAGCCCCGTTGGAGCACTATGACATGCCACCATGTTGCATCGCACAGAGAATCATACGAGCCGCCAATGAACTGTCAGTTGTAGATGCTAGGAATTGTGAGGGGAGATAGGTTGTGTTAGATTTTAAACTATAATTTAAGTTGTCATTGCCATAAATTCAATGTACAGACACAGCACAGCTACTACAATCTGTCAAATTTCTTTAATAGATTTTCAACTTTATCGCTAAAGCATAAGGTTCAAAGTTGATTGGGAAATTTTGAGTTTCGGGTAGCTTGATGTGCTGGCGTCTGTACTGCGAAATGCTTACTTTTGTTGTTAAAATATTGTGAAAGGTCTGAGGCTTATAAAATAAAATGAATAAAAAAAAAAGTATCTGAAGACAAAATACACTATTATACTATAGAAAATACTAAAATTAATGAATTACAGACAGATTAAGTGTTAGAATCATATTTTAGAGGATAATTTCGTTAATTGAAACTGAGATTAAAATATTTTCTTTAAAATTGCCCTTTAAAATTGACCGATTTAAAACTGACTTGATTTAAAAGGGACTGATTTATAGGATTAAATTGACTATGAATATTTTTGGAAAGAAATTAACTGACTAATAAGAATGAAGAACTTGATTTAATATTTTGACTGACTGGATTAAAATAACAAAAACAATAAGGACTTGAAAGAATTTGTGGTTGACCCAATAAACGATTTTTACCGGTACTTATTTTAGATTATTTTTAGACAAATATTGTAATAGCATCGAGTAAGAAATTTTAAGAAATAAGTAGTTTAATGGTAGGTATGTGCTAATTTATTTAGTTTGTAAGTAATGTAAATATTTAAATCGCATTCTCAATCGTCAATTCGGTAAAACGATAAAATTAAATTCTAAGATTATTTATTATTTATGTTCAAAAAACTCAAATGATCATAAGTATTATTATTCCAATAAATCTGCATTTACGGTAGATTTATTCTTGTTATTTCAACTATGGAGAATTTATTGCGTCGTAGATTTATAGTAACTGTTTTAAGTGGATTTGGAAGACCATTAAATTATTACTTACCAAGGCCTGTTGGATCGTCACCCACCCCATTTTCGAAAGTTCTTTCGAAAACGTGTTCTTTCTGTGCTAATGTTATTAACAATATTTCCATGTTATATTTTACCTGTCTCTTGTATGTTTTTTAATACCTATAGGTATAGGTATATGTACCAACAGCATCAAATTAATCTATACGAATTTGAAGAAAATTAAATAGAACTTACTTCTGCTTACCAATTATAAAAACAACAGTACTTACGTATACGTTAATTTTGGCTGATAAATTATATTTGTTATGGTAACCTATTGTAACTAAATAACATTTCGACCAAATCTATGATTTATTGGAATAATGTGACTTGTATAAAACATGGACGAAGATATCGAAATATAAAAGACGAAATGCTATCTATTATCCTTTTTTAAACCTAAACAGTTTGGACTTTTGAATGTAGATATTATAATTTATCATATCAGTGATTTATGAATAGTAAATGCAAGACTGCTTTAAAATAAAATTATTATTGGAAATACCGTTTTTTTTTAAACGTCTGACTTATTTTGGGTTCCTGAGGTCCCGGACCTTTGGAAGACGAACGAGGGGCTAAAGCCAACAGCAGAGGCCCGTTAAACATTCGAAAATAAAATGAGATACCAACCGACGATTATTCCTGTATGCACTATGCAAGTGCATCCAAGGACGATTCCTGGTTGTTGCAAGACTATTGGAGGAGATGGAAACAAAGATATTGGATTTGGGTTTGTGTGGCTAAAGTAAACTGGTTACCTAGAACTATGGCCCTGCCTGATCAATGTTATTATCGACTAGCAGATTGCACTTATCTTTCACACTCTAACACTCAAAAATGGGCCCCCAAAAACTGTCGCTAGCACATAGTGACGTAGCGATAAGAGGGGAAAATTTAGGTGCTTGAGGAGTGGAGAGGTAAGTTTCCACGGCTATCAGGACAATCCCGGAAGTAAGGTCAGGATCCCAACCAGCATTTTAGTGGAATACTTCCTTCTTCCGAGCACGTTTGCTCTTGCGATTCTCAACTCAAGCCGAGCAATAAATGCAAAAGAGAGGAAACAAGAAAGCGGTGTTATCATTCTGTCTGAATACCAGGATTTTACAAGAAGCGACTACCTATCTGAGCACCACAACCCACCCCTTGATACCCCTTGGTAAGACTGGTTGTCAGAATTTTGGGCTTCTGACTACCCGTAACGACTATCTACGACAGCCGAGAATAACGGCTTATAACTTGCTTTCCGAGGCAGAGGCGTCTCTAGCCCATGTAGCGCCCGTGTGCAAACATTACCCAAGCGCCCCCTAGTTTCGGGAGTTTCGGAGAAGTTTCGGGAGGTTCCTGCACATCATCAGGCGGGAGGAAACGCCCATGCCAGGATCGCCCAGAGGACACGGTGGAGGTCTGCCCCGCTTGGGCGGAGCACCGCCGTGTCCTCGTAGAGGCGATCGGCAGCGGCGGCGACCTCTCGCGTCCGGCCCTGGTGCAAGCCATGGTCCGGCGCGAGAGCGAGTGGGAGGCAGTCACCTCCTTCTGCGAAGCAGTCATGCTAGCGAAGGAGGTGGCGGGACGGCTCAGGGAGAGAGCCTCCCGTCCCAGCCGCCGCGGGAGACGCTCCGGGCGTCGGGAGCCGCGTGACGACTCCCGGCCACCGTAGGCGCGGGCCTGCGGGCGGAGAGTAATGGGTAGCTCACCGTCCGATCAGGACCAGGCCCGTGCCGGACGGCGCGTACGTGTTCCACGCGCGCCTCAAAGAGATGTCAGCATCGAGGAGGGGCCCCATAAGGCCGAAGCCTGCCGGGTCAGCGGGATTGTCCGAAAGGGTCACCGCTGGCCCGGAACATAAAGGGCTAAGGAAGGAACACGGGTAGGTTTTAGTCAGTAAGAGTCTGACACTCCCTTCCGCTCCACCCAGAGCGGGAGGGGTGATTTGATGATTTCCCATCCAAAAAAAAAAAAAGCGCCGCGCGCGGTCCAAATGGAAGAAAACAAAGTACAAGTTTTTAACTAATTTTCCCTATAAGTCTTCGTTTCACTAGGGTTCAAAAAATAGGCCCTCAATCCAGATGCACATGTTGAATTCGCATTATTCGCAATATGATTGTCATGTCTATGGTCGGCGTGTTTTCAATTGAATCATTGAAACAGGTGCCGCCGACCGATGCGACACTAACTACTACACCAATTAAAATTTTTAATAATGTGTATGTAAAAAGGTTTATTTCATGTTAAAAAAAAGTTAAAATTGTAAAAGCCGCTCGCGCGCTCTTGGCGCGGCTTGCTTTGCTGTAATTCGACAAATATAAGAAGAGCTCCAGATGCTATACAAAATGTATGCTAAGCGGAGCTCTTTTTACGTTGGTCATTGAAAGTCCCGCGGCCGGCCAACGGCCGAGTGGGGCTCCGTAGCGAGCGGGGCTCGGCGCCCCTAGGACCGCTGCGCCCGTGTGCACCGCACACCCTGCACAATAGGTAAAGACGGCCCTGTTCCGAGGCATGGAGAGGTCTCGATATGTAATGGATGGGTATTCACGGACCGACCTATTCAAGTGTAGCTTAATAACCTTGGAACGATCCGTGCGGTTATTATAGTATTAGATTATGAATGAGTTTCTGTACAGCTGTCATCTGAGACGTCACTCCAATGCCTATAAAAGCGGTTGTCAACCGAGCCGCGCCCCTTTTTCCTGTCAGCGCTCGCGCGGTAAGGTCGTTGGATTTCGTCTTGGATCATAGCTAAGTCTGTTTGGTGGTTATTTCCTCTTATTCATTGTGTTTTGTTGAAGTTGATAGTTTCCTATTAAATAGTGCGTGATTATTGTGTTAATCATTTAGTTCGTTATTTCAATATAAGTTAGGCTGACCTGACAGTTGTTTTTTTTATTTAAATACCACTCCTGGTCGCTAAGAATAGTTTAACAAAAAATCGGTTAATTTTTTTCTCATTTCTTTTCTGTAGTCCGCTGTGTTCGAACCGGTCTAGCAACTACTGCAACTATATACAAGAGTTAGCTACTGTTTAAAATGATCTTCATAAATTATACATATAACCCCGATCCATATCACATTCAAATAATAAATACCTATTGAGTCTTTGGATTGAATATTTTTTTGCAACATTTTATCTAAATCTAGAGATTTAAGTTAAACTAGCTTCTGCCCGCGACTTCGTACGCGGATTCTGTTGCTAATGCCAGCGACAACGGGGTCGTCAAAATCGAAGATCTGAAACGTCTGATGTCAAATTCTAAGAGCCCGGGGACGGGAAAACGGCGTGATGCGCGAGACGATTCGAGACGTTCTAGATCTTTCATTTTTGTAAGTCAACAGGAAATGCCCATCAGACTAAACAACTTTTGCTAAGACGTCATTCCTATAATTATGTTATAGTGTCGCTGGGCTTTGGAGTTCCACAACAGGTGTTCCAGATCTTCAAATTTATTCTCACAGCAGAAAATGCTCTTCACGTGGAATATTTTTTGCTATGCGATGCAGCTCGTCCTGAGGTCGACACCCGCAGCCTTCAGTGTCTGCCCCTGCGACTTATTTATTGTCATGGCGAAGCACACGCTCACAGGAAACTGCACGTGCTTGAATTGAAAGGGGTAATTGAGGCCGGGTGTCACCATTGCCAGGATCGCCCAGAGGACACGGTGGAGCACACGGTGGAGGTCTGCCCCGCTTGGGCGGAGTACCACCGTGTCCTCGTAGAGGCGCGTCCGGCCCTGGTGCAAGCTATGGTCCGGGGCGAGAGGGAGTTGGAGGCAGTCACCTCCTTCTGCGAAGCAGTCATGCTAGCGAAGGAGGTGGCGGGACGGATGAGGGAGAAAGCCTCCCGTCCCAGCCGCCGCGCGAGACGCTCCGGGCGTCGGGAGCCACGGGACGACTCCCGGCCACCGTAGGCGCGGGCCTGCGGGCGGAGAGTAATGGGTAGCTCACCGTCCGATCAGGACCAAGCCCGTGCCGGACGGCGCGTACGTGTTCCACGCGCGCCTCAAAGAGAGGTCAGCATCGAGGGCCGAAGCCTGCCGGGTCAGCGGGATTGTTTCGGCCCCGAACATAAAGGGCTAAGGAAGGAACACGGGTGGGTTTTAGTCAGTAAGAGTCTGACAGTCCCTTCCGCTCCACCCAGAGCGGGAGGGGTCATTTGATGATTTCCCATCCGAAAAAAAAGGGTAATTGTGGGGAATCAGTGGTATACGTGGTATAAACACTGTCTCGCCGACACCACAACCCGTTAGAATTTCCGCCTCAATGATATTTCTCTGCAGCGAGACGACTTTGAGCCGGGTCCCATTGCACAGTTTTGGTGGAGTGAGATTCCGAAGAAGCATAATTGGGACACCGACCTTTAGCTTAATGGTGTGCGCTGGTAGTCCACTTGCACTGAGGGAATTGAGAAATTCTACGGGGTAATGTGTGGCGTCATCTTGGTCGACAACAGTGTTTATTGAAGTGTAGATCACTTCATATCCCTCAATTTCCGCGAGAATGCATTCATTGATCGCTGAAGGTTGGTCGTTTCTGGGTGTTAAAATGACTCGTTCACGTCACACCCAAGAATTATCTTGGTGCGGTATCCTATTGATGTCCCCGTACCAGGCGAATCAAATCATCTAGGGTGGACACCACTCTCCCAAGTATCTCAGGTAGAACCACCTGGCCACCGTCTACTGGTAGCGTTCCCTCACCCAATTTTAAGAAAAGATCAGAAAATTCTTGGGCGTGTACATTCCCGCCAAGCTGTGCTCTCATATTCATCGTTAAGCGCAACCTATGAATATGTGGCCATAAGAAAGAGCATTTCAACGAAGCATTCACCTCATCAGCCCTAGTTCCTCGCGTCACCACAGGCAGCGTTTGTCGGAAATCGCCGCTTAACAGAACTGTAACGCCACCCATCATTTGCTGGTTCCTGCGGATGTCCTACAAAGTCCTGTTTACCGCCTCTACTGCTTTTCTGTTCGCCATAGTGCATTCATCCCACACGGTTAAAGAGCAATCTTTAAGCACGCGCCCTTTGTCACTGTTGCGTGACACTCCACAAACAACAAATGCGCTTGGTAAGATATACTTAGATACTTAGAACCAAAAGTTTGACTTGACTTCATGATAGTGTAGCTTGTTGTACCACCAATCAATCTGTTTATTAATATTGGTGTGAAACTCCCCATACAAGTAGATAGGACATGTAAAGTTCTCAGATTTCATAACAGTATCGTTCCTAATGCACATAAAAAATGCAAAAACTAAAAAAAAAGAATTTTACGATTTTTTAAAACAATAACAGTTTTTTTTTTAACACGGGTTTGAACTCGCACCATCTATTGCGGTAAACGGTCGCCTGACCTTACCGCTAAATTCCCTGTTGACATATGGTTGAAATAGCTGTTCCCTTGCAATTTATAATATTACTGCTCCGCTCCTTTATAAAAATAGCGTGATTGTTATGTTTCCAGGGTTAAATTTTTATTAACTAAATAAATAACATGTCATTTTGGGCATTCAATTATTTTGTGCATTCAATTACGAACCAAAACCTTTTAAAATCAATATTGCTTACCTCCCATAACATACGGCGTGATAATATGTAGCCTAAAGCACAGTATTATGATCTTTATACTGTGCCTAAAGCCTTCCTTGGTTTACAAAGAACATTTTAGCTGAATTTCAATTCAATCTATCCACTAGTTTTGGCGTGAAGCCTTACCATACACACAGACAAACAGACAAAAATTCTAAAAAGTCACTTTTTGTCATCAGTTACGTTTTTCTAACAAAAGCCACTTATTTTTTCTCGAAAATTCTCAATGTACAGTTTTTCTTTCGTTACTGTTTTATTATATGTATAGATATTGCAAAACCCAGTCTTTTTTGACTTTGGTAGGTAAAGTTTGGTAGGTTAATCCTTGGAACAAAAGATCAAAGAAATTTAAGAATACCTAACGTATTGGAAAATAATATTTAATAAGAGATGCCTCTCGTCAACTGTTGAAAAATCAAAGATTTATAATTATAACAATAGAAATGCAATCGTGTCTCATTAGCCACCGTAGACAGAGTAAACTATAGACTGCTACATATCTTCTTTTTCATTCGCACAAGAAAAAGATATATATATTAACGTCACTAGCAAAGAAAAGAGACAGAGTAAGAATATTTCTGTCCCTTACTGCGTG
This sequence comes from Oligia fasciuncula, assembly GCA_963082905.1. Classification (NCBI taxonomy): domain Eukaryota; kingdom Metazoa; phylum Arthropoda; class Insecta; order Lepidoptera; family Noctuidae; genus Oligia; species Oligia fasciuncula. The sequence goes on from OY720407.1 coordinate 11,911,473, forward strand.
TCGGTTAAGCACATCAATGTGCACAACAAGTTTGACGTTTATGAATGAAATAATAAAAACTACACCGCGATTAAACGGAAAATAAGTCTTTTTCGTGCATTATTCAATAATAGTACATTTGCGTAACTGTGAAAATGGTAAGGTGCAGTGTAATAAGCTGTAAAAATGATAGTAGGTATGATGAAGATTATCGGATTTTTTTACCCTTTCGGTGACACGGATACCATGAGTCTATTAGATAGATTACTCTGTCTACGTTAGCCACAGTTGAGCTAATGAAATAGGAGTAGACTTGTGGGTTGGCTACCCTAGTTTCAGATCATCAAAAGATTTTAAAATAAAATATCTACTTACCCTGCTAAAATTATGAATGTTTTAAACACTGAAATTTAAACACAGAATGCCATTCTCACTGGTCATCCACTGAAAAATTCTGAGAGAAAGACAAAAGAAGGATGTGTAATTGTGTACATGAAGAAGTAGAGCTGCAACCAGCTGAATACCAGTATTTTACGCGACCGCCTATCTGACCTCCACAATCCAGGTTGTGGAGGTCAGATAAGCAGTAGTAACACGGTATGAGTATGTACCTTGGTAAGGTACTGGTGGCCAGACTTTCGGGCTTCTGACTACCCGTAACGACTATCAAAGATCTGCGAATGACAGCCGGGACCAACGGCTTTACACGAAGGGGTCTCGATATGTAATGCATGGTCACCTATCCACGAACTGATGACGACAAGCGTCACTTAACCTTTGGTCGACCAGAGCGTGTATTATCGACAAGCCCCTCCCTTCGCCTCAACATATTTTTTTTTTATAATTTGAACATCGACAACTTGATAAAACACCCAAGTTGCGCTTCTTGTTGGTATTTCATAAAATATCATAAGGAGTATATTTTTAAACATGTAAATAAGGCTTGCTAAGGAAAAACACAAACCGGCTGTGCTCGGGAAAACCAAATCTTTAGACCCGACTACATATCCTACATAAGTATTTTTATTAAAATTAAACCGTATGATTATGAAGCGTTACGTTCTAAGTAGAATGACAAGTCGCATAATATTCAAATAATATTGGGGAGCGTAAGTCCAATGCAAATGTAACTTTATTAAACGGCGAAAACGTTCAAAGTTCTGTGATTCTCGAAAACGGTTTTTTATTCGTGAGATCTTGTTTACGGCCACTCGCCCGGTAGTGTCAGTGGATAGTGCATGTGAACTGTGCGCTTGCGCATTGATAAAGTGATTTACAAAATAATACCTACACGTAACTTGGATCAACAAGTGATAAACAAACTAACTGTTTCAAACACATCAATCATGTTGTTAAAAAGTGAGTATTATTTACATTTTCTAGAAGAAGATAAACAGGTTTTAAAATAGACATGGACAGTAGGTACTTTAGCAAATAGTTATTTCGCCGATTTTTCATATGACACATTGTAATTATCACATTGCAGTTATCAATCTCTCATAATTATTGTGTAAAAACGAGTCATCTGGCCTCTAGAGTGAAATAGCCAAAAAATATATATATATACCTGTATACCATTTTGAGAAAGCTGTTTTGAAAATATACGATAAGTTTGAGACAGAGATATACAAACAACTAGAATGACGTCACACAAATACACGTTATTTGTGAACGTGCCCTTTTACATATCTACTATGTATAGTTTCCCGGTGTGACTTGCGCTCTCGGGGTAATAGCAAGAGACAAGAATTCATTTACTCATATTAAAGTACATAATTATTATGATGCATTTTTTTAGGAGAGACTATTTGTGCGGTTTTTATTATATACTTGCAGTCAGTTTCAGGGTACTTTCAATCGATTGAAAATTACTTCAGATTATAACAACAAAATAATGTAATTCATTACAGGTATAACGCTTTGCTGTTTGATGTTAAACGTTCAGACACAAAATCCATATTTTCAACGAGATTCTCTTCTGAACCCAGATTTTATATACCCTCCTGACGGGTTTCCAGTTTTACCACTTTCAATCCCAAATCTCAATGAACTAGATAAAAATGCACAAAGAAGAGTACATCAAAATGAATCACCGAATAAGAAACAGCTGCCGACATCAGTGGAAATCCAAAAGACTGTTGTGTCAGAATTTGACTCGACTGATGAGCCTAACAATTATAAATGGAACAATTTCAACAGACAAATATCAACATCAACGACACCTAGTAGAAAGACAACGCAGTTTGAACCATTTTTGTCCCGTGTTTCACCAATCAGACGAACCGCACTTCAGAAAGCACAATATGGGCAGAAAAATCCAGATATATCACATAATATGTCAGAACCAAATTGGCCGACTATACATCAGATATTATCACTAGGAGCACCAGGTTCATCTCAGACAGGACAAGACAGACTACGGGCTCCTCAGACATCGCAAGGAGGTCAAAGTACACCTGAGATATCATTAAGTAGACCATCAGTCGCTGTACCCCAAAATTCACTGGGTAGACCAACTGGACCTCAGACTCAATTCAATCCTACGCCATCGAATTTTAACTTCCCTACTGAGCAGGCTCCAGGTTCCAATTCATTGTTGTACTCAGTGACAAATTTCGGAATTAATTTATTAAAGGTAAGAGCACCAAGTTCATCTCAGACAGGACAAGACAGACTAACGGCTCCTCAGACATCGCAAGGAGGTCAAAGTGCACCTGAGATATCATTAAGTAGGCTATCAGTCGCTGTACCCCAAAATTCACTCGATAGACCTACTGGACCTCAGACTCAATTTAATCCTACGCCATCGAATTTTAACTTCCCTACTGAGGAGGCTCCAGGTTCCAATTCATTGTTGTACTCAGTCACAAATTTCGAAATTCATTTATTACAGGTATTTAAATGCATTACTTAGCTTAATTTTTCTGATTAGTTTTGGAGTACCTGAAGAAATTATTTCACAATGTTTTGACTCTTAATTAAATATTCTCGATTATATAGTTCATCATTGTAACATTTAATATAAGTAGCCAAAAAGCATGTTTATTTTTTCTTTAATTTTTTTAATTAAACTATTGCAGACTATCGATACCCTGCATTCGGGCAACATAGTGGTATCGCCATTTTCCATCACCTCACTCCTGGCCCTGCTGCAGCAAGGGGCATCGGGGCAAACACAGGCACAGATCACAAGCGCACTGCATATGCAGGTGGATGCCACCGCACCAGCTTACGCCAAGGTTTCTGAGGAGCTTCGAGTAAGTAGTGTAGCGTCAAATTAGCTCGATTTTAAGAATAGAATGAGAATTGGCAATCTATGCAATTATTATATAGACGAATTTATGGTGACATAATGCCACAATATAGAATTTATTAGAAGGATTAAATTACAATGCATAAATATGAATGTTTTCACTATTACCTTTTTTTTTTTAATTTATTTATCATTTATACAAAAGAATACAGGACTATTCATATAAAATAGTACAAACAACATAACATCTTTGGATAGTTACAATCATTCCTACAAAATACTTAAGTAATATTGCTTAAGATTACATTTGATATTTTTTTTACCTACACAGTAGTTGAACGAAATTTAATTATATTTTTTCCAGCTTCCATGAAAGAGTTAAGGTTCCACCGAACGGCTCGTATCGCATCGGATCGGAACGGATTTTACAATCTTTAAACGATGTTAAATCGTGTACGCAGTATTTAAAGTCTATATTATCTTGACCGCGGGTGTCTTCGACGACATGCGATCGTAGCCGAAAGTTTGCTGTCATCGTATCCGATCGAATCCTTTCGGCTGTCGTCCAAATTTTCTTTTCCTCTTCTGTGTTTTGTGACTATTTTCTTCTTATTCTAATGCAATAGCCAACAAACTACGTCAACTTCAACCATATTAAAAAATTAGAACATGTCAATGTCACTATTTGACCCGGCGCAGAACCGGATACGTTCGCAAGCGACGGTTCCGTACCGTCGCTTGCGAACGTATCCGGTTCGCCGGTCCGCCGATCGTATGCGTCGACATCCTGCCGGACGTGATCGGCTGTCGCCGTATCCGTTCGTATCCTTTCTGATCCGATGCGATGCGAGCTGTTTGGTGGAAATCATCTTATACAACTGTTCATGGCTTCCTTCCTACTATTCTTGTAGAAGACGTAACTTTGAGTAAAACTTGACCCTCTTCTCCAAAAAAAAAAAAATACTATCTATAACATTTATTTATTTTTCAGGCTCGCAATTCCCGCAATCTTCTGAGAGTTGCAAACAACTTGTTCCTGTCAGAAGATTTTTTTATCGAAAAGAATTTCAAGAACGTTGCCATAAACAGCTTCAACAGTGATGTCACGAATCTTTCTTTCCTAAGAGCAGGGGAAGCTGCACGCCAGATCAACAGCTGGGTAGCGTCCAGAACTGATAACCAGATCCAAAACCTTATCCCACCAGGTAAATATAAATGGTCTATGTTTTGACTTAAGGACTTGAGATCTTCTCGTTTATCAGCACGAGCTGGCTATAAGTATTATATTTAGAAATCGCTCGGTGGTAAGTTAAAAATATACAGGCTGGCAGCGACAATGAAGCGCAAACTGTAACCATGAACTCAGCACATGATTTTAGACCAGCTTAGACAATTTTCGTAGAATATAAAAAAAAAATCTGCTGTTTCATAGAAATACCTACGCGGTCAAAATGTATGGAACAGGTCAAGATTTTTAATAACCGATTCAACCCAAAACTTACATAATCTCAGAAATAAAATAATAATATATAATTATATATTTTTTATATTTTCTGGACTAAATTTGTTGCTAATGACCTCTAGTATATTATAACCCCTTTCAAGGAATACGTCGAGGTTCCCTGTCAAGCTGTATATTGTTTTCATTGTCACCAGGAAAACAAAAAGATTCTGCATATATTAAATGTGTCATCTTTTTCTTAAAAGAACCTACGCAGGTGGATTGCTTACGTTATTGGGTTTTTTTATGTAGGTACTCATAGGTATATTCTGAAATACTTACCTACATATCTCACCTAATTCGGACTACTACAAACATTTTAAAATAAAAAATATCCAAATCGGTACAGCCGTTCTCACGTGATGCGCTAATTACCAACGACCAGCATTTCATTTTTATTTATATAGATTTACGTAATAATTATTATGTTCAGAATTTCTGATTCTTCTCATTCACTTTTGCATCTTGTGGATAAGGTTAGTGGAATGATGGAGTTGAACACCTCGTTATGACGCACTTGAACCAGTTATGTTACAAGTTCTACATTCCTATCTATATTTAAACGGGCCCTTCTTCATAAATGCACCTAGGTTTTGCCCATTGCAGAATATGCAGAGTTTATAAACCAAAATTGTTGTTATGGAACTCAGAAGTGTCTTTCTTCGCTCCTGGGGTGGGCGCTAATAGCCGTCACAGTTACTAAACTAACGCAGAATGTACACAACATTTTTAGTATATTTTTGTTCCAATAAATATTTGTAGGTACCTACTTATTGTTTTTGTATTTTTTTTGCAAATTTAAATTTCTAAATGGTGGCAGTGCTGGACTTTATTAAGTCAATCCTGGATGTTATTGTAATGAATAATACTTCAAAGTTATTATCACATTCAAATGTTATTAAGGTAATTTAAAATTAATTAACTTAAGTGAGAAACACAACAACACTTGGAAGGCTGAGGTGCAATTTAAAAAGAAAACTTATGTATTCATACAAAACACAAAAATATTTTGATTTAATAAATACAAGCAACGTTTGAATGAATGTGAATAACTTTATTGTGAAGACGAAGCAGAAATAAATAGTTTTTATAAAGTTAAAAGCAAATAAATAATATAGGTAAAGCTGTTATTCCATGCAAACGAAAATGCGGAAAAATAATAAGATTTTATATTTTTCTGCTTTAACGATTTTTTTTTTTTTTTTATGTTTCTTAACAGAAACATTTTTATTTTTCCAGATGCTCTCGATTACACGACGCAAATGGTCCTGGTAAATGCCATTTACTTCAAAGGTCTGTGGGAAGTGCCATTCAGAGTAGAAGCAACTTTGCCTAGGGAATTCTACCTTAGTAATGGTCAATCAAAATCTGTTAAGTTCATGCGTATGCGCAAGATGTTCAAGACCGGTATGGATAAAACAAGCAATGCCAAAGTTATTGTTTTGCCTTTTGAGGTAAGTGGAGACGGTTTTGTGAAGTTTTATGATTTTAAGGAATGTGTAGTGTCTGCATAGCAGTGAGAAATGTAGATTCATGTGATCTAACAAAAGTCATCACAGTAATTAATTCACCCGCATAAGTTTCGATCTCGTGGGAATATCGGGATAACAAGTACCCTATGTGGTAATACTGGTTATAAACTATATTTGTGCCAAAATTCATCCAAAACTTTCGCGTTTATAATATTAGTAGGAATTATGTTTTGTTATTGAGATTATCAAGACTGTGGAGTCTACTTAATGGAAAGTTTTACTGGTTAGGCCCGCTTGCACCACACATCACGACATCTCTAAACCAATTTAAAACATCGTTCCTTTTCTATCCATCCTTTGAAGATGACAGACACACACTAAATTTTTACTAATATTTTTGGAAAATCTACTTTTACAACATTATTTTTAATTATCTGATCATCATATTCATCATGTAGGTATCTATCACATAATTAATGTACAGACGCCAGCAGGTCAACCTACCCGAAACTGTCAGATTTTCCCAATCAACCTTGAACCTTATGCTTTAACAATAAAGTCGAAACTTGATGTGCTTGGCGTCTGTACCTGTCATTGCTTTATTTAAATCCAAGATACGTCAAAAGTACCAATGACCTACTTATATGAAATAATTAACAAATAATCTTTTGTTTTTAATTTCCAGCGCGATGAATACCACTTGATAGTGATTCTACCCCATGAATTAATGGGCATGAGGAACACACTAGCATCTCTGACTGATGAAAGGCTACAGAACTACCTCAGCTTCGAAGCCTTGGACACGGAACTTGAGTTGCCGAAGTTTACAATAAGAGCTGATACGGATTTGACGGTTGTTTTGAAAACTGTAAGTGCTCATTTAACAATAATAATCTATAATATACACTTGCAACTTTATTCAAGTCATCGTCTGTCTAGCCTTTTCCCAACTATCTGAATGCAAGTACCAGTCTAGCTGAATGCCAGTATTTTACATGGAGCGACTGCCTGTATGACCTCCACAACCCAGTTACTGGGTAATACGATACCCCTTGGTAAAACTGGTTGTCAGACTTTCGGCTGTCAAAGATCCACGAATGTCAGCCGGGACCAACGGCTTAAGGTGCCACTAGTCGATATTTTTTCCATACAAATTTCGGGAGAGTATTACTCCACTGTTTGACATTGTGCACCCAAAGTTAAACATGATATCGTTTTGACTCATTATTAATTGTGTCTGTACGGAAACAGAATAGTAAAATAAAAAATCATTAAAAAGTTATGAGCCAACAAAGATTTGTTTTTCTTGCTATTTTTAACGTAACTTTGGGTGTAAATATGTAACAAAAGACGTGTTAAATCTTCAAATCCAACTCCGTACCGACAAAGCTGTTATCGAAGAGTTAAATAAATTTTATTTATAATTGATTTACGCAGTGGTTTTTTCATAAAACTCGATTTTCCAAAACACTTTTCGAATTTTTTTACGTTCCTATCAGTTCGGAACGGTATTTCTGTGCGTGAGAATTAGACGTTGTGCATGTAGACTAGCGTCCAACTGCTCATCATTGATACTAGCTCTGTCAGACACGAAGTCAGGTGAGACAGCGTGCTTTTTGGCCATGACCACCAGTGAGTTCGAGCTCGCGACTAGTTTACTCTTAACGTGCTTTCCGAGGCACGGAGATCTCAGATTTCCAAATGCACCAAAAGTACTTGGATGGTTCAAGAGTGTATCTAAACATAATTACTATGTACGAAGAAAGCTAATTTAGGATGTTTGATTCATGACTTCTTCTTACATTTGACTTCTTTTTTAATTTAATCTTTATATATCTTAAAACGTAGATATAAGACATTATTGTTCATGTGGTTTTGTTAAAAAATCCGGTTTGTGACGCAAACGACCTTTTACATAACGAACAAGTTAATTATCTTGAACATTTTCCTCATAACTGGCGTCGTTTATCTGTCTTTTGAGTTATAACTGATCATCATCTGCCTAGCCTTTTCCCAACTATGTTGAGGTCGACTTCCAATCTAACCGGATGCAGCAGAATACCAGTCGATAATATATAATAATATGTATAATACATGAAGCGACTGCCTATGTGACCTCCACAACCCAGTTACTGGGTAATAGGTACGATACACCTTGGTAATACTGGTTGTCAGACCTTCGGGCTTCTGACGATCCGTAACGACTGTCAAAGATCCATGAATGACAGCCGAGACCAACGGCTCTTGGTCTGTAAAGATGGTCACTCATCCAAGGATCAACCGTGGCAAGCGTAGCTTACCCTGTTCGATCGAACCGTGCGGCTGTTATTTCTTAGCCACAAGTTCACCATTTTAAAGCAAAATCATACAAACATGGATGATTTCATTGAAAGAAAGAAAAAAGTTTATTTGGACACAGTTCGTGAAACACAAAATAAAAAAACTATGTTACCACAACAATAACAAGCCCACCACAGATAATTCAGTATTTATTCTCCGAAAAGATTGAGCGTTTGGTCTAGTAGTGGTATTAAATCTACCTACATCTAATGTAGCCCCACTAATTTAGTATAGGTACTATATTTCTAACCTTAGATACTTATCGGAGAAATACTGACTTAACTTTATGAATTATCCTCTTTTCAGATGGGTATCACAAACATGTTCCGTCGTGATTTTTCCGAGCTCAATGGGATTGGAGCATACGGAGCCCACTCGCCGACCATATCTTCAGCAGTTCACTCTGCGACGTTGTCTATCGACGAAAAAGGAGGTACTGCAGCCGCTGCCACAGCCTTCGCAGCAGTAGCACTGTCATACGACGAACCTTCCGTAGAGTTCAAAGTTAACCGACCCTTCATTGCCGTCCTGTGGGACAATAAGAGCTCTCTTCCCTTGTTTATGGCTAAAATCGAGGATCCCCAACAGTAGAAATATACGTGATGTTATAGTTTTTTAATTTATTATAATACTCACTGCTTAATTTTAAGAAAACTGCAACTAGACTATGAAAATCAAAATGCGGCTTGTAATAATTATTATTTATATTAAACAGAATTTGATCTAGTCTAATTTGTTCTTAGTCTACAATTATATATTAATTAACTATAAATATAAACGACTATTTCTTTTTCTTGAATATGTTTATGAACCAATCGTGGGCGAATATCCTGAGTGGTCCTTCGTAGAAGGATTCAATTTCTTGGAGAGGTTTTCCTTCAGTTTCAGGCATGAAGAAGTAAAGGTAAATAGTGCCGAGGTAAGCGAAGGCAGCGTACGTGGCGAAGGCACCGGTCAGTCTGAAGTGAGTCTCCAAGTCAATGAGGGTCTTGGCACCGATGAAAGTGACCACGTAGTTCCAGGCAGCTGCGGTACCTTGAGCTGAGGCTCGACTCCTGATAAAGAAAATGTAATGTTGATCATTCAAATATACCCATTAAAGTATTGGAATAGTCATTGAAACAGAAAGGCTAACTCACCTGAAAGGAAACACCTCTCCTAGAATAACCCAGGACACATTGAGCCCAGTGAAAATAGTAAGAAGATAGAAGAATACCAAAGGAACTACGCTCTTCTCCTTAGGGAATGTCTTAGGATCGTATGAGAACACGTTTTTGTCCAGATGTGTTTCAGCGTAGATGCTGAGAGCAGTGCAGCAGACGGCTGTTCCAAGCATAGCTGTGATGCCTATTTTGCGCTTGCCCAAGGATTTTATGATGCCGATTATGACGATGCTCGTTATTAGTGTTATTACGCCTACCATTACCTGAAACAGTAGAGAAAGACATGTAGATATTCATTTGTTTCTAGAAATATAAATACAAATGAGCAACTTACTACCTTAGTATTTTGAGCAGTATACTAGTAGTTTTAGTCAGAAGTCGTTTGCTAGAAAAATATTACGATGAAACGGAGTGATTCGTTTCTTAATGATGGCATTCAATTGTTTTATTTTTACTAACCACGGTTAAGATACGAACTCAAACTTCAATAAATGTGCAAATAGATTATGGAATATAAAGGATTTTTAATAAGCATAGAAACAAATTATCACAGATAAAATATTGTAAGTTGTGCAATGATTGTCGAAAATTGTGTAATGCCTTAGTTAGAGGCAGATGTATTCATGATTGATGGCAATAGGACAGTGATTTGTCTCATTTACTGACGTCCTAAACATAACTTGAAAAACATGACAAATAAACTGCGACATCAGCTGTGACAGACTTTGTGCATCTAATTAGCAGTTTTTCGCACATGTGTGCCATTGTTCTTTTAATTAACACAAATGAAAGACGATAGCAGTGTTTCAATTAGTTGGTAAAAATGTAAAACGACGATGTAAAGAGCCGAGAATACTTGTTAACAACTTGACATCTATTGCTAAACATTTAAGTTCTAATGACGATGATGATATGTTCACTGATGTTAAAATCAAAAGTCATTTATTCAAACTAGGCTGAGAATTAATAAAAAAAGGCAAAAAATACAGTTAATAATGGTACGGAGAGAGCTTGTGGCTAAGTAATGACTGCCGTACGGGTCGATCGATCAAGTAAAGTTACACTTGCCACGGTTGGTCCGTGGATGGGTGAGTAATGGTACTGATAACAATCTTAATTACAAGGCTGCTGATAACGGTAATAAAAACAGAAATGCTTACCACAATGTTCTTGCTGTCATCAGCCATTCCGAAGGCAGAGCAAACGTTGACCATATTTGGTTTGACCGGGGTGAGGCCACTCATAACGAGGAATGTGAAGTATAACATGGTGAGGGTTAAGGGCCTCAGAGTCTCCTTGCACAGCATCACTATGTTGAACTTTACGAAGAATCTACAAAAGTTTTCATGTTGTATTTAATATATTTTATTAAATTCATGACTTTTACCTTAGACACTCAAGCTTAATACAAAAACCTTAACTAGTAGGGTCAGGCGGGGTAAATATGAGACGAAAAACAAATCTTTTCATTTTTGACGCTGATAAAGATTATTTTGTGAGTCTTAGAACAGATTATATTATACTATCCATTGGTATCTTTAACATGATACCATTAAATTGAAGATAATTGGCCTAGATATATAGTTTTGTATACAAAGTATGTGTTTCATTTTTTTCCTCAATAATGGGGGAAATATAAGACACAGAAGTCAAAAAATGAAACAGCTTGAAACTTCTATACCTTGCGTGTTTTTCAGATACAGGGGCAATAAGAAGACAACAGGGTTAACTCTAATACGAAAACTTTCATTAAATTCAACAAAATTTTTTTAGAAAATTTTAAAATTTTAAAAAATCAACATACCATATTCTGCTTACATATAATTTGTTTTTTGGTTTAAGTTATTTGGTAATCACCACAGCAATTAGCAATTTAATGCTACATTTAAACTTATCTGCCTACCGGTGACAGTATAAAAGACGAAAAAATACAAAGCCTGATACAAAATTACTCATTAATTTTTTTTAAACTTAAGTTTCAACTGAAAAGGTGTAAATTTGAGACATTTACTCATAATTATACTCATAGCCTTGACAACATTTAGTAGTCAATATGATATTTTTCGTAGTCAATGTCGAAGCCAAGATCTTCTTCTGCTTCTATGCTTAAAACTGTCTTCTTCCTAGCTTATTTGTGTTTAAATTGTGAATTTTCCTCCCTATCAACGATTTATCAATTTTTTTCTTCGTTTCAGCTTCTCTGTATAATAAATCACGCTTTCTTACTATAACAATCGCTTCTTGCAGCTTTGAGTCGCTATAAATTTTGTGTTTTGGCACATATTTGCGAGGCATCTTGATGCACAATTAATATCAACTGTCTTATTATTACACTACACACCGTCTTATATTTTCCCAAATGCGCGTCTCATTTTTTACCCTCCAAACAACGCAAGTTCCCTGCTAAACGACTGCACGTAGACAAAAACTGCCGCCCTCCTGCGCAAGTACGGCTCGCAAGGGATGCCAGGAGCGGGGGTGGCTTCCGCACAGGCTTGAATGAGAGGATGCAAACGGAAAGTTCGTAGTGCCCGATGTAAAGTTTTCGCGCCACTTTTTTTTGTTCTTAACAAAATGTCTTAAAAAGTGTTCAACCCAATGAGACACAAGTTTAAAAAATTGTGTCTTAACAGAGTACCTACACATAAAGCATATTTTTTAATCAAATAAGGTTCTTTTTATGTCTTTTTCTACGGAATTATAATCATGTCTTATTTTTATCCGAAATTTTGGGTGTCTTATATTTACCCCGCCTGACCCTAGATATTCAAGGTTTCAAGAAGAGGAAAGATTTTGGATTCGTAACATGTTCTTTTAAACATTATACAGTGTGTTACGTAAAGGGTATGGACATATCAAACACACTGATTCTTTTGGTGATAATGAACTACATGGCAACATTTTTTAATACCTATACCTACATAATTAGAAAGTTAAAAAACATTTAACTAAAAATCCAAATGCTTCCAATTGAATTCTACACATCACTAGACCAAGTCAGCTGATCGGTGTCAATAAACTACACACAAAAGAACAACTCGGTAAAAGATTTGTTTCTCCTGGTACTATTTGCTAAATGGGTTCCGCATGTTAGTTTTATTCCACAAAATATTACACATTTGAACACAAATGAGTTACTTGTTTTTTAGTAAAAAAACGTGCTGCCTAGTATAATAATAATAATAATAATAATAATATTCCACAACTATCACACAACGCCGTCTAGTCTCAAGCTAAGCAGAGCTTGTGTTATGAGTACTAGACAACTGATAAACATACTTATATATTTCTAAATACATACATATATAGATAAATTACACCCAGACACAGAACAAATGATCATGCTCATCACACAAACATTTTTTTTTCTTTCATAAAATCTTTTAAATATCAACTAAAACACTCCTAAAAGCTGTACCTAGCCCAAATTTTCTATGAATTAAATGACTACATGCAGTCATCATCAGTTATCCAACTAAGTTCAATAAATTTTCTATGTCAGCAATAATAACAATTTTCGTGCAAATCTCCTTTAAGTTTAGCATAATCATCCTTTTTTGTTTTTTTGACATTGTAACTAACTGAGATAAATGGCTGTCAAAAGTGTGTTAAAACTGCAATAATCTTCGATCAATAATAGTACTATTATTGATCGAAGGCAATAATAGGAAACTACAAAACTACTCAATACAAAAAAAAAATATTCGATAAAGTTGAAAATGAACCCTAGAAAACTTTCTTACGTAACTTATGTGTGTCCTGGTACAAATAATGCCAGAGGGTTCAGCACTTAATTTTATTTTTAGTAAATTTTTAAATTGATTATGTAGGTGTTATGGCTGTAGTTACTTCTTAACAACCGCTGACATCGCATACCGCTAATAATATCAAAAACAATTGAATTATTAAATGTATCCAAACACGTCACTTTGTTTACAGTTGTCCCGTTGTCCGATCGTCGATGACAGGCGCGTGCGCCGTGTTTGAACGGGAAGTGTTTAAATTTTCCGTAAACAGCGAATGTCTCCATCATATGCAAGAGAAGTTATTCACTTCATGAGTAACGGAAATTTTCACAGTAATAATACTGAACCCTAATTTCTGTACTTTTACAATCATGTAGGATAACAAAGGTTACCCACACAGTGATGTTTAGGGTCAATGAGGCAGTTTTCTGCTTTTTATGAAATTATTTTTTCATTTTGATTTACAGCAGCATTTTGCTTAATTATGTTTTATGTTCAAAACTTTTGTTTATTTCCTGATTATCCCCAATATCCATGTAAGCAAAGTTTAGCAACTAAAACTTACTTGTTCATTTCAAAATAAACTTTTAGTGAACAATAATTACAATGTTTGTAAGTATTGTTCATTTAATTAAGGTTAATTTTCAAATGGATTTATCATTTTCGTGTATTAACGCATGAAAGATGCTTCTTATGACGTGTTTCGTGTCGTAAGTCGGTCAATTTATTATGAAAGAAAAAAAAATTCGAAAGCAATAATTGGGTTACCCTTAGTACTAGGATAAATCCGACTTTTTTCGTGTGCTTTTTAGTCGCTCTCTGTCTGTATCGGTGTGAAGTTGTGATTAGCAGATCAGTGATCGTTGTAGAAATTTTCGTGAAAATGTCGTCACGCAGTAATAGCGAATACTATGAGATGATGATGTGTACGCAGTGGAGTGTGATACCGTGCTCGAAATGGAAGTGCGAATTAAAAACGCCTTCAGGAGTGTAACGCCGGATATGCTCCGCAATGTTCAGCGAAATCTGAACGAGCGTGCGGCTTTGTGCGTACAACGCCAAGGCCAGCACATTGAACCTCACCTTTAAAATGTAAGTTACTTTAAAAAAATTCATTTATCAACTTATTCTTAATTTTTTACATAATTATTACGTTTCCCGTAACATCGTAGGCAAAGAAAGGGGCCGCGCCGCGCGCGGTGCTCTTTTACGATTCGGGGATTTCCCGATCGCCGCGGCGGCGCGGGCGGCGCCGCCGTGATGTGCGTGTGTGCTAGGCGCACAGACACGTAATGGATAATGTTAATGACCCTCATAGTGCGGTGACACATTTGTTATGATTTCAATTTAATAAACTATCGAAATAAAAAAAATATTATGCATTTTCAAAGTTATTGCTTTTGAGCTGAAACTTTGCACATAGATTCTGGACCAGATACACTCTTCAACCCGTTTGTATGGATATACCCTTTCCGTAACACGCTGTATAAGTTACATAATCAGATATAATGGTCCCACTGCTCGGACACAGGCCTCCTCTTAGTGAGTAGGCCATAATCCACCACGCAGGCTCAGTGCGCGTTGGCAGATGTAACATGTCTTTAAATTTTTGGTTCTGCGAATTGCCGGTTTCATCACGATGTTTTTCTTCACGGTTTTGAGAGCAGTGCTGATGAAATAATTTCCACAAACACACACTTCCAACTCGTAAGTCGCTGCTGTTGAAGCCACTGCTCTATATAAGTTATTATGTGGAAAAACATTGAGTCTGTCTATAAACATGTCAAGTTTCACTAGAACAGTTTTTGACCAACTGCAACTAGTCGAAATGAAATGAAATGATGATGAAATGATTTTATTTTTTGTAAGTAGGTTTGTACAAACACTTTTACACGTCAATCATGTTTTTTTTTTAAACTAGATGAAGTCGGCGTTTCCTATCTGACTACTCTGAGAAGAAAAGCCGAAACAAACTCAGAGGTCACAGTCTCTTTTAAAGTCCAGACATAATCTTGGTCAGGTTATATGAAGACCATGTAGATCGATGTCTGAGGTGGTCTTTTGAGGAAAGAACCACAAAGATTGAGAGGACCTGAGGACCAAATTTGTTATCATAAATAATTACCTACCTCTTAAAAACATTCATCTTATAGTGATCACACTCGGACTCCTCCCGTTTCTCCTTCCAGCAGATAGCACATCCGTCCAAGCTCTTGGAGTACACCACCAGTTTGTCAAACTCGTCCTTTACATTATTAGGTGTGGTCCACCCGCGAAGGAAGCGTAGTGACTTCAGGGCATCCTTCTCTCGACCTTGAGATAATAACCATACTGGTGTGTCAGGCACCTAAAAAAGAACATTGAACGATTTGTTTAATTTAGGGCTGATTTATTTGTCCATCGCTAGATAACTTTCATTCGAGGAGTAAAATTGACGTTTGACAGTTTTTGTATAAAAGAACTATCAAAATTTCAAAATTATTCCTCGAGTAAAGTTATCAAATAATTGAGAAATCAGCCCTTAAAAGCTTATTGAAGGTCAATTAAAATGATGAAAATCTAGTATATTATAAATATTCTATATTTTAACCGACTTCAAAAAACTAAATTTCAACAACTAAATTATTAGCTGTCTAGTTATTATTTGCAAGCATATAATTATGAACGCGTTTATAAGTACATTAGTCAGTGATTGTATTTTCAATAAGGATTATTTTGGGACATTAATCAGACTCCATAGCTTACAATGATATTATGTCATTGGGCCCTTTGCCACTCCACCCAGTTTTTAGGGTTCCGTACCAAAATGGTAAAAAAGAACCCTTATGGTGCGACCAGTCTGTCTGTCTGTCTGTCTGTCACAGCTGGATATTTCGAGAACTACTAATGCTATCAACTTGAAATGTGGAATGATGACGTTCACCCAACTATTTTGCAATTATGAAAGATTTTTTTTTTTGCAGCTGTGACTGAGAGGTGGTCTTCAAAATTCGAAGTGGGGCTACTAGGGCATGTGGGGTATCATACGAAAGAGCGCTGTTTGCACATTCCCAATTTTTTCTTTTTTTTAGGCCGCATAATTTTCGACTTATGATGAAAGATGTTAAAAAAAACACCGGTCCCCCCTTATCTCCGAAGTTTGCACAGAGAAAAATTTGAAATTATTCTATGTGATAGAAGTTTATGTAAAGATTACAGGAACAATAAAACGATGTCTCTAAATAGCACACTTTTTCAAAATCATTACATTAGTTCCACTCTCGGTCATGAGATGGCGCTGACCTAAAACTGCAATATTCTACACCGCAGTGTTGAAATTCTCTGACGAATATAGGGCTCGCTGATGAAAATTTAAAAACATATGATGGTAAGGTACCCTCGGTAAACGAGTCCGACTCGCTCTTGACCGGTTTTTCTTAAATGTGTTAATAACCGTATAGAGGTATGAGGAACAGGGTGTAAAGTTCACTCATACTCCATAGAAATGGGAGGATCCTCCGATCAGACGGATGTTATGTCTGGCGGGCAACTGCCCAATGATTCATGTCGGGGCCGTTGTATCTATGCTAATTTCGCGGTAAACTCTGCTTGCGCGATGTAGGATTTGCGTGACGTAGTATGACGCGTTGTACGCATGTGGCGTTGTAGATACCGCTACAACCGTTTCACTGTTTGCAATATGCCTGAATACTTACAGCGCCAAATAACACGAGAAGCATAGAAGTGAAGGGTACGGAGATACAGATGATGGCAGCGATGCGCCACGTGACCACGGAGCCCAGGAAGTACATCGCAAATACACCGATGGATAGAAATAACTGGGTGATGGTGCATAATGCTCCACGTATTGACGGCTCACTGAAACATATGGATATAATATAAATAGTCATCACATAGTTCGCAAATTTACAGATTGCATTTAGGCATTGGCTTTAGGAGTAGAGGAAGACCAAAGAAACGATGGATGGAATGTGTGAATGATGATATGGTTAGAAAGGGGGTGACTACCGAGATGACAACTAATAGAGAAGTATGGAAGAAAAAGACATGTTGCGCCGACCCCAAATAAATTGGGATAAGGGCAGGAGAATGATGATGAATGATGATTTAGGTATTGCTCCAGGTTGCTGCACGTTGCTGGCTTATTGAGTTTTCAGATAATTTCTCTGTGCTTTAACAGTCCGATTCGAAGTCCAGTTGAATATTGAAAAGATTGCCCTTAAAAATAACTAAGCGACCCGCAAGTTAACATGGGATTTAAATTCAGTAAGTATAGTTTCTTCATTTCTGCTGTCATTCTTGGGTCTATGACAGTCGTTACGGGTCGTCAGAAGCCTGAAAGTTTGAGAACCAGTCTTACCAAAGGGTATTGTGTTGCCCAGTAATTGGGTTGTGGAGGTCAGATAGCCAGTCGCTCCATGTAAAATATTATTTATTCAGCTGCATCTGGTTAGACTGGAAGCCGATCCCTACATAGTTGGGAAGAGGCTAGGCATATTGCAAGTATAGTTAATCCATTTACCTAATTTCTCCTACATAGGAGTTGATAGGCGCTTCCATGATTCCTGTTCCGAGTCCCAGTAGTGCGTTCCCAATGAATAAGGTAGGAACGTTCCACGCGAAGTACATAAGGATCCAGGCTATCACATGGGGCAGGTTGACTAGGAAAGTGGCTTTCTTCCTACCGACGCAGTCCACAAATGGTCCTGATACTAGAGCTCCGAATGGCTGTGTCAGGAATGATATACTGCCTGAAATAAAAATACTATTAACATTAGTATGCCGGAACGTAGATCTACACGAGACACAATGGCTTTTTAATTGTTTCTGTAATTACGGCATTCAACCGGTTAAAGAACTAAAATAATATAATTGTATGCTTCATAATTATAATTTATAATTAAATAAGGTATTTAAAATTATTATTTATTAATTTTTAATAATTTAATTTATAATTAATTATTATTTTAAACTTTTTATAATGCTCGTCAGGTTTTGTTTGATTTAATATTATATTAAAATCACTTGCCCAACAAGTACCTATTAATAAAAAACTTAGTAGACATGAGCATATTAAAAAAATCACGACGTGAATGTGAATATTATCTAAGATATGTATTTTTTTTTTATTAAATCGTTGCCCCACCCTAGGAATTTCTCCTGTATTGTGGGTGCGTTTACAAACATTTAAACTCACATACACAAACATCAAGACCCGGAACAACTACTTGTAGGTCATACAAATATTTGTTCCGTGCGGGAATCGAACCCGCGACACGCAGCGCAGCAGTCAATCGCTTAACCACTGCGCCACCCGTGCCGTCAAATTTAGTATTTAATTAATTAATTGACAACCAGTCTTACCAAGGCGTATAGTGTTACCCAGTAACTGGGTTGTGGAGGTCAGATAGGGGCAGTCGCTCCATGTAAAATACTGGTATACTGGTAGCTGCATCCGGTTAGACTGGAAGCCGACCCCAACATAGTTGGGAAAAGGCTAGGCAGATGATGAAGATGTAGGTTGTAATTTATTAAATGGCACAATTTGAGAGATGCTTTTTTAACAGTGGTCTCCTAAAGACAAAGTTGGTAACGTAGACAGAGAAAAAACGATTATCAAGATGACCTGAGGTTCAGGTTTTAGCAGTGGTATAATTGCGTAACACAATAACAGTAACAATGGCTTTAATTTTGACATGTCATTCCTTGCGTTATTTGACAAATTTTTCGAGCATATGAAGCAATGGAGTAGCAATATCCTACAAAATGATTCAGATTATGCTTGGTAATGTGTTACGCTAATAGGGTACAGGTTGGTACTTACCGAACCATGAAGCTTCAGTGTCTGTGAATGAGAGACCTCCTGGGGCGTTCAGTAGGTCTGGTATCACTATTGTGGCGAAACTGTAAGCCATACCCAAGTCCATGAGAAGCAGGTTCAGTGCCATACTTGCTAATAGCTGTAACAATTACACCAATATTATAAAGGCGAAAGTTTGTGAGTGTGTGTGTGTTTATATGTTTGTTACTTCTTCACGCTCAAACGGCTGGACCAATTTTGATAAAATTTCGTATGGAGGTAGCTGACACCCTGGATAAATATATAGGCTACTTTTTATCCCGATATTCCCACGGGATCGACATTTACGCGGGAGAAACCGCGGGGCGCAGCTATTGTTTAATAAAAACATTAAATGGATTAGTCTTAAGGTTCATCGGTATACATTGTTGCATATTTATGTAATGATAAATACCTCGTACTTGCTGACAGGCCTACACTGTCCTCTCATACATAATATCAACACTGTTCAATGAAAACATTTACACGCCAAATATTTTAAGAAGAGCAACCGTGGAGTTTCTTGCTGGCTCTATCTTCATTCCTATGAAACTTGAAGATAACTTGTTATGAAACTTGATCAAACGTTTCCTAACGATCAATTGGAACCGTGCACCTAGCTTCTGACGTTTCATATGTGGCCCATGTAGGTTTATGCGTAAGTAATAAAATATTTGAATTGAATATGTTCCATATACTGCTACTAGAAGAGGAAAATATCAGAGGAAAATATAAGATTGCAGTCACGCGATAAAAACCCTGATTCCGCAGCAGGAAAAAATCGACCGACAGACTGATGAGGCAGTAACTGGTTTCGACCCTAACATAATGGGAACAGGCTTGGCAGATGATGACGACAGTAAAAAAATAAACAGTGTCTTGAAGCCCACCAGTTCGTATTCCTTAGTAGATCCTTATTAGGACCCGAAGAGAAGAAAGAACAGGGGGCCTAAAAAGGCCACTTTGGCAGAATCTTAAAAGGATAACATTATGAATCATAATATTGCGAAAACAGTCCGTTTGAATTTCCAATTGAATGGCGGTCTTTAGACCCGAAACAAATCCGTATTACTTACACATAATGCAATTGGTGTCCAAATTAGGTAGCTTTAGGCGGTTTAAGGTACAAAAGACCAATGTACTGAACATCTATTGAAAAGCAAGAAGGCACGTGAAGCGTGTCTCCTAAATCACATGACGTGACGTGCCGGCGGCGAGTGCAAAAAGTAAAAGGTACAAAACAAAAAACATGCATTTTTTATAAGGAAAATGGAAAATTAAATATATTATTCTTGCTCAGGTAGCAAAGCATAAGCTGAACAGGAAAATGTACCAATCATAGATAACCGATCTACAAATTGTTCCTAAGCAAATACCTATACATACAACTTTGCATAATGCATTTTATAATGCAGACGACTCGGCTACGAGATAATATCTTTTGTCACAGGTAGGCACAGAAAGTGGTGGTGACATGACCTGGACGCGTATTGCAAAGGCGGGTTTGAGGTGGAGTGGAAAAAAAAAATCCTGGAAGGACTTGTGAGACGGCCTTAGTCCAGAATTAGGACAGGAAAGGCCAAACAAAAAAAGAAAGGAAAATAAACAGGAAAACAGACCAATCCAATATTTTTATTCTTCCGCTGGAAGCGGCTGTTATTTTGAGAAACCCAACAATATGCCCCTGGATCTAACATAACATATCATCACGTCTGTGTTCCCGAGGAACCCCTCGGGAACACCTAACCAGGTGTGCCTATAGTACACCCTTCCCCCAATATTTCACCAGTTATGTTTAAGTTCCATGTAATAGGAAAAGATCCTACTGCCATCAACCGGGCACAAATGCAGACTCCAAGCTGCTACAGAGAAATTCCAGGTGGATACACCCAATAACACTGCACGACCCGGGACTCGAACCTCATGCTCAGCAGTAGCCCGACCACTAGACCAAGTCTCCAGACCAGTCCACATTTACATTTATTCAGACACATTTATTTTCGCTAGATCTTACTTGGCTGTGAATCCCCAGGTTTTCCAAGTTTTCCACAAGTCATATTATAAGAGCCCACTTTGTTGTAATAAATAATGGTACCTATCAGTCATCGGTAATTTCCTAATCATCTTTATGACCTTTAATAGTAACCATTATATGTTCATAAATTATGAATGCATAATATAAATGAACACGCGAATCCACCCCACACGTGCTTGCTTCTAATCTCTAGCATTCCGTTCCATATCAAATATTCATCTGTCCTTTATCGCCAAGGAAATCTTTTGCCAATCAATAATAATATCACTATGTGAAGGAGGGGCTTGTGGCTAAGTACCTAATAACAGTCGCACGGGTCGATCGATCAGGTTAAGCTACGCTTGCCGCGGTTGGTCGGTAGATGGGTGACCATCTTAACATACCAAGACCGCTCCGTACCTCGGAAAGCACGGTCCCGTTCCGGCTGTCCTTCGTGGATCTTTGACAGTCGTTACGTGTCGTCAGAAGCCCGAAAGTCTGACTATCAGTCTTACCAAGGGGTATCGTATTATCGACTGGGAGCCGACCCCAACATAGTTGGGAAAAGGCTAGGCAGATGATCTGAAAATATTTCATTAGAATCAACTTTGGACTACACATGGTGGGTTACAATGTTAGTTATTGTTGAATATTTGTGAAACAAAAGTTATGATTAAATATTCAGAAGCAGAGATAACGAAGATAGAACGATTGAAGCGCTGCAATACAGGGTTAAATTAAGTAAGCTAGCGAAACTCCGGAGACGTGATGGTTATCGATATTTTAACATGAACAAACGAAAAAAATAATATTTTATGATTTTTTTGTTGGATATCTATAATATACTTGGGTTTATACCCATGTTGATCAGGGGGCTTACCATCACCTCTTAAACCAGGACCATCACCTCTTAAAGCAGGGCAGAAGTTGAACTGCACTACTTTTTTGTACTAAGACGTCATAGAAAAAAGCAGTACAGTTCAACTTCTGCCCTGCTTTAAGAGGTGATGGTCCTGGTTATTTTCTTTTACAGTTATTTCACCTCTGACAACGTCATACACAACCGCAACCATAATTTAACGAAAATAAAGATCATTGTGACTTTGACAGACTTGTCAGTAGCAGCAATTCAACAGGAGGACATTACAAGGAGTAAAAAAGCCACTGTGATTTTGTCAGTGTTCCAAAATCAGATTTAAAATGACTGTGCTGCAGTACATGTAACTCTTGCTTTCTACTAGTCTATGCTCACAATAAGCAAGAAATAGACCGTCATGGACAGACTCTGACGGCAGCAAAGCCAGAACTACGATCCCTGACACCAGTTCCAAAATCTCTATTGGATACGATACCTTTGCAACATAGCAGGGTATCAACTGCCCCGTGACCAACGGGGCAGTTGGTCGCAAGGTCCGGGGATCGAATCCCAAGTTGGGCAAAGTGTTATTGGGTTTTTCTATTAGAAATTACTCGTGTCGGATTGCCGTCCCATCGGACTATGAGAGTAAAGGAAAAGAGAGTGCACCCGTGCCTTTGCACACTCTTGTGCACTATAAAATCTCGTGCATAGCTGTCTAATCTCCGTTGAGATTGGCTACCGTGACTGAAATCGGTTGGGAGGATATAATTATACAGGATGGTAAGGACATCGACGCGTAAACTACAACCATGAATTCAGATCAGTAATTTTTCGTCGGTTATCAATCTGAAATAAAGATTTTATTATTATTATTAAAAACAATCTACCGTTTCATAGAAAAGTGAACTTACGTGGTCAAAATGTATGGAGCAGCTATTTTTTTTTAATAACAGGCTAAAAT
Organism: Oligia fasciuncula; assembly: GCA_963082905.1. NCBI lineage: Eukaryota > Metazoa > Arthropoda > Insecta > Lepidoptera > Noctuidae > Oligia > Oligia fasciuncula. Next base: position 11,934,600 of record OY720407.1, read on the forward strand.
TTTCAACCTAGCGTTGAAAATTTTCGTCTTCTCAGCACCAATCAGCAATCTATCGTAGCACGTATCACACAAACGACAAGGCGACTGCCGTAAACAGTAAAAATGTCGTCACTATCCAATGGGAACAGCTAGATACGACAGTCGTTCAACGATACATTAATCGTCACGACTTAGTGGGAATGTGCCCTAACCTGTTACGGTTGCGCGTCGCAGTCCCTGCCACCTTGCCTATATCATCAGTAGCTGAGAGGGCATTTATTAATTAAATAATTGAGTACCTGCTTAACTTTCATTGTCACTATTAAAAAAAAAAAAAAAACTATTAACAACAGTGCGTAAAAGTGTTCACGGAAATCGTCAACAAAAACTCTGTACGGAAGATTATCTCGATGCTGAAGTACCATCTGAACGTTTTTTGATTGCTCTCTTAGTTGAACCAAGACGACCTTGTCAACAGCTGTTTTTACTATCCACGTAGTATTGTAAGAAGTACGTTTAGTAACGTTAGTGGTTACCTACTTACGTTAGGTATATCGTCGACCGTAGGTTCAATTAAGGTAAGGGACAAAATACCCAAAATGAGTTGAGTATACAGTTTTGTTCAGAATTTTGCGCTCTTTCGAATGGTGTATATGAAAAAATTCTAGCTTAAAAAAAATGTCCCTTACCCTACTGATTTTTGGATTCGAATTTCGAATCAGCCCCATAATAACAATGTATCTGAAAAACTATGCAATATAGCAACTTGAAATGGTGTAATTACCGCCGCCAATCCACTTCAAATAAGGTAAGGGTCTTCCCAATCAACGAATTATTCTTCACACATTTTGTCAACAAGACCTTTACACTATTTTTTCATTATAGATTGGATCCAACGCAGAGATCAATTTAATGTAAGGGACATTACTAACAAAATACGTTGGTGTAAGGGACGTCTATTTTCTTAAATAGCTAACTTATTTAAATAAATGTTACAGGTAGATAGAGCACTAAAATACAAGATTATGTGTGAAATCAGATCCGAAAAAGGTTAATAACAAAAAAAGTTATAGGCGATGTAGTCCGAAAAAAAACTTTGTCGGCCTCTCCTGAAAAATCGTATTATGTCCCTTACCTCAATTGAACCTACGGTCGACGATATCATTTAAGGGTTTAAGGGATATATCATTTTAAGGGTTTGAATACTGATATGATTAGATTAGAGGTTGGAATGTTTTCGTTAGCCTATTTTTTTTAGAAATACGAGAGGGTTTTTAACTTAGTCCTTGAATAGGAGACAGCCGGGACGAAGCTTAACGTGCTTTGCGTACGGAGGGGTATGTGAAGATGGTCACCCATCACAGACCAACCGCGGCAAGCGTAGCTTACCCTGATTGATCGACCCGTGCGGCTGTTGTTAGCCACAAGCCCTGGGCCACCACTGCCTCATGTATTAATTACTTGTAGATCGATGTATTAAAAGCATTTTTTATATTATTTCACTATTTACATAATCTTATGATTTTAATGCGTTCCAGTCATTGTTGGCCATTTTAAACGCTGCGTGTTGTTATTACCCGACTGCGGCGAAGCCCAAAAGGAGGATTATAATAATAATAAATTAATGTTATGTAAAATATAATAAATAATAATAATAAATTTATTCAAAAATATAAAGACTAACGTTAAATACAGTGTTTCTTAAATATATGTCGAGTTGACCCCTGCTTTAACTTCTATGTTGGCTATAATAATGTTTTTATAAGTATGAATACCATTTTCTCACTTGACAATTAAAATTCTTTACCAGATTCGCGCCCTTGTGTTTGTGTCTTTTTGTACCCACGGGTAGCTTGAAACAATAGATGTTTTTTTAAGTTTGAATGTGGGTCCAGTTAACCAATAAGAATACAGAAAATAAATGATATGGTCAACTGGACCCGCGGATCTAGAAGCGACCGGGTCCAGCTGACCGAAGACTCCTTCTGCATCCTCATGTCATGATTTTGTTAATGATGTTTTATACCTAGGTACTGTTAGTATCATCATTATCACCAATGATATTATAAAAGTAAAAAAAATGTTTTACTTATAATGTCATTGATTATCACCATTCCAACGTTTACTGGTGGTCATAGGCCCCAAGAAACGCTACAATGACCAGGCCTGAGGCTCTAGCATACTCCCGTTCTTCAGTCTACTGTCAGTTGTGTGTTGTTGTTTAAATCATAAAACATAATTTTAAAATAATACATAACTAATTAAAAACATAAAATGCAATAAATTTATGCAGGCCTTTGATGGTAATCTTTCCACGTAAAAGGAGTTCAAGCCCTGTTTTCTTAAGGTAGGTATTTCTGTAAATATTAAATAAGTACTTACTTGTGCAGAAAACGATCTTATCCTGCTGACGGGTAGTGCCACTTCCGTCATTTCTGTGATTTTGTACACCATTTTGAAAGTTTAAAAAATATAATTGTAATTAAGTAAATCATTTAAAACTAGAAAATAATTTAAAAAAACCACGAACACTCAACACCAAGTAATATAATCTAGTACAAAATAAAAGTTTTAATTTAAAATTATGTATCCGAAATTTTTCGCGCCAAAAACTTTTCTTTAGTAAGTCAGTACACGCCAGCCTTGCACTGTCAAGGCGAGCTAACTAACCAACCGATTCTTAATCTTAATTTGTGGTGCAGGGTTTGTAAGTATATTAACACAACATCGCGCCTGTACTCTCGTACCTATTACAATAGTACCTATAGTACAGCCTCAATTCGCCGTCCCATGTCACTCAGGTCCAGTTGAAAATCGGTGTCAGGCACTAGTTGTCTAGCATTTTTGCTGAACTGGGCCTTTTTGGCGCAGCCGTGAGGCACATTTTCCTGCTAATTTCTTACATCGGACTTTATACGTTTTATTTGATTTTTTATTTGTTTATATCTGATGTAGGTACGTAGGTATCTGGTGTATTGTGTCTTTTAGTCTGTGCTAAATAAATGTATTTTCTTTCTTTCCCCGTAATACGGGGAGAGCCTATTGCCATTAATCGAGCACAAATCCAACTTCCGGGCTGCTACTGAGAAGTTTCAGAACCAAAAACCCAATAACACTTTGTCCGACCCGGGAATCCAACCCTGGAATCGAATCCAGGAACTCATGCTCAGCTCACTCGGACAGCCAGAGGCAGCCTTTTGATAACGTTGGCAACATTTACAGATGCTATACCTATGCATTCGTCAAAAAATGATACTTATAGGCGCCAGTGAGTTTTGGCTATGTAAACTCATGGTAGAGCGAAATATGTATATGAAGAAGATATGTTAGATAGTGTGTTGAAAACAAAATAAAACTAATTTGATATGGTATAAAAAAATCATGAAGATACCTCTAAAAACTTTCTTTTTACAATAAAAACCATACTAATATACATACAATCACTCTGATTTGTTGTCAGATTATTCTACGAGCAACATACTAAAGCACTAGTGTTTTAATCTTTTAGTCAAAACAATAGATTTTTTTGTAAATAGATAATTGCTACATATTTTGCAATAAATTACCAGGGTTGAGAGCAGTGGTGGCCAAGTGGTAACGGCCGCGACTTACGAGTTGTAGGTCGTAGCTTCGAACCCAGACAGGCGCTTTACTTTGTGTAAATTATTTCATCACCACTGCTCTCAAAACGGTGAAGTAAAACATCGTGAGGAAACCGGCATGTCCTAGAACTAAAAATTCGAAGACATGTGACATCTACCAATCCGCACTGGGCCCGCGTGGTGGATTACGGCCCACTCCCTCTCACCGAGAGGAGGCCTGTGTCCCAGCAGTGGGAACATTATAGGCTGATTATGGTATGGTTATGGTTACCAGGGTTATGTCAACGCGCTTCTCTTTCTTTTCTATGCAGTCCGACAGTGACCGCGCTTCTGATTAAAATAAAGTAATAATACTTTTTATTAGGTTTTCTTAGAGATAATAAAGACTCATCATAAGCTTTAGTAAAATCCTAAATAAATAAAAGAGTCACTTCGTCAATAAACATAAATCCTTGGATCGTTACTGTGTGACCGCCAGGCAGTTTAGATGTCACTGACACATGTAGGTATATAATGTTTAATCAGGATTTAAAGTTTTAATGATAACGGGTTACCACGTTCAGGTTCCCTTCCACCCAGCTATTCCAGAATTAGCACATAATAATAGTACTCCAGACCATGTTTCGGCCATGGCATCTTAACGAAGACTAGCCTTCGGCGCGGGAGGTATTATAGTGCACAAGAGTGTGCGCAGACGCTGGTGCACTCTCTTCCCTCACTCTCATAGTCCGATAGGACGGCACGCAATCCGACACGATCTGAGAGAGATCAGGCGCAGGACCAACGGCTTACGGCAACGGCCAACGTACTTTCATAATTAGGCGCAACGAATAAAAAACTAGAAACATGTACAGTCATGAGCACTAATATGTCAACACTTGACAACTTTCAATGTTGATTTTCTCGTGAAATAAGGAATGCAACGTTGAAATACGACACTTTACACAAACCTATGGGTTCGAAAATACTTTGTTCGTAATAAACTAAAATTTCATTAAATACTAAAGGAGAAAATCGTCTTTGAATAAAGCCAAGTGTATACATACTTATGCTCGTGACTGTACTTAGTGTTTGGGATTCTAAAGAATTACAGTTCTTTGTAATGTAATGTCATGGTACGAACGGCTTTGTACTTATGTGACGTGGTGGTAACAAATGAAAATCGCAATTGTTGGACTGAGACACTCACAAAAGCGATATCAAGAAGAAGAAGAGGATTAGTAGAACGTAGGTATCAGGGGGAATTCACAATAGATTAGACTTAATTGCAACATAGATTTTGGATGGTTTTTCCTAATTTTCTAAAAAAGAAACTAGAGTATCGGCCGTGGCAAAGACAATCTCCACATGTGGGGTTTCTCAGATGGTTCCAATCTTCAATCGGCGTCTCTCCACAGATAATGGCATATCTCATCTGTCAGACTATCACCTATGCACATGAGGAACTTAAGTCTGCGTCCGTGAATGGTGTTAGCGTTGATGAATAGGTATTGGGCCAAACAAAAATTTAAACTTTTTTTCAAACAATATTTGCCATCGACACGCTAAAAAGAAGACTAGATCGCGAAAGGGCAACCCTTCTCTATTTTGTAAACATACATCAAGACAAATCTTAGTCTTCTGTAACTCACAAATGAATTTCTCGGGACTTTCTTGAAACCTGACATACAATGTGGAGATGACAATACAACAATAAATTAAACTTCGTATAACTAATGACGTTCCTAGTCTGTATATGTATAAAAATTCAATCAAATATTCCAATAGTTTAGGTGACTGGAGATTATTTTTCATTTTTAACATTTTCTACATGACGTATCTGATAACAGGCCAGCACCGACAGGTTAAAGACATGTTGCCAGCTCGCTACTTCAATAACCTTCACCCATCGATATAACTTTAGGTATGCCTTCGCCAAATTTGTTCCCGATGCGAACTAATGCATAATATAACTTATGCTTGAGACATACAGGTTTCGGCCATGTTTGTTGGGTCAATAACACCGCGCTGTTGTCGCAATATAAAGATGGTTTTTTTTTTTTGTTTACACTTACATGCTATTTAATATCGTCGAAAAAATCACTTTTTTAAATTTAAACGTTAGGATTTATTTGATGGTTCCTATACATTAGTATTGTCAGTGTTTTCATTTATTTTTATATTGTCATCTCCACATTGTATACTATCTCGGAATGTTTCACTTTATTTGCCAAGAAAACAAATATATTTTCCAGTAATTAACAGTACAAACAATGTAGTCACAAGCCAAACTACAAAGAAGTAAGTTGTGAAGTCAATTTAATTTATGACTGTTGGAGAGAAAGAGTCATAAATATTTTATTACAATACAAAATCGATAGGTTACAGTCAACGGCTAACTGCCGTACTGTTGGAAACAATACATTGAACAATGTTTGGATAAAATGATCTTATTTATTCTGTTGGGTAAGGCATTATTGTTATTTTTTTCTTAATATTTGTAAAACCTTAGCGAAATCATAACGATACAAGTACCTAGGTACCAAGCGAAACTAGTTTACAAAAAAAAGTATTGGTAACCCTAGCAATTATTATTGCACTGATAATAGTGTCTTTTATTTCATCTGTGAACACTGCAGCGTTGTTGGCTGCAAGTGCAATAATTGATTTAATGGCTGCAACATTGTCTATACGTTTTGTATATTTCTTATTTCTATGTAGTATAATTTTGTATGTACCCACGATACGTTAATTTGTTCTCAGTATTTTAAAGATTTGTGCCTTTTGTTTCAGTATTAACGTCAGTACATTGGACAGAGCAGCATTTGACTTATGTAATATGAACAAATTTTTTACTCAACAATGTTTCCCATAGATACTCTGCTAACCTTTCCCAGTGTTTACTAGGAGCCCATCACCACAGAACTGTCTTAAGACCTACCGACTTCTTGTTCCACACCTACTCCCCACCTTTTTGACACGAGTTAAACGGGTCATGTTGTGGTCTTCTCCAGAAAAAAGATTAGTCAGTTAGAAATGCGAAAAGTAAAGCAAGATCAGACCCGAGCCCTCAAAATAATATACCTACTAGGTACTTAAACCGCTGTAGGCACTGATCATAATTATGTGGGGATACATTTGTTCCTGCTGGTGGTCCCGTGATAACGGACGAGTATAGGTAGGTTCGCACGTAAACTATTTCATCATCACTGCTCTCAAAACGGTGAAGGAAAACATGAAAACCAATAATTTGAAGACATGTGACATCTACCAACTCGCACTGGGCCCGCGAGATGGATCACGGCCAAATCACGGCCCACTCCCTCTCACAGAGAGGAGGCCTGTGTCCCAGCAGTGGGAACATTATAGGCTGATTACCTATGCTATATTTGTACAAACGCATCAGCAGCAGTTAGCTAGTCGAGTCATTAGTGTTAACGATTTCATTAGCAAAACTAAACAAAAATGCTTCTTCTGTGATGTTATTAATAGATTTGTTGACACGTAATAGAATTACGAAATATTACATGTTTTATACATCAAAGGAAGCAAGGTTGTACCAGCATGCAAAATGATGTTCGTCATGATTTGACTATAAGTTTCGGAGTGGTTATTCACAGTAACTAGCTGATAGTTACCTAGTTCTTATTTATAAACATTTACCATAGGTTCTATCCTGAGTGTTTCTTAGAAACCTTTATGTAACTCGATGTAGGGATAGCACAGAAAATCTCAACACAGCTTAGTATGACGCACAACAAATTTTTCCTAATCGTGAGGTTTAGATAGGTGCGCACGACTACACAGTAATGTAAGCTTTACATTTCCAATATAAGCTGACTTCTTATTGTACGAAAAACCTATATAAGCGAGGTCAGCAAAAACTGGAAATGTATAGCTTGATAAGTCGCCGTGTGTAGGTACTGTGTATCCATTTACGTAGGTAGGAAGGAAGGTTTTTAGGGTAACCGCATAAATATCTGCCGATCATTTCTGTAAAAACCTCGCCGTGAAAACTTAGGTGAAGTGAGCTTAAAGTGAGCTGGCAGTAGTATCAATCCGTAACATCAGGTGGAATGACAGCTTACTTCACCTAACATTGGATCACCAGCTCACCTTTTCACCTTTCACCTTTTCCGGACTATTCTGCCATATCGTACCACAGTTTCGCAAAAAAATACTGCCAATTTCACCCTAACTTTTCCTCAAAACCTGCATGAATTACATAGTTTTGAAGCATAATATACTAATTGATTTATCCTTTATTCAGCCAATAAACTACTGCCAATTGGCAGCAGTGTGTATCCACGACCATAGCATGGTGTGTGCTGCCACAGAGGATGGCTGCAGTCGGCGGACGTTCCTCGACCAGTGCGACATGTACGAATATAACTGCGATTTTGGTGCACGTATGTATTACTAACTCATTATTAATACTTCAGGCACAGATGTACAGAGTCAAACTTAAGAGCGTTTACGCCGTACGGCATTTCATTCAAACTTTCAAGCCCTTATTTTTTTAAAGAAATGAACCGATTTTAATTAAACTTCATACGCTTAAGCAGGATACAATGGTCTAAAAAGTTACTTAAGAACATTATCTAAAAATAGTGTTAAGTCAAATTTTACCGATTTTAAAATTTCCTTAGAAACAGAGATTTTTAGTTATCTTTTTTTAAATTAGACATTTCGAAAATGTTCTTATGTAACTTTTTATACCTATCTGCTTTTTTTCCTAGCCTTTTTCCAACTATGTTGGGGTCGGCTTCCAGTCTTAACCGGATGCAGCAGAATACCAGTATTTTACATGGAGCGACTGCCTATCTGACCTACACAACCCAGTTACTGGGTACTACGATACCCCTTGGTAAGACTCGTTGTCAGACTTTCGGGCTACTGACGGCTCGTAACGACTATCAAAGATCCACGAATGATAGCCGGGACCAACGGCTTAACGTGCTTTCCGAGGCACGGAGGGGTCTTGGTATGTGAAGATGGTCACCCATCCACGGACCAACCGCGGCAAGCATAGCTTAACCTGATCGATCGACCCGTGCGGCTGTTATTAGGTACTTAGCCACAAGCCCCCCCTCCTTCACATAGTGATATTATTATTGATTGGCAAAAGATTTCCTTAGCGATAAAGGACAGATGAATATTTGATATGAAACGGAATGCTAGAGATTAGAAGCAAGTACGTGTGGGGTGGATTCGCGTGTTCATTTATATTATGCATTCATAATTTATGAACATATAATGGTTACTAGGTCATAAAGATGATTAGGAAATTACCGATGACTGATAGGTACCATTATTTATTACAACAAAGTGGGCTCTTATAATCTATGACTTATTATTGTGGAAAACTTGGAAAACCTACTAGGGATTCACAGCCAAGTAAGATCTAGCGAAAATAAATGTGTCTGAATAAATGTAAATGTGGACTGGTCTGGAGACTTGGTCTAGTGGTCGGGCTACTGCTGAGCATGAGGTCCTGGGTTTGAGTCCCGGGTCGGGCAGTGTTATTGGGTGTATCCACCTGGAGTTTCTCTATAGCAGCTTGGAGTCTGGATTTGTGCCCGGTTGATGGCAGTAGGATCTTTTCCTATTACATGGGACTTAAACATAACTGTAAACGTAAGAACAGCAACTCGAACACGTGATTCAAGGGGCTTTTTAGTAGCACGTGTCTTTTTGTATCTGTTGTGAAACTAACAAAACGCGTTTTGGTTGGCATACTTATTTGTATCTGTCGTTTTGCAATTCGAACACGGAAAAACTGTTATTTTTTTTTAATTTAGGTACATATTTTGCACAATTTATTGGTTCTTCGTAAATTCTTGGTTATTTTTTAAAGGACTTTTAAATTGATTTTCATTGAAAGGAAAAAAAATCTGCAGATGATAAATGCAAAAAATATAGGGTTAAATTAATTTATCTGGCAAAACTGCAAAAAAATAGTAAAAAGAATTGATGTTTTTTCTTTTATGGGTCAACGACTGCTGGTAGTGTTGTTATTTGCAGTAGGAGTTGAGAAAACCGGTTTTCTCTTGTTTTATCGTATTTAAATACCGATACCAATCTCGACTGTGAAATTAGCACGAAAATAAACAGAATTATTAAACTGAAATTTCATGTGACTACACTGACTGCGGTCGATGACCCTACAAAAATATTAGATTGTTTGCCAAGGGAGCAAACAACTATTTTGAAGGCGAGAGTGTTTCTTTGTATCCAGAGCGGAGCGAAGGATCCTAGAGTAGAATCCCGAGCGCAGCGAGGGGTTCTGAATAAGAATAGTACCATACGTTTATTTATTACATACAATTTTAAGTAAACAATTACGAACGAAGGCAGAATGCTTTTCGCGCGTTTTTTATTTTTTCATAACCTTTTTTTTCTAATTTTTCTCGCGCGCGTTTTACTTTATCATACAGCCTGTTACTTGTTCATACAATGTTCGTGATTGATCTCTTTGGTGATTGGAACTTTTACTAACAATATCCACATTCCAAATTCAAATCACTTTTAGTCCCTAGGGATTAAAGAGCTATTTTAATCCCTGTTTACGAAAAATACACTAGCACTTTTTTAATAGATGTGATAAAAAAATATTTTCTTGTTTTCAAATTATTTTCTTTTTTTACTTTGTTATATTTGGATATCGTTACCCATCAAATCTGTGGAGTTTTGCTAGCTAATTTAATTTGACCCTATATACAGGTTTAGTTTTTGAAATGTTGGTCATTCGTTGGGGTTAATTTTGGAGTAAAACAGATAAAACTTAATACTTAATAAATTAACAGTAACGTGTTTTCTGTCCTATTTCAGGGTACAGAAAACATTCGGCAGCGGAAAGTAACCCTTGTCCGGGAGGCCAACAAGATTTTGCTTGTAATTAATGCCTAAGTGAAGATTTTCCTTTTTATTTTCCTTTTATTAAATAAAAAATATGAATAATTTAACTTTGGTTTTAGTTTTACTCCAAATCTTAATTCCTAACGATGAAAATGATTCAAATAACGTATGATGAAATAAACAAGCGAAAATTAATTCTGCTCTTATATAGGTCTACCAGAACCTCATGGCTTATATTTTTTTTTTGTGATTTCAATATGAAAATCACATTTTTTTTTATGCCCTGAGATTCTGGTATATACCTCTAAAATTCATAGCGATGTCAAAATGATGAATACCTGATATTTGTGTGGTTACCAAAATGCCAATTTTGGTTGTTTTTATTATATTTGAATTGGAAGTGACTGTACTGTTTGTGTGCTTATCTAAGTATATACAGGTGAATTTTTCAAGAGGGCGTGGATTGCCAAATCTGAAACTATGAGGAATAGCGAAAAGTACCTAAAGGAGTCGCGGGCTCGATTTTGATGAAAACTGAAACTGCATCATTGGATTTTGGAAAATCAATATTTTTAGCCAGGAATCGAACCCGTTGATTTTGATTAAAATAACACACACTGTGTTATTACACCACTCGATAGTGTCCCTAATAAGGATCAAATTCTGGGAAGTAATGACATACGGCAAACTTAAGGAAAATGTTGGATTTTAATAAACTACTTATTTTAAAGTATTCATACTTACCGACATCACCTGTACCATGTTAGAAATGATGCTACACGCAGCGCAGTCACCTTCACAACATTATGTTCTAAATTAAAATTTTGAATGCAGGACAATCCTTGAGACGTCGAATCCAGCTGCATATGTATTGAAAACAATGGTCATCATTTTGAACAATTAATCAGTTAAGGTTTAATAGGTAGGTAACATAAGAAAAATAAAAAAGTATTTTGTTAAAAATGAGCTCTTTTCTTTAGTTTCCCGTATGTCATTAGGTACTTCCCAGAATTGGATCCTTATCAGCGACACTATCGAATGGTGAAATAATACAGTGTGCTTTTCAAAATGAACGGGTTCGTATCTTGGCTAGAAATATTGAATTTTCAAAAATCCAAGGATGCAGTTTTAGTTTGATCAAAATCGAGCCCGTGACTACTTTGAGTACTTTTCGCTATTCCTCATAGTTTCGGATTTGACGACACACGCCTACTTGGAAAATTCATCCTGTATTAATAAATAAAAATGAATCGCCTAAATGTATGTACGCGCATAACTTCCGAACGACTGCACTAACTTGGATAATTCTTTTTTTGTTATGTCCGGTATTGCCAGGACAAGGTAGGAAAGAAAATTTTTGAAATTCGAAAAAAAAATGCACCCGTGCGAAGCTGGGGCGAGCCGCTAGTTATAAAAATAAACTAGCAGCAGCCCTGCGGTTTCACTCACATAAGTTTTTCGATTCCGTGGGAATATCGGGATAAAAAGTATCCTATGTGTTAATCTAGGTAATAAACTATTTGTGTGCCTTTCTTACAAATCCGTTAAGCCGTTTTTGCGTGATTGAGTAACAAACATCCAAACATACAAGCTTTCACGTTTATAATATTTTGCATATTTAGGGCTGATTTTACCAAAGTCAGATAACTTTTATCCGTGGAATAAAACATGAAAAAACGGCCAAAAATTCAAAATTTATTCTCAGTTTAAGATTTATTCTATGTATAAAAGTTTGGTGGAATGTGACCTAAGTAGGATAAATAAATGCCTAGTAAAATAAAATTATGAATGGTGAGACTGCAGTCAATTTTAATTGGATGCTAAAAAAGCATTTATTCGAATGATATGGCCAGATAGGTGGTAGGTACTTGGAATGTGACATCTGGGACCCTCAATTTAAAAAGCTAAAAGTCTTAAAATAATAATAATTTCCTATGGCGCATCTGCGAGTTGGCTTCGGCCCCTCGTACGCCTTCCAAAGGTCCAGGACCCGAGGTCCCAAGAAATATTAAAAAAAATATTTAATAATTATGTACAGACGCCAGCACATCAAGTTACTACAATATGTCAGATTTCTTTAATAGATTTTCGACTTTATTGCTAAAGCATAAGGTTCAAGGTTGATTGGGAAAATCTGACAGTTTCGGGTAGGTTGACCTGCTGGCGTCCGTACAAGAGGGGAAATAATAAAAGGGCATCAAAAAATTCGTCCGCATCGCTGTCAAGAGGAAACATGCCCAAAAGGCTGGCAGCATTGCCACGTTGTATGGCAATGCTGATTCTGGATGATCATTATGATCAAGTCAAATACTTGTCTGTATTTTTATTAATTTCAAATGAACATTTTATACTCTCGCTTGGCTGTGCAAATAAATTTTTCTTACAAAAATTTATGAATTTTCAGATTGTCGAGAAACCTATAAGCTATTTTGCCTAGATTCAGAATTGGATGTAAAGAACCCACCCCCACTCTCTTACAATCGCCCAGCACCGTGTGTAACACCGCAGGTTCATTGCTTTACTGATACTGCACCACAGATGATTAGCACTACAGCGGTGCCATTTGTACCGACCAATACACCAGCGCCATTTGTACCAAACAATACACCAGCGCCATTTGTACCAAACAATACACCAGCGCCATTTGTACCAAACAAGATACCAGCGCCATGTGTACCGAACAATACACCAGCGCCATGTGTACCGGTACCGAACACTCCGCCTGCGCCATGTATTTCGACGATTACTTCTACTACTACGTCTACTACAGCAGCACCAACAAAGAAACCGAAGAAAAAGAAATGGAAGAAGCTTAAGAAAAAGAAAAATAAGAAATATAAGAAAACTAGGACTTATTATTCACCAACAACGCCAACCTTTTCGATAATAAACTGGCCCTCAGAATCGCTAAACGGTTTACCACCACGGCAACCAACTTTACCGCCAAGATCATGGGCAACCCGGCCACCAACAACAACGCCAACAATACCGTGGATACTATGGACCCAGAAACCGCCAAAAACGTTGCCACCCCCACCATCAACTTTACCGCCAACATCAGAAGAAACCCGAGTACTAGTAACAATATCAACCTCGTCGTTTATTGATTGGCCTCCCCATGAGCAAAATACGTCGCCACCCCCGCCACCATCTTTACCACCTACACCATGGGCAAGTCGGCCTCCTACAACAACACCAACCATACCGTGGATACTATGGACCCAGAAACTGCCAACAACGTTGCTACCCCCATCATCAACTTTACCGCCAACATCACGGGAAACCATGATACCAACAATAATATTTTCGTCCCCACCAACAGTAATTTGGCCACCACAACCGCCAAAATCAGAAGAAACCCGAGTACTAGTAACAATATCAACCTCGTCGTTTATTGATTGGCCTCCCCATGAGCAAAATACGTCGCCACCCCCGCCACCATCTTTACCACCTACACCATGGGCAAGTCGGCCTCCTACAACAACACCAACCGTACCGTGGATACTATGGACCCAGAAACTGCCAACAACGTTGCTACCCCCATCATCAACTTTACCGCCGACATCACGGGAAACCATGATACCAACAATAATATTTTCGTCCCCACCAACAGTAATTTGGCCACCACAACCGCCAAAATCACCATCAACAACAACAACTGAAACATTTAGTCCACCCTTAACGACAACTGAAGCATCAGGTCCACCATCAACAACAACTGAAACATTTAGTCCATCGTTAACGACAACTGAAGCATCAGGTCCACCATCAACAACAACAACAACTGAAACATTTAGTCCACCCTTAACGACAACTGAAACATCAGGTCTACCATTAACAACAACAACTGAAGAATTTTGTCCACCATCAACAACAACAACTGAAACATTTAGTCCACCCTTAACGACAACTGAAGCATCAGGTCCACCATCAACAACAACAACTGAAACATTTAGTCCACCCTTAACGACAACTGAAGCATCAGGTCCACCATCAACAACAACAACTGAAACATTTAGTCCACCCTTAACGACACCTGAAGCATCAGGTCCACCATCAACAACAACAACTGAAACATTTAGTCCACCCTTAACGATAACTGAAGCATCAGGTCTACCATCAACAACAACAACAACAGAAGCATTTAGTACGTCTACAAAAATACCGTTGACAACAACCACAACACAAAAAGAGACTAGTATACCTAAAGTAACTGACACTATAACAATAAAGGCAGATTTTAACTTGGAAGATCTATCATCAACTACGACATTAACACAGTCAATAATTAGTACTGACAAACCAGAAACTTTAGGACCACCAAGATATACTGAAACTACGTGGTGGTACCCAACGATGTGTAAAGATAAGAGATGTGAAAGACCTTATACGTGGATTACCACAATGAGGCGTAGAAAACACAGAAGATTTTCTGGATATCATCATGAATAATGTATGTACGAATTATTATTAAGTTTATATCGTTAATACACTCATTTGGAATATGGCTTTGTGTTATTATTTTAAAGCCCAGCTAAAATAATGAAAACAGTGCTGCATTAGAAAACTGTACAAATCAGTCAGGTAATTCAACAAACAATTGATTAATAAAACATTTCATCTTTTTCAGGTTTCCCTTTGGTACGCGCGTTGTGAAGATGGGAAATTATCAACATTAGCACGACCTCTCTCGGATTACAATTCAGTCCCCATTGACACAACATAGTCAGACTATCTTGAAAATGACATCGATAATTCAATCGTGAAATCTGAAGAAAACTGTAATCCATATTACAAACCACCTTGTGACAGACCTAGATCGTGGTTTACGACTGTAAAAGAGGAAACAAAGTTTTATATGCCAAAAGAACCACATATTCGGAGACATCCGAAACTACGGTTATAACATCTACAACTTTGGTAAGTATTTAGTAAGATTGATTTCTGGTGTAACAGAAACTAAAACTTCTACTGTAACTGAACCGTCAACTTCTACTGAGCCGTCGACTTATATTGAGCCATGGACTTATACTGAGCCGATGACTTATACTGAATCGTCGACTGACACTACACCCACAGAAAGGGTTAATTTGACGGAGCCGGAAATTAGAACCACCATCACAACCACAACTGAACTAGTAACTGAAGCTAAAACTACGCAAACAAGTTTTACAAAATCTCACTCGTGGTGGTACCCAAAACCACCGTGCAATAACATAAGATGTGAGAGACTTGTGACCTGGATTACAACGACTAAGAAATGAAGACAATAACATGGATATCGTTATTAATGTATGTGATTGTTTTGTATTGATTAAATCAGTAAATAATATAGATAATATTTTGACTGGATACCTCGTGCCAATATTTTTTGGGAGTCGGGTGAAGATGAAAGTAGTTTCCCTCAGTAGCCCAAGTACAGGGAGCCGAACGGGGTTTCATATACTATTGCTTCAAAGTTTTGTCCAAATCAAACAAAAATAATGGAAAATAACAGTCCTTATGTAGGGCTGAAACGTGTGAAATAAGCCAGAAAGTGATGTCAAGTATAATTGCAAATATTGAGTAAGTAGCCTCTATATTTGTCTCATATTCATGTATGGGAGTCGTGTTGTTTCTTGTTGAATATTTCAATTAGTGCCATTATACGAGGGTGACACTGAAAGTTCTTAGAAAATAAAAAACTAGCAAGTTATTTGTTTTATTATATCTTTTCAAAATAGTGTCCATTTCGACTGAGGAAAGCACTTTGCCCACTCGTCCCTTCCCTAGAGGTCTCTTCGACTGCATTTTGAAACGCAGCCACTGCTTCCTCGGCGTCCATAAAACGTTTTCCTCGAAGTTTTTCTTTTATTTTCTGAAATAAATAAAAATCGCAAGGTGCGAGGTCGGGGCTATAAGGCGGGTGACTCTGTAATTACACGTCTGACGTCGCCAAGTAGTCGGTTGTTTGCTTGGCGGTGTGCGACCAGGCGTTGTCGTGGTGAAGGAGGTTCTTACTGCGAGATCGTTTCTCCCGAACTTTTTCCAAGACAAGTGACAAACAATAGGCTATTTGACTGGTTTCTGATAAACATCTCAGATTATTTAATGGTGTCTAACGAGCCCACAAAAACCTATTACTTTAAATTGCATAATGTGTTTCTTTTAAAAAATAGTAAATAAAAATGTACTAATGTTTAAATAAGCCGCCAAAACGCTATCTTTAACAATATGGCGTCGTTACGTCACGATTCATGTAAACAAACGTTGAAACGGTCGAGATACTAGCAACGATAGACAGAAATTTACTAAATCATGACGTCATCTTAAGTTCAGCCAATCCAGACCGTTTTCGATTACGTGGCGCCAGATTTAAAAAGATAAAGTTTTTTCGGGATTTTTTTTATAAATAATACATTGTTTTGTAGTAAAATTAATGCAAATCGATTTTAAAAGCGATAATCTATACGAGTGTCAATAATTATGACCTTATTTTTTACATTGTCAAATAGCCTATTGTTAGTGTAGGTACTACTCTGCAGTAACTGTTTTTCGATCCTCTAAAAAAATTGTTGCGTAATGACCTGTCCTTCCGAAGAACGAGGCCACCATCTTTTTTCCCATGCTTCGACCTCTCTTCACTTTAGTTGGCAACTACTCGGAAGGGAACACCCAGACAGCAGACTTTCTTTTAGTTTCAGCATCATAACAAAAAATCCAACTTTCGTCACCCGTAAGTATGTCGAACACAGCATCGTCTTCGTACCGTACTACACGGTAGTAAATAACCGTATTTCTTCTCTCGTTACCTACCCAAAAGTTTTTGGTCGATCACAACACGGGCCAAAAGTGACTGCACCAATTTTGTCGAAGAGGAAAAGAATTATATCATCGAAGTATACGTAGTAAATATTAAATAATTCGTCTTATTTATCAAATTAGATAAGTTATATTTGTAAAGTGTATGTTGTTTTGTATGAAAATTATTTTATAAGAAGTATCATCATACAGTATTAGGGTAATTTGTACAAATATATTATTTTATATTTTTTTATCTAGCTTCCTAATTATAAGCTGCTCCGAAATATAGGCATTTAAATTTTCTTGTCATTAGTACTAATAATAATTTGTATTTGAATATTATACTTTATATTTTTTGGAATGCGGTACAGTTTTAAAAACTTGCCATTATGATTATAAACTTTAGGAACTACACCTAAAGCACCTGACACTGCAATAATAAAAATGGATTTAAACTTATAAGATTCACCATCAACTTGGCTGGGCAGTAATAGAGTCAATAACTACAGTCCGGCCGTCGAGAGAATGCGTTCTTGACACCTGTCACTTTCATATAAATGAGTACCTACGTGTTTTTGAGAATTTGATCTTTATTAGTTACTAGAATTGTCGCTGTGACTGGTGTCAAGAACGCATTCTCTGTAGGTACTGTAGTCGTAGACAGAGTTCTATAGACTCATGGTATCCGTGTCACCGAAAGGGACAAAAAATCCGACAATCTCCATCATACTATTATTTTTACAGCTTATTACACTGCACCGTATTTTCACAGTTGCGCAAATGTACTATTATTTAATTATGCACGAAAAAGGTCTTATTTTCCGTTTAATTCGCGGTGTATTATTTTATTATTCCTTCATAAACGTCAAACTTGTTGTGCACATTAATGTGCTTAGCCGACACGCAGTAAGGGACCGAAATATTCTTACTCTGTCTCTTTTCTTTGCTAGTGAAGTTAATATATTTCTCTTTTTCTTGTGCGAATAAAAAAGAAGCTATGCAGCAGTCTATAGTTTACTCTGTCTACGACTGTAGTACCTACTGACAAACCAGAAACTTCAAGACAGTCAATATATACTGAAACTACGTGGTCGTACCCAGTTATGTGTAAAGATAAGAGATGTGAAAGACCTCATACGTGGATTTCCACGAGGTGTAGAAAACGCAGAAGATTATCTGGATATCATGAATAATGTATGTACGAATTATTATTAAGTTTAAACGGTTAATACACTAATTTGAAATTAGTGTATTAACTCCTGCCTTTTTCTCTTTTTTTATTATATACTTGTATATAAATTTTAGTGTTAAATTGTAAAATAAGTTAAGTGTGTTAGAAATAAATAAATTTAAATATTGATAAAAAAAAGTTAAATACAACTTTGTGTTATTATTTTAAAGCCCATCTATAATAGTGACACACATGAGAACATTATAAAACTGTTAGAATCACTCAAATAATTTAATAAAAAAAAGAATGATTAATAAAACATTGCATTTTTTTCAGGTTTCAGATTGATAAGTTGCGAAGATGGAAAATTATCAACATTAACACCAACTCGCCCGGATTCCAGTACAGTCCCGATTGACATAAGAGAGTCGGACTATCTTGAAAATGACATCAAAACTAATTCAATAGAGAAAATTGAAGAAATCTGTAATCCGTATGACAAACCACCTTGTGACAGACCTACCTCGTGGTTTACGACAGTACAAGAAGAAACGGAGGCTTATACACCAGAAGAACCAACATATGAGCCGAAGACTTCTACTGAGCCGACGACTTCTACTGAGCCAATTTTAGTAAGATTGATGATGATGATAGAAACTTCTACTGTTACTGAACCGTCAACTACTACTGAGCCTTCAATTTCTACTGAACCATGGAGTTATACTGAGCCGTCGACTTATATTGAGCCATGGACTTATACTGAGCAGACGACTTATACCGAAACGTCGACTGACACTACACAAACAGAAAATAATACTTTAAAAGAGCTGGATATTAGAACCCCTACCACTACCACCACCACCACCACCAGCCCCCCTGAGACAACACAGTCAAAAGCTACTACAACTGAAAAGGTAACTGAAGCTAAAACAACGCAAACAAGTTCTACAAAATCTCACTCGTGGTGGTACCCAAAACCGCCGTGCAATAGCATAAGATGTGAGAGACCTGTGACCTGGATCACAACGACTAAGAAACGAAGACGAAATTATGGATACCGTTATTAAATGATTATTTTATATTGATTAACCTCTTGAATGCCGTAATTACAGAAACAATTAAAAACCATTGTGTCTCGCGTGGATCTACGTTCCCGGCATACTAAGGGTTAAATCAGAAAATAATTATAGGTTATATTTTTCGTATTCACCAGTTACAGACAAAGAATCAGGTCGAGCACCTTTAGTTCTATATTTGCTTACACTTACCAAAACCAGAAACCAGAGATTTCTTTATAATTTTGCAGTATTTTTATGCTGACTGAAACGATTTATTAAAAGAATTTAATGTCTAGATTACATAAATACGAGCATTTTTATTTCATAACTAGCTGTGCCCGCGACTTCGTTCGCGTGGATGTCGGAACACAATAATGTGTCGCTTAGGAAAGGTGTAAAAGGAAAAATCTTCCGATCTTGTCTGGTAACGCTTTCCTTGCCTGGGGTTCTCAACCATAGCCCTTTCGACTGCACAGCAGTCACTGCGTCTTCAGGGTTCATAATGACAATACGACGAAGTGTCACTTTGATTTTTGAGGATAAATAAAAATGAAAGCGCCTGCTCGAGGCTGATTGTCTGACCAAATAGCCATATTATGTCCATTTACCATAAGATACCTTGAGGGTCGATATGGTGCATTTCCGACGTTTGGCCCCCAAACTGGAACGTGTCGGGGCCGCCATGGGATCTGGAGGCGATAGTCCTCGCGCGCCTGTATGAGTGGCGCGCGGAGGCACTACGCCGGGGGGAAGATCCGCTTCCGCGGCAAATCGGTGCGGAGCGGACAGATCTCCGGCGCGATCTCATGGCGGTATGGAAAGAGCGACTGTCGCTACCCAGCGCAGGGCACGCCGCGATAGCGGCGATAAGACCCCTCTTTAAGGAGTGGCTAGAGAGGCGCCACGGCGCCCTCACCTACCGCCTGACGCAGGTCCTCACCGGACACAGAAGTTTCGGGAGGTTCCTGCACATCATCAGGCGGGAGGAAACGCCCGGGTGTCACCATTGCTAGGATCGCTCAGAGGACACGGTGGAGCACACGGTGGAGGTCTGCCCCGCTTGTGCGGAGCACCGCCGTGTCCTCGTAGAGGCGATTGGCAGCGGCGGCGACCTCTCGCGTCCGGCCCTGGTGCAAGCCATGGTCCGGGGCGAGAGGGAGTGGGAGGCAGTCACCTCCTTCTGCGAAGCAGTCATGCTAGCAAAGGAGGTGGCGGGATGGCTCATGGAGAGAGTCTCCCGTCCCAGCCACCGTGGGAGACGCTCCGGGCGTCGGGAGCCGCGTGACGACTCCCGGCCACCGTAGGCGCGGGCCTGCGGGCGGAGAGTAATGGGTAGCTGGGTTTTAGTCAGTAAGAGTCTGACACTCCCTTCCGCTCCACCCAGAGCGGGAGGGGTCATTTGATGATTTCCCATCCGAAAAAAAAAGGGTCGATATGGTTTTAACCAAGACAATGGCTAAAAATTTAGTTATTGTCTCGAAAACATAATTTACAATACCTTTTTACGACATGGCAGTGCTACTTGTATTGGGTGTGCACCTTGACGTATCGCTGCCGGCCGTAGTCGAGTCGACGGCAGCGAAGAGTCCTGGGACGCGGTGGTTTCCTTCTGCGAAACGGTCGTCTCGCAGAAGGAGGCTGTGGAAAGGGAGAGGGAGATCTCATCCACTCACCCGGCCCGCAGTAGGCGCATCGGGCGTCGGCGGAGGGCGTACAACGCCCTCTTCCAGCCCCCCTAAACGGGTCCAGGGGCGACGAATTCGGGGACGTCTGTCACCGCCAACACATCAGGACTTGAGCTGGCGGCGCGTAGTGTTCCACGCGCGCCCCTCTTTGACGTTACCGGTCGGGGGTTGCGGAAGGATCGTACGGTCCCGCAACCCCCGACGTAGGTGTGAGACGGAACACTGGGTTGATTTTTAGTCAGTAAGAGCCTGACAGACCTCGCCGCCCGTTCCAGGGCGGCGGACATCCATGAAGATTTTCCACCCCGGAAACAAAAAAAAAGCGTGTGCACCTGCCGAACCTATACTCAATAAATCAACAGCCCGTCTTGAGGTGTGCGTTGAAGCGTTATCATGGTAAAAAAATTTAAAAAAATTCGAGAAAAAAGGCAAAAAAACTATGAAAGTATGATAATTATGATCTTAAAACCTTATGTCACTAAGAAAATGCTTCTCTGTTAACAATGTTAGAAAGGTTGCTTGCTCCTCGAAAGAGCTCCTAAATAAAGTTGCCCGTGTGTGTGTTTGTTTCGGCCTTTCTTCTCAGAGTAGTCAGATAGGAAACGACGACTTCATCTAGTTTAAAAAATAAAAACATGATTGACGTGTAAAAGTGTTTGTACAAACCTACTTACAAAAATAAATTCATTTATCATTGCAATCTTTATCACTCAGAACACCACATCACATAATATTATCTTACATTATCCTCACTTTTTATTTGAAATTCTTTTAGCGCCACTAATCAACCAACAATCGAAAGCGATTAACATTATATTATGTAATCATTACTTTTTCAAATAACACAGGCAGAAGTGACTGTGATAGTCATCTTATAGGTAAGCCTGCATGACGTGATTATTCACATAATAATGTTATAAACACAATAATTATGTTTTCGTTAGTACTATAAAGCGCCAATAGATGTCATTACGTGTATCCAACTTACGTAATGAAAGTTGTTGTAGAATACATTAAATTGATTATATCTTTTGATACAGTGAAGCGATTGCGATGAAACCAAAACTAACTACTACTCCGAGTTCTACACTATATTTGACTATAAAAAATTACCATATTGGTTTGGTACTTTTTACGTTGAACGTGTTCAAATCAAATTTTGTCACATCCAAACAGACAAACAGACAAACCGACAAACAGACAAAAATTCTAAAAATTGATGAAATGGCATCTGTTGGTTATCCTATAACACCCCAACTATTTTTTTTTTTTATATTTTCAATGTACAGAAACGCCTCGTCTACAGATTTATTATATGTATAGATATAGATAGATTAGCAACTTGCATACATACATACGCACTTAAGGGTTTTCGGTGTGTTTTGGTAGGCGCTTTTTAGTTTATGCCTAATCTCACTGACGATTACCGCTGTGAAACTATTTCATACATTTCGTTCGTACCTACCACAATATTTCCGCAGCCTGTTGTGATGTGGTAGCCGCTTTTGTCTACACAATATCAATAATTATGAAAGTTGATAAGTTTTTTTTTGTCTAAGGCGTCATCTTTAAGCGCATTTTACTTTTACTAATTTAGGGGAAGTAATCATAAAAAGAGAAGAAAAACAACTTTCGGTAGGTACTTAATGAAAACAATTTATTTTATAGGTTCTTATAGCAACGTTATTTACACGTCCATCCATATTTTATCAAGATCAGTCTCGATCTGAGGTTCACATGATTTTTTTAATAAATATTAAATAAAATATTATTTTATCTAAACTTTATAATCATATTGGCAAGTTTTTAGATCTGTACTTAATCCCAAATACAAATTATTATTAGTACTACTTATGTAGATACAAATGACAACAACATTTAAATGCCTCTATTTTTCGGAATATAATTCTATTCTGTAAAAATCTCACCGTGAAAACTTAGGTGAAGTGAGTTTGTTTTTGCTAGGAATTGACACTATTGACAGCTCACTCCACGTTCACTTCATCTAAGTATTCACGGTGAGATTTTTACATAATAGCACCGCAACTGAAGCTAGATCAATAAATACAAAATAGTACATTTATAAAAATTACCCTAATACTGTATAAACTAAATAACTTCTTACAATATAGGTTTCAGACGATACACTTTAGACATATAACACTAATTTACTAAATTAGACTAATTATCTAATTTTTACTACGTTTATTTCGATGAAATCTTTCTTTATTCGAGGACACTGACATCAGGCCTAATTAACTAACCAAAAATAAACAGAATTGTAGATACAAGAACTACTAAAGAACCCAAAACACTTATCTGCTGTCAGTTTGACGAATTTTGCTCCAGTATTGAGGTCCTCCGCATTAACAGTGAATGCATTACGAATCTATCCAATATAGATACTAAGCATCATTTGATCGATCGATGGGTTCAAGTATTTAAAATACAATTTTCTTAACCTATGTTAAATTTATTGATTTGACTAGCATCGGTGTGTTGGCATCACTGTTTATGAGCTTCTTTTTCCTAAAGGCGTTTATAACGAAATCATCAGCGAATATTTTTCTATCAGTTTTGTAAAGCGCTTCGATTTCAGCCAAAGTTTTCTTCTCAGTTTCTGGGAGTAATAGGTAGAGGTATATTGTTCCTATGAAGCCGAAAATAGCGTACAAGCCAAATGTTCCGCTAAGGTGGAAGGCATATTCTATGTTATAGTTTGTTTTGGCTGCCCCAAAGTAGATGATGTAGCTTGAAGCTGCTGCTAGAGCTGTGGCGATACCGCGACTCCTGGAAACAAAGAACATAAGCTTTAAGTAAAGGGAACCACAAACATAATAAATATTATAAGGTTTACACGATTAGCATCGATACAAAAAAAAAAAACTTAGAAAACTGAAAACCATGTCTAGATTTTTAAAGTATAAAATGTACTAGATTTATTTTTAATTTCACAGAAACAACTGTTATCCGACTTAAAGTATAAAACAGTAGAGTACATATCAAGTTATAGATCTCCAGTTTTAGCTGACCATGCGTTATAGGTATAGGCTTTTCAAGTCAGCTTATACTGGAAATATAAGCATATATAGCTTGATATGTCGTGCGTACAAGTTACAGATGCTACTTTAACACTAAAAATACATGTAGTAGTAGTAGTATACGTCAAAGTAGAACAAAAAAAAAAAATACCTGAATGGAAACACTTCAGACAGCAACACCCAAGGTATTCCAAGGCTGTTGAAGCAAATGAGCATCAGGAACAAGACCACAGGCAGAATCTCTTTCATATCAGCAAAGGTCCCTATCTCGTATGAGAAGACGGTGGTAGGAACGTTCGTCCTGGCGTAGATGCTGATAGCAAGGCTGCAGCATGCAGTACCTAACATAGAACCGATGACTAGCTTCCTCTTGCCAATAGTTTTGACTATGATAGCTGACAGCATACTCATTGCTATGAAGAGTGCGCCAATGACGACCTGGAATTATAAAGTAGAGTTTTTTTATGGAATTGGGGGTGTTCTTGAAGTAGATTCATTTGAGTTTACAGTTAGTTGAAAGATTTGAAATAAAAGTAACAAAAAGGCTATGAACAAAGATACTTTCCCATTGCCTTATTATAATATGTGATGCGAGAGATGAAATTATTTTTATAAACTTGATAGATATGCCCTTGAATTTACTATTAAGATGTTTAAATATTTTACTCTGAAATGCATTTTTTAAACGTTAATTATGCAATCCCATTCCGGTATTTCGTAATGAACTTGTTCTTTAAGGTTAACCACATTTGATCTCAGCTGTAAAATTATACAAACAATTGCATAAGTTATATTGTTATTAGCAAGAATCTTCCTACGTAGGTATTACAAATCACTGATTTTCCTAATGAAAGTGTCAGGTTTATTCTTCTAAATATAAGAAACAGGTCTACAATGCACGGTTTACACCAGAAGTTAGCAACCATTATTTTGGCAAACATGATTCTGTAGAAGTGGCTGTAGGTAGAGGTTAAAAAAACTGAAGTGTTAATAGACTTTTGTTGCTGACCGTACTAATAAAGAGAAGGGTTCTAATGGTTGATGATTGTACACAGATGAAGCACAGGTAAGAAAAGACAGTATAGAGGTATAAATACGGTAAAGAGGTAACTTTTAAGGGTTGTCATTTTAAAGGAGGTTGATAGGTATGGGAAAAACCGATTAAATGCCGTAATTACAGAAAAAAAAAAGCCATTGTGTCTTGCGTGGATCCATGTTACAAAGGGTAAGTATATGAGGAAAGACAAAATAGTGTAAAGTACTTACAACAATCGTCTTCGGATCATATTTCATTCCTAGTGCCTTGCACACATTCACCATGTTCGGTCTTACTGGCAGCGCACCACTCATTGTGTAGAAAAAGAAATATGCTATCACCAATAAAAATGGCTTCATGGTCTCCTTTACGAAGAACACGTGCTTTATCTTCAAAATTGTCTTCTTGATAGAATTTGTACTACGGTGTTCACAAGGCTCAACAATCTTTCCTTCTTTGGCACATAAAACACATTGATTTAATTTATCATAGTATTGTAGAAGTTCATCAAATTCTTCTTTAACGTCTTCGGGTTTCGCCCAGCCTCGAAGACGGCAGAGGGAGCTTAGAGCTTCTTTTTGACGACCCTTTGATAGCAGCCATATTGGTGTTTCTGGTACCTGGAATTAATAAAGCAACCTTTTGAGAATGTGGACATAGGGATTATCAAAGTATTGCAGCCTTTGCATATCGGAAATGCTCTCTTAGAGAGGAGGCTTGTTGAGTCTCAGCAGTGGGGACATTAAAGTAGGGACACGAAAAAAGTATCGATACTTTGTGGTATCGATACATTTCCATTCGATACCGATACTTTTGTACTCGATACTTTGTATTCGATGCTTTTACTCAATGAGTACATTTTGGCAGGTATCGTATCGAATAAGAAATTAAGTTTTAAATGGGTAATCTTAGAAATTACCCATTTAAAACTTGCGATCTTTACGGCTTATGTTTATGGTTATGGCAACGCCATCTAGTTCACTCGTTCTAAACCTTCTAAAACATTACATCGATCTTTGCACGAAATCGTTCTTTCCGTTCACAGTTAAATTCTTAACCTTTCCTTCATTCATTTACTACACTAATCCATCACTCATTCACTCACTCGTTCAACGTTGTCATTTAATTTTATCGTATTCGGCGGTATTCGTTATTTCGTTTCGCGCTTTGTTTTTCTACTATATTAATACGGTTGATCATTATTTTGCTTGACTATTATTTGATTTATTCAAGTGTAATCTAAAAGTACTCACTATTATTCTGTGCTGTGTAACTATATTGTCTATCGATATTTGAGTCATTAGAAGAATGCCGCCTACTAAAAGTGAACTTTGGCAGTATTTTGTCAAGATTGACAACAACGAAGTGAAATGCAAGACTTGCTTCAAAACCATAAAAACGTCAGGAAATACGTCAAACATGAATAAACATCTTAAGAAACACTCTACGACAAATGCGTCATGGTATTTTTTAATAATTTTATGCTTTTTTGTAAATATACCTACATGATTCCATGTTTTTATTATTATTGCTACCAAGGCTGTGTTCCGAAATGGGCGAAATTCACAACGGCCACTGCGTTCCGTAACGGGCCTAAACCGCTGAACGGATTTAACCATATTCATAGAAATAAAATTGGCGTGTCTATTTGTGATTGCGTTGGTATTACAAAAACTCAAACTTGCATTAAGCATTTATTCCTACGTAAAATGTGAAAAACGTTCCACGCGAACAACGTTGGTAGAATTTGCTAGTAATTATAAATACCTACCTAAATTTGAAAGTTACTATCTGTGAATCTGTTAACTTTTCACGCATAAACTACCTACCACTAATGTTATGGACTATGGTTAATGTATATGCTATATTTGATTGTATATATATTATATGGGTCAAGAGCGGGCCCATTTAATAATAAAAAAAAAAAAATATGCCTAAATAATTTAATTTTGTTTCTATATATTTTTTTTTTTGTTGAAGTTACAGTTGTCTTTTTTTATTATTGTATTAAATTTTTGTACCAATACCATTTGTTTTTTCATGTCCTGCTCTACTGAAGTTAAACTGACGTTATTTACTGACTGATATTGACCTATGCTCTGTGCGAATTAGGCACTAAGAAAAGTACTCGATACCTTGAAGTATCGATACTTTTGTTTCGATACTTTTATGAGTACGATACTTTTTTTTCGATACTACTCATGAGTACAGTATCGATACTTTCTATTCGATACCGTGTCCCTACATTAAAGGCTGATCCAGTTGTATGCAAAATAACGATCACAGAAAATAAAATGAATGAAAAATGAATGAATGATGAGCAAAGTGTCTCATTATACACATTGACGCTGGAAATCGCGCCCATGACATGACCTCAAGCCTAGCAGCCGTGCTGACCGCAAGTAGGTAGGTAAATAAGTATACCCAGTTACCTACTTAGGATTAATGATGTAGGTACATACAATATAGTTTTATACAAAGCAAACTTTAGCCATTGTAAACATAAATGATCGCCAATGTTTAATCCAAAAGCATTCGCCCTCAACAAGAACCGGAGTAACGTTACAAATAAATTGACAGAACTACTGGTGTAACTTCCGAGTTTCATTAATAGGCTATTTGATAATGTAAAAAATAAGGTCATAATTATTGACACTCGTATAGATTATCGCTTTTAAAATCGATTTGCATTAATTTTACTACAAAACAATGTATTATTTATTAAAAAAAACCCGAAAAAACTTCATCTTTTTAAATCTGGCGCCACGTAATCGAAAACGGTCTGGATTGGCTGAACTTAAGATGACGTCATGATTTAGTAAATTTCTGTCTATCGTTGACAGAACAGGATGACTTTTGTCTAGTATCTCGACCGTTTCAACGTTTGTTTACGTGAATCGTGACGTCACGACGCCATATTGTTAAAGATAGCGTTTTGGCGGCTTATTTAAACAGTACATTTTTATTTACTATTTTTTAAAAGAAATACATTATGCAATTTGAAGTAATAGGTTTTTGTGGGCTCGTTAGACACCATTAAATAATCTGAGATGTTTATCAGAAACCAGTCAAATAGCCTATTAGAGTGCAAGAGTATTCATTTTATCAGACTTGCATGTTACTAGCTTCTGCCTGCGAGTTCGTCCGGGTGAAATTTCTTGTTCGCACCCCGTCGCATCGCATCGCCTGCCCGCGCTATTACTTCGTTTTCGCTTAGCGTTCTTTCAATGTTTGTTTTTACTCAGCTCCTAAGAGCCTTAGCGTGATATTAGATATATATAGCCTTCCTCGAGAATTGGGCTATCAGATGCAAAAAGAATTTTTCAAATCCGATTGGTAGTTCCAGAGATAGCGCGTTCAAACAAACTATTCAGCTTTATTATTAGTATAGATGTCGCAGATGGATTGTAGAATCCGCTGTTTTACAAAACCGCTAGTTATTTTACAAAACAACTCCATTATTTAAATCAAGTGAACAACGTTCAGCTGGATTGTCATTGCGCTACGTTTAACAAAACAAACTGCTACCGACGACGTTTAGACGTAAAATGAGATATAAAGGACATGTTATGAAATGGGCTTAAATTTTTTTTTTGGACAGCTGTCATGTGTGGTTTTTCTGATAGGAAAACTTATTCAGGATGGCCTTACAAAAACAAAAAAAAAAAAATGGTTGCCTGTAAAGTCGGTTTTACGGGCGAAGATTTTACGTGACAACGTCTTTTTCTCGGTAGAATATTTATTGATATGAATATAATTAAATTGCACAATAGGAACAAGGAATTAAATGAAAATAAGAACGTAACGTTACCGAGCGTTACACTTTTTCATAAGTGACTCCCAGCCGCAACCTAATTTAAAATAAGAACGTAACGTTACCGAGCGTTACACTTTTTCATAAGTGACTCCCAGCCGCAACCTAATTTAAGACGTTGTCACGTCAAAAAAATTAAAAACAGCATTATTAAATAAATAAATATTTTAAACCCAGAAATTTTTGGTGTCGTAGGTAATATTATTTTTGCACATTGAAACAAAGAAAAAATGGTTAAATATCATTTTTTAAAGCAAATTATACACCTTAATGTTATTTAAAATATTCTGAAACAATATTAGATGGCTTAAAATAAAACCAACGAATGAACTCCATGATTTGTATGTATGGCATTGATTCTGTAGGGTACATACCATTACCATGGTTTATTGCACAAAACAAACCATTTTAATCTGTATCTGGTTTCCAGGGTGATTCAGCTTATTAACGAAGTCGTCAGACTTAGAAAAAATATTTTTTAGTTTCTTATAAGTTTATTTTAATTTGTATTGATTAACTGGAGTATCGTGACCGTGTGTGTGCGAATTATAATCCTAAAAATTCTCCTTCTGATTGTTTTCCTTTACATTACTAAAATTCGTTTGCCTCGCAATGGAATCTATGAAAACATTACCTTTGTCAGTAAGGTTGTCATACTAGTCAGTTGTCAGTAGGTACTCAGTTGAAAATTGAATTGAATTTGACACTTGATTGACGTTCACATTTCACAATGACAATAATGACATCCAACCGAAAAATGTTGCCAAAATCAATCATTACTGTGGGTTGCAATTTATTTATTTAATAATAATTATTAAAAAAATATAATAATTCTCTCTCTTCTTTTTTATGAGATATTTCTCACTCCTTAATTTATGTACTTTCATAAAAATATAATCTCTTTCCTGTTCACAGCAGAAGCCTAGCCTCCATACAAAAACCTAACATGTCCTTTCAATGAACGTTGTAAAATTGTAAGCGTTCGTGTAAATCTTATCAACGTTGTTTTAACGGCTTTTTGCAATGAAACACAGACATCATTTTTTTCCTGTGGCAACACTACAGCTAACAGCTGTTAAAATTTGTTCTTGTAATTTTTAATCTTAAATATTTAATTTCGTTGTTTTTTAGGCCTATTTCCAACTACTCCTCAAGTAAATAGGATAATAATGTGTATATTGTGTTAAATTCAAATAGCTAGTGCAAATTAAGTGTAAATATTTCTATGTAAACCGGTGACAGTTACCGGCGTAAGTGAATTTTGCATTGTCATCTTGATACAGGTACAATACTCTATATTTTACTTGCTATTAGTTTGTTTACGTACTACAATTTAACCAGCAATTAGTTTGTTCATTTTTAGTAAGGCTTTTTATTGATGCCAATGACCTTTGAACGTAAACATAACCTTGCATTGGTTTGGTGACAGAACTCCTTAGAATTACATCTAAATTTCATTTTTCCTTTTAAACTAATCATCTTCTCTACTGCTGCCACAACTACCTTCTCTCTTCTAATTTCTTGTCGCTTCCTTACTAGTTTTAATCATGATTATGACTCGCAGCGCCCGTGCTCGCCTCGGAGAGTCCAAACTCATTGAGGCTTTGAGCGCCTTAAAGGCATCAAAGGAGTCCTGTGACCAACTAATTAAGGAAATAGATGACAATGAAAGGGTGCTCTTTGATGCCCATGAAAAGAATAGGAAGTTAAAAATTGAAATGGCTCAGATATATAATCAATACACTGATGCCATAGAAGAACGGGATAGACTTCAACTTGTTGTGGACGGGTTCAGCCAGTGTAGCACAGAGTATGAACAAGCTCTTAGTCAAAAACATTTATTACAACAGCAGCTACATGAGGCTCAAAGTCAAATAACACAACTTGAGACGACCAATCTTAACATCACCGCCTCGCTGAACCAAAGTCTGTTCAGTGAGTTGATGCCTATTGCAATGGTTTCTACCATAAACCCCACATACACTATGGATTTGACAGCTGATGATGAATCAAAATCATATAATTCAGTGAGGGTAGTAAGCAGTAAAAATAAACTTAAAAAATACATTAAAATTAATAAATACATTGTTAAAACACAAAAAATGGTAAAAAGACAAAAGTTCTTTATCAAAAACGTTAAATTGAATAGAGAAAGGTTGAATTTAATTAAACAATTAGACATGTATTCTTATAATTTGGAGCAGAGTACTAGGAAGTACAACATTGACACAGAGACCTTGCAATCTGAACTTGACCATCTACAGGAGAAACTTAGTTCAATGACCAACAAATATAATACCTCTGAAGACCTAATGAGGGAATATGTGTTGGCAATGAATGAGCTGGTAAACTCACAAAAAAACAACTGTGAGTATTGTCAAACACCAACCAACTTGACATTTAATAATAACATGTTCCATTTAGTTGATATTAACAATTATGTTAGTAATAATTTCTATTTGACAAAAGATAGATATAACATTGTTATGTACTATCTTTCTGACTATTATAAAAGACAGATAGCTGTGTCGCTATCTTATTTTTTTTCTATTACAGCCAAAAATTTGGCTAAACAACTTGCTTCTTTTGAGCAATGCAATGACATTATAAATAATTCTGCCAATAATTTGGTCACTATTAATGACATTGCTAATAATTTAAATTAGAAATTAAGACAATAGAGGCAACCTCTAGCTATAATGTACGCAAAAAAAGCTTAAAATCAGTCAATAGTATCAACCTAGTGCATCAAAATATTCAAGGATTTATGAACAAAGAATTAGAAGTAGAATTATTTATGAATTTTAATAGTATTGACATACTTTGTATAACAGAACATTGGCTGAAAAGCCACCAGTTCTTGTTCAATTTTAATAATCACCAGGTTGGTAGTTCGTTTAGCAGAACAAATGCTATACATGGTGGCTCATTAATTTTAGTAAGTAACCAGCTCAAATTTAAAGATCGTATAGATATTGTGAGCTTATCAGTTGAGCGTACGGTTGAAATTGCCTGTGTAGAATTGGAGCACTCTATTGTATTAAGTGTGTATAGACCCCCTTCAGGATTGTATGACTGCTTTGAAAAGGTAATGGATGAAGTGTTACACAGGATTTGTAACTCAAACAAGTCCGTTATCATTTGCGGTGATTTTAATGTCAATTTATTAGAAAACTCAGGTTCTTGTAGTAAAATTTTAAGTCTGTTTCAGTCCTACAATCTTCTAAACCTATTTTTGGAGCCCACAAGAATAACCCCTACTAGTGCCACATGCCTAGATAATATATATACAGATATTATACCAAGCCACAAAGAAATTATAACTTTACTAGATTCTGATCATTGCGGGCAAAGGATTACTATTCAAAATCAAAACAAAAAAGTGGCTAAAAAGGATATCACTGTTAACCCCAAAACTGCAAGTCGCTTGGAGGCTTTTAAAGTTAAACTCATTGATAAATTACCAGTTTTGTCTATTCATGCTGATCCTAATCATCTTTATGATAATTTTTTTAATGTATACTGTAAACAATTTGATTCCACCTTTATTCCCAAGACTATTTCGGTTAATAGTAATGCATCGTTCAGTGATTGGGCTACCATTGGTATTCATAAAAGTAGAACACGGCTTTATGAACTGTACAATGAAAGGACTTATATTAACACTGATGAATTTAATTTGTATGTTAGAAATTATTCAAAATTATTTAAAAAAGTTTGTTATATGGCCAAGTCACGTTATTTGGGTTCAAAGATTAAAAACAGCAGTAATGTAATTAAAACGACTTGGAATATTATTAATAGTGAAACGGGAAGATCTAGTAACCGAAATACTGACTACAGCCTGTCTATTAATGACAACATAATAAAATCAGACGCACAAGTCGCCGAGGCATTTGAAAATTTCTTTTCAGATATTCCCGTTTCAACTACTAAATCACTAAACTCATCACCTTCTGTTGCTGAGTCTTTGCTTAAAGAAAATGTTAATGGTTGCGATTCGGAATTTCATTTTGAATATATTACCTGTAGAGATATAATTAAAACCTTTCACACTTTAAATGTAAAAAAGACTGCAGATCTGTGGGGTAATTCTGTAGAAGTAGCCAAGTCTATTATTGACATTGTAGCGCCTACTCTAGCTATTATCTTTAATAATATGTCTCACCGATGGTGGCGCGTGTGTTGGATCATTCGGTTCCCTACAAAATGGTTGAGCTGGATGGTGCTGATCCACGCGTCATGTTCGTGAACGGGCGCCGTCGGTTGAGACTGGTCATCTCTTAACTGCCATGGCTTATTTTTAATTTTATGTCTTGAATTGTTTCTTCATTTCTGTCTTTTTTTACATTGTTCTCACATATAGAAGCAACAAGAATAATGTACCCAGGATTTTGTAATATCTTGATTTAAAAGAGTGTCCATGGAGTTTCTTGCCCGTTCTTCTCCATAGAGATCTACGCTTTGGAATGGGCAACTAGCTTCAACTTTCTGACTAACTGACAGACTATTTAATTTTGACAATTCAAAAGTGCCTGTACAAGGTTTAATTGAAATAAATGATTTGAGTTTGAGTTTGAATAGTTGTATTGACAATGGGGAGTTTCCTGACCTTATGAAAAATAGTAAAATAATACCTTTGTTTAAATCAGGTAGTACATCAGATCCCACAAATTATAGACCTATTTCTGTACTACCTACCTTTAGTAAAATTTTTGAGAAATTAATTTTAGACCAAATGCAAAGATTTTTTAATAAACATAAATTATTACATAGCAAACAGTTTGGTTTTACAAGGGGTCGTTCAACTACTGATGCCGGCGTTGAACTATTAGGACATATTTATAATGCATGGGAAGATAAATGCGATGCCTTGGGCATCTTTTGTGATTTGTCCAAGGCATTTGATTGCGTTCTTCACGAAACGTTAATCAGGAAACTCCGCCACTACGGGATCCGAAACACTGCTCTGGATCTTCTTATTTCATACTTGAGTAAAAGGATTCAGAGCGTTGACGTTAATGGAAAAAGATCACCCGGATCTATAGTAACAATGGGAGTCCCACAGGGCTCAATTCTTGGTCCTTTCTTGTTTCTCATTTATATTAATGACTTGCCGTACCTCATAAAGGATCATCATGATATAGTGTTGTTTGCAGATGACACTTCTCTTTTGTTTAAACTTAAACGTCAGCAGTTGGTTACTGACGATGTAAATAGCGCGATCTCGAAAGTAGTCCACTGGTTCAATGTTAATAATTTGCTTCTAAACGAGAAGAAAACCAAATGCATTAAGTTTACGCTACCCCACGTAAGGCAGGTGAAAACTAATGTGTTGATAAAGGGCGAGGAATTGAATCCTGAAGACAACACAGTATTCTTGGGCATAACTTTGGATGCTAAGCTTCAGTGGGGTCCACATATAGATAAATTGTCAAAAAAGCTAAGTTCTGCAGCATACGCTGTTAGAAAAATTCGAAATTTAACTGATATAGAGACTGCTCGTTTAGTGTACTTTAGCTATTTTCATAGTGTAATGTCGTACGGTATTCTATTGTGGGGAAATGCCGCCGATATTCAGACTATCTTTGTTTTGCAGAAGCGAGCTGTTCGATCAATTTATAAATTAAGTCCGAGACACTCTCTCAGAGACAAATTTAAAGAGATTAATGTAATGACTGTGCCTTCTCAGTACATTTATGAAAATCTTTTATATGCCCATAAAAATATAAAATTGTTTAAAAAATACAGTGATATCCATAATATAAATACTAGAAACAAACACAAATATGTTGTACCTACAACCAGGCTCAAGAAAATAGGTGGCTCGTTCAGATGCCAATGTATACGCTTTTACAATAAACTACCAAGCCACGTTCAAGATCTAAGCCTTAATAAATTCAAATCTTTCATTAAACGTAAGTTGTGCCAGAAAGCCTTTTATACCGTTAAAGATTATATTGAGGACAAAAAGCCTTGGGATTGAGCTGCTTCCAATTTCTGCATTTTGAATGATTTTTTTCTTTTTAATACACATTGACATTGATGAATATTTTTTTTTTAAACAATGACATTTGCTTACTTTGTAAAGTATTATATTATTTTTTCATTGTGAATGTGAAGACGATGTGGGTCTTTTTACATACTTATATATATTTTTTTTATTATTCTCTCTGTTCTGTTTTTTTTTTTTTCATGGTCTGGCAGTTTGAGTAATTTATGTGGCCTACCCAAATGTCCTTTCTTTGGTATTGTTCGTCGAATCGTTGAGCTCCTTAAGTCTTGAGTTGAGCTGCACGATTTTTGACAAATGCGTGCACTGACTGGACAGGTCCTCTCAATCTGTGTGGTTCTTTCCTCAAAAGACCACCTCAGACATCGATCTACATGGTCTTCATATAACCTGACCAAGATTATGTCTGGACTTTAAAAGAGACTGTGACCTCTGAGTTTGTTTCGGCCTTTCTTCTCAGAGTAGTCAGATAGGAAACGCCGACTTCATCTAGTTTAAAAAAAAAAAAAACATGATTGACGTGTAAAAGTGTTTGTACAAACCTACTTACAAAAAAATAAAATCATTTCATTTCAAATCATTTCAAATCAAATCATTTCAATCATTTCAAATCATCTATTGTATTTTGACATACATAATTTTAATCATTATCTTAAACATATAAAGCGAAACAACGCTATAGTGTAAATAAAGAGTAATCACATACCAGATGATTAGAAGTTTGTGTATTTTGTTTTATCAATAGTAATAAAAACACCAAAAACCTTTAAAGAGGTAATTGTAAACTGATGATGAAACTTGTAGGTTCGAACCCAGACAGGTTTTACTTTTTGTAAATGATCTCATCATCACTGTTTAAAACGGTGAAAGACTAAACATCAGAAGGTTGCGTGTTCAAATCACGTCGGGGTCACCAGTTTAGAGGTATGAGGAACAGGGTGTAAAGTTCACTCAACCTCCATAGAAAAGGGAGGATCCTCCGACCAGACGGGTGTTGTGTCTGGCGGGCAACTGCCCAATGATTCATGTCGGGCCGTTGTATCTATGCTAATTGCGCGGTAAACTCTGCTTGCGCGATGTAGGATTTGCGTGACGTAGTATGACGCGTTGTTCTCATGTGGCGTTGTAGATACCGCTACACATTCTAAGACATGTCCACGCACCCGCACTTGGCCCGCGTTGTGGTTTACTGACGAGGAGAGAGGAGGCCTATTTTCCAGCAGTGGAAGTATCAAGGCTGATTGCACCGAATATAGTTCATCGAGTGGTATACTGGTACAGTATTTTGCATTTTTGACTAAACGTCAAGGTATAAAACCACTGAAAGCAAGACAAGTTTAAAGGTGATTATGATTTTTCATTTTTTAGGTTGTTTTGTGTATGTATTTTATCTAACTATTTAAACTAAGTACTAAATTAAGTGACCTAGGGCCGGTTTTTTGATCCGTGGTTAACTCGACCAATTGTTAAAAATAGTAACTAATGAATAAAATAGTAACTATGGCAATGATAATTCTAATTATTTTTAATTAATTAATTTGCCCTTGGAATGAGAACTATTCCGCATTCTTCCCTAGATCAGTACATGATTATGAAAGAGTGATATTATAAATACCATAGCAACATTAGCACATCAACAAGTTTTTAACCATAATAATTAAATAAATAAAGGCTTCATTAAGGCGTCGTTAAGGCTCTCCCCCAAAGGCGCGTTATTATCGGATGCGTTATTGCGATAATGCGTCCCGAATTGCCACACAGCTGAGTTTTTATAGTCCGATATTTTTAGCATGTGCGTGCGTGTATCCTACACTACAGCCCCCCATGCACTACACGTTACTACGTTATTAATGCAGTTGTGTGTAAGATCTTGCATCATGTTACAAAATATTCGAAGAACTCATATCGGAATATCGCAGGACGTAGGAACGCAAGCGTCCTACTTCTATTGCGTCGTTATTATCGCTGCAGTCTGTAACTTTCTAGCCGTCCCAGTACAAAATATACCTACCGAAAACAGGTATCGCATTATCGAATCCGATACTATCGACCGATAATAACGCGTCTGTGGGGGAGAGCCTTAATGACGATGATGGGTCGTATTCTTTTTAATAGACCATCAACATTTTTTATTCAAATGACCAATTTGGCTGTATTCATAACATATGCAACAAATATAGAATAAAAGGGGACAAACAAATAAGATTGATCTTATAAATAAAGTTAATGGTACTTAAATTTATTTATAGGATGACCTTACCGTGGAATATTTTTTTAATCCAGTTTGTTTTATTTATTTTAACTATAAGTAAATAGATCATCTCAGTATTGCAGCGTATTTTGGACAAATTTCCAGCATGTATGCCACTAAATGAAACTATTCTTAGGCTAAATAGTGTTATCCTATATCAACGTAGATTTATTGAGGGGTTATAAGATATTGGTTACTAGCAACGCTCCGTGGTTTCACCCGCACAATGTCGATCCCGTGGGAATATCGGGATAAAAACTACCCTATGTGCTTTCCCGGGACTCAAACTATCTCTATACCAAATTTCATCTAAATCGGTTCAGCGGTTTAAGCGTGAAGAGGTAACAGACAGTCAGACAGACAAACACATTTTCGCATTTATAATACAAGCAGCGCCTCGCGGTTTCACCCCCATAAGAGTCGATCCCGTGGGAATATCGGGATAAAAATACCCTATGTCCTTCCCCGGGACTGAAACTATCTCTATACCAAATTTTATCTAAATCGGTTCAGCGGTTTAAGCGTGAAGAGGTAACAGACAGACAGACAGACACACTTATAATATTAGTATGGATTTATAACTTGAGATCTTGACCACGACGCGGCGACGTTGTGAAACTCAAAGAACAAAGAAAACAAATTTACGGTTTCCGAATTTTTTCCTTATTTGTGCTACATGACATTGCTTCTTGCCAAATTCCATGAACCTGGGTCAACGGGAAGCATCCTATAGGTTTTGATTCCTTTGCGAGTGTCAAAAAATGCGGCATAAACGGAACATAAATGCCCGTATCTTTCATTGCGTTGATTTAGAAGTTTGATTTTTCACTGAAATTAATATCAAATACTCAGGGCTACAATCCCTTGCAGCCCTGAGTATTTGACAATATTAATTTCAACTTGATAAACTCCACGCGTTCCTGAGAAAAAGGGTCTTGACAGACGGACAAAGAAGTGATCATAAAAGGGTTCCTCCCTATACAGGCATTACTTGCTTAAAGGGAGGCTCCAATCACTAATCTGTTTAGTCTAAGTTATGTTGGAGAAATAAATAATTTTTGTTTTTTTTTAGGGTTCTGTTTTTTTTTTGAGGTACGGAACCCTAAAAATAGAATAGACGTATGTCAATTAGGTAATAAAGTAATTGCCCTGACTGGACCTAGACGTCTATCGATGATTATGATCATGTTTATGAGCGAAGTACTTACAAATAGCACCAGCACCATGGTAGCCAGTGGCACAGTGAGCGCCAGCAGCGCCGCCTGTCTCCAGGGCAGGACTGTGCCCAGCAGGTATGCCACGAACATGCCCGTCGATGTGAACCCGTTAGTTAGCGTTGTGAGGATGCCTCGTATTGATGGGTCACTGAAAAATTTGTAAAGAACTGGATTGAAGATATTTTTACTTAACACGAAGAAAAAGTATGTGATGTCTCATAACCCTGCCAAATCTTTCAACCATAGGACATTTTATCTGCTATACCTACTTGCATTTGATGATGATGATGATGATGATCACCATGACGCATCACTTGTGGATTGTAGTGGTCTTTGAGGAGTCTGCCACGTAGACTAACGTTCAATGATCAGTAATTCAGTAATGGTCACGATAGAGCCAGGGCCGTCTTTAACCTATTGTAGGCCCTGGGCACATAAGGGTCACGGTTCTGTGCTCCTCGCATCCAACGGGTTCCTGCAGCCTTTACAAGGTCGTCGGTCCACCTTGTGGGAGGCCTTCCAACGTTACGTCTTCCGGTACGCGGTCGCCACTCCAGAACCTTTCAGCCCCATCGGCCATCTATTCTGCGAGCAATATGCCCTGCCCACTGCCATTTAAGTTTGGCAATTCTTCGGGCTATGTTGGTTACCTTGGTTCTCCTGCGGATTTCCTCATTCCTGATTCGATCGCGCAGAGAAACTCCAAGCATAGCCATCACCATTGCCCTTTGGGTGACTT
The DNA here is from genome assembly GCA_963082905.1 of Oligia fasciuncula. Taxonomy (NCBI): domain Eukaryota; kingdom Metazoa; phylum Arthropoda; class Insecta; order Lepidoptera; family Noctuidae; genus Oligia; species Oligia fasciuncula. The sequence continues at coordinate 11,973,826 of OY720407.1, forward strand.
TTAGCCTTCTTATAAGGCCCATTGTGAGCGACCACGTTTCAGTGCCTTAAGTCATCACTGGCAACACGCACTGGTCAAAGACTTTCGTCTTGAGACACTGTGGTATGTGGGACGAGAAGATTGCGTAGCTTCCCGAACGCTGCCCAGGCGAATCGGATTCGACGATTGACCTCTTTCTCGAAGTTAGACCTACCTACCTACTACAAAACTAATCGTTTTTTCTTACCTTATTTCCCCAATATAAGTGACTGAAGGCGCTTCCATCACACCAGTCCCAATGCCCAGCAAGGCGTTGCCAATGAAAAGCGAAGGAACATCCCAGGCGTAGTACATGAGAAGCCACGCTACCACATGGGGTATGTTGACCAGGAACAGAGCCTTCTTGCGGCCGAAGTGGTCCAGTACCGGCCCGGAGAATATGCTGCCTAGTGGCTGGCAGAGGAAGGCCATGCTACCTGTAGGAGAAGATATCTGTTACAATTTGACAACTTAATAGGTAGGTACGAATAACGTGTTGGATCAATGCTGAATAATATGGCTGAGTAAGTACAAAAGTGTTTAGTGTTTTTGAAGTAAAAAAACTTCTTTAGTCGCGTTGGGCATTTTTTGAGATCCATGGGAACCATTGAACTCGCGCCACTGTTACCGTTAGCGACACCGCGGGTTTTTTGTTTAGAAGACGATTAAAAAATACACGCTTCTGATGTGTTCGGCTGTCGTCGAGTAGTTGCGTAACACATTATCAATCTCAATCTGAATATTTTTGAAGAATATTGCTAATCCATTGCTTCATAATTATGTTCGAAAAATATGTCCGTTCAACAACGTAAATAACGCAATGAATGTTTTTGAACTGTCAAAATGAAACCCATTGCTGCTGATAGTGTGTTACGGAATTACCCCGCAGGTTGGTGAATTCTGCATTGTCGTACTTAAAATTGGATACTTTCATAATAATGAAACGATATTACAGACATTTTTATTAAAACGAGTTGTGTGCACGGTGGGATTATCCATCGACAACTTCTCGGTAGTCAAGTTTCACGTTTGTACCATTAACCCCTTTAGGGGATGAATTTCCCAACTCTTGTGCAAAATGCCATGCTTCTAGACACAGCGGTTTAGGTTGTCTGACATGTGCAGTGACTGCTTTTATAGGTAAGCCTTTAAACAAAGCTCGTTAATAAGAAGCTCATTCTAATAGAAAAAATAGGTACAAGATTTTTATCACTAGCACAGATCTCAAGGCTATTCTGTGTTGTAGACTGTGTAGTGACTGTGTAGGCTGTATTCTGTGTAGTTTACATAATATATATGTATATGTATATTGTAATGCGATATCAAACAAGCAATCTATGCTTTGACAGTAATCTAGAATCAACATTATGTAAGTCTTAAGACTTTGTTATTCATGAAGATAAAATCTAAGCATTAGGTTATTACCATTTGTGTAACATGGCAATATTATATGCAGCGGAAATGAGAATGTTGAGATGGATGTGTGGAGTGACGAGAATGGATAAAGTAAGAAATGAGTATATAAGAGGAAGTTTGAAAGTGGCGCCAGTGACAGAAAAGTTGAAAGGAAATCGTTTGTCTTGGTATGGGCATGTGATGAGAAGGGACGAAACGCATGTGACTAAAAGAGTGATGGATATACATGTTGATGGATGGAGAGGGAGAGGAAGGCCGAAGAAAAGATGGATGGATTGTCTGAGGAATGATATGAAAGAGAAGGGAGTGAATGATAGCGTGACGGTTGACAGGGGAGAATGGAAGAAGAAAACGTGTTGCGCCGACCCCATGTAACATGGGATAAGGGCAGGAACAGGAAGATGATGATTACTACGATTATGTTAACGATTATTGCATCTTCTTATTGGGGTATTTAAAGAAAAATGAACCATCACGAAATCTTCTCTGTACCAATCGAAATATATTTTCTGTCAAATAACAAATGTTCCAGTGGTTCCAGCAATAACTTTATCGTTAAAACCAATTTTAACCAAGTAGCTCTTCAATATCTTCGAAGTATGTAGGTTACCTGACTTACTGTTAAAACTAAAAATGTTCCAGCGATAATATTTTATCGTTAATTCCAGTTTTAACCAAGTACCCCTTCGATATCTTCGAAGTAATGTAGGTTACCTGACCTACTGTTAAAACTAAACTAGTGCCATGAAATCTGTTAAGGTCAAATGATTTTTAACCAAATCTTATGCATCTTGCTCTGGCAAAAAAAAAATTTGATAAAACATATTTGATTCATCACATCTCTATGAATGGGCCTCATTATGCCCAGGATGTGTTTAATATTAAGTGACCGTTTTGCTAAGTTCGCACTTAGCGGCTACTTACAAATGGACCTTTGTCACCCTTTGTCAAAGTCAAAGTCAAAGTCAAATCATTTATTTCAAATAGGCACATTAAAGGCACTTTTGAACGTCAAAAAAAAAAAACTAAATAGAAATGATTCTAGTCGCCCATTCGAAAAGGTAGTTTTCGTATGGAGAAGAATGGGCAAGAAACTCCACCGTTACTCTTTTAAAAATGTTTTACAAGGTCTTGTATACATAATAAAAATTATATGTGAACACGATGCACCCATAATAAAATTAGTCTACCACAAAAGGTAAAAAGAATTAAAAATAGCAATGACAGGTAAATCAAATAAGTGTGTGTGGTTCTTTCCTCAAAAGACCACCTCAGACATCGATCTACATGGTCTTCATATAACCTGACCAAGATTATGTCTGGACTTTAAAAGAGACTGTGACCTCTGAGTTTGTTTCGGCCTTTCTTCTCAGAGTAGTCAGATAGGAAACGCCGACTTCATCTAGTTATAAAAAACATGACTGACGTGTAAAAGTGTTTGTACAAACCTACTTACAAAAATAAAATCATTTCATTTCATTTCATTTCATTTGTACGCCTTGCTAGCTGCTAGACTTTGTTAATTTTATGTAAATAATACCTACCCACAGAGCTCTTGTTATTAGCCGGGTACGGTCAATTTGAAGTTAAAAATAACTAAAGTCGTAAATATCATGTTTGAAGACCTATCCATAGATACCCCCACACGTATGGGTTTGATGAAAAAAAAATTTTGAGTTTCAGTTCTAAGTATGGGGAACCCCCATAATTTATTGTTTTTTTTTTTCTATTTTTTTGTGAAAATCTTAATGCGGTTCACAGAATACATTTACTTACCAAGTTCCAACAGTGTAGTTCTTATAGAATAGAATAGAATAGAATAGAATAGAATTTTTCTTTATTAGAGTAACTCAGACTCAAAAACAAACAATATTGTTAGTAAAACTTATGACTAGGTATGTTAGTAAGCACAGACACTAAACAAAAAATTTACGAAAGTGGCTGTGACATAGGTACGGACGGACAGACAGACATGACGAATCGGCTACGGAACCCGAAAAACTAATGAACTTAGATATAGGTATCATAATTGAAATAGGCGTTGTAGAACTTGTAGATAACAATGTTTTCTTGGTTTGTATGTAAATGGAAAACCAAAATCTTCGAAAAAAAATTAATAAATTCGTAATGATTTCTTTTAAAATTTCGATTTTCTGCCTGGCCGTACAAATAATCACTCTCTTTATACTATGCCGTAATCGGGAGTGAAATATCTGGTATTATTATTCGGGTTGAGTTGACACGGGCCGAGTTGCCCGAGGGCTATAACTTTATTTTTACTCCTTTTATTTTAAAATACGAGGCGTTGGAAGCTTGTTGACTGACACGGCGCTGGCTGTCGCCGTATGTGTAAATGACACATTTCGTAAGTAATAAAATAAGTATGTAACATTAACAGGGCCCAGACTGCGGGCTGCTATTGAGAAATTCCTAATGGAAAAACACTGCCGGAACTGGCGACTGGTTTAGACTTATTTAAAAATGTTATAACACCAATCTATTTCGTTCAAACTGAAATAATATGATAATCTTGACCTATTATGTAAAAATGGATCATTAAGATAAGGAATCTAGAAGGGTATTTGTAGTTATTCAGAAATAAACTAAATCTATTGATGCATGTTAAGATAACTTGTAGAATATGACGGAGGACTTTTTAGGAACCAAATGGTGACATGAGGCGAGTGCGAGTGAGAGACCATGCGCGAAAGTTCTTAGTGCCTATGTTCCGGCCCGCCAAGTTACATCGGTCGTATTGTAAGTTATCTATAATTCTATTTTCGCTCCTTTTCAGATACGAGTTAGACATAATTTACCTATGATAACGAAATTTTGAAAGGTAGTAAATATATTAATTATTTTATATAGAATACAACGTAGAAAATGTTGTTATCTTATCTTTTGATAAGGATAGTGTCAAGTGACTAAAAAGATTATTTTTACAAATTAGTTACACGAATGATTGGCGTTGTTTTTACTAAGGCTTAAGAGGAGAAAGGGCCTGCGAGGAATTTGATAAATAGTTATTTCAAGAAACTATAGAGGTATGAGGAACAGGGTGTAAAGTTCACTCAACCTCCATAGAAAAGGGAGAATCCTCCGACCAGACGGGTGTTGTGTCTTGCGGGCAACTGCCCAATGATTCACGTCGGGCCGTTGTATCTATGCTAGTTGCGAGGTAAACTCTTCTTGCGCGATGCAGGATTTGCGTGACGTCAGTATGACGCGTTGTTCGCATGTGGCGTTGTAAATACCGCTACAAAACTATTGACGTCACTTTATCTCAAGTCTGCTCCCGTATTGTGTGATATGGGACAGCTGCAGGCGCTGCAGCTCAGACCAAAATTATCACAAAAATTTTGACGAGATCGACGTTTTGTATTCCCCTGTTTTCTCCTCGAAAACTGAGCCGATTCAATTATTTTTTACATTAACATTTTAACAAAGAGTATGTTTAGGTTCCTATAATTTTTTTTATGTTAAAAACTTTTCTTATTTGTCTGGTAGTCCTCTAATCACGGCGGTAAAAACACTCTGGAGTTCCGGACCCACCATACCCCTGGCCGTACCCCTGGGGGTAAGGTGGGACTAAACCATACCACCATAGTAGTGTTGGGATTTAATAGGGCATTGTTCGTAATCTTTTAACGGACGAAAAAACGGAGGAGGTTCTCAAGTCGACGCGTATATATATTTTTTTTATGTATGACCACGCATAACTTTTTACAGAGTAATCCGATTTTAGAGGGTCATTATATTTTAATGCCAGGGACATGTTTACAGTATACCTTGACTATGAAAAAAAAATGCTTTAGAGGTATTATTCAGGAAGAAAAAGGGGAATACATTTGTATGGAGAATCGCACGCCCGTTTCCTCTTCAAAGAGACCTATGATCATTTGCAACACCAGAGGTACCACAGAATCTATGTGATGACAAAGACAAAGCTGAAAGCCTGAAATGTCTCATGTACCTGTAATTACACCAGTACCCATAGCCTTTAGCCCGGAAAATAGTAACGGGAGACCCATGATCAGCTATATAGTTTATCGAACTACACCCCATCGACATACTATCAATCATTATCCTAAGGATTTTGAAGGAATTTCCTAATGCATTGCTTTATATCTATGCTTGAAAATTCTTCTGCTCAACGTAATTAACGCAATGAATGTTATGGAACTGTCAATATAAATCCCACCCACAGATATTAAGATAATAAAAATTATGAAGATGTACTCACCAAACCAGGAAGCTTGTTTCTTAGTAATAGACAGTCCTTCTTTGGCATCCAGCACTTCAGGTAACACCATCGTGACGAAACTGATGGACAGGCCCAGCCCGATCAGCAAGAAGTCCAACGCTAGACATGCGAGTACCTGGAAAGACAATAGGTATATATCTATTTGGGATATATTATACATTGTTAGTGATCCCTCCGTGCCTCGGAAAGCACGATAAGCCGTTGGTCCCAGCTGTCATTCGTGGATCTTTGAAAGTCGTTACGGGTAGTCAGAAGCCCGAAAGTCTGACAACCAGTCTTACCAAGGGGTATCGTATTATCCAGTAACTGGGTTGTGGAGGTCAGATAGGCAGTCACTCCATGTACAATACTGGTATTCAGCTGCATCTGGTTAGACTGGAAGCCGACCCCAACATAGTTGGGAAAAGGCTAGGCAGATGATGATACATTGTTAGTGAAGATTGGATTATTTTTTATTGGACGGCTCATATCTCAAGTGCGTATGTGGCACCTCCCCACAGACAATATGGCCCACCTTCCATCCTGCGCCGCATGCTCTGTCACCTGTGCACTCGATGATCTTATGACTGCGTCAGTGAGCGGAGTTCGCGCAACTGAATTTTGGGCCAAAAACGTTTAAACTTTTTTCCATTGATACGCTAAGAAGAGAAGACACATAAAAATCGATGTACGTATTTAGGAACGCTACCAGAAATATCTACATATATCATATCGTAATCAGCCTATAATGTTCCCACTGCTGGGACACAGGCCTCCTCTCGGTGAGAGGGAGTGTGCCGTAATCCACCACGCGGGCCCAGTGCGGGTTGGCAGATGTCACAAGTCTTCGAATTTGTGGTTCTAGTCTAGGACATGCCGGTTTCCTCACGATGGATGTTTTCCTTCACCGTTTTGAGAGCAGTGGTGATGTAATAATTTACACTAAGTAAAGCGCCTGTCTGGGTGGTCCGAATTCGAACCTACGACTTGCAACTCGTAAGTCGCGGCGGTTACCACTTGGTTACCACACTCACCACTCACCACTGCTGTCGTATCATTATCATTATATTTCGTACGTTTCATTCTTCAGATAAATAATAGACACATGTAGTACCTTCATTGTACTGGCAACTTCGCACTTATTAATATTAGGGTAGATTGAAAAACTTCCCGGCTTGCGCTCCGTCCAGCCAGCCGCAACGGCGGCAAGGCTCCTCATTCTTTTATTGTGCGCGGCAACAAGCACTCACTCTTCAATACTTTTATATATTCAGTGATATTTCGTTAAAGTTATCTTCAAATTACTTTTTCAATATGTCTAAGCGTAGCGCTGACAATAAAATTAGTTACTATGAAAATAAAATTAAAAGACTTAAAGAATGTGCAAACAAAAAACGAAGTCGTGTGATTATATATTCATCTTCGTCGGATTCCGAGAAAAACGAAGGTTAGTTATGATGTATTTTTTTATTAAGTGATTTCGTGTACGAGTTGCAACCACAAAACTGTGTATACGTGATACCTTTTATATTCTTTTCACGTGGTTCAAAATAAATAATTTAGCATCTCTAAGCTAGCCTGGAGGATATCACTTTGAGGGTATCACGAAGGTATAGCATGATGTGTAAAATATGCCTGGAGGTTGACTGCGGGTCAACACGAGGGTTTAAAAAACGTTTATAAAACGCTTGGCCAGTTTGTTTACATTTGAAACGTTGATCGTTTCAGACGACGGAACCATGCAAGATGATATCACGGCGATGCAGCTTCACGTTCCAGTTGAGTCTCATGATGTTCAAGAAAACACTGAAATGACTCCAGAGGCGCCGATTCAACTAGCGCAGGATGATTCTCCGCAGCTCGATCCGGAATTACTATCAGCGCTGGGCGATACCACGGATGAACAGCCGATTTACGGCGAAAACATACACAACACTTTGGCACAACGTTGGATTCCTTTACTAAAAAAAGGACTTGCCAAGGATCTCAAGGAAAAAATACTTAAGGAGTATCAGATTCCAGAGAACTGCAAACTCCTTAGGGCGCCAACTTTGAATCCGGAAATTAAGGCTGCCGTCTCGGAAATTATTATTAACCGTGATAAAAATATACAGTTGAAACAAGATCAACTAGGCCTCGGTATAAGCGCGCTTAATAAAGCTATTACCCAGCTTCTTCTGGGAGATGATAAAATTCAGGCTATTAAGATTCTTTCGGATAGCTGTAGGATCCTGACCGACTTACATTATACCGAAACTCAGGTGAGGACAAAACTCATCACTCCCTGTCTGGACAAGTCTTTTACGCCACTTATAAAAGACCACGAAAGAGACGAGACGCTTTTCGGAGAAAAGCTCTCAGAAACCATAAAAGCTTCTAAAGCTATTGAGCGACAAGGATCGCTGATTAAAAAATCCGCTCAAAGGGCGACGTCTTTACCCGCACCCACAGCTGGACCATCGACAGCGAGGACTCGGTTTTCGGGAAACGGGACTGGCCCCCCTCGTTATGTCTCGGCGAGCAGGGGGGGGCGAGGAGGATATCTACGAGCAGCGACAGCATACCGTCGGCAGCCGACAACGACGCGACCTCGAGCTTCCCCCAACCAGGGCAAGCACCGTGCCCAGACTCGACGTTAGCGATACAGGTACACGCAGGTCGTTTACAATATTTTTACAATTGTTGGATGAACATTACTAGTAATAGTACAATCTTGAATTGGATTAAAAATGGCTACATGATTCCATTTTCTAAAAAAGTGTACCAACATGTTGTACCCTGTAACACGTTTAGGAATGAAGAACAGAGAGATATGTCTGTAGCGATCGACAACTTGTTACAATTAGGCGCGATACATGAATGTGAGCCACAATCAGATCAATTTATTTCTAAAATATTTTTAACTTCAAAATCAAATGGTGGAAAACGATTTATTCTAAACTTAAAATTGTTAAATAAATTCGTAACTCAAACTCATTTTAAAATGGAAGACTATAGAACAGCTTGCAAATTAGTTCCTCATAACGGTTTTATGGCCACGATCGATTTAAAGGAATCATATTTATTGGTACCAATTAATCCATCACACAGAAAATATTTAAGATTTCAATTTCATAATGAAGTCGGTGAAAATTTAACTTATGAATTCAAAGCTATGCCTTACGGGTTATCGTCGGCACCAAGATTATTCACGAAAATTATGAGAGAAGTTGTGACTCACCTTAGATATCGCGGCTATTTATCTGTTATATACCTCGACGATTTGTTATGTATCGGCCATACATATACTGAATGTTTAAATAACGTAAAGGAGACTGTTAAACTTTTACAATGTTTAGGATTCGTAATAAATTTCGAAAAAAGCTCTTTACAACCATCACAACAGACTAAATTCCTAGGTTTTAATTATAACACTAATAACATGTCTTTATCCTTACCGAATGATAAACGAGTACATATTTCAAAATTAGTTAAAAAAATTATTCCCTTACCACGTTGCACTATTAAAGACTTTGCCAGTTTAATCGGCGTTTTATCATCCGCCTGTCCGGCGGTTAAATACGGTTGGGTGTATACTAAACGTCTCGAGAGACAAAAGTACTTAGCATTAAACGCCTATAAAACATATGAATCCAAATTTAATCTTTCGCCTATAATTCTGCCGGATCTGGAATGGTGGTCTCAGAACATTTTTTCAACATCTACTTCCTTAAGGCCTGATAAGTTTCAACTAGAAATTTTTACAGACGCCTCCAGGTCTGGCTGGGGCGCATTTTGCGATAACGAAAGAGTTAACGGTAAATGGAAGTCAACCGAGTTAAAATTCCATATCAACTATTTAGAGCTGCTGGCAGTGTTTTTTGGCCTCAAATGTTTTGCACGCGACATACGTAACTGTTCCATTCTATTACGTATCGATAATACCACAGCATTAAACTACGTAAATCGCATGGGTGGTATCCAATACTCCCATTTAAACGACTTGACACGAGAAATCTGGCGTTGGTGCGAAGAGCGAAATTTATTTTTAACTGCCTCTTATATTAAAAGTAAAGATAATAAAGAAGCTGATGAAGAATCTCGCAAAATTAACAAAGACATAGAACTAAAATTGTCGGATGAAGTATTTGATACAATTAAGACTAAATTAGGTAAACCAGATATCGATTTATTCGCTTCTCGCACCAATGCCAAATGTCATCAATACGTATCATGGAAACCAGACCCAGATGCTATAGCAATAGACGCGTTCACAATTCCATGGAATAACATGTTCTTTTATGCCTTCCCACCGTTTTCCCTAATATTAAAATGTTTAGAAAAAATCATTATAGATAAGGCTGAAGGCATACTTGTCTTTCCCTATTGGCCTTCGCAACCCTGGTTCCCTCTATTACAAAAATTGCTCACTTCAGATACTTTATTTATAAATTCCGAAAATAACAATATATGGTCTTCCTCTAGGAACCCACAAATCAAAGGAGTTACCCTGGGTGTAGCGAAGCTCTCAGGAACGCGTTCATAAAACGAGGTGTCCCAATGGCCTCTCTGGATTTAATGATGGCATCTTTAGCTAAGAACACATTGAAACAATATAGTGTGGCCTTAAAAAATTGGTGGCAATATTGCCTTAACAATGAAATAGATCCATACAAATCTTGTATACCGTCAGTGTTATCATTCTTAACGGAACAGTTTGATAAAGGTGCAGCTTACGGCTCTCTTAATAGTTACCGTTCGGCTTTAAGTTTATTATTTGGTGATGATTTAGGATCTCATGAACAGATCAAAAGGCTATTAAAAGGAACGTATAAATTAAGGCCAAACATCCCAAAATACGCATCTACGTGGAACCCTCAAATAGTTTTACAACACATCGCTCAATGGGGACCTAATATAGAATTACCTTTAAAAAAGATTTCCCAGAAGCTTGTAATGTTATTAGCCTTATGAACAGCTCACAGGGCGCAAACAATTACATCTATTAAAATTAAAAACATTCATATTTGCCCTAACGGGGTCAACATTATAATTACCGATATTATTAAAACATCTGCTGTCGGTCGTGACCAACCAATTTTATTCCTGCCTTACTTCAACGAAAATATAAATATTTGTCCAGCAACAACTTTGAAAGATTATTTGTCGGTTACAAAAGATTTAAGGCCAAATACAGTTGAAAATCTTCTGATAACATACAAGCGACCTTATAAGGCCACCTGCACACAAACCATCAGCCGATGGATAAAGCAGGTGCTCGCGGAGAGCGGCGTGGATGTGTCGGCGTTCGGTGCACACAGCACCCGACACACTGCCACATCCACGGCGCGCACGCGAGGCATCTCGCTTGACGTCATCAGGAAGACTGTTGGTTGGTCGCAATCGTCGCAGACGTTTGCAAAATTCTATAATCGTCCAGTGAGCGATGATTCTTGTTTCGCAAGATCAGTTCTTCTCCCTGGTTAACAACCGGGACTTTATGAACTGCGATTAGAGTATTCATTTATCTGATTGTTCCTGTTTTTCTTATGAAGTGTCTAAATTAATGTTATAAAAAAAAAAAACCTTTTTATGTTTTGTACAAATTTAAGAATGTTAAGAGTTGTGTTGAGTAATTAAATTATTTCTAGTAGTAAACCACTAGTTTTAATCTTATTCATTTAATACTATCTAGTTACAAAATGTTTAATCTCTAAACATCTACATGTGTCTATTATTTATCTGAAGAATGAAACGTACGAAATATAATTGATGATTAAACGAACTTACCTGTAAGTGAAGTTCTATCCCAATTATATGAGTACGTTTCATTCGAAGATAAAGGTCCCTCCCTTCCCGGAGCCCTTAATCTAAAAATTTTGTAATAGGACTCTAAAGAATGAGGAGCCTTGCCGCCGTTGCGGCTGGCTGGACGGAGCGCAAGCCGGGAAGTTTTTCAATCTACCCTAATATTAATAAGTGCGAAGTTGCCAGTACAATGAAGGTACTACATGTGTCTATTATTTATCTTCGAATGAAACGTACTCATATAATTGGGATAGAACTTCACTTACAGGTAAGTTCGTTTAATCATCAATAATCAGCCTATAACGTTCTCACTGCTGGGACACAGCCCTTTGGCCTTAGTGTGAGTTTTTTCACTCACGTTCGATTTTGAGCGCGTTTGAATTTTATATGGGAAATTAGGTTTCTCCTAGTGACCACCAGGTGGCGCTATAACTTTTTTCCATATAAAATTCTAACGCGCTCGCAATCGAACGAGAGTCGAAAAAACTCACACTGAGGCCACTGATCTCTTAGACAGGGAGTGGATCAAAATCGACTCATGATGATGTCAATTTGTGTCGTGTTGGCCTTTCTTGATTTTTATAATTGTTTTTATATATTTTTTAAGATAATGCCCTCTATGCCTGCAACGTGGTCTCATTATTATTTGTATACTGCACCCCGCGGATTTACCCGCATAAGTTTCGTTCCCGTGGAAATATCGGGATAAAAAGTATCCTATGTGTTAATCCTGGTCATAAACTATATGTGTGCTAAATTTAAATCCATCCAGTAGTTTTTACATGAAACAGTAACAAACCTCCACCCATCCATCCTCACAAACTTTGGCGTAACATATAATATTAATATATAGTAGGATAGGATAGGATACTAGCTTATTAGGACAAAGAGAGACGTTGGTACTACTAAATATAATCTATTGATTGATTCTCTTCTCTTTCTCTTCTTCGTCGTTCCCTCAATGCTGAGAATCGCGACCACATACCTAGGCTACGACGCGTCTCCAAATAATGTGAAGACGATGTGGGTCATTTTATATATTTTTTTAATATTCTCTCTGTTCTGTTAGTTTTTTTCATGGTCTGGCAGTTTGAGTAATTTATGTGGCCTACTCAAATGTCCTTTCTTTGGTATTGTTTGTCGAATCGTTGAGCTCCTTAAGTCTTGAGTTGAGCTGCATGATTTCTGACAAATGCTTGCACTGACTGGACAGGTCCTCTCAATCTGTGTGATTCTTTCCTCAAAAGACCACCTCAGACATCGATCTTCATATAACCTGACCAAGATTATGTCTGGACTTTAAAAGAGACTGTGACCTCTGAGTTTCTTTCGGCCTTTCTTCTCAGATTAGTCAGATAGGAAACGCCGACCTCATCTAGTTTTAAAAAAACATGATTGACGTGTAAAAGTGTTTGTACAAACCTACTTACAAAAATAAAATCATTTATCATTTATCAATGCGGTCTTCTGCAGTGTGGACCGCTCAGTAGATACTGCAGCCTTCTTAATCGTGTCGTCTGACCATTGATTGATTGATTAGGCCATATATATTAATTCTGTGTAAGGTCGTTTTCGACGCCTTATTAAGAGGCTTATACATGACCTAAAGCGCGGTCACTGTCAGACTGCATAGAAAAGAAAAAAAAACGCGATGACACAATGGTGGTAATTTATTGGAAAATATGAAGCAACTATTTAATTACAAAAAATCTATTGTTTGGACGTAAAAATAAAAACACTAGTAGGTATTTTAGTATGTTGCTTGTAGAATACTCTGACAAAAAATCAGAATGATTTTAGGGATATTCGTATGGTTTTTATTGTAAAAGGAAAGTTTTTAGAGCTATATTCATGATTTTGTTCTATCGTATCAAATTAGTTGTATTATGTTTTCAACACACTATACAATACAACACCTAGCATATATCCTGAAGAATATCATATATTTTTCTGATTTTATTTACTGTAGTCGATCATAAACTTTAATTTTTTCTAAAACTTGGGTTTTTGGACCTGTAAGCCCCTTAAAGTGTAATTAAAAACTATATTTGGATATTGATATTCTATTTCCTAGCTTTATGCCATAAAAGCCTCCTGGCCATAAAATACTTTAATTTACTTCTCATAGTATAACTAAAGACTAATATGGTATAAGAATATATACAAGTCTTTGTGTTTTATAAGGGCAAGTATATTGAAAATATTTTTTTTTCTATAAGTATACAAAAAAGGAAGTTTTAGCTAAAACAAAAGACCTAGGTACATTATAGGTTCTTACTTAGTTACCAAGTAAAAGTTATGTAATTGTAGTGTATCTCGTTGGTAATCTATCTATACTAATAATAAAGCTGAAGAGTTTGTTTGTTTGAACGCGCTAATGTCTGGAACTACCAGTCGGTTTTTTTTTTTTGCATTTGATAGCCCAATTCTTGAGGTTACAGGCTATTTCACGTCGTCATGCTACGATACTTAAGCGCAGGCCACAGCGCCAGCTAGCGGGCGGGCGGGCTAGGCGGGCGAACATCGTTTCACCTCTTTACATACTTCGGTTAACACCGCGACTCGCGAGCTACCGACTAACCTAACGAAATATCCGACGATTCCAGCGAAGCTACTCGTTCACCTCGTTGGCGCGCCCGCGCTTCGCTAGCTTAGCTCGCCCGCCAGCCCGCTCGCCCGGTTCGTTCCGCTATTCATGCAAATTCGTCATTGAAAAGCCCGCTTAGCCCGCTTCGCCCGCTCCGCGCGCTCCGCCCGTCGCTCGTCTGTCCGTAGTTGTCGGTGTGAACCTCATAGTTTAGCTCGCCAATATTTCGCGTAGTTTGTATAGTTTCCTTCGTTCGCTTCGCCCACCCGCCTAGCCCGCCCTCCCGCTAGCTGGCGGTGTGGCCTGCGCTTTAGGAGGCGGGCAAAAATAAAAAGTCGGAAATAACGCTAAGTAAAAACGAAGTAGGTAACAGCCCGGACGGGCGATTAGATGTGACGGGGTGGAACGGGGTAGCAAGAAATTTTACGCGAACGAAGTCACGGGCAGAAGCTATTGATATACAAGTACAAGAAGATAAACAAGTATTGACTTTGGAAATCAGACCATTTGATCAGTTGTTGATTAAATACAAATAGGTAGGTACCTAGGTACTGTTGAAATAGTTCTCAAGTTCCATTGTATATATTATATTGTGTCGCAATAACGTCCATTTGGAAGCTATCAATAAATAAATAAGATACTTGACAGACTGACCTATGTTCATTGAATGTTATAAAAATAACACGAGACAAAGTGATGACGTATTTTATCAGAACCGTTTACTTTTAAATTTAGCGTCCATTGACTTCTTATCTAGACGTAGGTACAGACGCCAGCACATCAAGCTACTACAATCTGTTAAATTCCTTTAATAGATTTTCAACTTTATCGCTAAACCATAAGGTTTAAAGTTGATTAGGAAAATTAGACAGTTTCGGGTAGCTTCATGTGCTGGCGTCTGTAAGTGAGCTATCAATTCAATTCATCTGCAATAGTGACAATTTTATCAAACGATCATTTGCTGTTGTTTTTAAACAAAGAAATCATTTTTATACCATTATGTACTGGAATGCATTACCAGTAATCATGAATGCATTTGTATTTTTATAATTAATGATCTTAGTGATTTTTCATACAAAAAAGTTCCCCCCTTTTTATCCCCTTAAAGGTTGAATTACATAAAAGGAAGCCGTGTGCAAAATTTCACATTAGTTTCCATTATTCCGACTGTCATACTGAACTTCGAAGTTCGAAATATCGATGTACGGTATTCAGAATGTTTACAAGTACGAATTACGTGAGTTCGAAGGTACGCTATGACGAATTACTTAATTTAGAATGTTCGTCATCGCGAAGTACGGAACTTCGAAAGTTTGCTATGACGAATTACTTAATTTAGAATGTTCATCATCGCGAAGTACGGAACTTCGAAAGTTTGCTATAACGAATTACTTCATTGAGAATGTTCATCATCGCGATGTACCGAACTTCGGAAGCTTGCCATGACGAATTACTCAATTTTGAATGATCATTATCGAGAACCAAAGTGTAGGCACTGCGTTTATACACACATAGTATATTTATGCATACGGCCCCGCGAAGCGGGCCTCCGTCGACATAGGATGCAAGAGCGAGCCAGGGGCACCCCGAGATTAGGTTTGGTTAGGTTACTTTAAACCCTTTACACAGAAATAGGGGCCCCGCCAAGCGGGGCTCCGTCGACATAGGATGCAAGAGCGAGCGAAGGGCACCCCGAGGTTAGGTTTGGTTAGGTTAATTTCCCCCCCGGTGGGTTCCCGCATTGTCGAGGCGGGGGGGCTCAGTAGCCGTGGCTTGGACACCCACGGTGAAGCGAAGAGGAACCCGAGGAGGGGCCGCTCGTCAGGGCTTTTGCCGACAAGCCGACGACGTAGCGGCCAACATGTAGGTTGCGGTGCCGCTTGGGCGACATCGCAACTGAAGCGGGCCGCGATGTCGTATCGGAGGCATCGCGGCTGAGGGTTGGAGGCCGCGGCGGGAGAGAAGTGCCGGTATTACGGTGCGCCGCTCTCCCTACCTTCCGCGGCCTTAACGGGGTCGCCACCGTTCGATGGCGGACGCGGTGGGGCCGCAGGGGAAGAGGAGTGTTGGTATGACGTTGGCCACTCTCCCTATCCTCTGCGGCCGAAAATTGGCAGGCGGCGGGGCCAATGACCTGACCCGTCGCAGGGGGACCAAGGGTGGCAGAGACGGGTTCGTCTGGCGCCCATGTGCTGGTTTGGTCCCTGAGGTGGTCACGCCGTGCTATGTGTTCTGGTGCGCCGGTGATGGGGAGTACTCCCCGGAGGAGGGTCCGGTGACGGACAGACGCGGCGGGTTCACGGATGAGTGCTAACGCGTGCCCGTGTTCCCGCCATAAGCGGCAGAGGCGGACACCGTGGAGTTTTAGTGGGTTAGAGTCCCACATAACTGCACTATCTCCCCGTGGTAGTGCAGAATGCATGAGCATTTCTCCACGTTAAAAAACAATATATGGTTAGGTTAATTTAAACCCTTTACACAGAAATAGGGGCTCTGCGAAGTCGGCCGCGGTTCGCGGGGCCGTATGCATAAATATACTATTTGGGCATAAACGCAGTGCCTACACTTTGGTTCTCGATAACGATTATTTAAAATTGAGTAATTCGTCATGGCAAGCTTCCGAAGTTCGGTACATCGCGATGATGAACATTCTCAATGAAGTAATTCGTTATAGCAAACTTTCGAAGTTCCGTACTTCGCGATGATGAACATTCTAAATTAAGTAATTCGTTATAGCAAACTTTCGAAGTTCCGTACTTCGCGATGACGAACATTCTAAATTAAGTAATTCGTCATAGCGTACCTTCGAACTCACGTAATTCGTACTTGTAAACTTTCTGAATACCGTACATCGATATTTCGAACTTCGAAGTTCAGTATGGCAGTCTTATTCCGACTGTCATACTGAACTTCGAAGTTCGAAATATCGATGTACGGTATTCAGAATGTTTACAAGTACGAATTACGTGAGTTCGAAGGTACGCTATGACGAATTACTTAATTTAGAATGTTCGTCATCGCGAAGTACGGAACTTCGAAAGTTTGCTATGACGAATTACTTAATTTAGAATGTTCATCATCGCGAAGTACGGAACTTCGAAAGTTTGCTATAACGAATTACTTCATTGAGAATGTTCATCATCGCGATGTACCGAACTTCGGAAGCTTGCCATGACGAATTACTCAATTTTGAATGATCATTATCGAGAACCAAAGTGTAGGCACTGCGTTTATACACACATAGTATATTTATGCATACGGCCCCGCGAAGCGGGCCTCCGTCGACATAGGATGCAAGAGCGAGCCAGGGGCACCCCGAGATTAGGTTTGGTTAGGTTACTTTAAACCCTTTACACAGAAATAGGGGCCCCGCCAAGCGGGGCTCCGTCGACATAGGATGCAAGAGCGAGCGAAGGGCACCCCGAGGTTAGGTTTGGTTAGGTTAATTTCCCCCCCGGTGGGTTCCCGCATTGTCGAGGCGGGGGGGCTCAGTAGCCGTGGCTTGGACACCCACGGTGAAGCGAAGAGGAACCCGAGGAGGGGCCGCTCGTCAGGGCTTTTGCCGACAAGCCGACGACGTAGCGGCCAACATGTAGGTTGCGGTGCCGCTTGGGCGACATCGCAACTGAAGCGGGCCGCGATGTCGTATCGGAGGCATCGCGGCTGAGGGTTGGAGGCCGCGGCGGGAGAGAAGTGCCGGTATTACGGTGCGCCGCTCTCCCTACCTTCCGCGGCCTTAACGGGGTCGCCACCGTTCGATGGCGGACGCGGTGGGGCCGCAGGGGAAGAGGAGTGTTGGTATGACGTTGGCCACTCTCCCTATCCTCTGCGGCCGAAAATTGGCAGGCGGCGGGGCCAATGACCTGACCCGTCGCAGGGGGACCAAGGGTGGCAGAGACGGGTTCGTTTGGCGCCCATGTGCTGGTTTGGTCCCTGAGGTGGTCACGCCGTGCTATGTGTTCTGGTGCGCCGGTGATGGGGAGTACTCCCCGGAGGAGGGTCCGGTGACGGACAGCCGCGGCGGGTTCACGGATGAGTGCTAACGCGTGCCCGTGTTCCCGCCATAAGCGGCAGAGGAGGACACCGTGGAGTTTTAGTGGGTTAGAGTCCCACATAACTGCACTATCTCCCCGTGGTAGTGCAGAATGCATGAGCATTTCTCCACGTTAAAAAACAATATATGGTTAGGTTAATTTAAACCCTTTACACAGAAATAGGGGCTCTGCGAAGTCGGCCGCGGTTCGCGGGGCCGTATGCATAAATATACTATTTGGGCATAAACGCAGTGCCTACACTTTGGTTCTCGATAACGATTATTTAAAATTGAGTAATTCGTCATGGCAAGCTTCCGAAGTTCGGTACATCGCGATGATGAACATTCTCAATGAAGTAATTCGTTATAGCAAACTTTCGAAGTTCCGTACTTCGCGATGATGAACATTCTAAATTAAGTAATTCGTTATAGCAAACTTTCGAAGTTCCGTACTTCGCGATGACGAACATTCTAAATTAAGTAATTCGTCATAGCGTACCTTCGAACTCACGTAATTCGTACTTGTAAACTTTCTGAATACCGTACATCGATATTTCGAACTTCGAAGTTCAGTATGACAGTCATGGTTTATTATAAACCTTTGGAGCCATTGCGAATATGCTTTTCCGAAACATTGCAGTTTTGTTTGGTACCAAATGCAGCATATCGGCTCTACGCAGGCTACTTGTGAAAACTTAGACAGGTTGCGCCTGACAAAAAGGGCAGTTTCGTAAATGTAACATGGACGGTAAAGTTAATATTTTTAAGTTTTTAAAATGAGGTTTACAACTTTCAGTCTTTTGTAGATTACAGATGGTTATCAGCACAGAATTCGAACCTTATAATTATAAGGTTTTTGATTTTTTTACAGACATAGGTGGCAGTTTTTTGTAATTTCGTGTAGGTAAAAATTATATTAATGTTTTTTTGTCGCTATACATAAATTTTTAACGCTTGAATTTATGACTAGCGTTTTATGATTACCTAACTATGTAACTAACTAACCTATATAACAGTTTTTTGTTAAATATTAATAAAATTAACACTTACCTGTGATAAAATAACTCTGGTTCGGCTGATTGGCCTTTTGTCTTCGCCTGTCATCATTTTAATTGTTTTTAAATACAATTGAGCACACTGCACTGTTGAAGTAAGTTATGAAAACACAACAATCGCGTTTTATGTATTTATTGACACTGTTCGCACATAATACGTATTTGTAGAAGATTTATTTTTGCTTTGTGATAACATTAACTAGATAAATGTCTAATTCTCATTTTATGTTACTGTCTCTGTGAAGAGGTCTGTCAACATTTATTATTCCCAGCCATTTTCAGTTATTCAAATCGATTTTATTTATCACATTTGCTATTAATTTTATTGGATCACTTCCCTTATGACGATCCACTGACTCTTTTTTGTATGCTATCAACAAAGATTCATATTGCACTGTTCCAATTTCTACTGACAGTAATAAATAGGTATTTAATTTAAATAAGTGTAGCAAATTGTATTAATTTAACACAATACGAGGTAGATTTTTTAAACGAACGAAAAATTCTACCATCGCGCGCTGATTCCAAATCCGAAATGCATTTGGGTAGTTCTTCGAAATTTGATTCTTTGACTGATCCATATGGCCAAAATTTAATTTCACTTTCAGCTCTGTAACACATGTTCATATGAAAATAGGTATACCAAATAACATATATTTGAATGAGGGACTCGTTTTTATAAAGTAGTTTTCAAGATATTAATGTTGTGCCCAGATGAATCAGAATGTGTTACATATTAATCAGAAACAGAAATAAAAAGTAATAAATACACCGTTAGTTATGAATGTAAATTCTAAACAATAATTATTAATTCTTAAATAGGACTAAGACATATCAAAAGTATCATATTTAGAACAAGATTATACTCCTGTAATTTTTTATAATGCAAAAGGTTATAGCTAAGTAAATAATAATAAATAAGATTAAAACTACTGACTTGTACACAGTCAAACATTGGACAAGGAGAATTACGCAACAAAAGCGCTCCTATCGTGCTGGAGAGGGGAAAACTAATTTATTTTATTATTCATATGGGGTTTTGACCATACGAATCAGGCACAGATGAATCAGGATTTTGCCTACAATCATGCATAACTCATCGTACATACAGACTTCATTATTTTCATTTTTCTACACGAATCTATAACCCAAAAGCATCACACGAAACACAGATTGAAGTTTTAAAACAATAAAATAAATTTTATAAAGTAGGCATTGTAATCAGGATGCCACCTGAACCAAACACAGATGAATCAGGTATTTTCCTTCGTAACACCGGATCTAAGCCAACCAGCCGCACGTCCACCTTCTAGGTCGTCCGTTGCACGACTGGCTTCCCCCCGCGCTGGAAGCCAGACTCTCATTATTATTACCCGACCAAGTACGGTCAAGCGCAGCTTACGCCACATTAATCAGTATTATACGCCGGACACTTCTTTTTTACTTATTTATAAACAGACTAACGTAGTTATAACTAATACACATTTTTTTTGTAAGAGGACAATTCATTTCCTTTCGATATAATTATAATTTATATTGATGTATCAAAGGGAAAATGCGACATCGACCATTTTGTTCCGGAAAATGGCAAACGGACGCGCTATATGAATCAGAAGAACGACCTTCAAATATTTTTATTTTGTACCTAGACAGCAATTATTAAAAAAAAATCATTTGTCCCAGTAAGGGATAAAGCTAAACTGTACAAAAAAAAATATTACATGCCGTTTTTTTAGTTGGTTACAGAAATATACCCACAGACATCGAAAATTTTGTCCCTGAAGAATTACCCATTTCCTAAGCGTCTGTCATTGGTTTTCACCTAATTGAAAAAAGAAATAGTTACTAATTTGTTTTTTGTCAATATGATATTAAATTCTGATGACGCACTTGTATATTCGACATTTCTTAATGTAGGCATTATTATGTCGACTGTTGATAAAATTGTTGACATGACATTTTGAAATCATAAAAGCTTTTCGTCTATTTGGCAATAATTTAACGTGTCCTATTTAATTATGACCAGTTTCTATGTATGAATTTTAATTCAAATCATTTAATTCAGAAATCCTCCATATTGTATTAGTTAGTATTAGAACTTACAAACTATGTTAGTGTTGGAATTAAAATTAAACGTATACTTAAAATCAAAGTTAAAATAAATATAAAAATCAAGATCAACATTAAAATCAAAATCACAATCAAAGTTCAATCAAAATTAATTAAAAAGTCACTTAAATTAAATCAAAATCAAATTACCCATATCAAAATTTAATTAAAAATAAACTAAAACATGACCATACTCTTCTACATAAAATATTAATTTAATACTCGGTAATGTTATATTTAAAAGCCCATCAAGTATTTTCTTGTTTTTGTTTTTTAATATTTGGTTACGAAAAACAGTTTCGCACTTGTCGTAGATTATATGGAGGTATGGAGGTCGTGGCAGGCCCAGACGGAGATGGCGGGATGAGCTGGACTCCTTCAACAAGAACTGGTCCTTAACAGCTTTGAACAGAGAGAAGTGGAAAGAGAGTAGGGAGGCCTTTGCCCTGCAGTGGGACATCACAGGCTAATAATAATAATAATAATGGAGGTCACGCTAGCAACCATACATAATCAGCCTATAATGTTCCCACTGCTGGGACACAGGCCTCCTCTTGGTGAGAGGGAGCAACCATAAGACAAAAAAAATATATCCAAAATGATGGTGAAAACCATAGCAAGATCCGTCGCGAGGTTTAGATTATTATAGGTTTTGTGCGTGTTGGTAGATGTCACATGTCTTCGAATTTTTGCTTCGAATCGAATCGAATTTTTGGTTGCGCAATGTTGCATAAGTTTCGTAAACTCTAACGTAGGTATTAGGATTTTCAGCACTTTTTAGTTCAATACCTACTGCTTGACTTTGCTACAAAAATCTTTTGGCAAAGGTTTGCTGTAACTAAAACGCAAATTATAAATTGTTTATTTTAAAAAATAATACCTAATTTGTGTTTGTGGCTTGATGCTAACGACCTGGTAACAACAGTAGATAAATATAAATGCCAGCAAAATATAAAAGCAGACAACACATTTAAAACAATAAAATTCAAGGTTTTTTTTGAATAATTGCTAAAATCATTTTTAAATGAGAAACAAAGTGGTGATCAAGTTTAAATTATATTTAAATAATTTCATTAATGACCGAATAAGAGATAACAACATGAATAATCGACTTAAATCGAGAAATTTGTATCCGTGTTTATTCAAAAAAAAAAAATAGTTAGTAGTAGTTTTTTGTGTCACATTTTATTAGATGCTTCAAGAAATCAAAGTTATTTTAAACTATGTATCTATCTGAGATCAATCTATGATAAGGATATATCGATAAAGCCTAAAAAAACAAATAAATATACATATTATGTGGTGTATATTTATCTGGTAACATCTGTGAAGTCGATTTTTTTGTCATCCTTACTAATATTATAAATTCGAACTGTCTGACTGTATGTTACCTTTTCACGCCTAAGCCGGATTAAGACAAAATTTGGCAAGGAGATAGAAATGGCATCCTGGGAAAGGACATAGGCTACTCTTTTCTCAAAAATAATTCTGTAGGGGATGAAAGTTTTTATGGGAAACCCAGCATTTCTTAAGTTACCTATATGAAAATTTAAATTTATGCTTTTGGTAAGAAATCCATACTGTCCATATTAATATTAAAAATTCAAAAGGAACTCTGTCTGTCTGTATGTTACCGTTTTACGCCTAAACCACTGAACGGAACTAATTCCCGACATCTACGCGGGCGAAGCCACGGGCAGAAGCTGGTTTTAAAATAATCGAATGAAGTGTTACAAAACTATAACGCATTATGTTACATAGGACGAAATCTGAGCACGATTTCACGAGTTTATTGATCTGTGAATGCGTCTTGGAACCGCAGATATATTTGAAGGCACCTGTCCCAATTGTAGGCCCCGTGACAGTAAAAGAGAATAGAAGAGATTAGAAAACTCTATAATCACACTAATATTATAAAGGCGAAAGTTTGTGAGTGTGTGAGTGTGGGTGGGGGGTGTGGGGGTGTGTTTATATGTTTGTTACTTCTTCACGCTCAAACGGCTTGACCAATTCCGATAAAATTTTGTATGGAGGTAGCTGACACCCTGGATTAACATATAGGCCACTTTTTATCCCGATATTCCCACGGGATCGACATTTACGCGGGTGAAACCGCAGGGCGCAGCTAGTATGTATAAATAATAAAATTATAGAATTTTTACAAAGGGTGACTGACACAATGGGCGGTCTTATCGTTAAGAGCGATCTTTTAAAGACAACCTTTGAATGGATTTCATGGATTAAAAAGGGCAAGGACTGGAAGGAGAGACAAATACTTTAGGTAGTCTGTGGTGTACCATTTTTATATTACAATAAATACATACATAGTGTATAATAGACTAATCTAAATAAATATACAGGGTTATTGGTAAAACATTAACAACCTCCTAAGAGGTCATTGTACTAATCTGTTTCTTACAAAAAAAAATAAAAAATTACACTAAACCATGAAAACCGCATCTTAATCCGTTGCGAAGTTTAGAGGAACAACGCAATCACACAGACAGACTAGACACGAAAAGTGACCTAATTTAAAACATTTTATTTCTTTTTTATAAATGGCATCTCGCAGTCCAACCTATGAGGTTGTCATCTGCTTAACTGTGCTTGCCTGTGGATGCCTCAATAAATTAAAGCTTCCAGCCAGGGCTTAAAAAACGTAAAAAATAAGCGACTACACGCTAAAGGCAGCCCCTGTGGAGTACGGACCTCAGCTTAGGGCGTCGCTGGGAGAGGGCAGCAAGGGACAGGCTATATCGGATCAAACATCGAATTCAGATAACGATCCCCATTTAAAGAAAAAGTCATCCCGTGATTGTCTTGTCTCTATTCCTTTTCTTCTCATAGTCTCAGTTTTAGCCTTGTTAATTAATTAGATAGCAAATCTACTGTTTAGAATTTTACTTCTTTAAAACAAAGCCATAAACAACTCTAACGGCCGATCTCAATACTCTACAGGGAGTTAAACTCGGTTAGCTACCAGAGCTTTACTGTTACTTCTGATCTATCAATAACTGCCGTCTCAATAACAAAATTTCCGTAACGATACCTACAGTTAAAGACAGATAGGTCCTTTCCCTCACAAAAAATGCGTTACGTTTTGTTTCTCGTGAAAAATATTATTTTTGCTTAAACGATAGTAGCTTCAGTAAAAATGTACTTTTAAAAAACCTGCTTTTATAATTTATACGAAAACGGTGGACTTTTATACTAAAATAATGATGAAATGCTTTCTAACATGATGCAATAAAACGCATTTTTGACATTTGCCAGCAAACGACGCGACGCTGTCAACCTTCGTACTCCCGCGCTCGCTCGCATCTGTTTTGAAGTGTTTCGACTTGTGATTTGTTTGGAAATTAATAACTTATTTGTATTTATATAAAGTATTGTGCAACGATTTCATAAAATGGCTGAACAACAAAATGTAAGTATTGCCTGCGTACCCATTGATTATATTTTGTTTTAAACACTTTATTATATCTGGAACAGATATAAACAAAAGGCTTCCCATGCCACCAATTCGCGCCTAAATTATAATTTACTTTCAGATTAAGGCTAAGCCGCTTGTAAAGGACAGCATAATTCTTCTTCTCGACATGATTAATAAACATCCAGTAATAACAACCAAAGCGACGAACGCAACAAACAATAAACTTAAAGAAGAAGCTTGGAAATCCATTGCACAGGAGTTCAGTGCTGTTACGGGAAATATGCGGCGTCCTGAGCAAATTCGACTCAAGTGGGAGAATTTAAAGAAGTCTGCAAGGAAGCGTAGTGCTTTAATAAGACAAAATAACCTTAAGGTCAGTATTTAAGGAATATATAATAATATTTAGTCATGCATTTTATTGTGGTTGCTCTAAACTTTGTTTTTAATTTACAGACTGGAGGGGGGAAGTCTTACATCCCTCCTGATGAAGTTTTGGACCGAGTAGCATCTATTTTAGGTGCTACATGCAATGGTTTAACTGCAGAGTTTGGTGGTGATGGGGCAGATGAAGCTATTGCTAGCGAAGCCAGCTCTGAAGCAATTGTAGAAGTTTTAGACTTCCAACCATTGCCAGAATTAGCTCAGGGCAGTAGCGTTGTGGTATTGGGTGGTGATTGTGGTGGTAATGGTGGTGGTGGTGGTGGTAGTTACACACCAAAGAACTTTATTTTTAACACTCCAAAAAGTGCCTGTAAGTTACATATTTTTAACTTTAGTCGCTAGAATTAATTTACAATGTTAGCCACATAGTTCAGTAGTATGGGTTACCGTTTTGAGACAAATATTATTTACAGTACTGGTTAATGGTTGTAAGGTGTAAAAATTGGATTAATTAGTATAAGCAGTGGTAAAGTAATTTTGTGCAAATACTGTTTAAATTAAATAAAACTCTTTTATTTTTACAGTGAATAAACGGAGGAAGCTCTCTGAAGAAGTACAGAGAGCTCAGAGAGACAAGGATCTGGGGTTGGCAGCTTACTTTCAAGCTAAGGCACAAAAAGTTGTGTTAGAAAATAAAAAAATAGAATTAGAAAATAAAAAAATAGAATTAGAGAATGTAAAACTAGAATTAGAAATAAAATTAATGAAACAGAAAATTAACTGTAATGAATAGTTTAAGTTCCCAATATTTATACCTAAGTTAGTCTTGATTTATTACATGTATTGATTAATAATTAAGTTTTGTCATATGGTGTATAGTTAAGGGGTGTGTAATTGTGTATTGTGTTGTTTAATTAAAAATATTGTGTCAGTATATTCTCTTTGTTTTTCTTAATTATATTTTATAAAAAAGAAACTAAAGGTTAAGGATATAAAAATTAAACATTTGAATATTGTTTATCATTTAGATATAATCAGAATTAATGATATTTTTTTTACAATATTCCTTTGTTGAATCTAGCCACAAATATTCTGTGTAGAAATCTGAAACAAAAAAACATTTATACCCTTGATTATTTTCTAGAACCATAAGACTGACGTCAAATTGTATGATGTAGGTACATACCAACTAAAATAATTATCTATTAGGTGTTGTCTAACATGATGATGTTGGTGACCCACTCCCTCAACTAGGATAATATCAGCTTGCTCAAGCGGTATCTCAACTTCAGGTTCTACATCACTTATATTATTCAACCTGCAAATGTTGTGTAACACAGATGTGGCAATAATAACTGCTTGTGTTGTTTGTAATGCAAGACGGATTTTCAACGAAAGCACTGGAAAGCGTCTTTTCCATACACCAAAACACCTGAAAAATGTATAAAATTATTAACAATATTTGAGTTACCTACACAACCTATACATATTCATATGAAAACAAATAGGCAAGTGATCAATGATAATAGCTATCAACCTTTCTATGGTGTTTCTGGTCTTAATATGTGATTCATTGTAGCGAATTTCTGCAAGAGATACCGGGTTGAGCAATGGCGTCAATAGGTATGAATTACAAGGATATGCACTGTCACCAATGAGCCATCTATTTTCAATGATCCCATCTTCACATTGCACTGAAAATAATTATAAGAATGTTAATTTATGTAGGTGATGTTATCAGATAGGTATGCTTGAACAGTTTAATAAATAATAGAAAATGTTAGGGTTATACTCACTTTTAATAATGGAATTGTTAAATATAGTAGCATCATGAGCAGACCCTGGCCACCGAGCAACTACATTCATAAATAGCAAGTCTGCATTACAGACTCCTTGGACATTCATTGAAAATATTCCTTTCCTATTTCTGTACTCTTCTCCTATATTAGAATCTAAAAATAAAAATCTCTTATTTATTACTTTAGATTTGAGTAAGTACTAACTTTGTAAAAGGAATGAAAGCATGACTTTTACCAAAAACATTTTAACAGTAAAAATGCCAACTCACTAGGTGATTGTATGGGTATATGTGTACAGTCAATTGCCCCAAGTACTTTAGGGAATCCTGCAATGGCATGGAAGGCATGCTGGGTGTTTTCCAAAACTTTAACGTATTCAGGATACAGTCCAGCTATTGCACGAGATACATCAGACACAATTCTGCTAGCTGTTGCTTTTGAAACTCCAACGAAGTCCGCAACAGATACAAGCATTGTGCCCAATGCATAAAATCTAAGTGTGAGCAACAACTGGTGTAGTGGAGATACACCATAGTTCCTGAAATAAAATGTTTAATTAGTTGTAGTCATAAATAAATAAAAATATCTCATGTTTAGCTACACTAGTTGGTCCATTACTTTTGTTGGTTCTACTTGATAGTACTAGAAATAACTTACTCACCGGGAGGATTTTACTCTCAAATTTGGTAACATTTTTACTAATAATTCATTTACACTAGTTTTATTTAATCTAAATCTAAATGTAAATTCCGAGTCAGAAAATTCACTTTCGTAGTTAATGCGACTGTACACTCTGCGTTCACCTGATTCTGTAGTTGTCGCAGAATCAAATACACCGGCCTCATACATCTCATTATCACTTTCATCACTGAACAAATCCATTTTATTATGAAATAAGTTGTAATTAATATGTAAACCAGCAGTAAATCGCCCGATTTCGGGAGATAGCAAATTTTGGACTGACAGTAACGAAAACAAACTAAAGTTAACTGTCAAAATGTTATTGAGACGCTCTATGTTTTTTTTCTATTGATCTACATAGCTATGGTAGCGGTAAGCCCTCCCAAAGATAGATCGAAAGTAAAGGTAGATATTCCTATCTATCTTTAGTTTATTGAAACGCACAAATGCGGCTTTAGCTACAAAAGATAGGTAATTTAACAGATTGTTAAAGGTAAGTGCGTTATTGAGACCGGCCGTAAAACAAACACGGCCTTATATGTAACGTTGGTGGTTATAGCATAACATTTTCATAGTACGTTGAAAATGTTATGCAATATGAACGACCTTAAAGCTTTTAAAACTTTAAACTGGCTATCAGGTAATTAACCACATGTGTTAAGAAAATACCAGTTTTTTTTTTAATGAAGATATCTTTTGTAAAAAAGGGTGCTTGTTTAGCTCTGATCTAAGGAAGGCTTAGTCAGTTGTTTGGTTATGAATTATCATATTGTCTAGTTTAGTTTTAGACATGATAATCTGGCTTAGGTAAGTACTGTACCTATGCCGTTAATGAGACTTTCGGGATCTTACACGTATATAGAGGTATGAGGAAGACAGGGTGTGTAAAGTTCACTCAACCTCCATAGATCAGAGGATTCTCCCTCTGATAAGTGTTGTGTCTGGCTGGGCAACTGCCCAACAATTGATGTCGGGACGTTGTGCATATGCTAGTTGCGCGGTAAACTCTACTACTACTACTCCTAACCATCCTGAACTTTCACCTTTCCAATTTGTCCTTAGCATCAATGTCACATCGATTGTATAAATCCATGATGGCGTCGCCCTGTAACGTCAACTAGTCCCTATCACGACACAACGTGGATACTTTACTCTTTAGTACAAACACGTGCGCATGCGACGCTATTGAACCGAACATTCCAGATTGATTGATTTATTTTCACGAGAGGAACTGATTGATTTGACATAATATCATTTGATTGGTTGTTCAGTTAAGGCGACAGATTTTGAACGTTAGTTATGGCGATTTTGCCAAGTTTTGTTTCAACCGTTTGCAACGTCTTACACCTGCTTCCCACGCTTTTTACGTCTAGACAAAACATAGATATTTCTTTATTATGTTTTAATACTTTATGCGCAACCTTCCTGAATAATTTTTCTTCATGATGCTGAAAACGGCATCAAAATTCGTTACGTAGTTTAGAAGGACAACGCGGTCACCTATCCTATAGCTACACGAAAAGCGACTGTAGGTATTATCTATAGATTAGAGCAACAAGAAAAAATTACCCAGGATTTTGTAATATCTTTGTCCTTGGAGTTACTTGCCCGTTCTTCTGCATAGAGATCTACGTTTTGGAATGGGCAACTAGCTTCAACTTTCTGACTAACTGACCGACTATTTAATTTTGGCAATTCATAAGTGTGTGTAAATGGTTTAATTGAAATAAATGCTTTGAGTTTTTATTAATTATCAATAGAAAGCATAATCAGCCTATAACGTTCCCACCGCTGGGATACAGGCCTCCTTTTGGAGAGAGGAAGTGGGCCGTTATCCACCACGCGGTCCCAGTGCGGGTTGTTCATTAATAGCAAAAGATGACAGGTATTACAATACGATCTTTTATGAAGCTTTTATTAATAGTCTCAATGTATGTTCACACGTTCACGTGTAATTATGAAAATCATGTTAACGATTTATTTATAGCTTTTGTTTTGTTTTCATAAACAGTGGGGGTTTGTAGTTTATTGTTAGAGACTAGTAATCTATGACTAATGGGTTTATTGCGAATCTCCCCCATCTTCATCATAAAGAAACTTAGAGCTTCAATTTTTTTAAGGTATTCTGCTAGCAAAACGGTTTATACTGCCTATAATGTTCCCATTGCTGGTCCATAATCCACCACGCGGGCCCTGTTCACCCGAACAAGGCCCGCGTGGTGGATTATGGCCCACTCTTTGGGTTGGTACTTAGATGTCTTCGATTTTTTGGTCGTAAGACTTGCCGGTTTCCTCAGAATGTTTTCCTTCACCGTTTTATGATACATTTTAAAATAAATGAATAAAATATTCTCTAGTTGATTTTTTTTTATACCTACGAAGAATACCGGTTGGAAGTTTTTCATTGCAATTAGCGATCTCCAAGCGAAGATAATTAGCATATTGAGGTGGCCGAATTCCTACTTCAGACTTGGGTGTATGTATACTGTATAGGCACTTTACAGAATTCGTGTATATGTGTTGAGACAGTGGGTGTAAGTTTAATAAATAAATAAATAAAACCTTTTTTAAATGGATCACTGGTTACAAAGTTTTAAAGATTAAATTATTGGAACTGTGCAATGGTAGGTATCTCTGCTAACGTCAGCCATGTAAAACAATACATTTCTATGTACTATTGTGTGAAATAATATCTACACTTTTATCACTTATTAACCTTATTCATTTACCTACAAAATAATGTTATAATAAAATACAAAATTCACTCGGTATAACTTCTAAAACTTTTCAACTAGGATTGACACAAAAAGTTATCATGAAACAGTAAAACTGCTATTTTCCACAACTTTTCGCACGTCATTTATACACACAACTCCGGGACAATTTGTCTAATAGTCCGAATTGTTTGTTAATACATAAAGGGTCGCGCCGCGATTTCCCGACAGTATGTCGTGCGCGTTAGGTCAGACTGACTGAGCCATACTGATGATTTGAATGACTTCTATTGACCATACTAGTAAAGCTTCTCTCTCATATTATAATTTGATGATAAAATATGTTGTTTATGCTCGCGAAACACTTCCGTTAACTCGAAAATAATAGCGCTGGTTTTATATATCAATGGCTGGTTATCAAAGAAACTTTTGATAAGTTTTTTTTTGCAATGAGGAAGTTTGAAATTATGTTTGTAAATAGAGCCATAGATACTTCCTTCCTTTCAAATTCAGGAGAATGATAATCACTACCGAGATCATACCTACGTACCTATGTATAAACAAATTATTGTTTATGTTTTTCACAAATTATGTTTTTCTGTTGTCGCTACTCGTATAACAACATATAAAATAAATATTTAAAGGGGGCTCCCATACAACAAACGTGTTTTTTTCGGCGTTTTTGCCTTGTGGTACGGAACCCTTCGTGTGCGAGTCCGACTCGCACTTGGTCAGTTTTTTAAAATCCAGATGTGCCCAGATCACTTTCTTATACAGGGTTTATTAGAGGTCAGTGGCCCAGATACTAATTTGACAGGTCTAATGTCAAACTTTTATAATAAAAAAAAACGCAAACACAATGTCAGATTAGCATCTTGGATTAAAAAACAAACTTTTGGATGGGACGACAGTTCACTTTACCGTGACATTTTTACAGACTATATCGACAGTAGGTACAGGTGTACAAAAAAAAGCAACAAAAATTTTGCTTGGTGAAATGAAGACAGATGCTACCTACTCGTGCTGACTGACTCAGCGAAAGTAGAGTTGAAAGATGCTAGAAGCTACGAAGAAGTGACGATCTTCGCAGGGAGGCTGGTAGTAGCTGGATGAGAGGAGCCGAATCGTGCCGAACCGAGCCCGACTAAGGCGAAAAGTGCCAGGCCGAATTATACCTACCTATCCGAGCCGAATCGTGCCGAGCGAACCTAAACCGATTCCAGGCGAGCTGCAGGTCCAGCCGAGGATCGTCTCATGTACTCAGGCGAATGTTTTGTTTATTTAATCTATTTCAATGTTCAGCAGTTAAACTCGGATAATCAGAAATAATTTAGGTTTTTTTATTTTCTTTTCTAAAATTTAAAAGCGCTTTCTAGTAGAAATACGTGGAAACTAGTAAGGAAGTAGGTACTTGCCTTACGTTTGAACTCTACTACTAGATGTCGTTGCATCAAAACGTTTATCTATTTCCCGTTAGATGACAGTGATCTATTAGTTTTCCTATTCACCGGTAGATGGCGGTAACCAATGAAATCAACCACTCGACGCTAGATGGCGTAGAAATTTGGTAATTTTGATGTTCCTG
This sequence comes from Oligia fasciuncula, assembly GCA_963082905.1. Classification (NCBI taxonomy): domain Eukaryota; kingdom Metazoa; phylum Arthropoda; class Insecta; order Lepidoptera; family Noctuidae; genus Oligia; species Oligia fasciuncula. The sequence continues at coordinate 12,005,667 of OY720407.1, forward strand.
AGAAGTTGATCATTAGGTAAATGAATCAATCACAAGTAAATACTAGAAGGTTTCTCTTTCAAAGTTTCCATGATTTTTCACATAGTCACGTTGATAAGCAGTGCAGCGCCATGAAGCTTAGAGCCGTGAAATAATCCTTGAGACTGTGAAGGTGGCCTACTTATTACCCTAGGTATAAGGTATAATACTTATTCTTTTCCAATCCATCAGTTGCTGTAGGTAGTGGTTTCACTCTCGTAGAACATTAAGTTAAGGCGTTAACCGTTCGATCGATGAGCTAGTAGATAGGTACCGTTAGTAGCTTAGTTAGTACTTACATAGGTATACGCACATGCGATCTAAGTTTATAGGTATGCTACTAGCATCTGCTCGCGACTTCGTCCGCGTGAAATTTCTTGTTTTAACTTTATCCTACGACATTCGGCAATACGGTAGCTTCTCATTAGTGAAAGAATTTCGAATCGGAATTGTATTGAATTTTACCTCTTCATCATTTACTAGCGACCCGCCCGCGCCCCAGCTCCGCAAAGGTGCAATTTTTTTTTCGAAATTATCATTCTTACAAACCTTGTCCTGGCAATACCGAACACAACAAAAAAATAATTACCCAATTTGGTGCAGTCATTCAGAAGTTATGCGCGTACAGACATTTCGGCGACTTTGTTTTATACTATGTAAAGATTAGTACGGTCTATACATTAGAGGCCGTTGAACGGTGCCTAAAATTGTTACGTCACTTCTCGGAATCGACGCTAACGCCAGCCAGCACATGAAGCTCCTCGATCTGTCAAATTTATTTAATACATTTTCAACTTTATCGCTATACAGCATAAGGTTTCCTTTTGCTAAATTGACTCCTGGTTTAATTTTAGGAAAGTTTTGCTTATAGCGTATTTCCCATCGTTTGACATGAATCATAGAGATCAGAGCCTGCGGTCACCAAAGGTATGTACGATCGTTATTTAATTGTGAGGTCTAGTCGTCTAGTTTTAAGACCTGAATCATCAAATTACAATAAATCTGCTTTCTCAGTGTTAATGCACCAGAAGTTCTAACTCTTTCAGGTCAGTTAACAATATTAACCACATCCAGTCAATGGTCAGCAATTTTTCACTTTTAGTCCACGTGTGCACGTAGGTACGTAAAAATTTCGCGACGGGATTTTTTCGCGAACTGTAGGTACTTTCAGCGCACTGCTGAGTCGAAACCAACGGTGTTTTTTGACGCGCTGGAAAGCTCTCTGTTGGATTCTCAATGCTCGATTCAACACCGAACCGAGAGTTGAAATCCAGTGCGCGATAAAATCCCGCGAAATTTTTACGTCCATGCGAACGTGGTCCTAGGATTAAAGCATAGAAATGTAAAAAAACGTTTTCATTTTTAATATTGTAGGTTAAGAACCTAGGTATTATTGAGGGACAAAAAGAAAACAACGAAAATTCGAGAGACTAGTGTATTTTTCAAAATTGACTTATGATCTAAGTAAACCACGTCAGAAAAGTCAAGATTTTTAACGTAGGTACACATACACTTATCGAGAGCCTTGTGCAATAAATTATAAATAACAGCTTAATGTCAATCATACAATAATACTTCTTCAAAGGATTCACATTTTAGAATTTCGCACTTCCTGTAATTTCGTATCCACAACCTACAGTAACGCTTTAACAAATCATACAAGGATACAAAAACATTTGGGTGAAATACTTAAAGTACCTAATGTTTTTTGTAATAAGTAGGTATACTGAACTCAGTATAAATACGTACATTTAAATTAAATGAACACAGAGCTTGGTAGATCTGTGCATTCTTCATTAAACTAATTCTTATTAAATGCAATCTAAGAAGGCTGAGCTGTTGATTGAACCAAGAAAATTGAGGAACATTATTTGGTTTTGTATTTTGCCGCTAGATGGCAGGAGCGAGCGTTTGTACATTTCTTACAGGATAATGACCCCGAGAAGTGATACAGATTTCGAGGTTAGGAAAATATTAGATAAATTAAAAGCTTTGTTTTAGCTTTTGAGAAGCCCAAATAAATTATTTTGATATTACGGTATTCTTTAATTTAAAATTTTCACACATAGGACATCCACAATTCGGTGGTTTTGGATTACTAGAACGTAATTACAAAATTATTATCTAAATTAATGAGCTGTCATAAATATTAAGTGAGAACAAGAATTCCTAAAAAGTTGTCATTTTCTTCACTTGGTCCAATTAACACAGTGCCTGCTTAACGAATACAAAGATGTTTTGTAGAAATTAATTACAAACTAAAATAAACTCTAATAACTTAAATTACGTGCTAAGAGTATTTTTTGAAAACCTTTCATTTCGAGCTCTTCGTACCATAGTTATTTTCAATTAGTAATAATGATCACTAATCAACATTTTAGATACTTAGATACATTGGAAAATTTACATCAGGGTAAGGAATAATATGGTATGTTTTCCTTATAAACATTTACGGAAAACATCTAATTTTCGCAGAAAATTTGATTACATTTGGAGAATTTTGTGCTACTAATAAGAAACAACATTCAACTTGTCATTACAGCGTTACATTGCGCTTCAACCATCAACTGGTGCAACCAGGTGCTAAAAAACTGGGAACAAAAGCGACAAAGCGTCACTACACTTCTCTCAGGGACGAGCTGGTACAAATTTGTACCGCTTGTGGTACACATAAGTACCAACTCGTCCTGATGAAGTCAAATTACCCCTAACAACATCATTTTTTTACCCTATCTTCCCGGTCCCGCGTAAATAATACGCCAATAACATTCACAAAAACCATAACGGTCCGATGTTTGACCGTAGAAATGGTACGAAGATGACTACCTTATCAATAACAGCCTCTTACTTACAACCTTTTTGTAGCTTACTTCTAAAACAACAAGAAGTTATCATTAGCCACAACATTTTTACATAAGACACTGCAATTTTTATTTATTTATTGCTGGGATGGGTACACCAATACTATAATATGTGTGAAAACAGCAGGAATTGCTGGGTAATTACCTAACACACTACCAGTAGCAATGGGTTTCATTTTGACAGTTCAACAACATTCATTGCGTTATTTACGTTGATGTGCAGACACATTTTTCGAACATATGAATGGCAATGCAATGGATTAGCAATATCCTTCAAAATTATAGATTAATAGTGTGTTACACAATTAGGTCGGTGTTTACAATCTTAAATATATAGAATACTATGTAGACTGGAATAGATAATTTTGAAAATCACGACTACGAATTGAAGATTTTAACAATGATTCTTAAATAATTTGATCACAATTAATGTCAATGTTAGACATCAGTAACCTAGAAGTATACAAGGTCTTTAAGTAAAGATAAAAAGCTAAGGGTGGGTTGTATCAAAAGCTCCGTTATAGTTTGCGTCAAAGTTAAATTTAATCGTAACCATAACCATAACCATAGAATCTACTATCCGCTGTTGCACCGTCATATATTTTACATGTTTTACAGTTAAAGTTAAAAGGGTGACAAGTGATAAGACGTCATATTTCCCCAAAATGTACGTGGGTAATTTTTTGACAAGGGCAACACTTCAAGCTTGTTGTCATCACGCTTTCTTTGTTTGACACTAGTGATGTTACTCAGTCATTAACGGTCAGGCACTCGATTGTCTCTATTATGTAAATTAAAAACACAAGAACAGAATCATAGCAAGATCAAAAATACAGTAACCGTTCTATATTGGTAATGTACCAAGGTGTTTAAGTCAGTGACTGAAGGAAGGGAGGCCTTTGCCCTGCAGTGGGACAGAAATGGCTGATAATAATAATAATTCGGCTAAGATTGGCTTTGTTCGACTTTGTAAAGAGCTTTTTGTCTTACATTCCACTGATTATCAGATTGATCTGATAAAATCAGTGAAGATTTAATGAAAAATTACACTTTATTATCTGACAGCACTAACCCACAGAACATGTATTTTCTCTTATTAAAACTCTGTGACTCTGTACATTACAGTATTATGACGGCTTATTACACGAAATATATTTATTACCTGGTTTAATAACCAAGAATGATAGTTAACTAGTGTGGCAGTGTTGATGATATTTCTAATCGCAACTAAACCGAGTGGCACATCGAGAGAAAATGGACTCGATTCTTTATTTTTTTTTATTTGAGTAACGAGTTAAATAAAATCGAGCCGCATCACTATCTGACACTGTCAGAAAGACAAGACGTAAGTGATAATAACATTCATTTTATTTTTCCGTTTCTTTCGAATTGCATGAAATTGATATTTCTGTTTTCCTGTATGTAATTGAAGGATTGTATTATTGGAAGATGCATTACAGCATTTACTCCAGAAGGATGTTGAGTTAATTGTTCAGTAAGATTGCAACGCAATGTGCGAAAACATTGCCCGAGACTGCTGCAGATGTGCGGTAACTTGAGAACGCATGGATTCACGAACGCAAATCAAATCATCTGTGCAGTTTAACGAAAGTGCGTATAGACAATGCAAGAAAGTATTGAAACTGTTATACATTATGGAGATTTGGATACAGGAATATTTACATCATATGGCGATTTTCACAGCAAACGCATACTGTGCCTGATGAATGCGGGAAAGAACATTATTTTGCAGTGGATTCCAGCACACCAAAAAGAACAATAATAATATTAGTTAGAATACGCTTATAACACCGAGCTGCTCTTGCTGGATGCTATTGCAAGGTTGCAACTGTTTGGTGGGCAGACGTTGGTATAGTTGGCTGTTGTGCACATGTAATGTTGAGCATGCGGTATTTATGTATTTTCATCGGTGAAGCGACCTGCATATTTTTTAGATGAAATATTACCTACTTCTAAGTCGTGTGACGTTGAAATTAATATAAGTAGGTACCTACTTGCAGAAATAAAAATGCTTTGTTATGTACAATTTATGTGTTTTTTTTTTAACGTTTGAAAACACCCCTACTCGCTGAGCAGTGGTGTGTCCGTCGTAACAGATGCGACTTACAGCTTGTAGGTCGTAGGTTTGAACCCAGACAGGCACTTTACTTTGTGTAAATTATTTCATCACCACTGCTCTCAAAACGGTGAAGGAAAACATCGTGAGGAAACCGGCATGTCCTAGAACCAAAAATTCAGAAGAATACGCAGAAGCATACGCTAGAGCTTAAGTTTCTTTGGCAATTAAAGCAACACACTGAAGAGCAACAGTGAAGCTAGAACTAAAAATAAAAAAACTGAAATTAGAAATCGATATTCTTAAGTAAAATATTCTCAGGGGTTTCTTGTTTTCAGCAAGGGAGGACCCTTGCTGAAAACAAGAACCCTTGGGAACTAAAAACCCGGAATCTGTCCAAAAATTTATTCTCATCACACTTATGAAATCGATCAATGCGATGGTGATTTTTTTTCTCTTCCTAACTGGCAAATCGGATTCACTGTCACTATCATCGCTAGAAGAGCTTTATTCCCACAATATTTCGCGGAGTAAAGACATACCTAATTTGTTTTAATAGGTACTTTATTCAACAACACAATATTTTTATAGGTTACAACTGCAAAGCAGATGACATTACAATGACACTAACCGTAACTATAGCCCTTAACCGGCCGAATTTGGTCGATTAATGTTATAGTTATGTGTGACGTCATTTTAACAATTATGACAAAACTTAAATCGATGCAACCCGAATTTCGCTTAACCGGAGATTTGACGTCTGTCAAAGCTTTGATTATAGTTAAAAATGGCTTGTTATAGTTATTTATGACGTCATTTTAACAATTCTCAAACCGATGCAACCCGAATTTTGCTTAACCGGAGATTTGACGGCTGTCATGAGATTGGTTATGGTTATAGTTAGCTGATGCAACTCACTCTAAATAACTCAATTACTCAACAACAGGCTTTAAGTAACTTTCAATCAATCATTCATTCTCAACAAAGTAACGTCACTCATTCGTTCATTCACTCATTGTGTTCCGATGTCAACCGCATTTGATTTACACCTTGGGTTCCAAATGTATTGGAGAATTTTCTACGTTTTGTATTTGCACTTGTGGGTTGGGTCCGTACAAGCGGATGTGTTCGATGTAGCGTTTTCTATTTTCAGGGTTATTCATAATGGCAGCAACGAATTCTGAGGTTTCCTTTTTTAGTGCGATGATCTTCTGTTGGATGAGTCTGTTCTTGTGCATGAGGGCGACCGTCTTCCAGGCCAGTTCGAGAATGACCCTGTTCTGGGCATTCTTGTCGACGGCGACCGGGCACGGGGACACTGACACAGATACAGTGGTATTGTCATCGCTGGTGGATGGTGATGACAGCCTCTGCAGCCTTTGGATGCGTCTGGCTTCACGCAGGCGGGTAAGGTGAGAACCTGGAAAGATGGAGAAATATTGTTAGTTAAATAATCAACAAAGACGAGGAACTTACAGCTAAGTTTGGATGGAGAGTGATCATAATTCCCTGCCCAATTTATAATGACCAAAGCCCTCCGGAAAATCTTTAAATGTTCAAAAGGTTGTCTTGAATCAACGCGTAGTGCATAAGCATCGTCGTACAAGAGTCGCAAAACAATGGAACAATGGCTGCGTTCGTTTTCAAAATGACGAACGTGTTAAAAGATCAATACATACAGAATAGGCAAAAATATACCCCCGTACTAATAAACGTTGTATAGCGTCTGTATAGTTACACAACGCTTTGTCTTCTTCTTTCGAAAGTCAAATTACTGATGACTGAAAGAAAGAAATCGGTGTGTAACTATTCATCTGATATAATACGTTTATTAGTAAGGAGGTATGAGTGTAACCTGAAAAAAAAGCATAGAGAATAATTTAGGCCTACCTAATTTTGACTATGGAACGGTTTCCATAGTTAAAATTCGAATGATAACACTACATGCAATATAGGTAGTATACAATTACCTTTATATGAACTTGCAAACTCACATGCTGTAAAGTAAGTACCAGGTATTTGGTAGGTTATGCGTTACGTAACTGAAACTTGTATCTCATTTTAATACCGTAAACTATCACGTATAGATACCTAACTTCACTAGTAGTCAGGCCAAGGCAACCGTGTGGACAGGCCGTTCGAAAACCACACTGTATCTAGGTATACTAACATTATAATGAGGTAAAGTTTGAGAGGTTGTCCGGGTAATCTCTGGATCTACTGAACCGATTTTGAAAATTCTTTTACCAATAGAAAGTCAAATTATTTGTGAGTGTCTTAAGCTATATATTAATGAATATCTTAGAAGATATCAGAGATTTAAAAAGCGGGGGCGGAGCGGCTGTCGAGGCGGTACGAAGTTCGCCGGGTCAGCTAGTACATAATATAACTACCTACACATATGTACCGTGTATGTATGTATGTACAGGATGGCAGTGCCTTGACCCGGTCGGGGAAACTGCGTATGCGCTGTATCCTACACCTACCTACAATATGAGAAGATTTTATCAATGTTTTGTTAAAAAACATTTGTATGATAAGATAATATTGATGCATTTGAACCAACAATTTTGTAGGTACCATCTTCGATCTATCTTTTTATACTAGGTACTAATCTGTCTATAGTATATATTTTAATATCTAGGTATAGGTACTAATAAAACTGAAGAGAACGTTTGTTTGTTTCAACGCGCTAATCTCTGGTATACCTCCTACCAATCGGATTAAAAAAAAATGCAATTGATAACAAAACTAAAAATAAATTGTTAGCCTGTCGAAATATAAAAGCGTACCTACCTAACTAATTACCAGCGAATCAAAGGCAATCCCAATTCATTCCGTAGACGTGGAATGCATCGAAACATAGTAATCTTATCAGTTGATAAGAAACGTCAACAAATACGTCAGAACCTAATTACCATCGTCACCTAGCTATATTTACAAAAACAACAGTCAAAGACCTTGTTAAGTATCACGTGTTCTCTGTAACCCCCGGAAATTAAAAAGAAGGAACAATACAAAGAAGCCTTGGCTTGCAGTTCGACATTAAAAAAAAATCAATCTGTCTGAACAATGCTCAAACGCGGTAACTCACGTTATGGGCCAGGCGCGGCGTGCGTTCAAAAAACTGGCAACAAAAACAGCGATACGCGTGTAACAGCCACGTGACTGCCTGTGGAACAGTTTAGGGACAGAAAATAAATACTGCAGACTGCAGACTTGCAGCTTGCAACGTGAGTCAGTTCCGTGGCTGCAGACAGTCACGTTACGTTACAGACTTGCCAGACTCACACGCGCGTAGTTTCTTGACACCGATAAATCGTGTTGCGGTTGTGTGACGTCTAAGTATTTCGTTTTAGTGTCGAATCATCGAATGGAGTTTTTTATGTGCCTATTATTAGCATAGTGATTAATAGGGTGTCGCTAGGTTGCTAAACTGATAAATACTGATAATGTAATACTTGTGGGTGTTGCCAACTCGAAATAATGAAGTAGGTTCAATGATTTATTTAACTACAAACCGCTATGTAGGTATTATTGTATTGATTAATCATTTCATAGTAATTCCAAATAAGTAAATACGGTATATCAATAGTTTTGTGATGTAATTTATACGTTATTTACGCAACAGACTTCCCTAATATCTGTCCAGAGTCCAGTTTTCATAATTTTTTCAGCAGGCGGTAAATCCATTCAATATTCATTCAGTGTGACACATATTGTTTTCGTAGCAGTCAATCGCGTATCCGCTGTAAAGGATGTACCTCTACTCTGACAGCAGCAACCTGAAAGCAGCCTTATTGCAATGAGAATAAAGATCACAATGATTTTGACGGACTTGTCAGTGGCAGCAACCCAACTGCAACCTTATTCGAATGAGAATAACTTTCCTTTTATTTTTACTCAAAAATGAGAGAAAATAAAATAATGACAACCTATGCATATCAAAAATCGAATGCAGGCTTAATCCAATTCGCACTAGTGTTGTTCCGAGAATGACATACATACAATGACATTATACATAATGACACTTCATTTATTTCCCATAACGGTGTTCCTTCAACAATGCAAGTCTACCACGTGACATCCGATGACGTCATATTAGGTCAACGAACTTTCACCCGACACACCACGGCTGCCAGTTATAGAACAGCATCACATTAGATAAATGAAATTAAACTTTGTCCCTCTCAATATAAATGTAAATATCGCTTGTGTCAGCAGAGGATTCTGCAATACACTCACGTTGGCGTGTGATGAGTCGGAACTCGGAACACGCAAGAAAACATGTGACTGTCGGTGAATGTGTTTTGGCCTCAATTAATTGAGGCAAGTGAAATGTTTTATTTGTATCCTTTAGTTATTTTTAACATCATTATATTCGTTATAGTTATGACTAAAATAGTGTTTGAAATGAATATTTTAGCCTACATTTGAAATTTCTATCGACTGAATGGAGTGATATCAAAACTAAAGAAACACGATAACAAAATTCAAGTGAACCTAGCATTAGTATCCTAATCCTAATATTCTAAATGCGAAAGTGAGCTTGTTTGTTTGTTTGTTAAGCTTTCACGCTAAATCGGCTGAACGGATTTGAATGAAATACTATACTTGGGCTAGGACGTAGGCTACTTTTTATCCTGGATCCCAGACGAAGTTGCGGGCAACAGCTAGTTTCTATTTAAAAACATTGGCTGTCAGACATTTACATTCAGACTATAGAAGCTCTACCTAACTAAAATGGCCCAGAAAGGATTCAACACTGTTTAGTGTTGAATCCTCAAAGCCTAAAACATCATCATATATTCCTAAGGTCATTGGCACCCCTGTACTTTGTCTCACCGGGTTCAACTGCAAAGCGAATTGCGAATAAATAAATTATTTATACGTAGTAAGATTGAAATTCTCGTGGTTTTTATACAATAGTGTTTATTAATGTCCAACAAACCGTTATGTCGATCTTTATGCAGTTTGCAAAAAGGCTACGTATAAAAAATTTCAGATTTGACGTTTAAAAAAAAAACATTCAGTGTGTACAGCTGCAACCAGCCCCCCTGCGTAGATCGTCTGAGGGCGGCCTACCTTACGTTTGCCGATTCGCGATCTCCACTCAAGAACACGTCTACCCCAACGGTCTCCGTTACTACGGCTTATGTGGCTGGCCCATTGCCACTACAGCTTGTATTTGGTTCATCCCATCCCCGTCGAATGCAGTAAATAATTCAAAACGAATTGAAGCATTAACATTTTAAACTTACGAGTACCAAAATACCTCGATCGATACTTCAATATTGCACCGACGACCGGCGAGGCGACCGGCGCGCGCCCGGCGGCAGTTGGTACTGTCGCTGATTAAACCTAACGATAACCGGAGATTAAGAGATTAATCACATTTGGCAGCCCCTATACTCAATTAAAGGCCACATGCAAACTTCGATGCGATAGGTATGAGTAATAATGTATCGAATAATCGATTCAATAACATTGTAGTTAATGGTGATACTTCAACGTAGCCCACGAAAGGGAAAGAATGAATAAATGTTTGATTACTCTAAATTTTCAGTGTGATTATTTGTGACATCTAAAAAATCTTTTTTTAAAAAGGTCTTTAATCGCAAAGCGAATATGCCAGCCTTAAAAAGCAACAATATGTAAGAAAGTTAAAAAATATGGATGTCACGAGATCAACTTTAAACGATAATGTCTCGGAAACGTGTCACTTTACGTGGTTTAGTCCTATTACGTTTTCTGTTTGCATTGATGTCAACTATCGATTTATATAGGTATAATGCGTGGCCGCCATTTTGAAAAAAAACTAAATGGCGCGACTTTAAGCATGCCAGACTCCATAAAAAAATTCAATTCCCTTTCTAGTACCTTTAGGTTTTTTGAAAATTGTAGCTATGTTCTACGTTCAAATTGAAGTGGGTTCCATGGAATACCGGAGAGATCAAGAGCATTTAAGTACCTACCTTAAATAAAAAAAATTAACTGACTACGATGTCATATCGCGGTCAATGTATCTTGTGACTCATGCCAATTCGATTGATAACGTTGTTTTTATGTATCCCGCTCCGGAGAAAAACAATTGAAAGATGCCAATTCATTGATACAAAATCAACAATACAAAACTAGATAATGTTATTTTTACACAGTATAAAAGAAAGGCCACGTAGGTATGTACTAAAATATTCATGTCGACCATTAACTTAATGAGGCAAATACTTGGTGAAGTATGTCCGGCTAGTGAATTGGAGCATTATAACGTTTCTATAACCACCGAACACAGTATTGTGTGGGAAAGCTACATTTTCAGAGAACAATTTTATATTTTTATTAATAAATCTGGTTGTCACAAACTTATTTTTGTTACTTACGGCTTTTTAAAATTAAAATAGTTTTTGACTTCAAAAATAAAGATATCTTCCGATACGTCGTTTCTGTATCTCACTTGTCTTGGTTGCGAAATAAAATCAGATGAATAGAAGGACAACGTTACCTGTAGACAGGTTTTAGAACAATGGCTGGAGTTAATAGTTTTTACAAATTGTTTGTTTTTAATTTAATCGATTGTCAGTCGTACAAAAATTAAAAGAATTTTGAAGCATGTTAACGCGGCGTATGCGTTGAGTCTACGGCGAGCCTACGAGGTGCCTACGCGGGCCTACGCCGCGCCTACGAGTGCTACGCAATGCCTACGCCGTAACGCAGCTTCTACGATGCGTCTGCGGCTCGCCTACGACCTTCGCTACGTTGCGTCTACGCTTTGCAAACGCCAGAATAACGACTGTACACTGTACACTAGTGAGTTGCATTTACAAATTAATAAAATAATTCAGTCATTGTTATAACAAAAGACATTCTAGATGACTGCAGAAAATACAAAATCTTCCGTCACTAAACGTTGTCATTCCGGTTGTTGATAAAAAAACAACGGGAACCCAATAAAATAGATACCCTTTCTTACAACTCCTGTACCTATTGCAAAAGCTGTAAGTACCATAAGCACATATCAAGGTACATCGTTATTATTGTCTCGTTGAAGTCCGTTCTCTTTGTACATAGGCCTTCACTTAACGGTCAATGAACGGCCTTGGCAGATATTGTATACACTAGCCAGCCAAAGCAGCTAAGCTACACGTATTATGCTGGACAGTCAACAGTATCTATGGTTCAGTTATTTGGTAACTAAAAAAAAAAGTGGTGTAGGCGGGCGTTTTGGGGGATTGTCTTACGAAATTTTGATGTTCGAAAAGTGCTGATTCATTCAGTTTAGTTTGAATAAACAACTTTTGATTTTCATAAGTAGTATTCGAGTTCATTTAAAAAACTAATAGAATGTTTAAAATGCCCATGGTTTACTTAGATAACATTTATGTATTAATTCCTTGATTTGCAATGGCAGGGACGATTTGTTAATTAAATTATATTTATGTAGCTAACTAAGATTCTTTTAGTTGATACTAGCTTCCGCCCGCGGCTTCGCCCATGAGGTATGTCGATAAAAACTATCCTATGTCCTTCCCCGGCAATCTATCTCTCTGCCAACTTTTATCGAAATCCGTTCAGTGGTTTAGGCGTGAAAAGTAACATACAGACAGAGTTACTTTCGAATTTATGATATTAGTATGAATTATTATGTTTATTAGAATGTCTGGGTAAGGTATTATTCCTCTATAGTCTACTCTCTAAACACAAAATCCATAGTTCTGTCCAGTTACAGGCGTTTCCTACTCCGTATCACCTACGGACTTAAGATAAGTGTGGGACCCGAACAAAAATTTATTGGTAACACGAAAAAAAAAGTTAATGTACAGTATTAAAATAATAATAAGAATATGTACAAGTATATAAAAAGGAAAGGAAAGAATCAAAGGGCATCAAAAAAAATCCACATCGCTGTCAACAGGAAACGTGCCCAAAAGACTGGCAGCATTGCCACGTTGTATTAAAAAGTTAATTAAACGAGAGTAGGGTTCATTCCGAAGTATCGAACTACATATTTACGAACGGGCGTATCTTCGTTGACGGACTTAGATTGTAGGCCTCAGACCCAAAAACTACATAATAGGAAAACCGAAACATTATTACGATTAATCAAAGGTAGTCCTCGTAGGCATCTGAAATCCCTACACTACATGTAAATGATAATTATAAAAAAAAATTCAAGGTACGAGTTGCTTTCTCCATTAGAAATCAATGGAAAGCGTGACGCGACTGCAAATTTTATAATCGGTTTATCGGTAAGTAGGTAGGTATATAAAGATACTATTGGATATTTAGCCGCATCTGCATCATCAATAGATGATGCAGATGCGGCTAGATAAGTAATAAAAAGATGGAGATGAGAAAAATCGAATTATGCAATTATTTCATTACAAAGCGGAAATATCAGCAACTTTTCGTTTATCGCGTGACAATCTAATTCTTAATTATAAGCATTAGTAAAACAATTAATAATGGAGATAAGATTATTAAATTATGCAATTACCAAAATACTTAGAAATCAGAACTATCTGTAACTTTTCTTGATTGCATGCATAATCAATCAGCCTATAATGTCTCACTGCTGGGACACACGCCTCCTCTCAGTGGGAGGTGCATAATATTAATGATTGCATTTAATGTTGCATGTTTAGCTTAGCAAACACTGCACCATGTAGCACCTGCACAAAACAAAAGAAAATGTTCCTTTTCTCTTTACAAGTTCCAAACTTAAAAATGCAAAAACGAATTTAAAGAGGTTACCAGACTGCTAGTAGCCGTCAGCTATGTTTATATTCAGCCAGTAAATAAATACAAATTTTAAAGAGGATTACACCAACAGACAGTCTGCTATTTTTATAAATTCGTCATTCCAACACGATGCCATTGTCATTTTGCTTAAAGTTCGTAATCTGCTAAATTAATAATGGTCTATCATTGGTCGGTCAATGGCACAGAACATAATACGATACTCGTAACGAATTAAAAGTAATGACTGCAAAATGACGTTCTAATGGTAGGTCACTATCTATCGATCGATCTAAGGAACTGTCAAAATTCTAGCAGAGTACCGCTTAAGTCAGTAATTCATTTGTCATTATGTACGAGATTACCATTCTATGCCATTTCTTTCAATGGAGTGTCAGTGGTTGACCATTGGAAAGTCATAATGACGCCATTATATTAGTAGATTACCAAACTTGTCAAAATCAACAATTAATGATAGACCATTCTGACACTATTGTAATAGCAGACTTGAGGCCTTGTTGCTTTGTTATCGGTGACTGCATATTTAGTACAACCATTGACATACATATTATTACTATTGGGTACAACCTTCCCAGTATCACAGTTCGCAGTAGTCTTTATCTGAACCGTCGGCACATTCTGTGCAGTTTTCTCTTCTCACTTATTCGTAACTTGACCGGAAACGGATGAGATCGCAGACCTTTTGTTTCTTATCGAGTTATAAGCAGAAATTGCACAATACTTGCTGTCAGATATTAAAGATGCTAAGTTATTGTCTACGTGAATGTTTGAGTTACTAATGTGGTTTGTTCTTGGTGCTAGTCATTTGGGGGGAAGGAGGTTCGCAGGAATCCGCTGGATGAGGGAAGCATAGAACAGGTCGAAGTGGCGGAGCTTGGGGGGAAGCCTAAGTCAAGCAGTGGACGTATTTCGACTGAAATGATAATGATTATGATGTAGGTATCTGGTTTTTAGCAATGTTTTCAACTTATAGAATTTCAAGGAAAATAATTTTAAAATGGTTTTCTATTTATTTTTCACTTAAAACGTCCGTAATAATCATCAAAGGAGTTTAAATAGCATACAACTCGTCTTGATAACTTATCAGTCAACTTGTAACCTTCGAAAGTAAACTTGCAATAGGCCTTTTGATAAATTCGATATACACTATTATACTTTGTGATGAATTTTAATGTGTTCTTTTAATGGTAAGGATTTAAGTAAATTATTTATTTGTGTTTTTTTAAGCACGATAAGCAGTGTTGTTCCTGTCATTCGTAGATCTTTGACAGTCGGGCTAGTCAAAAACCCGAAAGTCTGACCATCAGTCTTGCCAAGAGGTATAATGTTTCCCAGTTACTGGGTTGTGGAGGTCAGAGAGTCGCTCCATGTAAAATAGGTACTGGTATCCAGCGACATCCGGTAAAACTGGAAGCCGATCCCTGGTCCCGTGGTTGGGAAACGGCAAATTGATTGATAGGTATATTTCTGTATTTTTCGACGTCAAACAAGGAATTTGCAAGTCAAACTCATATGCATGTACCCACCCACCTGATTAATGAAGATGTATGTGCGAGCTTATAACTTGATCTAAAAACAGAAGGTATTGTTATCATAAACTATGCTTCTATGCAGCCAGTGTTGATCGTATTATGAAACCTTGTGATAGGTCAGTTCCAACGTTGAGAAAGGCAACGGCGTAGCTATGTTATGATTTTAACCTATTGTTAGAATCTTACAATAACTAGACCAACAGCAAGGCAAATAGAACCTTATCCCTTGACTATGAAAGTTCATATTTCTCTTTTTATGGAGAAGTAGGTTTTATAGGTAAACACGGTCTCTACGGTCTCTTGTACGAGTAAAAACATTTTCTTGGAAGCAAAACAGTTAGCATAAATTATGGTATTCTTGTTAAAGTTAAAACAATAAAATAATAGAGAACGATGTTTATGGTCCAGGACGTACTTGTTGTTTTTCACAGTAAGTACCTACCTAATGAAACCAATTAATAAATAATAATAAATAAAAAAGCCATTTATTCTACTACTCTCTTACACTTGTATCATGCGTATACATAATTAACAATAAATCATTACAATTTCTAACATGCAAAATTATATATTATTATATTTATATATTTTTTTCATTACATTTTAAATTATTTGATATTTAATATATTTTATATTGTATGATAGTGCTTAATTGATTTTGAAATGAAATGAATGAAACCAATTACAATGATGTAATCTAGTTAACTTTCAGTTTATGTAGCTGATGAAATACAACGGTAGAAAAAGAAGCGAGACCAATCAAAAATAAATGATTCGCCGCCAATTTTCAAACACATTTAGCAGAACTATGACATTTGACAGCAAAGTACCCTCAAACGTATGAAGATCACTAGAACTCAACCAAAACCCAATAACTTAAACAGACATAATTATATTTACTAAGCCTTCGACAAAATCCATATTTTCTCCGTTAAAGAGAGGCGGCTCCCATTCCATCCCACCCTCATCGCGACCACAGATCATAACTCAAAACTAGGCTATACAGCAAAATTAAAAAAAAAGAAAACAAACCGTACCTTTCTTAATCTTTCTGGTCCTTTTCTCACACATGTTGGCTAAACAATACAGCTTATAAACACTGAGTTAAACAGGTAACACGACTTGTCAGTATTATTGACAAATATAATAGCGATACACTATTGAGAGCGAAGGGCGCGTGCGAACCGTCTCAATACCGAACGTGGAATGAGTTAGCTAGTTCAGCAGTTGGCGAGGCCGGCTGTTTGAAAATCGAACACGGCCGCGTTGCTTCGGCTTGTCAGCTCGGCGCGTAGAGGGAGACAGAGTATTGTGTTGTAGTCCTGTGGTTTACGTTACCCTGTTAAGAAAACCATTGAATAAAAAACATCGGATGGTTGCTTTTTAGTTTATTTAATTTTAAGTGTGCACAATATTTACAAATTATGGGCTACACAAATTATTATGGCTACGCGGTACGAACTCAAATAAGATCATCAATCAATGTATTCTGATTTCTAATAATTCGAAAAGCAATTATGCATTATTAATGTCACAGTTGGAACTTTGGAAGTACACTATTTGGATTGCATGGTATTTGATAAAATAGTACAATGTATCAAAATTGAACTACATCCAACGTGCGTATGTATTACCTAAACTATTCATTTAAATGTATACCTATAGTTTCCATGTTGTTACGAAATCGTAAAAGCAACAAAGTATTCTTAGTTAGTACTACCTACCTACCTCAAGGATAATATGTTATGATTAGTATTTAGTTTTACTTATTACGTGATATTATTTTACTAGGTACCCATAATTTTATGAGTTATTCAAGTTGTATAATAGCTTCCGCAAAGGTCACACTTCAATAAATAGTAGCAATAATTATTACAAAAGGAATACTATTGAGTTAGTTAAAGGTACGTAATTGAAATATCTCAATAGGTACCAATTTTCATGAAACCTAACTTTACGTTATACTTATAAGTTTTTTAAATGATTCTATGTACTTCGAAGTCTACACACACACACACACATGCACCTTCACACACACGCGACACATTAACATTTTTTTCTCCTAATCGTAAGTCAAGAAACAAACACCAAACTCAAAAATCTACTAAGTCACAAGAAAATGACAACTTTCGAACAACACCCACAATACCAACCAACCCACCATTCATTAACAAGTTCGCCCCGACCATTCTCCCAGGTTCCCGGGAAAATTTACCCCTTTGCATATGACAACTCTAGGGCCCAAACGCTTCGGCTGGGGAGCGCTCACCTCGCATGAAAAAACACGTGTCGGTATACACAGGACCACTGTCTGGCGCACGTGGACCTACTAAGTGATTAGACTTAGTCAAGATAGCGTCTGATATTAGGAAAAAATAGACGTGAGGCCACGTGGGTGGAATTAGAATTTAGATGTCTGGTTGATAAGGTCCTTAGCATAATGGTTGCTATAAGGTATTTATATAGGTCTAGCTAGTTAGGATAATTATGTAAGTAGTTTGTTTTCTGGGCTAGACTATTTGGTTATTGTAATCAACATAATATTTTATCAATCTTCGTTTTTTTACTATTTTTTTAATTCGAATATAAAAAAATTTGATTATTCATAAAAAAATCACCATACAAAAAAAAAGTTTAAGTTTTTGTTACGAAAAATGCCACCTTCAAAAACGCTTCGCTTCGTAGCTCGTTGTCCACGCACGTTGTCTGTGACGTTGCATGCGGCGCAGCGCGGGCGCAACGTGGGCCGGTCCGTGAGTCATCATCAGCACGCACGTTGACTAACACTCTCTCATATCACACACAATAGGTACCTACAATCAACTCCATACACATGCCAAATGACGCACGCACACATACGCAGCACTTTGACATATGTAATTCAGCAGGGAAGCAAGGGGACACATTCGTGTTCCATTTTCAAGTCCGTGTCAAATATTTTTGGCGTGTGTGACTGAGATAACTAAAGAATGCATGGAGTCAAGTTCTGAAAGGTAGGTGTGAATTTTCAGACACATGTCGACGCCTGCTCTCAACTCAATGCATCGACTATCGACATAGAAATTAAGATTTACCACCGTCATACCGTTTACACGTAACACTATGACACGTGCCATTCAACAGGGAAGAAAGCGGGGATGTCACATTCGTGTTCCATTAGAAACTATCGAAAATGAATACGTTATATTGTAAACAGTATGCGGTTTACAATTTCGCGAGATAGATTATAATCTTACGGTGACACAGGCAACTGCAACTGTCGACGCGAGGGCGGCTGCCGTCGACAACGGGCTTGTGTATTTGAGTACGGTGCTCAATCTGAACATCAATTGGATGGGTGTCACCGTTGAACACTACAGTAACCCTACCTACTTGGGAGTCACCCTTGACAGGGAGCTGACATTTAAGAACCATCTGTCTCAAAATTAAGGAAAAAGTCGGTATCCGTAACAACTTGCTCAGGCGCCTAACTTCAACTACCTGGGGTGCGTCACCTCATGTTCTCCGGACTGCCGGGCTGCCTTCAATGGACCCCGATCAGCGCACTATATCCCACAGCTGGCATAGCTCCAACACAAGTCCAAAGAGTTGCATGCACAGTGGACAAATTCAAACAGAAATCTGATACCAGACAACCACTATCTGGCGCACAGCTACCGGCCGACGCCCGTAGCAAACTGTGGCAGGATACTCTCCCCCTCCTTCTCACTACTTACCACCAAAGGAGCATCTCCCTGCAGGGTGTAACCTTCCGTAGCCCACTTGGAAGTCTCTGAACCGTCTCCGGACACAAGTGAGACGATGTAAGTCCAACCTGGTAAAGTGGGGCTTCCTTGACGGAACGGCAGAAGGGTGTGATTGCGGAGTTATGTCACAAACCATGCTACACCTCCTATCCTGCCCACTGTGTCCCAAAACATGCAGTCAAAGTGACCTCTGCGCTGCCACCGACAACGCCGTGGAAGTGGCAAAGTTTTGGGAAAACGAGACTTAAATAAAATACAGTCGTGCCAGCGACATGAAGAAGAAGAACTTCACGAGCTGCATGTTGTCGACGGTTGCTGTTGCCTCTGTTGTCGACACGTGTCGCTCATGTGTATGCACACTAAGATTTACCACCGTCATACCGTCTATTGTTAAGAATTTGCTCAACTTTGCAACGTGACTCTCGAGTCTCGAGGCAGTTCCTGAGTCACTAAGCACGTTGTACAAGCGTTGTGTCTCGATATTACATCATGATTTGTACCGTATAGTACGTCCGTATCCGTAGGTACACTTGGTACAACAAACTTTATCAGCAAATGTGTCACAGTTATATAACTGGCACTCGCATTGGCATGTGCCACAATGACGGATACCTATTAATTTTCTTCTCTCGGTTTTTCAGGGTAATAATATGTTGAGAAGCTTTGCTGGAATGTATTTATAGAGGTATGAGGAATAGGGTGTAAAGTACACTCATACTCCATAGAAAAGGGAGGATCCTCCGACCAGACGGGTGTTGTGTCTGGCGGGCAACTGCCCGATGATTCATGTCGGGCCGTTGTATCTATGCTAGTTGCGCGGTGAACTCTGCTTGCGCGATGCAGGATTTTGCGTGACGTCAGTATGACGCGTTGTTCGCATGTGGCGTTGTAGATACCGCTACATATTGTTGTAACACCCTAAAATATAATACCGAGTGTTGCGAAATACCGACCTTCACCCCGTCGCATCGCATCGCCTGCCTCCGCTATTACTTAATTTCGCTCAGCGTTCTTTCTGACTGTTTTTTTTTTTTGCTTGGCTCTTATGGGTCCTAGCGTGATGTATTATGGCCTTCTTCAAGAAGTGGGCTATCAAATGCAAAAATATTTTTTCAAATCCGATTGGTAGTTCCTAAGATTAGCGCGTTAAAACTAACAAACTCTTCAGCTTTATTTTTACGGATTTGGCGTCGGCTTACAGATTTAAGGTCTCTGCACACAGCGGACGCGGCGGGGCGGGGCGCGGCGTGACCGGGCGGCGACGCGGCGCAGCGTTCACACTGCGGGCGCGATCACGTCCCGTCGCGCCGCGCCCATGAGCAGTGTTTTTATACTGCATAAGGCCCAAATCGTACAAACATACGTAGGCACGAACACATTCGATTAGTTTTTCGACATCCATCGGCAGTGTGACTAAACCATACAACACAAAGCGTCGGCGTCCCGCCACGCCGCGCCCCGCCCCGCCTCTGAGTTGTATTCGCGCTCGGCGCGGCGGCGGCGCGGCGGCGGCGCGGCGGGGCGCGACGGCTACCGTCGCGCCGAGCGCTATGGCTCTGTGTGAAGTCGTCCGTAATATCTAGTACATTACAACTAGAGATGGGTCGTCGACGCATTTTGCGTTAACGAAACTAGACCGTCCATTTTTGTTCATCGACTAGTCCATCAACTAGTTGAATTCGTCGACTAGTTTATGCGTCGACTTGGTTATGCCACAGTATAAAGATCATACAGTATTGTAACTCGGCCGTAACCTTGAAATAAATGCCTACAGCCGCGCGGTACGTAAACATGCGATAGGGCTGCCCGCCTCCAGCATTTTAATTACATTTGCCTACTTTGTGTTTCCATTTAGTTTTGTTATTGTATTTTACTGTGTGTACATAAATATTAATAATAAGAACCACGTCTTTACTTTGAATTTTACAAACTAACAAAACAAAACACACATGCCCCGAGGTTTTAACACAAGCGTACCTACCGTATAATGATTCATGAACCGTCTATAACTACCTATTTCACTCGTGTCTATCACTTTCCTTTACTCTATTCACTTTATTTATTAATCCAGACATCTTTTTTTTCGGGAGATAAAAGGAAATACTTATCCATTAAAAAGACACACATTATGTACCTACCTACTAGTAAGTAAAATTATTTTATAGTCTTACCTTTCAGAGTTTCCAGGTAATCTAAAAAAAGTTATCTCTGGATGCGTTATTGACGAATTCATGCAACCAAAAACAGCACAATATATCCTACTCGTCATATTAAATATGTACTTCAATTTATTTTGCGCGGTTATTGTTAAAAAAAACAACACACCGTCCGTTCGTCACTGCGGCACAGTCGCGACTGTCTGCATGCCAAGCGCATGCCGAGGTCGAGGCGCGTAGGTATAGCTCGCGTTTCGTCCGTTTGTATGAAGTCGAAATACTGTATATCTTTATACTGTGGTTATGCAGACGATTTGCAACGAAGTCTACTACGGTGATGGCGATGATTTTATGTTTGAGCGGTTATGTTATTTCTAAGGACGAATGAATTTGTGTTACTTGCCTAAGTTTTTGAGTCGATAGTCGCATTCGCATTCAGTTTAGTCGTTGACTGCTGTTGAGACGTCTACGGATTCGACTAGTCCATGGATTGTTGGTGAACCGTCGATTCGTTCACAGTACGTCGACGGTCGAATTAACTAGTTCGTTCATTCAACGCTCATCACTAATTACAACTGCTCAGCGCCGCTTCGCCGTCCCGCCCCGCCGCGCGCCGCGCCGCGCCCGCTGTGTGCAGTGACCTTTAGATGTATCTGAATTTCAGTGATAATTTTTGTTTTATTTTATCAAGTACTTACCTGGTACTTGTTGACAGGCCTACGCTGTCCTCCCATACCTACTGTAATTTGAAAATATTGTAAAAGCCATTTATTTTTAAAATAGTAACCGTGGAGTTTCTTGCCGGCACTTCTCCATAGGAAACGACTAATTGGAACCGTGCACCTAGCTTCTGACGTTTCATAAGCGCCCATAGGTTTATGTGAAATTAAATATTTTGATTTTGAAATTTAGCTTAGTACCAGTCAGATAGAGCTAGTTGAAGACATATGTACCTAGTGGTTCATAGACACAGCAGATGACGCTTCATTTATAGAAGACACAGACTGATGGATGCAGATTACAATCTTAACTTACACAGACGCTACTGGCCTCAATACTACTGGTATCAACCAACTGTGGGGTAATTGCGTAACACTATCAGTAGCTACAGCTTTCATTTTGACAGTTGAACAACATTCATTGCGTCATTTACGTTGTTGAGCAGACACATTTTTGGAACATATGAAGCAATGGATTAGCAATCGTTTTGAAGGATATTGCCAAATGCAATATCCTTCAAAACGATTCAGATTGAGATTAATGGTGTTACGCAATTACAGTGCTGTTCAGACTTGCCTACGTAAATAATCAACACTCACAATCAAAATTCACATAAAACTACATACGTCTATGACCATCCTCGTTTAATATACGAAAATAGCTCTTACTCATGATAATAATATGAGGCAGAATAGAATAGCCAGTCACCAGTCAGGTGCACCGTGCAGCAAAAAAGTATTTAAATTAATCTGGCACATGTCTGGCACTTGTACAAAGCATAATGACAAGTTTTTACTGGTCGATATTCCTAGAAAAAAAAAATGCTGCTAACACTTGTGTAGGTACAACATGCACGTGTCATGCATGTGTGCGTTCGATCAGGCACACATGCACAGGAGACACGTGCCATGCCTACGCGCCTCCTCCCATTAGCCCGATAGACTAACTTAGTTTGGAGCTGGTTCCGACAGTAATTCAATTTGAGTGCGCTCTGGACCGAAATGGAATGGATTTTCGATCGAACGCTCTCTAGGGAGAGAACGGATATTTTATAAAAGGGATTTATCGAGTTAATGATCGGGAAATTGAAAAGTGGAAAACGAAAACGAGAATAGTGAAATTCTACGTATTTTGAGCTAATTCTACGAATTTAATCAATCTGCCTAGCATTTTCCCAAATGTGTTTTTTTTTTTTTTTTTTTTTGCGGATGGGAAATCATCAAATGACCCCTCCCGCTCTGGGTGGAGCGGAAGGGAGTGTCAGACTCTTACTGACTAAAACCCACCCGTGTTCCTTCCTTAGCCCTTTATGTTCCGGGCCAGCGGTAACCCTTTCGGACAATCCCGCTGACCCGGCAGGCTTCGGCCCTATGGGGCCCCTCCTCGATGCTGACATCTCTTTGAGGCGCGCGTGGAACACGTACGCGCCGTCCGGCACGGGCCTGGTCCTGATCGGACGGTGAGCTACCCATTACTCTCCGCCCGCAGGCCCGCGCCTACGGTGGCCTCCCAAATGTGTTTGGGTCGGCTTCCAGTCTAACCGGATGCAGCTGAATACCAGTATTGTACATGAAGCAACGGCCTATCTGCCCTCCATAAGCCAACTGGGTAACACAGTATCCCTTGGGAAGACTGGTTGTCAGACTTTTGGGTTACCTTAACGACTGTCAAAGATAATAAAAGGTAATGGATGGTCACCCATCCACGAACCGACAAAACGAGCTTAACCTTCGATCGGTCCGTGCGGCTGTTATCATTTAGCCACTGATAACAGCCGCACTGGCTGACGTCACCACGTCAACGCCGGCTGACGCTGAAAACCAGCGTTGGGGCTCTGTCTCGTATAGGGTCTTAGCATTATGCTGAGCGATGGCCGTTTTGCGTAGATGTGACGCATGTTTTCTCCCAAATTGTTATTCTGTTTTCTGTTATCCATAATAAAAAAATAAACCGGCCAAGTGCGTGCCGGAAAAACAAAAATTTTGTCAAATATTCAACTAGGTAAGTAGGCACCTAGAATCGATAAACACGTAAACCGTTACATACAACGTGCTTCAATACTTACCTACAGTTACGTAAATACATTTTGTATTTTTCGACAAAACAAAACGGCAAGCCGATGTTTTATTAGGTATTACGAGTAGGTATATTAATAATACAGATAAGTTTGTCCTTACCTAATTAATTTATCATGATAAACAATGACGAAAGTTTTTGTATGACAGTACTTATGTATCTGAATTACGAAGCTAATAATAAAGCGCCCAGAACTGAAACTGCTGAAAACTAGAGTTAAAAAAACATTACGGCTTTTTCGCACAATATATTCATTTTGATATGTAGTATGTTCGAGTTAAAAAATAATGTGGCCAAACACGTGCGAGCAATTCGATACATAAGGATAGCTCCAAAGACATCTCATTGTCATCAACATCATAATTTCATCATATCCAAATATGAAAGTAGCCTTTAGCCGGCCATGTCATAGAACCAAAATTTCGAAAATATGTGACATTCACGAACCCGCACTGGGCCCGCGTGGTGAATTATGGCTCGCTCCCTCTCACAGAAAGAGGCCTGTGTCCCAGCAATGGGAACATTATAGGCTGGCCTCCGCCGTCGTAGCTCTAGCCATCGCATTGCATAAAAATAAAAATTCCGTTCAGCGAACGACGGACCGGACAAAGCAAAACGTTTGTCACGTTACAGAAAATTTGCAAAGTAAGTACCTACCTATCCTGCTGGGTCAGCGGGATTGTCCGAAAGGGTTACCGCTGGCCCGGAACATAAAGGGCTAAGGAAGGAACACGGGTGGGTTTTAGTCAGTAAGAGTCTGACACTCCCTTCCGCTCCACCCAGAGCGGGAGGGGTAATTTGATGATTGCCCATCCGAAAAAAAAAAAAAAAAAGTACCTTCCTATAATAAAAATTGTTGTTCGAGCGGTAATTCTATCGCGTTATTAGACACGTGGTTTACATAAACTAATCGGGTAATTAAAACTGTGTAACTTGTGCATGCAGCAGGATAATGACTTGATGACACGCGTTGAGGTAGGTCGAAGGCACGTTGGTAAGCACGCGTGCGCTCTAACCGGCCGCGGCGTAGCTGTAGGGACGTTGCCTCAACAATAAACGGTCGAAAACAATAGATTTCGTTGTATAAAGCTTTATTAACGAAACGAATAATGTATTGAACTTTTAATAGAATAAATGTTAATTAATCGAAAAATGATCAATGCTTGAGATTGTAAGGGATGTTTTAAGAATTGGGATTGTAGAAGATTTACTAAAAATCGTGAAAACTAGCGAGAGTTTATGTTTGTATGTATGAGGAAGAAAAGAACCCGAAAATTTTGAAACAATAAGTACTTTCAAGTAAGAACCCAAATTAAAAAAACATGATCCATAATCCAAAATTAAAAAAAAAAAGATAATTTTGAGGACACGTTACTAAAACATTACTAAATCTTAGATATTCTTTGGTCAGCCCTACTGTTAAAATGCAGATTGCACTCATAGCTGCAGTCGTCCACGTCGTCGCGATTCGTCACGGCTCCGACGCAACACCGACGTCGTTTGATTCGTCGCACGCGCAAGTAGGTACCTACATAACAGTACTTGAAACAATAGACCGTTCACAAATGCAACGTGAAGCGATTAGAAATCAACACTTGATGGGGAAACTTATTGTTGTTTTTTATTGTAACTGAGTAGGTAGCTGTAGGTACCTATTTTGTATGGTTTGTCTTTAAAGGAAGGTTTCTTGGAATTGTTCTGGTCTATGTAGATGGGTGTTTCCCACGTATTTCCAGTCCAGTTTTGAAAGGGAAAGTTCTTTAGAAACTTTATTGTCGTTTGGGTTTCTTCGAAACATTGTGTAGCAAAAATAGTCCAGAAAATCGTAAATGTATGTCTGTCAGACTGATATACTGTACCTACATATTAGCACCGATCACCAAAAAAATTATGAATCAAAGTCAAAATGAAAACTGCTTTCCCTGCTTTAACATCATCTTACTTGTATTCTTTATCTGCAAGAAACCTCTAGTTATGGCTTAGGGTTCCTCTTTTATACATATAACATCCTTTCCTCTCCTGTCAATCCATTTTGCTAAGGGATTTCTTAAACCTATTCCATATCTCGACCCCTATTCTATAAAAAAGTGTCTTATCCCAACGTGAATCGTATTTTAGGTTCCAAGGAACACAATTTAGTCTACGTAGGTACTTTGTTTACATACCTACTATCCACGCAATAGCAACATCGCATTGGCCGAGAGCCACGTGTTCGAGAATAGTAAACAATTTTATCGGAAACTCCACGAATGAAACTATGAACAACTTTCGCAAGTATTTTTTTTTACACTCAAAAAGTTAACCTGTAACCTCTAGTTTTCCGCCCCTATAGTTTTGTGCCGCAAAAGGTCAATAAGGGATTCTTTGTGTATTAAAGGTAATTTTGATAAAAAACTTAAAAAAAAAAAAAACACACCTCATGGTCTGAGATTAAAATATTTTCCCAGTAGCAAGGGATCAATGATTTATTTCAGGCCATAGTAAGACCGGTATTGTCTTGTCTGCTAAAATAACATTCTGTCATCTGTTTTCATCAATTCATTTAGGTACACTACATAAGCAAACGCACCAAATATGCCATACGAAACACGACACGATCTGATTCTCAAGGTAATAGAGAGACTAACATTCAACATTCGTAGTAAATGACTACAGTCAGCCGGCGAGAGAGGCGTTCTTGAAACCAGTCAATTTCATAAAAACGAATAAGTGTTTTACGAATTTGACCTTTATTAGCTACTAAAATTGCTGGACGACTCTGGCTTAGGAAAGTTAGAGACAGAGAAGAGTGGCGTGCATTGCAGGATACTTACAGTCACGAGCAAAAGTATGCATACACTTTGCTTTATTCAAAGGCGATTTTCTCCTTTATTTTTAAATGAAATTTTATATTATTAGGAACATAGTATTTTCGAACCAATAGCTTTATGTAAAGTATCGTATTTCAACGTTGCATTCGTTATTTCGTGAGAAAATCGCAATTGAAAGTTGCCAAGTGTTGACATATTAGTGCTCGTGACTGTGCACTCAGCGGTTTAGTCCCATCTCTTCCCCTATGCGTTTATAAAAGCTATAAACGTATAGGGGAAGAGATGGGACTAAACCCACTCAGCATTGGGTGACGAAAGGCTGAAGAAGAGAGCTACTAGAAGTGACAGGTGTCAGGAACATACTCTCGCGACTGTAACACAAAGCACACAACAGTAAAAGCAATAAAATATCTTCAAATTATTATTATGTAATATAAAAGTCCACGTTCCCAAACTGTAACAAAACGAACAACACAACAATGTCAACATAGAAAACTTTTCACTTGTAAATACACATTTCTTCCCAACTTTTCTATTTATAAGAAAAAAACGTGCAAATTAAGAATATTGCACGTTGATCGCATCACGTTGGTTCCCCTGATCGCAGCAATAGCTTTTAATTTGTTTATTTTGGCAAAAATACAATTTTGTTTACGTTCGGTATTATTAGGTATAAGAAAATACACGTACGTAAATATGCATGTGTCTTGTGTTTAAGCATGTGTAACATACTGTCTGCAAGTTGTGGATTAACAGATAAGTAAGCACATGTCGGGAAACGTGATTAGCCGTTGGATATACGGCCTTCTATACAGGTGGTTTTTTTTTTACCGGTTCCTAATTTTTACAGGATGTTCTACCCATGAATATGAACAACTTTCACTATGGGACCAACTCTGATATCACGAAAAAAATAAATCTGCTGTTTCATACATTTTGGTCGAGTAGGTATTGAACTTTTGTATGAAACAGCTGATTTGTTTTTCGTTTGTATAGAAAGTCAGAGAGTCAAAAGAGTGTGTTTGTTTGAACGCGCTAAGCTCTGGAACTACCAGTTGGATTTGAAAAATTATTTTTGCATTTTATAGACCAATTCTTGAGGAAGGCTATAGGATGTTTAGTACTTAACATCACGTTAGGATCATTAGGAGCCGAGCAAAAAGAAAAAAAATCAGAAAGAACGGTAAGAGAAACCGAAGTAATAGCGCGGGTAGGCGATGCGATGCGACCGGGTGAGACGGGGGAAAAATAAATTTCACGCGGACGAAGTCGCGGGTAAAAGCTAGTCTGCAATATTTTTTTACGTACTCTTGTAAGAAAATTTATGAGTGTC
The DNA here is from genome assembly GCA_963082905.1 of Oligia fasciuncula. NCBI lineage: Eukaryota > Metazoa > Arthropoda > Insecta > Lepidoptera > Noctuidae > Oligia > Oligia fasciuncula. The sequence continues at coordinate 12,033,753 of OY720407.1, forward strand.
TGGGGTATAAAAGCTATTTGTGTTGAACAGGAAACAGTCAACCTCTGAATTAATTTGTACACGGTATCCAAATGCGTCCACATATATTACGGCTTCGTTCAATAGCAAACATTCCCCCTTAAATTAGGGAAATCTTTTTTGGGGAAATAATTTTATTTACGCTCATTTAAATTGACTTTTACACACATTTTCTTACGTAACACACTATCAGTAGCAATGTCTTTCATTTTGACAGTTCAACAACAGTCATTGCGTTGTTTACGTTGTTGAACAGACAAATTTTTGTAACATGTGAAGCAATAGATTTGCAATATCCATCAAATCATTGAAAGTGTGATAAGCAATAATGGTGCTGGTCATGTCAAAGATACCTGACGCCACATAAGAGCGCACTTTGAATGGGATGATGTTAACATGACATTCTTGGCTGTGTGCCACCGTGTCAGTGCCTTTATGGAATGTCAATATTACTTTGATACTATATATAGATATCATTACTGAGGTGTCTTAATTGATCAATTGCTTAATTAATTAGTAATTACAGTGACGGAATCTTGGTTTTTATGATCCTAATTAAGAATAAATATGTGGAGGTTTGAACCACCTAGCCAGTTATTGAATTAAGAACGTAACTGTTATAGAAATGCAGCTATTTATACAAAAATTACAGCCTACTTCGGTGCTAAGTTGTCATTGTCATTTTAGTATTAAGAACTTTAGTTAAATCGAAATAAAGTTCGAAATACAAATACTGTCTCAAAGGTTTAGTCTAGAACTAAAGTTAGATGTCGTTTTGTAATAAGACGAAGTCTAAACATTGTGACAACTCAAATGACACCTTAGTCGTTAATATGCACGTAACGTCTGGGTTTCAAAACAGTTCGTCGATACGACACGTGTCGCAAACACACTGGCTGACAGACGCCTCGTAAATAGTAAATGTGGTAGAAATCGCAAGTTGTACTAGTAGTAGATAAGGAAATACTCGTATGTAGGTATATTGTGCTGTTGGTATGCGATATCCAGTATGTATTGTTATTTGTTAGGTTCCTAATTGCTTTTCGATAAGGTAGAGAAAATAATTTATATTGATTTAAGAATAACTAATTTTCAGTTTATGGGAATATCAGAGGACATTTTATATTTTGGAAAATTTTAAGCATGCTGAAATAATTTGCTATAGGTATTTTTTTTATATATATATTTTATAGAAAGACACTTGGAACCAAACATCAAGAAAGTGAAATAATAAGAAAACATTTACTTAATTACTAAAACGACTATAAAATAATATAAAACTCTGGAATTTATCTCCAAAAACCAGTAGGCGTAACCCGTAGCCCGTAGCGCGTAGCGAGTTCCCGTAGCACTTCACTCCGTAGTCACCTGTCACGCGTAACGTGACGTGCTGTCGGTTTCTTGTACATTTAAAGCACGTGTAGGACACGGACTTCCGTGTAGGTACCGAACGTGTGACTTCAATCGCCATGTTTGCATTTATTTATTGTTTTTTTTTTCAATTGTTTGGGAGAGTTGAATCGATGGTGATTTTTATTTCTATTTGATTAATTCATGGTGTTTTGTTAGTTGATTTTTATACCATTTCAAAGGACGTAAAACGAATATTTCTAAACTTGTTAGGAGTGTATTTTTATTGGATTTATTCATGCGTGAACAGAACTCTTAGCATAATTATGTAAATGGTTAATTTAACCCGGAATACCGGTTCCGGCTCCGGTTTGGTTATTGTTATCATTGTTGGTTTGGTTGGTTGGTTTGGTTGGTTGGTTGGTTGTGGTTGGTTGGTTTGGTTTTTGGTTGGTTGGTTTGCTTTGATTGGTTGGTTGTCAATGGTTATTGTTGTGTTAATGGTTGTTTTTGGTTGGTTGGTTGGTTTGTGGTTTGGTTTGGTTGGTTGGTTGGTGGTTGGTTGGTTGGTTAATGGTTGGTTAAGTAGAATATTTTAAGGTAGTTGAAGTAGAATATTTTTATAAATAACACATAATAGATGCATAAGTTCTTTATTTTTTTTTTTAACTCTTTATTGCAGCATTGTACAGACGCCAGCACATCAAGCTACTATAATCTATCAAAGGAGGTCAACAAAACCCATACAACTTTGCCCAAACATGTACCTCGAGGTACACGTATACCAAATCGTAGAGAAAATCAGAGGAATTCGAAAATAATTGTATCTTTATCCTTACACGACAGCAGACAGCTGTCAACTTGACAGTTTTTTTTCTTTCAATAAGTAAGGTAGGTAGTTGTGCTGATGAAAGGGTGCCAAAATAGCGTGCTTTTTGTTATGATAAAAGTTATTTTATTCTCGTCCCCGGGTATGCATAAGAAAAAATATTATTCAGTGTGATCAAGGTTATTTTATGCCACTAAGTGTACCACGGCACTTCGTTTGGGCAGATTTTGGTGACATCCTTTATTTAATAGGTTTTCAACTTAATCGCTAAAGCGTTAGGTTCAAGGTTGATTGGGAAATTTTGACAGTTTCGGGTATCTTGATGTACTGGCGTCTGTTACCTAATAAAAATTGCAATCCATTATGTATTAGAGACACCGCACCGCCTCGTTAGTGTTAAGGTCGCAAGCGCCACTGCTGAGTTCGTGGGTTCCATTCCCGGGTCGGGCAAAGTGTGTGTTTTTCCACCTGGAATTTCTCAGAAGCAGCTTGTAGTCTGGATTCGTGCCCGGTTCATGCCAATAAGTTCGCCCCCTATTACATGGGACTTAAACTTTTACCATAACTGGCGAAATGTGGGAGTACCACAAACCCACATTTCGCCAGTACCAGCCAGAGGTACACTTCTGCCTACACCTGCGGTGAATACAAGCGTGATGTTACGTAAAAAAAAAAAAACTATTTCAATTACAAAGGACATTTCCATACATGTTACTGGAGATCACCTTTTAAGCAAGGAATTGCTTGTCATCATCTACCTAGCCTTTTCCCAAATATGTTGGGGTCGGCTTCCAGTCTAACCGGATGCAGCTGAATACCAGTATTTTACATGGAGCGACTGCCAATCTGACCTCTACAACCCAGTTAATGGGTAATACGATACGCCTTACTAAGACTGGTTGTCAGACTTTCGGGCTTTGATTACCCGTAACGACTGTCAAAGATCCACGAATGACAGCCGGGACCAACGGCTTAACGTGCTTTCCGAGGCACGGAGGGGTCACGGTATGTAAAGGTGGTCACCCATCCGAAGCGTAGATTAACCTGATCGATCGACATGTGCGGCTGTTATTATTTAGCCACGGGCCTCTTAAGCAAGGATTTGCTTGTGTTAGGAGGAAATGGTATGTATTAGTTATCACACTAATATTATTAAGGCGAAAGTTTGTGAGGGGGTGTGGGTGGGGGTGTGTGTGTGTGTTTATATGTTTGTTACTTCTTCACGCTAAAACGGCTGGACCAATTTTTATGAAATTTTGTATGGAGGTAGCTGACACCCTGGATTAACATATAGGCTTTTATCGCGATATTCCCACGGGATCGACATTTACGCGGGTAAAACCGCGGGGCGCAGCTAGTTCCACATAAAACGTGCACATAATCATAAGCATAATCAGCCTATAATGTTCCCAATGCTGGGACACAGGCCTCCTCTCTGTGAGAGGGAGTGGGCCGTAATCTACCACGCGGGCCCAGTGCGATATTCTAAAACCAAAACAACTCCGTACACAAACTTACACATACTTACAGACCCAGCACATGGAATGCTAAATCGTGTCGAATATTATCATAAGTCTGTATAATTCAACGCCGAGAATACACACGGGTCACGTTGTTCTCCATGTTGTGGGCACAACGTGCTCCGACGACGCGAATGTTCTGCAACTAAGTGAACACCACCAGATTATGTAGACCTTCTTCCCACGTTTATCTTTCTTAAGCTTTTTATACAATATCAGTCTGTAATTTGCATTCGCGATTAATTTGCCAAAAATATAAACAAATATGAGTTTATGGAAAAATAACTTAATAAAGTTCAGTTTACGCTACAACTTCAAACGTTTTTATAACTTTTTGAATAGTGCTAGTCACTCCGAAATCAACTTTATTTCCATTAAAATAAAGTTGATACTTGTTTAACTTGAAATAACATCAATTTGAAACATAAGTTTGAAACTAAGTTGTTTGATGTTGGCTTCCCACGTGGCTGGGCCAATACTTTTTTAAAGATTTTTTTTTTTCTTGTTGGGTTTTCTTCGTGACCAGCATTTTTTTTTTTAATAAAATTCTGTGCTTTTATACTTCATGTGCTAAAAGTGTTGTTAGGAAATATAATGTATATTTCCGACTGTAGTGTATTTTTAAGTAAGGGTTAGTGAATGCGGCATGTCAGCAGTTTATAAATTGCTGCAACTGATTGTCTTTCTTCCTTAATGAATACCAGCATATGTTGTGGTCTAGTTTAATGAATAACAAGAACCATTAAATAGTGAACAAGCCACTATTGGCGTAATTGTGCAACACACTAACAGTAGCAGTGGATTTTATTTTGACAGATCAACAACATTCATTGCGATATTTACGTTGTTAAGCAGACAAATTTATCGAAAATATACAGCAATGGATTAGCAATATCCTTCAAAATGATTAAAATTGTGATTGATAGTTTGTTACGCTATTAGGGTGCTGAGCTCTATAACCTAAACAATAGAAGAAGCACATGTTGCACCATGCAGCTCTTAGCAAAGACACACGCCGACTAATCGAGTTATTCCGTTCTGATCCCCTGATCCCCCCTCCACCCCCTCCTCGATCCTCTGCTTGTCCGTCTTCTGTTTTAATTTCTGTCTTATCCACTATAAACTTTCTCATTCCGGTTTGTCTGCGTTCGCGATTTAGTTGCCAAAAATGTAAACAAATATGAGTTTATGAAAAAAATACTTTAATTCCTACACATTATAGATCAATTTACGCTACAACTTCAAACATTGTTATAACTTTTTCAATAGTGCTACTCACTGAAATCAACTTAATTACCATTAAAATAAAGTTGATATTTGTTTAACTTAAAATAACATCAATAAAATAGGAAACATACATCACTTTTGACAAAACATAACATCACGCCTGTATTCCCCGAAGGGTAGGCAGAGCTCTCGCCAGTCATCCTGTAAAAGGGGCGGACCAAATTGCCAATGAACGGGGCACAGATCCAAACTCCGGACTAAAAATTTATTGTTTTCGTTTTCGAACCAGTAGTGTCGCGGCGACACATCGCCTGCTGCTGCTGCCTGCAGTCGACTACGGACTTAAAATTATCTTTACCTATTAAAAATCTATTTTTAGTTTACTGCTCAAGTCAGTATATTTAGCTCAGAGTTCAACAAGGCTCTTGAAGACTGGTCGTTTCAAACAACAGAAGAAGCACATGTTGCACCATGCAACTCAGACACATGCCGATGATGTCGACTACGTCACGTTTACAAACATGTCGCCTTTGTGTCATAGAGTACATTTGTCGCTTTGTTTTATAATATCTACTATATGTTGCTCGCGGCTTCGCCCGCTTGGAGGTCGGAAATTATCCAAAGGGAACTTTCTATCGGAATAAAATGTACCTATCCTCTGTCCTAAGTTAGGCTATGTCCTGAGCTAGGACTCCAAACCCAGATCATGGTCTAACCGTGTGCAAACATGCAAATGTAATAGACAGACAGATAGAGTTCTTTTGATTTTTTAATGTTACTAGCTGCACCCCGCGGTATTACCCGCATAAGTATCGATCCCGCGGGAATATCGGGATAAAATGTAACCTTTGTCCTAATCCAGGTCATGGTCTACCCGTGTGCCAAATTTAATCCAAATCCGTTTAGCCGTTTTAGCGTGAAACCGCAACAAACAAACATCAAACAACAAAAATCAAATCTTTTCTCTTTAAGTATAATATTAGTCTAGACTCGTTTAAAGAATCGACGTAGTATAATAGCACAGTATAAAAACCATATATAGACTGTGATAATAGTATGGATGGATGCGTCAAAGTTATTACTGATTTAGTATTCACTAGAGGTAGGTATACATGGCAGTATTGTCGCAGGTATGCAAAAGTTGCATCATGTTTATTGCTTGCCAGTTGGGTAGTAAAGATTTTGAATAAGTAATAAAAACTAACTTTTTATTTAGCTAGCTTCAAACCAGCAGAGCTATTCTGTAAAAATGTCATCGTGAAAATTTACAGAATCGATCGGCAGTACTTGTATTTCGAACTTTATTTCGATTTCGGCAAAGTTCGTAATACTAAAATAAAATGACAACTTACCACAGAACTAAGCTGTCATTTTTGTTTAAAGAACGGCATTTCTATAACAGTTAGGTTCTTAATCAAATAACTGGCTCGGTGGCTTAAAACAGATTGAAACCTTATTGAGGGTTAGGCCTGTAATGAGGGGAAAGGAGACTACATAAGCCAGCCCATCCCATCCAAGAAAATGAATTTCTGTACCTATCCTTTTTCATGAAAATGTTAGGTAATACCGAATTGGACAAAATTCAGTTTTTATAAAGATTCCTGTGATGATTGTCAAATTCATAAAAAAAAACCATAAGTACCTAAGTAGGTACTATACGTTTTTTATGAACCGAACAGTAAGCCAGCAACTCTAGCACACGACCTATATTTTTTTCTCCTTTTTTATGTTTTTCAATTTGACGCGTGAAAACGTGCGTCCGATAAGAAGCAAGGTTTCAAGCTCGCGTGCCTGGCGAACTTTGTAAACATACTGCTTGCATAATAAACTTCATATTGTGAATCATTTGAGTAATGGTTCATTTCTTATTTTTCTATTGGAGAAGACCCCCCTGCAGTGAGATGATTACCTACATATTATCAGCCTTTAACGTACCCACTGCTGGGACACAGACCTCCTCTCTGTGAGAGGGAGTGGGCCGTAATCCACCACGCGGCCCCGGTGCGGGTTGGTAGATGTCACATGTCTTCGAATTTTTGGTTTTATGACTGTCGGTTATCTCACGGCGTTTTCCTTCACCGTTTTGAGAGCAGTGGTGATGATATAATTTACACAAAGTAAAGCGCCTGTCCGGGTTCGAACCTACGGCCTACAACTCGTAAGTCGCGGCCGTTACCACTGGGCCACCACTTTATATTTCAAAGCAGCTACATTAAGTAGGTAGTGATAATTGATTACTTCGTGCAAACAAATCAAAAGCCCTTAAATTTAAACAAGTTTCAAATAAAAAAAAGCTATCGGTTTTTTTTTTATATTTCCTATCCACATACAAATTATGTAGGTACCTATATGGATAATCTACATAATAAAAATTAATCTTAAATTTACGCACAGCCTAAGCCGCTGGGTCTAGAAACATAAAATATTGCACAAAATTTCCTTATAGGTATGTACAGTCACTAGCACTAATATGTCAACACTTGGCAACTTTTAATTGCGATTTTTTTTCACGAAATAACGAATGCAAAGTTGAAATACGACACTTTAAATAAACCTATGGGTTCGAAAATACTATATTCGTAATAACATACAATTTCATCAAAAAATTAAGGAGAAAATCGCTTTTGAGTAAAGCCAAGTGTATACATACTTATGCTCGTGACTGTACAGACGCCAGCACATCAAGCTACCCGAAACTGTAAAATTTTCCCAATCAACTTTGAACCTTACGCTTCAGCGATAAAGTTGAAAATCTATTAAAGACATTTGACTGATTGTATCTAGTAGCTTGATGTGCTGGCGTCTGTACTTCTAATGAAAGTGTGCACTAAGGAATGATATTTGAAAATTCATCCCCTTGAGGGGTTAAATAGGTATGAAAGTTTTTATGAAAGTCGAAATTTTAGCCGATCGAAAGTATCATCGGGCACACGGCTTGTCGTTTTTAAACGACAAATACATAATAATATCAGTAACCGGTATGTATCACATTAATATTGTAAAGGCGAAAGTTTGTGAGTGTGTTTGTTACTTCTTCCCGCACAAACGGCTGGTTCAATTTTGATAAAATTTGGTATAGAGGTAGCTGACACCCTTGATTAACACATAGGATAGAGAGATATAGGTACATAGAGAGATAGATTCTCAATCAATCTATGTCTCTGCCAAATTTTATCAAAATCCGATCAGTGGTTTTGACGTGAATAGGTCAGACAGACAGAGTTACTTTCGAATTTATAATATTAGTATGGATTATATTTTTTTTTATTTACTTTGCTTGGGTATGGTTAGTAAGAAGATTAATAAATAGGCGCCGAGCAATTACAGAAAACACTTAAAAAAAGACATGAATTCTTTGGTAAAATGTTTCTGAAAAAAAATTTTATCAAAAATATTTTATCTATCTAAATAAAAATGTAACGTAGAAACACCTCACAATCAACAATTCCAGGGAACATAATTATCACAATCAACGTTTCACAGAATTATAGAAATAGCGCAAACATACTGAAACTGGGTCAGTCGTTTTACGAGTTTTCCAGTAAGTAGGTAGTGTAGGTACAGTCACGAGCACTAATATGTCAACACTTGGCAACTTTCAATTGCGATTTATTCACGAAATAACGAATGCAACGTTGAAATACGACACTTTACATAAACCTATTGGTTGGAAAATACTATATTCCTAATAATCTCATCACCTTCTGTTGCTGAGTCTTTGCTTAAGGAAAATGTTAATGGTTGCGATTCGGAATTTCGTTTTGAATATATTACCTGTAGAGATATAATTAAAACCTTTCACACTTTAAATGTAAAAAAGACTGCAGATCTGTGGGGTAATTCTGTAGAAGTAGCCAAGTCTATTATTGACATTGTAGCGCCTACTCTAGCTATTATCTTTAATAGTTGTATTGACAATGGGGAGTTTCCTGACCTTATGAAAAATAGTAAAATAATACCTTTGTTTAAATCAGGTAGTACATCAGACCCCACAAATTATAGACCTATTTCTGTACTACCTACCTTTAGTAAAATTTTTGAGAAATTAATTTTAGACCAAATGCAAAGATTTTTTAATAAACATAAATTATTACATAGCAAACAGTTTGGTTTTACAAGGGGTCGTTCAACTACTGATGCCGGCGTTGAACTATTAGGACATATTTATAATGCATGGGAAGATAAATGCGATGCCTTGGGCATCTTTTGTGATTTGTCCAAGGCATTCGATTGCGTTCTTCACGAAACGTTAATCAGGAAACTCCGCCACTACGGGATCCGAAACACTGCTCTGGATCTTCTTATTTCATACTTGAGTAAAAGGATTCAGAGCGTTGACGTTAATGGAAAAAGATCACCCGGATCTATAGTAACAATGGGAGTCCCACAGGGCTCAATTCTTGGTCCTTTCTTGTTTCTCATTTATATTAATGACTTGCCGTACCTCATAAAGGATCATCATGATATAGTGTTGTTTGCAGATGACACTTCTCTTTTGTTTAAACTTAAACGTCAGCAGTTGGTTACTGACGATGTAAATAGCGCGATCTCGAAAGTAGTCCACTGGTTCAATGTTAATAATTTGCTTCTAAACGAGAAGAAAACCAAATGCATTAAGTTTACGCTACCCCACGTAAGGCAGGTGAAAACTAATGTGTTGATAAAGGGCGAGGAATTGAATCCTGAAGACAACACAGTATTCCTGGGCATAACTTTGGATGCTAAGCTTCAGTGGGGTCCACATATAGATAAATTGTCAAAAAAGCTAAGTTCTGCAGCATACGCTGTTAGAAAAATTCGTAATTTAACTGATATAGAGACTGCTCGTTTAGTGTACTTTAGCTATTTTCATAGTGTAATGTCGTACGGTATTCTATTGTGGGGAAATGCCGCCGATATTCAGACTATCTTTGTTTTGCAGAAGCGAGCTGTTCGATCAATTTATAAATTAAGTCCGAGACACTCTCTCAGAGACAAATTTAAAGAGATTAATGTAATGACTGTGCCTTCTCAGTACATTTATGAAAATCTTTTATATGCCCATAAAAATATAAAATTGTTTAAAAAATACAGTGATATCCATAATATAAATACTAGAAACAAACACAAATATGTTGTACCTACAACCAGGCTCAAGAAAATAGGTGGCTCGTTCAGATGCCAATGTATACGCTTTTACAATAAACTACCAAGCCACGTTCAAGATCTAAGCCTTAATAAATTCAAATCTTTCATTAAACGTAAGTTGTGCCAGAAAGCCTTTTATACCGTTAAAGATTATATTGAGGACAAAAAGGCTTGGGATTGAGCTGCTTCCAATTTCTGCATTTTGAATGATTTTTTTCTTTTTTATATACACATTGACATTGATGATTTTTTTTTTAAACAATGACATTTGCTTTGTAAAGTATTATATTATTTTTTCATTGTGAATGTGAAGACGATGTGGGTCATTTTACATAACCTATGTATTATTTTTTTTATTCTCTCTGTTCTGTTTTTTTTTCATGGTCTGGCAGTTTGAGTTGTTTATGTGGCCTACCCAAATGTCCTTTCTTTGGTATTGTTCGTCGAATCGTTGAGCTCCTTAAGTCTTGAGTTGAGCTGCACGATTTTTGACAAATGCGTGCACTGACTGGACAGGTCCTCTCAATCTGTGTGGTTCTTTCCTCAAAAGACCACCTCAGACATCGATCTACATGGTCTTCATATAACCTGACCAAGATTATGTCTGGACTTTAAAAGAGACTGTGACCTCTGAGTTTGTTTCGGCCTTTCTTCTCAGAGTAGTCAGATAGGAAACGCCGACTTCATCTAGTTTAAAAAAAACATGATTGACGTGTAAAAGTGTTTGTACAAACCTACTTACAAAAATAAAAATAATTTCATTTCATTTCATTTCAATATAAAATTTCATTCAAAAATAAAGGAGAGAATCGCCTTTGAGTAAAGCCAAGTGTATACATACTTTTGCTCGTGACTGTACTGATGCAATGGTGTTACAGAGTAAAAATATTTGATAACAAAATGGAGTACGTAACGTTCAACAACGTGACGATTGTTTTGCGTAATCTGTGAACATTAGCAAGACCTGTGATTGGCGAGGTAATTATAGAAAGAGTTGCTTATAATTGTATGGGGAAACCAATGTTGGATTATAGACATTTTGGGAGCATTTGCAGATCTTAGCAAAATAGTTGCATATTCAGGAGGCAGCGCCAAGGTAGACCTGGAAATTCAAATTTTCTTATGTTGACACTGATGTACAACTTGCATTTTTTTTAAGAACATTTCAATTTCTCGGGCTGACGTGGCGCTTTTGCCTTAACCCATGAACTACATGAGTACATGACATATTGTTCAGCGAGGTAATTACGCAACATACTAAACGTATCAATGGATTTCATTTTAACAGTTGAACAACATTCATTGCGTTATTTACGTTCAGCCTTCGATCATTGATCGAAGCGTTCAGCATACAAATTTTTCGGATACTTCTCATCAGGTTTCGCACAGAGTCAACAGCAACCAGAGCCTGTTGAATGTCTACAAACTCAGGAAAACCAAGATTCAACTCAATTGTTGTTACCAGAGATGAGACCGTGCTCTCCGTCACAGGAGATAGGAATAGAAGCTCCTACACAAGACATCCCTACCAAGGAGAATTCAAGCTCATCCTCTCCTTTCGCTACCTAATAAAAAACAATGGATTAGCAATATTCTTCAAAATCATTCAGAATATGATTGAAAGCGTGTTACGAAACTAGGAAGCTGGTGCTGGTGCTCTATTACTTAACAGGTCACGTGTATGGTATAATAAGTTAATAACATTATAAAAACACAATTATTATGGTTAAAAAGCACTTCCTCTCTCCTTAAACATCATCATTATATTTTCTTTGCTCCTGTTTCATGTTTATTATTGTATGTATACTTATATTTATTTAGATTAGTATAATATACCTTATGTATGCATATATTGTATTATGTAAATGGTACACCACAGACTACCTACAGTATTTGTCTGTCCTTCCCCTTTTTAATCCATCCAAAGGTTGTCTTTAAAAAATCGCTTTTAGCGATATGACCGCCCATTGTGTCACCCTTTGTTCAGTTTCTATAATTATGTCTGTAATTTATATGGTGTACATAATAAAGAGTATTCTATTCTATTCTTTAGCAAAAAAGGTTACACCAATTAAGTAGGCTTAATAGTTACGAAGTTTACGCCTAGCACAATTATAGATATAGGTACATAGGTATCTACATAATAATTAAATGGATATCAAGTTATTTATAAATACAATTTATTACTGGCAATGCTCGTTAATGCAGTGTCTGTAGTAAAAAAGGTCGAAGGCAAATTATAGTATAGGTCAGGTGGAAGTGTTTAAAATTGATATTAGATTAAGTACCTATATGTATTGAATACCAAGCAGTTTATTATAAGAAGATACTGAATGCATTTATATTTATGACACGTAAACAAAAGCTGTTATCAATTAGAAGCTATCTTTTTACAATTAAAAAAATATTTAAAAAATTTAAACCTAAAATTTAAAATAACCTTCGTTACCTATTGCGGCAAAATTAAAAGACATCTATTTTACAAAATTCTATGAAAAAGTCTACATTTATACTAGGTTTTAGTTTAAAAAAATACATTAATAATACACAGCTAAAACACAAATATCTATAAATACCTACGTGACATTAAAAAAATACATTAATAATACACAGCATTATACGAAGATACTGAATGCATTTATATTTATGACACGTAAACAAAAGCTGTTATCAATTAGAAGCTATCTTTTTACAATTAAAAAAATATTTAAAAAATTTAAACCTAAAATTTAAAATAACCTTCGTTACCTATTGCGGCAAAATTAAAAGACATCTATTTTACAAAATTCTATGAAAAAGTCTACATTTATACTAGGTTTTAGTTTAAAAAAATACATTAATAATACACAGCTAAAACACAAATATCTATAAATACCTACGTGACATTAAAAAAATACATTAATAATACACAACAAAAAAAAACTAAAACAAAAATATCTATAAATACCTACTTGACATTTTAGTTCAGTTCAGCTGCGTCGCGGTGCGGGCGGCGCGGGCGTGCGCCCCTAGGTCACGTTGTGACGGGCGCGGCGCGGCGCGGCGATTCGGAAGTGCACATGTTCGGCCACGTCTCACGTTGTTCTACCTACCAACATTTGTCAATGTGACATAAATACCTACACATTTGTACGCAACGATAACGTATAAGTAGGTTTAAAAGCATCAAAATACATACCTATTTAAACTATCTTGTTTTTGAGAATGTTTTGATTTTTTTGTGAATAGACCACGTGGTGGTTGATTTTCTGGAAAAAAAATATTGAAATTGCGTGTGTGTTTTTTTTTTAATCCACACTCCATTCTTTATAAGTACTTTATCCATACTAATAATATAAATTTGAAAGTAACTCTATCTGTATGTTACCATTTCACATCAGCTAAACTACTGAAATGATTTAAATAAAATAAAAAAATTGGCAAGGAGATAGATGGATGGTATCCTGGGGAAGGACATAGGCTACATTTTGTCTTGTACCACTTTCTCGTGGGATATTTTCCGAGCTATTTTTATTCTCTCTAAAAACAAGTAAGTACTTAAGTATGCAATAAAACCTAGGTATGTAATATCCAAATTCAAACATTAATATGGGAACTGTTCACTTCATCGTCGGTGGTTCTCTAGCCATCAGTAGTCTGGATGAGCCCGCATGACTCCTGGTAATGACATGTCACTAGAATTGAGTTGTAGCTAATACCTAGCTACCTACCTCCCAAAAATCTAGTAAAAAAAAAAAAGCCGTGTCAACCTGTCAGCACGATTATCACAAGCATTGAAACGCGACCAATACCACGAAATTTTACCCAATGTCACATAAAAATAAATAATTTAGATACCAACGCGGCTCAATGTATTTTTAATTTAGCTGAAAAACTTTTCGCGTAATTTTCCGCTCATAATAGGTATACAAATTCTGATCACATTCTAAACTTATACGCCCCAGAAAGTTATTCATATCCCCACGTGGTACGGCAGCCCAAACTACCTAAGTATGTGCCACACCTGGCGACTAGACGACGAAACTCCGAAGTCCGTGAAACGTGTGAAATATGTACCCCTTTGTTTGTGCAGTATAAATAAATAATATTATATGCGGAATATATAGGTCTCTTGTATGTAAACAGATTATATTTAGTCGAGTGTCCAGCCACGTGGTTTAAGGTTGAGTTTGAATAAAAATAATAATATTATATATTATTATTATTATATTATAATAAAAATAGGGCTGTGTAGTTTTTTGGTGAGAATAAAATTTTATAACTGCGGGGTAATTGCGTAACACACTAAGAATAAAAATGGCTTTCGTTTTGACAGTTCAACCACATTCATTGCGTTATTTACGTTGTTGAGCCGAATTTTTTTTTCAAATATATGAAGCAATCGATTAGCAATAGATATCCTTCAAAATTATTCAAATTGTCATTGATCACGTGTTACGCAATTAGGGAGTCCCAGTGTCTCGTCTCCTTTTGGGCTCGTACAGGACTTTCTGTTTTTTAATTTCGTTTTATATAATTTTGCTTAATCTTGTTTTTTTTTTGTATCAGATAGGCAGTCGCTCCAAGTAGTGTTCAGCAGCATCCGGTTAGACTAGAAGCCGACCCCAACATAGGTGCGAAAAGGCTAGGCAGATGATGATAATTTTGTTTCATATTTTCCTTTTTTCTTTCTTTAACATTTTTGAACGGTGTAGAGAGTTTTATTTATTAATTTATGTCTATTACAAGTGATGTTTAAAAAAATCGCTTTAAAAAAATTTATGCCTTATGCCATATTTGATCGGTTATCCAAGATACCTTTACTTTCTTCAGGAAAGATGACCCTCTGTATAAGCCTATGATTAATAAACTGTACTTTAATTAAATGCATTTTATCTTTAATCAAAACTTTTTAATATAATATTATAAATAGTAAAGATTTGATTTTTTGTGTTTGGATGTTTGTTTGTTACACTTTCACGCAGAAACGGCTGAACGGATTTGGATGAAATTATGGCACATGGGCAGACCAGGGCCTGGATTAGGACATACGATACTTTTTATCCCGATATTCCCACGGGATCGAGACCTATGTGGGTTAAACCGCGGGGCGCAGCTAGTATTTCTAAATATATAAAACTCAAAGGTGACTGACTGACATAGTGATCTATCAACGCACAGCCCAAACCACTGGAGGGATCGGGCTGAAATTTGGCACGCAGGTAGATGTTATGACGTAGGCATCCGTTAAGAAAGGATTTTTCCACCCCTAAGAGGGTGAATGGGGGGTGGGTGAAATTTCACGCGGACGAAGTCGCGGGCGGAAGCTAGTTATAAATAAAGCATTTAACTAAATATAAAAGAAAATAGATTTTTCAGGTTTTCTATTTTGAGGATTCCCAGTTGATTTGTAGAATAAACACAAGTAAGTAACCAAAATAACACTTGTTTCTTCACTTTATTCTAACGGTGGGACATGGCAGAACATATTGTATTGTTTTTCTCAGGAATGAGAAACAGAATTTACCCGCCGTTATTCCGTTTCCGTTGACGTCAAAGAAATCGAAAGAGATTATTAGTTGTTCTATTGTTTGTTGCCAAATATCCGGTCACGTTAATAAACATAGGTGTGTATCAAAATAGATATTCTTGTTAGGGCTGATGTTTCAATCATCTGCGTTATTCGAGGAATAATTTTGAAATTTTGATAGTTATTTCATACGTAGTCAGAAGCCCGAAAGTCTGACAATCAGTCTTACCAAGGCGTATCGTATTACCCATTAACTGGGTTGTGGAGGTCAGATAGGCAGTCGCTCCATGTAAAATACTGGTATTCAGCTGCATCCAGTTAGACTGGAAGCCGACCCCAACATAGTTTGGAAAAGGCTAGGCAGATGATGATGATAGTTATTTCATACAAATTATTATTATTTCATAAAAACTGTCAAACGTCAATTTAATTCCTCGATTAGAAGTTATCAGGTGTTGGTAAAATCAGCCATTAGTAAAACATTTTGTTCGATCGAATAAACTCACACCGATAACATGACAAGAGAGAATAATTTTATTTTCGTTTATTTTTCGTTACTCTATCTACATCAAACTAAATAATTTTTAGTTATTAGGTTTTTCAATTAAGAATTTATCAGTAGAAGATAAGCTAAGCAATAGACTCGTCCCATACTACTTACTTATTAGCTTATTACATATGAAGTCATTGTCACTCAGCATTGCCTAATAAACCTTATGCCCTCTTCATTTCTTATTCTTAATTTGAGAATATGAAATTTAGAAAGACAAACTCTACTTTAGCATTGCCTTTATTTACAAACGTTGCTTAAAGTTAAGTACTGATTAACGACGTTTACACGGCATTTAACTTTAAACAACTTCTTAGAAGTATAAATAAACCCCGTACCTAAGGTGAAAGACCGAAATTCAAAATTTCTTTGCAAAAAATGTAAAAAATTTAGAATTTCGCGGGCTACAATGAAGGAATTTACAAAGTTTACAAGTTCTGAATGTAGAAACCGGGTATTTGTGTGGAGTTTTGCCAGAATAAATCGTAAGTACTTCCTGTTTTTATGGTCTCAAATCAGATTGACCTTTTGTAAAGCGCATCGACATACTTGTTTCGTAGTTTGTCATGTTTAAGAGTTAACCTACTGAACTGTCTTCATTGTCATTCAGAATAGTGGCTGCTATGGAAATCAGCTCCTAGAAATAAATCAACATGAATGTTGATGTTCAGTTCTTACATGTTTCAATTGATAAGTCGAAGTTCTAAATCCTACTTTATAGTGACAAAAAATAAAATGAATTGTGCTCGTTTTCACTGGATTTTCAACTTTGGACGCTGATCCGAGCGATGAAAATTCAACATCGCTTTAGGCTTTCATTTAAGCATTACAGTAGACAGAAGTCTATTGATTGCCCATGTTGTTACTTAACACAGTTACTAATACTCAGCTTACTCCCATGGAGCTATCACAAGCCTGTTGCAAATTATGCAAGCTATTCCAAGCACGGGCTTTCTGAAAATTTTCCTGCAACATGCAACCATTATCTTTAAAATTGTCAGGGTCGTTGAATTTTACCAATGGAAGCTATTCCTGTTGGTAATTCGATTTGAGGTGTTGGAGTAAGAAGGAAAATCAGGCAGAGTAATTGAAAATCAGTGACGTCATTCGCCGGTAAATTGCGGACGCTATGTGGCGGCCACCGCTCTTTAAGGAGATCATAGCTTAAAGCTTTGGTTTCCTAGGAAAGCGGTTCCGTCATTATTATAACGGCCGTCATGAAAGCTCGTGTCAAAGACGCTCTGATTTCGACAGCCGTTATTGTGTGACCGTTTACCGGTTTCTTAAGGCACTAAAGCTTAAAAGTGGTAATCACACTTCCTACTAATATTATAAAGGCGACAGTTTGTGAGGATGGATGGATGTTTGTTACTCTTTCACGCAAAAACTACTGAACGGATTTGGATGAAATTTGGCACACAGATAGTTTATCACCAGGATTAACTGACAGAATTTTTTATCCCGATATTTACTCGGGATCGCCACTTATGCGGGGAAACCGCGGGGCGCTGCTAGTAAATAATATTATAAAGACGAAAATTCGTGAGTGTGTTTGTATGTTTGTTACTTCTTCACGCACAGACGGCTGAACGGATTTGGATGAAATTTGGCACATAGATAGTTTATAACCAGGATTAACACATAGGATACTTTTTATCTTGATATTCCCACAAGATCGACACATAAGCGAGTGAAACCGTAGGGCGCTGCTAGTACCTATTAAAAAGGGCAAATTTCTGGTACGCACGAAGACATATCAAGCTAATACATTTCCAGTATAGGCTGACATCTCATTGAACAAAAAGCCTATAAAATGCAAGGTCAGCTAAAACTGGAAATGCTTGATGTGTCGTCGAGTGTACCTATTGATTGTTTTTCGTTGCAATTCGTCCCTTAATTAGGCGTACCTACCTCGATTACCTAATACCTACTAGGTACATAGGTAATAAATAAATAAAAAATAAGTAGGAGGCACAACCCTTTTCGCAGGTTGCTTATCAATTGCATTGCTTTGCAGTCGTGTTTACAACAGCTAAAACACAAAACATGCTAAAATAAATCATATTGACTGAAAAATATTGACTAGGTACATACACACAAATATGTTTTGCTTATCAAATGCTCGCTTCTAGAAATATTTATATGTTATTTTTAGATTTACAAAGAACTCTGGGTGTTTTTATAACCACATGTTTTTGTAGGTTCTCCCATTCTATAGTGCCACGTGCTCCCAGAGGGCGTTCTCTATGCAATAAAAGCCATGTGATGTGACATCAAAGGAAAGTGTTAAATGTCAATACTTCAATAGAAAGGCTTCATAGAGGGCTTCTGTGGTTTTTAATAGCTATTAAGAGCAATTAATGTAACAACTGGAAATTTTGTTTGTAAAATAACGATCAAGTTTCTTGTGATGATTGAGATGTTGTGATTAATCACGCAGACAAAGTGGTAAAATAAAATCATGAAATAAAACTTTTTAAGGGTACCTCCCAAAGTTTTTTTTTTTCTCGTCTACCGTCTACCCCGTGAACGTGGGGTATCGTTAGATAGGTCTTTCAAAAATATTGCGGGTTCTTGAAAGCCATTTTTGGATTCAGGGATCTATTTCTGAAATATTAAGCTTTAAAGTGCTCTATTTTGTTAGAGTCAAGTGTGCAGCCAGCCAACTAAATGTTTGCTTTTGGATATGTGAAAATTTACGGCAGTAGTGTAAGTATATACCGAAATTAAAAGAAAAACTATCACGGCTAAGTAGGCTTTACAAGTTTACGAGTAACAGTCGACCAACTTAAAACAGTTGCAATTAATGGGAGAACATGATTTTCAACCACAATGTTAAGTTTCTTCTTGGGATAAATTCATTCCAACTATGGAACCCTTCATTGTGCGTGGTCCAACACGCACTTAGTCGGTTTTTTTAAACTAGATGAGGTCGGCGTTTCCATCCTGACTACTTTGAGAAGAAAAGCCGAAATAAACTCAGAGGTTACAGTGTTTTTTAAAGTCCAGACTTAATCTTGGTCAAATCATGTGAAGACCATTTAGATTGTTGTCTGAAATGGTCTTTGAAGGAAAGAACCACACAGATTGAGTGAACCTGTCCAGTCAGCGCACGCATTTGTCAGTAGAAGTAGTATGCAGCTCAACTCGGAACTCAAAAGGAGCTCAACGAATTCATTGTCTAGTTGAGCTTTGTAACGAACCGAGAAGTATTGCCGGCCTTGCTGTTGCTAGGCAACGATGCTTTAAACTGTTTGGAATCAATGTAAGTGATTAGCTGATTATCCATTATCAGGAGCATTATTATCAGCATTTATCTTTAACTCTGGGATGAAAAACAGCTGAGTTGATCTGCAACGACACCACTGAGTATGAGGCATTGACTTTTTAAATTACAGGTGTTCAATCACCGGTGGGCAAGTGCTTGCTGGCCAGTTTGCAGTTTTGCCACCAAATGTGCGCTTTGATGTCGTCCCTGTGTATGAAAATTCGTGCCCGTTATAACGTTACTGTGGACGGAAAAATGGCGTTTTTCTAGGGCTATGCGCGCACTACGAATTTTAATCGTTGCGATAAATAATCGTCAATCTGTAGACAATACTAATATACTGGAGTCCGCGCACTGCGGAAAAAATCGCATGAGAATTCGCTTGAAAAATTTTCGGGTTTGCGATTTTATAACTAAATCGCAACGATTAAAATCGTAGTGCGCGCATAGCCTAATTATATTTTCATACATTGCGCATTTTTATAATTAAACTCGATGTTAGGATGAACTAGTTTCGCCTAGGCTCTTATAAGCATTCGCTCGCTCTTGCATTCTATGTCGACGGAGCCCCGCGAATAGCATCCTACATCGCCTATCGACCGACCGCAACCATGCAACTCGTGTAGGGAGAACTGGTTTGGCCTAGGCGAAACTAGTTCATCCTAAAATCGGATTTGGCCGGTAACGTATAGAAACACGTGAATGCTATAACATTATCGTGGACGGAAAAAATGCGTCTTCGTATGTTTTCAAACATTTTACTTCCCTGTGCTTATCGCAATGCCGTAGACCTCCACGATAATATCGTCACGTTAGAAAAATATTATAAAAACTCATCATGTCATAAAAAAATACTTTTCTTACGGTGCGAGCACTTGTGAGTTTGTACTTACTACAATATTTTGCATCAACACAGTGTTCGTGTCAGTAGTCTGTGCATATTTACAAGTTGTATGTCTACTAGCACTTGACCTAAATACCAGTGAGTGTCACTCATTAAACTAATTAACGTAATTGTTATTGTGCAACCAATGATAAATTGACGAGTTACTGCTAAGGATTTTTCTTGTTTTATCTTTGAAAAGTATTGTGCTGGCTCTTAAAATCAGAGTGGGTACTTTTTTCTATTCTCTTTAGGTAGCATGCAACATAATGTTTGTTATGAAAATGGCAGTATAGCAGCCACACAACACAACAAACCTGGAATGGCTTTCATTTTGACAGTTCAACAACATTCACTGCGTTATTTACGTTGTTGAGCAGACCCTTTTTTCGAACATAATGAAGCAATGGATTAGCAATATCTTTCAAAATGATTGAGGTTGTGGTTAATAGTGTGATATGCAATTTGGGTACTTGACTAACTCCAATCATAAACCACTAATTGCACTAATTAGATACTAGTGAGCACTATTAAGTCTTCATTCTATTTCCACAACTGCAGTTCTATTTCGGTTTCTCAGGGCATTGCTAAGCCGCCGCTATGTCGGGCGGCGACCCGCCATTCAGCAATGTAGGTCGGTCCGCACGTGGCGCGGTCGGAAACACACGTGCCGTACGGTACGGCCACAGACCGTGACACCGAAATAGTTCGTACGCTGCAGTGTCTTGCGGCCTGTGCGACGGATTAACGTCATGGAAGGCTGGCTTATAATCCTATGACGTAAGGTCTTGTTTGATGCGTGCTGTTGTGTTTTTAAATAAGAAACAAAGGGGAGATTGGAATTCAGGAGCTGTTTAAAGAGCAGCACCCTAATTGCTTAACATAGGTACTATGAATCTCAATCTGAATCATTTTGAAGGATATTGCTAATCCATTGCTTCGTAATGTTCGAAAAATGTGTCTGCTCAACAACGTAAATACCGCAATGAATGTTGTTGAACTGTCAAAATGAAACCCGTTGCTACTGATAGTGTGTTACGCAATTACCCCGCTGATGATGTAGGGAACAAACAGTACTACTCGTAAATGTCATAAAAAGTGAATTGTTGATTTCTTACGACGACGTTGTGAGAAAGTAGACACGCAGACCATGACACCGAAATAGTTCTCATGCAGTCTTTAAAAAACTGGCCAAGTGCGAGTCGGACTCACACACGAAGGTTTCCGTACAACAAGGCAAAAACGCAGAAAAAAAACACGTTTGTTGCATGGGAGCCCCCCTTAAATATTTATTTTATTCTGTTTTTAGTATTTGTTGTTATAGCGGCACCAGAAATACATCATCTGTGAAAATTTCAACTGTCTAGCTATCACGGTTCATGAGATACAGCCTGGTGACAGACAAATAGACGGACAGTGGAGTCCCGTTTTTACCCTTTGGGTACGGAACCCTAAAAACGAACATAGGGAGGTGGTTTTGGAATGCAAGAGCCGATGTAGGTAGGTCTTGTACAGAAAAAACTGGTGTAGCTAATGAAAACATTGATCGATTGAGAAACTTAGGTTGATTTTATTTGACAATGATGCAACAATTTTTTTGTGGACTAAATTAAATGTCCTTCTGTCATTTAAGTATAATCTGATTACATTGAATCTTCGCAATTTTTGTGACGAAATCGACTAAAATAAATCTTGCTGGTTCTACGATATGTTTAAAAGCTTTTTTAAAAATTATATTTCAAATTATTTTCTTAAAATATCGGTGTTCGTTGCACTCTTTTCAAACCGCTTGTCTTTTGAACAAGGCCTCCATTTTTTATTTGTGTCTTCGCAATTTTCGTATGAAATCTACTAAGCGACCTTTATTCTGCAGCCTTCATTTTGTAGTCACGTTTATAAGTATTTGATAAACGCCATTCATGATTAGCAAAGCAATATGTTTCGCAATATGTTTCGAAAGTAAATACTTTCTTTTTTCGAGATAAGATATTGGCTTCGCGTTTTATTAAAGAGTTCGTTGACCGCCTGCAAAAACAAAAATATTAATAACTTACTGGAGAACACGTTTGACCTTCTTTTTAGGGTTCCGTACCACAAGGTAAAAAACGCCTAAAAACACATTTCCTGTATTCACACAAAAAAAAGTAAAATAAAGTTAAAAATTAAATGGTCTACAGACCCCCCCTTTCATTTTTAACTTTATTTTATTTTTATTATTTGTTGTTAAAACGGCAATAGAAATACAGAACAATTGTTTAAGTACCTATTACGGTTCATGAGATACAGCCCGCTGGCAGACAGACTTACACAGACGGACGGACGGATAGCAGAGGGTTAGTAATAGGGCCCGGAACCCTTTGGGCATGGATCCCTAAGAAACAACCACTTTAGCGAAATGCTGCTCAAATCATCTGGAAATATTTCATTTGTAATACAGTGCTGAAAGTCCTCCCTGAACTTGACACCAGCCTGATTAATCCTGGTTTCCTGGAATGAGCCTCGAGACAACATAGGGGATAGATGGAATGTCCCACACTACCACGTGACAAGTTCCCTTCTCATTAGTTCCTACAACAGAATTCATACAACGAAGATGTTGTAGAATCTACTGCGTCAAATTAAATTAACTAGCGAAACTCCACAGACGAGATGAGTATCGATATATCTAAACATGCTAAAACTAAAAAGATTTTTTGGGGCCGTCGACTTGAATTAATATAAGTTTAAAAAATCAGTTTTTTTTTTTGGTGTAAACTTCACAGACGTTATGGGTATCACTACTCTCTACTACTCATGCTTCAAATAACAACTCTACCAGTGGTCGTTGACCTCCCAAGAAAAAACATCAAATCTTTTTACTTTTATTTTATCGTGTTTTGATATCCTCATCACTTCTGAATATGTATAGACGCTAGCTAAAAACCCTGTATAACTCAAAAAATCTATAAAACAAGCATTAAACCTAAAAAAAATACCTTCATCATCTGCCTAGCCTTTTCCCAACTATGTTTGGGTCGGCTTCCAGTCTAACCGGATGCAGCTGAATACCAGTGTTTTACATGGACCGACTGCCTATCTGACCTCCACAACCCAGTTACCTACTGGGTAATACGGTACCCCTTGGTAAGACTAGTTGTTAGACTTTCGGGCTTCTGACTACCCGTAACGACTGTCAAAGATCCACGAATCCAAAAAAAATAATAATTACAAAATCTAAAATCCAAGGTAGGTACCTATACCTAAAACATGCGATCACGAGTTACCACGTCATAAGGTTTCCTCGCCAAGTGATATGCTCTATCACTGATCGCGAATTGTGTCAGGGCTCACGAGACGAGTCGAACTCAACACGTGCGTCGAGTCGCCCAACGTGCCTCGTTCTCGACGTGCGGATAGGAAGTTGCACGTTTGTGCGTGCGTTTTGTTTTTTTGATTGGATTTGAGTGGAATGTTTGGTGTGTTTTGGCCTATTTAGGTCACCGAAACAGAAAAGCACGCCAGAAGGCCAATTCCAGTAATTAAAAACGTTCAAAGTCTAGTCACAAATTCATCTCAGTGACAACCAATGTCAAAAAACTTGTCAAAAATGTAGGGAAATTAGAGATATTTTTGACAGATTTTGACTGAGATCACACTGTGAACCTTCTTAAAATTGCCGAGAATTGGCCCTCTGTTTTCTGCCGGAGGTGTACACAGCCACATCCCTTTCATTTGTAATTGTATTTACCCGATTATTAGATAATATATAAATAAGTGATAGATACTTTAATATTTACATAATATTTATAAGATATCAGAGTTTAAATAATATTAATAATATGTGTACCTACATCGTCATCATCTGCCTATCCTTTTCTCAACTATGTTGGGGTCGGCTTCCAGTCTAACCGGATGCAGTTGAATACCAGTATTATACATGGAGCTACTGCCTATCTGACCTCCACAACCCAGTTACTGGGTAAAACGATACCCCTTTGTAAGACGACGTCTGACTGGTTGTCAGACTTTCGGGCTTCTAACGACCCGTAACGACTGTCAAAAATCCACGAATGACAGCCGGGATCAATTTTCCATGGCACGGTGGGGTCTGGTATGTAAAGTTACCAGCAATTGAATTCAAATATGTTTTCTGATATAGGTTATGATGTGGTACCTGAAATAAATGAAATTATTATTATAATAAGTGGCAACATATCGCTAAAGCCTCCTTCAAACAGGCGCGACAAGACACGCGACACAAAGGCACCGCAAGTCGCGCAACGAGCGGTGCCATTGTGTCGCGCGCGATTACATCGCGTGTCGCGCCTGTTTGTACGGGCCTTAACTCAGTAATTCAATGATCAACGGATTCCACGAAATAATGTAAGGTACAAAGTTTCATGTGGCGGTGTAAGTTGCAAGACATTTGCTACCGTATAAGTACCTGGTGTCCACTACCAGTGGCCACCAAGACGACACCATGGCAACAACCATAGTGTTAAATTATGTACACCTTTTTAAGCATTCATTATGTTATGGAAAAAAAAAACAGACTTCATAAAAAAAACACTACAAAGTGAAAAATAACTAAATTTCGGAAGTCGGTGTCAAAAAACGAAAATGCGGAACCAACGACACCGACTTCCGAATTTTTTTTTTTTTTTTGAAATCGGATGTTTTTTTTTTTGTTAAAAAGTTTTAAGTACCTACATTTTTTACCAGTAATGTTGGTATAAAAACCAAACTACCGAACCGATTTTGATGGAATTTCTGTGTAACCAATCAGAAAGTATGTATATCCTTTCAAATAAAAAGAATTTTGCAAGTCGGCTTATAAATAACGGAGTTCTGAGTAAACTAACAAAAAAAAATCAACCGGATTGAGAAACTCCTACTTTTTTGAAGTCGGTTAAAAAGTTCGCAATTAAGCATTAACCTTGGATAGCATGCGTAATCCGCCTATAATGTTCTCACTGCTGGGATATAGGCCTCCTCTCTGTGAGAGGGAGTGGGCCGTAATCCACTACGCGGGCCCAGTGCGCCTTGGTAGACTTAGTAGCTTCACATATTTTCGAATTTTCGATTCTAGGACAATGCTGGTTTCCACACGATGTTTTCCTTCGCTGTTTTGAGACGAAGCCTTGGATAGAATAGGGTGGAATATGCTACACCCAGCACTAGCCACCCAACCACCCAGCCACCCAGCCCAGCACTATGTTAGTTTTGTCACCTCAAAGATTAGGGATACCTACGTTTGGGATAGGCAGGCCATTACACTGCTCTCGATTCAAATAAAATTAGTTTAGGCCAAAAACAGGATTGGTCTGGCGGAAAAAACTGACCCTTATAGGATCACTTCGTTGCCTGTCTGTCTGTCAAGACCTTTTTTCCCCGGAACGCGTGGAGGTATAAAGTTGAAATTAATATCAAATACGTTGGTCTGCGGTCCCTTGGAGCTCTAAAATCAAGCTTTTAACTCAACGCAATAAAAAAATACGGCCATACGCGACATATTTTGAATATCAATCTGTTAACGTTATTTTCAGTAAAAAGGATCGAGTAAGTACTTATGTTTTGTTTATAGTGTATGAATACAGGCATGACGATCAAGGAGTGACCGAAAAATGCTCATTGTATTTAACTAGTCAAGCAAATAATCATCAGATCGTTTAATGTAGGTAAGTGTGTACCTCTAATTTCAATCGACGTATGTGGGAATACGTTCCAGTAGTATTTCCATAGTTTTGTTTGTAAATTAATACAAGCTACGAGTATAGGTACACGTGTCTGAAACTTAAATAAACTAACATTATAGAGAGAAAAGATTAGATTTTTTTATGTTTGTTTGTTTTGCTATAACGCACATGGGTAGACCATGACTTGGATTAGGAGATAGAATACTTTTTATCCCGATATTCCCACGAATAATTTATTTATATTTTTGCTTTGTTTTTTTTATTTTTTTTATTCTAGTTTTGCACCTAATCAGTCCTTTATTTTTTGCTTTGTGTAAGACAATTTAAAAATTCAACTTGTTATACTTTATCTAGATTATGTAAATTATCCATGTAGTTAAGAGACATATTTTAGAGGGTGGGCGCTGATACCTATAATTACAAGATATTAAGTTATCTTAGCTTAGGTATTGGCTGCAACTCCAACATACAACTCTACTTACCTTGGGCCTATTTTTGTTGTAAACCATATACTTAATGTTACTTACTTGAGGTGCAAATAAACTATTTTTTTATATGGAGACTTATGTATGTAGGTGAAACCGCGTAGTTTGATATAATATTTAAAACGACACTCCGGCGCGGAACTCGTTTACGCGCAGTTTCGGTAAGCAAACGCAAATAACGCAATGAATGTTGTTGAACTGTCAAAATGAAACCCATTGCTACTGATAGTGTGTTACGTAATGTATAGTTCCCAATTAGCTTCACATTTAAATAATTTCTAAACTTCAGAATTTAGGAACGACGGCGAGTCAATTGGAGTTGTTGTTTAATGTGAGTGTTTGTTTATCATAAAGAATTAAGGCTCCTAAAAACAGGCGCGACACGCGATATAATCGCGCGTGTCGCGCCTGTTTTAAGGAGCCTTTAGGTATAAAGGTAATCTAAGTCATCAACCTAGTGATGGTGGAAAATCAGTCACAAACTAGATCCTCATTTTTTAGGGTTCCGTAACGAAATCCGAGCCAACGGAACCCTATTACTAAGCCTATCTCCGCTAACCGTCCGTTCGTCCGTATGTCTGTCAGCGGGCTGTATCTCATGAACCGTAATAATAGACACTTGGAATTTTCACAGAATGTGTATTTCTATAACAACAAAATAAAATGTAAAAATTAAAGGAATACAAGAAACGTATTTTTTTTCGGCGTTTTTCACCTTTCGTGTGAAAGTCCGACTCACACTTGGCCGCTTTTTTGTAACTGTTGCAATTCCCCCATTACGCAAAATTAAAAGGACACTGCCGAACACACGTTGACATAGAAAACCATTGCAAAAGCTCCTCAATTCTGTCCAATTAAAAAAACTCGCTTAAGATAAGATTTATTAGCTTGTTAGTGTATGCGAGCCTGTCCACGCCAAATATCATCACTATTCACGAGCCACGTTGAAAGACACGCTACATATTAAATTGAATAATAGCAAGATATTATTTGCTTGGCCTAAATTAGCATTCAGAAGCAATAAATGTCACGTGGCAGGAATTAGGCTGAGGCTACAGTAGGCAGCGATTTGCGATGCGACTGGAAGAGCGAAACGAGAAAAACATGGTATGGCTACATTACAAGCGAAATTTTGGCGTATTTTCTAATAATTTCGCTGATATGTTGATGTAGCCGATGCCGTGATTACAGTAATGTTGTTCCTATCGCATAAAGAAACCAAAGATCGCTAGTAATGTTTGATGTATGGTGTAGCCATAGACGTGAGCATTCATTTACTTGTTTTAATCGCTCGTCGCGTCGCGGCCTAATGTAGCCTCAGCCTTATGACGAAGTCGCGCCACGTCCGCTACGCGTAGCGTCCGTTTATGACCCTATTGTATTCTCGAAGATGCATTTTTTTTTCATACCTACTTCGGTATATTCTCAACAATGATACTTAGCAGATTTACTTATTGCAGATTTGGTCAAGTCCTGCAGCAAGATTCTGCTAGCTTTTTCAAAGTTAGAAAGCTTACAGACTGGGAAAGTTATTTAGATTGTCTTAATCATTACAGTTTTTTTTTATGATAGGAACAGCATGATAATCGACGATAGCATTTCACACATAAAATAGTGATAATGATAAATGATTTTATTTCTGTAAGTAGGTTTGTACAAACACTTTTACACGTCAATCATATTTCTTTTAACACATTCAGTGCCACCGACTCGCCCGGAGAGTCCACGTAAATTTTATTCCAGCGCCGTAGACTCGCCCGTCGAGTTCAATGTGTTTGCTATTGCGCTGCTATTGCGCTGGAATAAAATTTACGTGGACTCTCCGGGCGAGTCGGTGGCACTGAATGTGTTAAACTAGATGAGGTCGGCGTTTCCTAACTGACTATTCTGAGAAGAAAGGCCGAAACAAACTCAGAAGTCACAGTCTCTTTTAAAGTCCAGACAAAATCTTGGTCAGATCGTGTGAAGACCATGTAGATTGGTGTCTGAAATGGTCTTTTGAGGAAAGAACCACACAGATTGAGCGGACCTGTCCAATCAGTGCACGCATTTGTCAAAAATCGTGCAGCTCAACTCAGAACTTGAGGAGCTCAACGTAGTCTTAACTATCATAACATTGCTGTCAATACCTAACCCCGCAGCATAGGTTTGCTAAAGGGTACGTAGGTACCACCTACTGAGCAACCTGATTGGTAATGTATAAAGAATTCACAAACAACCATAAAAGACAATGGAAGTAGCAGGTACTGTTAGAGATAACCACACAGAACCACGTATAACCGTCAAGTGAAAGTTAAACACTGGCTGGAAACAATGAACACGTGAGAGATAAACGTGCGTGCGCGCACACTTATTGTCATTATACTTAAACGTCACGCGCGCACGTAGGTAAATAAAGTAAAGTATTGTATCCTTATGTATTTCTTTGATTTTCTTTATGTAGGTAGGTTTTTAACCATAGCTTGCAATTTTAGACTTGCCTTCCTTAGACTGGAAGGCGACCCCAACATAACTATGTTGGTTATGTTGGGGTCATGTTGCGGAAAAAGGCTAGGCAGATTGAGTGATTTATGTAGGTATACATTTTTAAAGAAAGAGTTAATTAATAATTATACCTACGTCGAAAAATTTTGTTTTGAGATAATGAGAATTCAATCTCAATTATAAGAAGTTTTTCACGTGTTTTAGGTCTTATAACATAAAATAATTATATTTTATTCCCTTGAATTAAAGCTAAAACATTAAGATATGTAAAGGCAAGCCAAAGTTATAACGATTTTTATTTTCAAAAACTTTAATTCTCATTATATCAAAACACAATTTTTCGACTTAAAGTGCCACTACACTGCCGATATTTTTTCCATACAAATTTCGGGAGAGTACTACTCCACTGTTTGATATTGTGCATTCAAAGTTAAACATGATATCGTTTTGTCTTATTATTAATGTTGTCTGTACGGAAACGGAATAAGTAGTAAAATAAAAAGCCATTAAAAAGTTGTGAGCCAACAAAGATTCGTTTTTCTTGCTAGGTATTTTTAACGTAATTTTGGATGTGAATAAGTAATAAAATAACTTCAAAATCTTCAAAACCAAGTCCGTACCGACAAAGCTCAGTTATCGAAGAGTTCAATAAACTTTATTTGTAATTGATTTACGTAGTGGTTTTTTCATAAAACTCGATTTTCCGAACCACTTTTCGATTTTTTTTACGCGCCTATCAGTTCGGAATAGTGTTTCTGTGCGTGAGAAGTAGACGTGGTAGACTAGCGGCTAACTGCTCATCTCTGTCGGACACGAAGCCAGGTGAGACAGCGTGCTTTTTGGCCATGACCACCAGTGAGTTCGAGATCGCGACTTGTTTACTCTTAATCAGTTTTCGCTCTACGGGGACGATATGTTCAAATTCACCGAAATACGCAGTTTCATCTCCAAAAATACAAATAACGTTATCAAACCAAACATGATATTGTTATCATTATAGTAACATGTTCGGTTAGGTCATTGGCAGCGAGTAGTTATTATCAGAAATAAAATAAATAATATCTATTTGTTTTCATGAAGACTGGTCGGATTTAGCGGTGATAACGTTATCAGCACCTTATTTGTGTAACATACTATCAATCGCAATCTGAATCATTTTGAAACAAATTGTTAATCCATTGCTTCATAAGCTCGATAAATTTGTCTGCTCAACACGTAAATAATGCAATGAATGTTGTTGAACTGTCAAAATGAGCAAATATTAAGTAGAAACTAGCGAAAAGGATGTTAAAAAATAAGAAAAAGTCAGTTATAATGTGTAAAAAAAAAAAAAGACTTGTAGGTTGTTATTCCGCAAGGTTCAAACTCATTGATGATGATGATGATGATGATTTTATTTTTTGTAAGTAGGTTTGTACAAACACTTTTACACGTCAGTCATGTTTTTTATAACTAGATGAAGTCGGCGTTTCCTATCTGACTACTCTGAGAAGAAAGGCCGAAACAAACTCAGAGGTCACAGTCTCTTTTAAAGTCCAGACATAATCTTGGTCAGGTTATATGAAGACCATGTAGATCGATGTCTGAGGTGGTCTTTTGAGGAAAGAACCACACAGATTGAGAGGACCTGTCCAGTCAGTGCACGCATTTGTCAAAAATCGTGCAGCTCAACTCAAGACTTAAGGAGCTCAACGATTCGACGAACAATACCAAAGAAAGGACATTTGGGTAGGCCACATAAATTACTCAAACTGCCAGACCATGAGAAAAAAAAAACAGAACAGAGAGAATAATAAAAAAATATATATAAGTATGTAAAATGACCCACATCGTCTTCACATTCACAATGAAAAAATAATATAATACTTTACAAAGTAAGCAAATGTCATTGTTTAAAAAAAAAATTACCCATGTTGTAACTTATTTTGATGAGTGACCAACATTAGGTGAAAATTAAGGAAATCTTATTATTCATCTCATCAAATATGACCTTAAAAACCGCAAAAAAGTAGGAAAAATCAAATTAAATCATATAATGGGTAATTAATACACATATGTTTTTTTGTCCTTCATTTTCTACCGTCACGTGAGCATGCAAAACATATCCCATTTACACAAATTTAACAATAATATAAATTTTAAATAATAATTAGGAAAATATAATAATACAAAATACAAATTAATGTCAAATCGTTTGCATTACATTATACATGTCATATTAATACAGAAATGGCAAATGTGAACAAGGTACAGTAGGTAGGTACCTACCTAAAAAATTATGTCAAATGGAATAATAGCATCTCATTTTCTGCAATAAAGTAAATAATAATAATAACAGATTCAATCTTCGAACAATAATTATTGATCGAAGGATTCTGTTCAACTATGAAGGTTGTATGTAATGCACTATGTTCTAAGAGTTCTCTTCTTAAGTTGTTGCCTAGCAACTGTTCTGTTTTTGTCATCTTATATTTGTAGTTTAGTTTAATTTTATTTTCACTAAACTGTAAATTACTTGAATATACCACTGTGTTACAATGCTATATATGCTATGCGCATTTTCATTGAAAGGAAGCTCAGCCAACAGATTCAATAGATAATTTATTATAAATGTTTTTTTTTTTTACTGTATCCCACTGCTAGGCAAAGGCCTCCCTAGTCTCCTTCCACCTATCTCTGTCCAGCACGCTAATTGCGTAACACACTCAATCAGAACCTGAATCATTTTGAAGGATATTGCTAATCCATTACTTCATATGTTCGAAAAAAAATTATGCTCAACATCGTAAATAACGCAATGAATGTTGTTGAACTGTCAAAATGAAAGCCATTCCTAATGTTAGTGTGTTACGTAATTTCCCCGTAGAGCTGCCAAGGACCAAT
Organism: Oligia fasciuncula; assembly: GCA_963082905.1. NCBI lineage: Eukaryota > Metazoa > Arthropoda > Insecta > Lepidoptera > Noctuidae > Oligia > Oligia fasciuncula. Next base: position 12,065,561 of record OY720407.1, read on the forward strand.
CTTTATTAAAAAAGTCTAGCTCATCCCGTCATCTACGTGCCTGCCGTGATGTTTGCCACGCTGGGTCGTAAGTTTGGCCCATTGTTCGTCTGACATGCGGCAAATGTGTCCAGCCCAATTCCATTTATGCGTGGCAGCTGTTTTGATGAATTACCTTATTTATTCCTCACGTTTAGCAATTCTACTATCTATTACACCTACATAATTAAATTATTATTGCCTTGTTGTGCCAACGCCTACACATTCTCATCGGTCAAAGTCCTATGTGAACAACAAGGTAAAATTAAGGATATTTTCATATTCTGCGAACTTTTTATAGGTAAGTACTAAATCATGCTAATAATGTGCTAATTAATGCGTACTATGTTAATAGATTTCTTAGCTACTAATTCTTGTTTTCTGCTTTAATAAAGTGTTAATTTATCTGTATTTCAAAGTGTTGTTGGGTTTTTCCATCAGGACTTTTTCGGTAGCAGCCTGGAGCGGAGTCTCTTACGTTTTTTGCAATTTGCAGGCCAGTGTAAGGTTGCATCTTGATCAATATATGATTCGCGACTATAATAGATATGTATTTACAGAATTATAGTCATTAAAATCTAGTAAACAATAAAATAGTCATCATAATGACTGATAGATTATACGTTGTTATTGGTACAACGTAGGTACCTATCAGTCACAAACAAAGTTCTTTGTATACATACACTAGAGACTATCGGAAAGTATGAAAAAATTCGTGAGTATATACCGACTTACTCATTCATAGATAATACTCTAGTCTAGACAACACACAATCATACATGTCTGTGCAACTGCTAAGTTCGATGACCCGCTCCAATTAATCGTCCACAGTGTGTATTTCAGCAAACATTACTCAGTTAATTACCTAAGAACCTACATTTTTCTTGTATCTTCATGTTTACACACCGTTTCCGTTTGGTTCAAATCATGCCGGTTTCGGCATGATTTGAACCAAAAAATCGAAGAGATGACATCTACCAACCCGCACTGGGTCCGCGTGTTAGATTATAGCCCACTACTATCTCTCCTGTCGCAGGTCTGCCGGAAGAAATTTCTGAAGAAATAAACAGTAGGTACCTTTCTGCTTTTCTATCCAAAATACAAATTAATGTCAAATCGTTGGTATATCAGTAAAAATATCAACAATAACAATATACAGAAATGTCAACTAGGAACAGTATCTAAAAAAATGTACAATGGAATAAACTCAAAGTATTTATTTCAAATAAACAAATTACACACACAAACAGGCACATTTGAATAGTCAAGGGGTCGATAAATAAATGAGTAATTATTATTGTACACTCAATAAGGCTCTTTTCCTTTGGAATTATAAAGGAAAAGAGCCTTATTTAGTGTCTGTTGGAAACTAATTTTCCTAGAACTGCTCGCTAAGTATGTGAAGCACATGATCGTTTCTAGTACTGAACATAGACTACTATTAAATACTAGAGGTACTGAACTAGAACATTATTATCTGGTAGGTATGTATGATACAGCCATAGACTACTTGTCTATTATAGAACAATGTTTATGCTTGTTGAGGAAGTTCAGTTGTTGTCTTAGTAATCTGTATTTCTCCATAACTTTTTAACCCGGGTTTTTATATTGCTATCTGCCTAGCCTTTTCCCAACTATGTTGGGGTCGACTTCCTGTCTGACTGGATGCAGCTGAATACCAGTTTTTTACATGAAGCGACTGCCTATCTGACCTCCACAATCCAATTACTGGGTACACGATACCCCTTAGTAAGACTGGTGGTCAGTCTTTCCGGCTTCTGATGACCCGTAACTACCGGCAAAGATCCAAAAATTACAGTTCAAGCCAATAGAAAACCAATACAGTTTCATTCACCAAAGTTGTTTCACCGAAGCTAAGTGTTTTATACGCGCAAAGCGCATCTTCATACCATGTCTTACCCGCTCCGCTACACCTAGCTCTGGTGGAAATAGACTTAGTTTCGTAGTTTGGATCCAACGGTCAGTTTGGTACAGCCACATTACAGCCGGGACGGGACGCAGCGCATCGCATTTTCACACGAAAAAGTGCGGTGTGGTGTGGCCCGCCTGTAATGTGTAGCGTTGGTTCATTGAAAATGTACGAAGCGTTGAATTTTTTAAATGCGTTGCGTGGTTGTGCGTCCCGCCCCAATCTGCGCTGGCCTCATTATCACTACCATTATAAACCTATGTTTGTTCAACTTTCATTCACGTGTTGGATACAACAAGAATATCCCCCTCCAAAATAATTTTTAAAACGAATGATTTCGTTCGCTAATTATCACCTAGCTCGAACATCGATGACGTCACCACACCGGTGTCAATGAATTTATTATGTCAGCTAGTTGGACACGTGCGCGGCGCATACTCCGGTCACATGTTTGGCTCAACTTTATGATAACAATGTTAGCCGTCCGTCACACCGTTTCGGAATCACGTCACGTTTGTTAGTGTCTGCAAATTGATGGTGTTAATATACTATTAATTATTATTCATACGTAGGTAGGTAGTTACAGAGCGCTGCTGCGGCTGCTGAGATTCTCAAGCGGCGCAAATACTGTAACCTTATGGGTAACTCTAACTACACAGCTTTGAGCCGTTTAGGGTCGAAACGCTCGGGTCATGGGGCCCGAGTGCGCGTCTCCTTTTTAAGGAAATTTCTCACCGGCTGGTCGACACTTCACGTGACCAGAGGGCTGGGTCATTCTTTGGCCAAAGAATTAGCATTGCCATTCAACGTGGCAATGCTGCCAGTCTTCTAGGCACGTTTCCATGCGGCGATGCGGACGACTACTTCGACGCAGTGTCCTTTTTTTTGTATGTATTTGTATATTAAGTTAGCTAGTTTTTTTGTTATAAATTATCGTGTATTGTGTATTTACTCAGAAGTCAGTGAATTGAAAAGCTAGCTAGCTAGCTTTGATATTGTTTTATGCTGCGTTTGTGAGCGTCTGTACTTTAATCTGGATGAAATATCATTGCAATAAAACATAACTGGAAAAATAAAATGTTATTGAAGGGATACGACGACGAAGTGTACTTAAAATAACTAAAATCTAAATATTTTTTATTATTGTGAAGAGGTAGGTAACCCCGAGCTTATTAGAATAAATAGATAACAATGTGATTAATACCTAGTAATAGAGTTTATCAATTAAAGGTCAAGACATTGTAACAGGCTACTATGCTTTTAGTAGGTACTATTAATTCGATATGACATTTTTTTTTATTACAAGATAGTCATGAACCAGTTGGCCTAAAAAAAATGAAGTAGATTCATGTGAATTTAGCAGTTCAAATATAGGCTTAATTATAAGTTTGATGCCCTGGCTGGAAAGTATCCCCATACCAAATTTCATCAAAATCGGTCCAGACCTTTTTTTTTAAGTTTCTACTGTGTATACTTACTTTCATATGCATTTAGTAAAATAAACTGTTATTTTGACATTACAAACAGACACTTCAATTTTATTTAGGTATTTGTATAAACATGATGACTGTATGAAACTGGCCAAGTGCGAGTCGGAGTCGCACACGAAGAGTTCCGTACCACAAGGCAAAAACACCGAAAAAAACACGTTTGTTGCATGGGAGCCCCCCTTAAATACTTATTTTATTCTGTTGTTAGTGTTTGTTGTTATAGCGGCAACAGAAATACATCATCTGTGAAACTTTTAACTGTCTAGCTATCACGGTTCATGAGATACAGCCTGGTGACAGACAGACTGACTGACGGACAGTGAAGTCTTAGTAATAGGGTCTCGTTTTTACCTTTGGAACCCTAAAAAGAGGGGTCTTTTCCCATCAAAATTCAAAATAAATCGTTTACTATTTTACTCGAATGATTCCGCTCGATCACGTGAATAGGGTGACATTGGATATTAAATGAATATGAAATGGATTTGACCTCTTTTTTGAATAAACAATCATTTGAATGAAAATAACATTGTAGTCACAAGACATCTTGGTTAATATAACGTATGTTTACTTCGTCTATGTAAGTAATAAAGCATGTTAGTTCAATTCAATTCATTTATTTGTGAACATAGGTTCCAATAGGTGTTACTGTCAAGTATATTATGATCTCTATGTATCTGTGTCTATGTGTAGTTGTGTTTTATGTCATGGATGGAGCCGACGGTCTGCTATTTCAATAGACATCCACTTTCTTTATAAAATATTCCTTCTTTTACCTACGATCTCAACTGAATTACAGCAGAGGCCTTAATTTATTGAGGCACCCACAGGCAAGCAACGTCTGGCGAGATGCTATTTATAAAAAACAAAAAAAAAACAGCGCTTTATTTACTTTAATGCACAGTAATCTAACATGTATCACAGTGCAATTCAGTGTAGCGGCTAGCGAGTTGGTCGGCCTCATTGTGAATAATTTATCGCCGGTTAAGAAGCGTCGACCTCGCGCTCACGTGCGCAAGCGTCGCGTCTGGTGGGTGCGTATGCGTAAGAACAGGGCTGCCTCTATGTACCTACTGGTGTTGATATACTACGAATATGTAACGTATTCGTTGAGTTATGTAACATTCATCTGCCTAGCCTTTTCTCAACTATTTTAGGATCGGCTTCCAGTCTATCTGAATGCAGCTGAATAACAGTATTTTACTGTATATATGACCGCCACATCGTTACTGGGTAATACACCGTGGTAACCTGCTTCCTGCTCATGGTAGTAGTGGTGGCCAAGTGGTAACGGCCGCTACTTACGAGTTTTAGGTCGTAGGTTCGAACCTAGACAGGCGCTTTACTTTGTGTAAATTATTTCATCACCACTGCTCTCAAAACGGTGAGGGAAAACATCGTGAAGAAACCGACATGTCCTAGAATAAAAAAATCGAAGATATGTGACATCTGCCAACCCGCACTGGGGCCGCGTGGTAGATTACGGCCCACTCCCTCTCACCGAGAGGAGGCCTGTGTCCCAGCAGTGCGAACATTATAGGCTGATTATGAACCTGCTCCCTCTCAAAGTGGAAGCTCGAAATGTCGCCACTTTCATGACGTTGGCGACATCGGTGGCAACTCAGAGGTCACAGAGAGCAGAATAAGAGGTGGAATATACTCTGCGACACAGCTCCACCTCCAGACCAACAAAAGGATTTGTTTTTAATGTAAAGGTGCTGCCACACTGCTGTTATAAAATGTTTACAAACATTTTCTAACATTGTGATCTAATAGTAATACATTTAATCAAAAAGCTTTTCAGAAATCAGAAAGGTTTTCATGTTAGGTAATGTTAGTAAACATTTTTAAACAGCAGTGTGGCAGCACCTTCACATTACTTAAAAGGAAAATAAGGGAATCAAGCAGACGCCCCGACTAATAAGTTAAGGGCTCACTGACTAACTATTTGATGGGCATGCGCATACCAAAGGCATCGCATCGCAGGAGCATTGCCATCTCAGAAGCAACGCTGAAAAGTCTTATTTGTCAGTACTAAGTACAGTTTGAAGGGTATGGGTGGACCAGAACACAGAAACGCTGATTGACGACAGTAATAGCGAACTCGTCGGATTAGATTGCCAGTATCCGGCCCATCACACAACAAGAACAGTACCTATACCAAAACTGTTTTGGGATTTCAAATGTTTTGAAATTAAATTAAATGTTTATTTATGTAAGTAGATCTTTTTCAGACACATTTCAATATTTTGTTGGACTACCTGTATTTTAAAAACTGGATGGCTCTGACATGTCTTACCTGACAGATCCCTGAGAAGTTTTCTTTAGAGATTTCAAGATAATTAATATTACGAAATTCATAAATCTAGTACCAAAAGTTGATTAAACCGCTTGTAAATTAATCAGTATTTTCCAAACACTGGCACAAAACGGACGTATTATATACGAGTATGTTTGCTGAGAATTGGGTTATACACTAGCTCACGTCACGTGCGCACGCGCTGCGTACGTTCCAGCAGGGTTACCATTTAGTCACGTTGCAAGAAACACTAGCGTGCGTTAAAAATAAACTAACCTACGTCAAATAGATAACAATGTATTTTTTAACCTCCGTTTAGTGCAAGCGTGACGCAGCACGTCACGCTAGCCCTGCTTTAGCTTTTGGCTAGGATTCCGTCACTGCAATGTGCAGTGGCCTCCAAAATTTAGTTGACACTTTTCCACTTCAGCTGTGATGACACATTCAGGATATCAGGATATTCTGAGGGATTACTTGATCTCTTAGTTATTCATTTATTTCAGGCGACGCAGGCCCTTAAATAAATAATATTTTTATTATAAAATAGTACATCACTAGCTTGTTTTGTGAGGAGCCCGTGGCTAAATATTAACAGCCGCACAGGTCGATCGATCAGGTTAAGCTACGCTTGCTGCGGTTGGTCTGTGGATGGGGTGTACATCTCCCGCCTACACTACACCACTAAGGAGGAGGACATCGTGGAGTACGTGCGCCAGAAGGCGAGGTACACGCCGACGGTGCACTTACTGGAGTCGCACTGCAACCTCAACTTCAAGGCGTTCGTGGTGCGTGTACCGAATTGTTATTTGCCCGTCGTCATAGATGACTTCTGGGCGCAGCACGTGGTGTTCCGTCGTTTCCGCGGACAAGTACCACAGAACAGCACAAGAACAAGCTAGTCACCATATGCCTAGCCTTTCCCAACTATGTTGGGGTCGACTTCCAGTCTAACCGGATGCAGTTGAATACCAGTATTTTACATGGAGCGACTGCCTATCTGACCTCCACAACCCAGTTACTGGGTAATACGTGAAGCTAATAAAAGCATGTTGAAAATCTAATCTTTTCTCTGTATTTCTATCGGTAAATTTAATCGGTGTAATTTTATCAAAACTAATATTTATCCTGCATCGCGTGCTAATTAGATACTAAGCTTCTAAGTACTTATAATCTATTTATCTATAATAGCTTGGTAGATTAATGATAATGGTAATATCAATACGAGTATTGCGTGTGATCTTATACTATATCAAGTAAGAACATCTGACCCCCACTTTTGAAGAAAAGCCCACTGAATGGAGAAGTCACTATACTCGTAATGTTAGGGTAAACAAAACTACCCCTAATCATAACGATACAATCTATAATCAAATACTAATAAATAATAAAGCGGTTGAAGAATTTGGATTTGAATACTGAAGAGTTTGTTTGTACGCGCCAATCTCAGGAACTGCCAGTCGGATTTGAAAAAATCTTTTTGCATTTCCTATTTCTTGAGGAAGCATAAGGCTATTTAACATCATTATGTTACGAGCCTTAAGAGCCGAAAAACAAGAAAACAGGTCAGAAAGAACCGCCTCTCCCAGACTGCGTCATACCACCCTGTCTTCCGCCTTCCGCATCCATAAGGTCGTTGGTCCATCCAGCAGGGGAGCGTCTCACACTACGCTTGCTGATACGCGGTCTCCACTCCAGGGGGCCTAAAAACGCCAACGTTACCTGATAAGTTAATCGTATCAAATCCCATTAGGATTTTTTAGTTTTTTTTTTGTCTGTGCTAATACCAATACCAATCAATCCAATCTAAATTCAATCCCAATCTCTTTGATTATACCTACGTAGTGCAGCGAAAAAAAGAAAAACACGGACTGTCTTCGCCATATTATGATTTATAATGTCATCCTTTTATGATTCTGCCAAAGTGGCCTTTTTAGGCCCCCAGGACTCGTTTGCTCCAACAGCTATCGGTCCGTCGACAAACATAGCAAGCCTACTGCCACATCAGTTTGCTTAGGTACTCTACAAGCCATGTCGGAAAACGAAGTAATAGTGCGGGCAGGCGATGCGATGCGACGGGGTGGGTCGGGGGTACGAGCGATTTTACACGGACGAAGTCGCGGGCACAAGCTAGTCTATACTAATAATATTATTAAGCTGAAGGGTTTGTTTGTTTGTTTGGTTGAACGCGCTAATCTCAAGAACTACTGGTTCGAACTGAAAAAATATTTTTGTGTTGGATAGTCCATTTAACGAGGAAGGCTATATGCCATATAACATCACGCTACAAGCAATAGGAGCGGAGCATCAATGAAAAATGTTGCAAAAACGGGAAAAATTATTCCTTTTGAGAGCTTCCGTTGCGTACGCTGCGTAAACGGTTAAGTTACGCAAAAATCATGTATGACGGAATTGTTTGTGGTGATTCACTATAACCTTTTTTATGATAATCAAATTTGTTCTTAAATAATGCATGATTTGCGGAGGTGTTTTTATAAACATGATATTAATCTTTATGCAAATAAATAAGTTATTCATTACAAGTGTTTAATTTTGAACAAAATTGCTCTGACATCAGTAGAATTCAATGAATATCACATAGGATTTGCACTTACAACAGACAAAAACTCATAATCGCTGCTAAAAGCCTTACAAAACTTGTTCAGGAAAAGCCCTTCGACCGGTTCTGTGCTTCTCGCATCCAACGGGTTCCTGCGGCCTTCACAAGGTCGTCGGTCCACCTTGTGGGAGGCCTTCCAACGCTACGTCTTCCGGTACGTGGTCGCCACTCCAGAACCTTTCGGCCCCATCGGCCATCTGTTCTGCAAGCAATGTGCCCTGCCCACTGCCACTTAAGTTTGGCAATTCTGCGGGCTATGTCGGTTACCTTGGTTCTCCTGCGGATCTCCTCATTCCTGATTCGATCACGCAGGGAAACTCCAAGCATAGCCCTCTCCATTGCCCTTTGGGTGACTTTTAGCCTTCTTATAAGGCCCATTGTGAGCGACCACGTTTCAGTGCCATAAGTCATCACTGGCAACACGCACTGGTCAAAGACTTTCGTCTTGAGACACTGCGGTATGTGGGACGAGATGATATTGCGTAGCTTCCCGAACGCTGCCCAGCCGAGTCGGATTCGACGATTGACCTCTTTCTCGAAGTTAAGGAAATCCCTCACAAAAATTGATCAGGAAAAAAAGCCTTACACAACTTATACAGGAAAAGCCTTACAAAAATTGTTCAGGAAAAACCTCACAAAAGTTGTTCAGGAAGAGACTCGAAAAAGTTGTTCAGGAAAAGCCTCACAAAAGTTGTTCAGGAAAAGCCTCACAAAACTTATTCAATGTCCGTTTACACATTTTCCACGCTTCAAGTCACGTGTATACATGTAAATTTAATGAAGAGTAAAATAGATGCATTTTCAATGCCCCTGTAAATATTGTAAACGACACTACAAGAGCGCGGAAAGGCATTGTTGTGAGGTTAAACTTGTGTTGCATTGCGTTCTAGAACTTCCGTGTGTTCACATTGTTGCACGTTGCACGTCAACGTGATGTCTATTCATAGTCCATTCTTTGGACATCAGACATTAAAGGTGATTGTAGCGTGGTAATAAAATACTGATAAATTATGAAAATTATCTAAGAATCTTATTAAATTGATGACGATTATTATTCATTCAGAAACCTGTGAATCTCAACGTTTCCTGATAAAAATAATAACTGCTCTACTTCATTTAAACGCTATGATTCTGAGTTTCATACATTTCGCAACAATTTTTTTTTATTTGCCTCCATCCTTACTATGATTACCTTTTTGTTTGCAACATGCTCTGATTAGAATTAATTAAGTCACTTCTTCACTTCATATTCATCCTATAACGTCCCCACGCTGGGACACAGGCCTCCTCTCTGTGAGAGGGAAGTGAGCCGTACCACAATCCAATACGCATGCCCAGTGCCTGTCTGCGAATTTTTGGTTCTAGGACATGCAGATTTCCTCACAATGTTTTCCTTCACCGTTTTAAGAGCAGTGGTGATGATATAATTTACACAAAGTAAAGTGCCTGCTTGGGTTCGAACACACGAGCTACAACTTGTAAGTCGCGGCCATTCCTACTGGGCCACCACTGTATCTAAGACAAACTCTACCTAGAAATATGGGTGGGAATTTGAATTTACCAACTAACTTCTCCCGCTCTGGGCGGAGCGAGAGGTTCCTTCAGTTGCCTGTGCCAGGGGCCACGATATCTTTTTCGAACAACCCGCGACCCTGGCAGAAGAAATATTACCCTAACTTGCTTACTGCTTTAAACTACTACAACCGATTACGATGTAGGTTAGGTACTCATTGAATCAAAAACGCTGTAAGTACCTACCCAAAACGTTGCATACCGTAATTATTCAATTAACGCCTGTTAATGTGGCCGTCACGTTGTGTTGATAACGTTGACGATACAAACAGATTTAATTCAAACACGTGACCTTAGGCACATGTCTGGGTGACTGTCGAGTTTTCTGAGCGAGTTTATAGGTAATTGGTTATATTTTTTTTACGAGACAATGTAATATTTACGTAAGATGTAATACTAGCTTCCACCCGCGGCTACGCCCGCGAGGCATGTCGATAAAAACTATCCTATGTCCTTCCCCGGGATGCAATCTATCTCTCTGCCAAATTTTATCGAAAACCGTTCAGTGGTTTAGGCGTGAAAAGGTAACATACAAACAGACAGACAGACAGAGTTACTTTCGAATTTATAATATTAGTACCTATGGTTTTACGTCACGGTTTATTATTAATATTATGGTTGATTAGAACTTGTGCTTCCAGAATAGGTATAATGTACTAAAATAATGTTATCTAAGTACCTACTTACTAAGAATAAAAATAGACACTTGTTTTGCTTCTAACGTCAGATATTAATATTATACACGTGGTTTGTGTCACAGTATAAATATTTAGGTAGGTACCTACTGTGTTTGTGTCATGGTAACAATTAATGTAAAGCCAAATATCATCTACTTATCACAATCTTATGATCGAAATCTTTGTGTACTTATCTATTTCTATCTTTCACTTTATATTACCTGAATTTATTAAAAAAATAATAACAAAACAAAACCGGCCGAAGTGGAGGTGCTTGGCAAGGACCAGCAGTCGACGTCTTTCGGCTGAAATGATAATGATGATGAAAATAATAACAACTGATACCTAATTATTTAATAAAAATAACCACTCACACGTCCCGAACCACGTGATTACGTCATCTGAAACGTCCCAGAACATTTTTTATTTTGTTTATTTTGGGCCGCGGGGCGCCCTCGTCATTTATACACGACTCGTACAGAAAGTGGTTAGCAAAATAATATTTCCTAATTTAACTAAAATTATTCACAAACTAAAATATAGCTTTGAAAAATTCATCCACATCGCTGTCGACTGCTAATTTATCCAAGAGACTGGAGGCATTACCACGTTGCTGTATGATAATAACTACCTACTTCGCCTCTGGATGGACAATACAGGGTTATTGGTAAAATATTAACAACCTCTATCATTATGAACCACTTTTACTATGGGACCAAACTTGAAATCGCGAAAAAAAAATCAGCTGTGCCCTACATTTATGTTCGTATAACTCGTGAAAATGTAGGGAACAGCTAATTTTCTTTTCGCGATTTCAGGTTAGGTCCCATAGCACAGTGTTTTTTTAAGCCCCAAAAAAGTGACATCCGCTTTTTATTGAAAATTTCTACTCAATAGTTCAACTAAAAATGCACGAGTAGAACTCCCAGGTGCCAATTTTGTATACTCTATATATATACATATATTTGTTTTTTAAATCTTAAAGTTTTCGTTACCTTGAAGATCAAAATACTGAAAATAGTTCGTAGGTACAATTAAAACTACTGTATATGATTGAGTTTTTTTTTTCCTAGTTCGAAGTTGAACCTCTGTCTGGTACAATTAGATTCCTTATACTAAGGTTTATCACCTACAAAAATATTACTTTCAACTTGGGCCTAGGTTTGTAGAAAATGATTTTTATGTACTAAGGTCAAAATTCCAAATTTAGGGTTATCACAAAAAGGTCAATTGGCTGTTTTATGATTAACTAAAATTAATCGTTTTAGCCCCACCGGACCGGCCATTTTGTTACACAATATGTTAAGACTTAATATGAGAGTTATGAACTTATGAGTGAGCGTTGCATGCCATGTGCTATTATTTTTAACCGACTTCCAAAAAGGAGGAGGTTATATGTTCGACTTTATATGTTTTTTTTTTTTAGTTTGTAGGTACCGACACTAATTGTATGATTACGGTCTACGACTAACTTTGAACTCTTGTTAGTTTGTTTATTGTTTAAATTTGTTTTCTATTTTGTGTTTCTGAAAAGATTTAGGGGCAGTAGGTAGATCTTTCGTGAAGTACCTAGGCTTTTTGAGATGGAAGTTCTTCATAGGTATCGATAAAAAAGTTTTTCTTTAAATTAAGCCGCTTTCGTTCAGGAGGCACTCACACTCTATTTATAGTGTTTTTATCTCACGAAGCGACACGCGCTTTATTTGTGGTTACTAAGTGCAATAACACGCTGTGTATATGTGTAAGGGTGCGTTTCCACTGAAGCAGAGCTGGGCGGAGCGGAGCAGAGACGTGCAGGAATCGTCCAATCACAGATTACACGAGTGACGCGATGAGGATTTCAACCATTGTGATTGGCGATTTCTGCTCGTCTCCGCTCCTCTCCGCCCAGCTCCGCGTCAGTGGAAACGCGGCCTAATTAAGCGCAGGAGCTCTCGGTACCGTCCGAGACAATGGCGTAGTCGGAAGTGTGTGTGCGTGTGTTATGTGCCGACATTATTTACTCGTCTTCTCGCACACATTGGGGAAGCAGTGGTGGCCCAGTGGTAACGGCCGCGACTTACGAGTTGTAGGTCGTAGGTTCGAACCCAGACAGGCGCTTTACTTTGTGTAAATTACTTCATCACCACTGCTCTCAAAACGGTGAAGGAAAACATCGTGAGGAAACCGGCATGTCCTAGAACCAAAAATTCGAAGACATGTGGTATCTGCCATCCCGCACTGGGCCCGCGTGGTGGATTGCGGCCCGCTCCCTCTCATCGAGAGGAGGCCTGTGTCCCAGCGGTGGGAACATTGTAGGCTGATTATGTACGCACACATTCACAGCGTGTTTGTAGACTTGGTTACCACAAGTAAAGCGCACGTTGCTTCGTGACATAAAAATAGTATAGGTACCTATACAAAATCATTGATAAAAAAGTAATCAGCTTTTAGGCAGCATTTCAGTAACTTGTAAGCTCAGGCAGCAAGTGCAGGTAAGTGACGAGTGCGGTAAACAGCTCTCCCGAAGAAACAATAAGGTTCCCAAAAAGCTATCACATACAGAATGTTTTTTTTTACCGCATACAAATTTTTAAAGGGTGTTCTTCTACCCATGAATATGAAATCAGCTGTTTCATACAGTTTGGTCAAGTAGGTAGGTATTGAACTTTTGTATGAAACAGCTGATTTTTTCCCCCATAAGTAGGTCCCATAGTGAAAGTTGTTCATATTCATGGGTAGAACACCCTGTAAACAATTTGGATGCGGTAAAAAAAATCATTCTGTATGTGATAGCTTTTTGGGAACCTTATTGTTTCTTCGGGAGAGCTGTTTACCGCACTCGTCACTTACCTGCACTTGCTGCCTGAGCTTACAAGTTACTGAAATGCTGCCTAAAAGCTGATTACTTTTTATCAATGATTCTTAGTTTGGGCCATAGATATAAGAGTTCTTATTAAATCTATGGTTTGGGCTTTCAAACTTTAAATCTTTTAAATTGGTTAAAGTAACTACCTACTACAGGCACCCTATGCGTAACACACTATCAATCTCAAACTGAATCATTTTGAAGGATATTGCTAATCCATTGCTGCTTCATACCTTTTTTTTTTGTTGTCGGGGGGAATCCTTCAAAAGGCACGGAGGTCGGGAAGTGTGGGATTTTTACCTCACTAAAACCACCCCGGTGATCACCATCAGCACATTTGCTGCTACATAGGTATCTAAGGCGCGGCCAACTAGTTCCGCGCGGACTATAATAGGCCGCGCCTTAGGTATGTGAGCGGTGGGACGGAAGGGCCGGGGGAGCTTTGTCATTACTCATTACGTGCGTTGCGAATAATAGACAACCGCCGCCCATACCCCCGTCCCTACCCAAGGCGCGGCCCGGCCAAGTAGTTCCGCGCGGAATAGCTAGGTTGTGTTAAATTTCGCGTGGCTTTTATTTCCTTAGTTATTTTTATTATTTGTTGATATTGTAGCTACGTAAGTTAAAATCGCAGGTGTATGAAAAACGTGACGACATAAAACATCAGCCGACTTGCCATTGAATTTATTTTATGAGTAGGTACTTAAATAAAGCCTGCGGAGTAATTGCGTAACACACTAACTACTGTTTACCCCAAACCCCCCCCCCCCCCAAACGCCCGCCCTGCACCACTTCCTAGTGCTTTCGCTGGGGAGAAGAAGTGGCGCAACAAACTCCCCAGCAACACAGCTGTCTGTTCAGTTAGAAAATACTTGATTGTTTATAATACCTACTAGATATGCAAAGTAATTAACATTACAGGACACGGAACATTAAATTAAATTATTTGCCATACGTTAGCTAACCACGCCAATCAACATTATCTGCCTAGCCTTTTCCCAACTATGTTGGGGTCGGCTTCCAGTCTAACTGGATGCAGCTGAATACCAGTATTTTACATGGAGCGACTGCCTATCTGACCTCCACAACACAGTTACTGGGTTTTACGATACCCCTTGGTAAGACTGGTTGTCAGATTTTCGGGCTTCTGACTCCCCGTAACGACTGTCAAAGATCCACGAATGACAGCCGGGACCAACGGCTTAACGTGCTTTCCGAGCCACGGAGGGGTCTCGGTATGTAAAGATGGTCACCCATCCACAGAACAACCGCGGCAAACGTAGCTTAATCTGATCGATCGACCTGTGCGGCTGATATTATTTAACCACGGACCCCTCCATACAATGGGTGTCAAAAAGATGGACGGCGCCGTCGAGGCCAGCCCAGCAAGAACGGACGAGTATCACGAGGGCTGGTTTGCGGTGGCGCGGGCAAAGAGTTCCTGGAAGGATTTCGGGGAGACCTTTGCCCAGCAGGTGGACAGCAAAGACTAAAAAAAAAAACAAGTACTACCTAGATGTGCAGCTTAGCTTTTATCTACCTACTTAGGTTAAACAAGCAACAAAACCTAATCAAACCAAACTGCATTTTAACCGCTAGAAACAATCCACATCCGAAAACCCTAAAATAAAGTAGGATGTATGTAACTAAATTGTTTCCATGAACGGACGCCCACGCGCCGGTATTCGGGCTCGTCTGGGCGCGCACGTGGCGGCGGCACGTGACGTGCGCACACGCACTTGCCCTAAACCACAGGATGAAGAGGAAACAGAAGGTTTGTTTGTAAAAAGGGTTTAACACACATATACACACACACATAGGTACTAAAAATTGTGCCAAAAGGTTCACTTTGGTATTCCCATTAAATAGATAAAGTGATGATAATAATGAAATTCCGGTTTAGCATATTGAACAAATGTAGCCTTCCGAATCCAAAATTTCTATGAAAACACTTCACCGTATTTTCTTTTTTCTTTTCTTCACTTCAAATTCTTAATTCAGAAACTGAGAGTTAGTCCAAGCTTTAACCGGTTGAATGCCGTAATTACAGAAACAATTAAAAAGCCATTACGTGTCGCGTGGATCCACGCGGATGATGTGTGTATTACTAAAATTGGCTGGAAGGTTTAAATTTGGACTAAAGTAAGAACTCTAATAATGAGATGAGATGGTAGATAATAGTTATGGTGGGTGGGAATGGGAACCCTCAGTGCGCGAGTGAGATTCGCACTTGGCCGGTTTTTTAACAGAGCTACTTCTTCTTACTGTCGATTTGTTTGGCCCAAAATTCAGCAACGCGGATAGCATTCTTTTGTGTACGCAGCCATTATAATATAAGCAGACCTACTGCTACTCCGTTTGCCTGCGTAAGCGCATCGCCCCGGGGATTGACCTTGCCGCCGCGTGCGAGTGCCACCTTGTAACTTGTAGTGTGTCTGGTGCTGTGCCCTTCAGTCTTCAGCTGGAATTGTTTGAAAATAATAAAATGTGTTTTTAATGTACCTACCTATGTTGTAATGATTTATGGTTGTGGTGAGGTTAAATTAAATAATATTTAAACTGCATGTGTAGGTTGTAGGTAGGTTGTTTGATTCGGAACATTATTTACATAGATAGTAAAGTAGATAAAAACGGCAAAGTACTTCACTATTAACTTGCCTTTGATAACATAGGTAATTAAGTAGGCACCTTATAGGTAGGTAGTAGGTAGGTACCTAATGGGCCAATCTTAGTTTTTAGTTTAGTCTTTTCGTTTCCATAGGTTTGCCCATGGGACCCTAAACCTACCGGTTAAATTAAACTTCTCCAGGGTGGGTTAATTTCATAGGTATCGTATCTACATTATGTTGTAGGTACGAAACTACCTACTTTTTTGTTTTAGCAGTTTGGTAGCAATAACCTTTAACACCGTAAGCAACTGACTATGTCAATATTAATTAATTTACGTCGCATAATGTAGTGTTTCTGCTTCAGGAACGAATTAAAATAAAATGTGTCTAAAATTTTACCCAGGTACCTACTTAAAAGTATGTAGGTACTCTAAGTGAAAAACCTAGAAATCGAATTCTGGCATTAGGCCAATGACATTATCAAGAAGGCAATGTGCAATTAAGTAAATAATTTAATGTTATTGTTAATGGGGGTTCAAATAAAACAAACAGGCGCCATCTTTCGACTTTTATAAAATAGATATCATAATAATGAAACGCGCCATCTCGTATCGAATAGCTGAACTATAATGCAACAGAAAATTACAATGACTAGAAAGAAGATGCAAATTTTTTACAAAAAAAAATCACATAGAAAACACTAAAGTTTCTTATAATTTAAAGTATTTAATTTGTTTCTTTTTATAAATCCATAAAAATATGAAACACCTCATTAATAAAACAAGAAAATGCTCATGAATAGGCTGAATGTAGAAAAACTGCTGCAATTTATTTATTGACACTTGACAGGACCTGTGTTACTGTCGTTTATAGTCTGATAGTCGACATGGACGTAATATATATATTACGTCCATGGATAGTCGATATTAATCTATGGATAGTCGTTACTGACTTACCCTGCGTTCCGAGATGGGAAATAATCGATGTGAGCGTGCTTAAACCCGTACCGAATTAGCGTGAGCGCGCTATCGACGTTCCGTGAATCGTCATAGATGACGTCATGACATGCGCCATCTTGTGATAACGCCAACCATGCCCTAGAATAATATCACCGTGAGCGCTGTCAAAAATGACAGTGTGTGTGTGAGGATGTGTCAGTGTGTGTTTTGTTTTGATTTGCATCTTATCATTAAATTAAACTAACGTGGCATTTTCGAAATTGTGCTTCTGGCTGATAGTCGCCACCTAACCAAAGAAGAAGAAATGTGGTGTTTATACAAAGAAATACTGTTATAATATCGTTTTTACATTGAGTAAGCACTGTGAGCGCGCTCACGGGCGTTCCGAATTGTTGACAGCTCTCAGCTGTCAAATCGTGATATCTAAATCGGAACGCCATCCATGTGAGATGATGTGAGCGCTGTGAGCGATTATAAGCTAATTCGGAAAGCGCCCTTACTGTCATGTCAATGTCAATGTCAAAGTATGTTATTGTCGCGAAAATTATAAATAAATGTATTTAATTTTATTGTATTAAGAGTACAAAGGAATATTAATTCAAAATGAAAGCATTAATACAACGAGTTATGAACGCTAAAGTGACCGGTGAGTTTGTAACAATAATTTTAAGGTTAACTTTCTATCAATCTCTAACTAGAAAACTTTAATTAAAGTGTTTTAAAAAAGCACTATTCAATTAAATGAACTTTTAACCAGCTTTATCAAGCTGTTCTTAACAGCCTTTTTCAGTCTAGTATTCTAATTAAATCTATTTTTGTGGTGTATTTTCATGAATGGTTGATATAATATTATTTGATTCCAGTAAACGATGAAGTTATAAGCAATATTGGTCAAGGTATTTGTGTATTTATTGGAATATCAAATAGTGATAGCAAGAAGGATATGGAATACATGTAAGTAAGGCCTATTTTCCAATTACTCTTCAAGTAATTATGATAATAATGTGTATTTTGTGTTAGATTCACATAGATAGTGCAAATTAAGTGTACATAATTCAATGTAAATCGGTGACAGTTGCCGGCACAAGGAAACTTGCATTGTCATCTTGATATCAGGTACAATACTTTATATTTTACTTGCTATTAGTTAGTTTACGTACTACAATTAGTTCAATTACACCAGCAATTACCTACTTTGTTCACTTTTAGTAAGGCTACTTGATGCCAATGACCTTTGAACGTAAACATAACCTTACTTAGGTTTGGTGACAGAACTCCTTTTATTTACATCTAAATTTTATTTTTCCCATTGACTTATATATTTTCCTTTTAAACTAATCACCTTTTCAACTGCTGCCACAACAACCTTCTCTATTCTTATTTCTTGTCGCTTCGCTTCCTTACTTTTAATCATGATTATGACTCGCAGCGCCCGTGCTCGCCTCGAAGAGTCCAAACTCAATGAGGCTTTGAGCGCTTTAAAGGCGTCAAAGGAGTCCTGTGACCAACTAATTAAGGAAATAGATGACAATGAAAGGGTGCTCTTTGATGCCCATGAAAAGAATAGGAAGTTAAAAATTGAAATGGCTCAGATATATACTCAATACACTGATGCCATAGAAGAACGGGATAGACTTCAGCTTGTTGTGGACGGGTTCAGCCAGTGTAGCGTAGAGTATGAACAAGCTCTTAGCCACAAACACTTATTACAACAGCAGCTACATGAGGCTCAAAGTCAGATTACACAACTTGAGACTACAAACCTTAACATCACCGCCTCGCTGAATCAAAGTCTGTTCAATGAGTTGGTGTCTATTGCCCCGTCAATGGTTTCTGCCATAAACCCCACTATTGATTTGACAGGTGATGATGAATCAAAATCATGTAATTCAGTGAGGGTAGTCACTAGTAAGAATAAACTTAAAAAGTACATCAAAATTAATAAATACATTGTTAAAACCCAAAAAATGGTAAAAAGACAAAAGTTCTTTATTAAAAATGTTAAACTTAATAGGGAAAGGTTAAATCTACTTAAACAGCTAGATATGTATTCTTTTAATCTGGAGCAAAGTACTAGGAAATACAACATTGACACACAGGACTTGCAATCTCAACTTGACCAGCTGCAGGAGAAACTAAGATCAATGACTAACAAATATAATACCTCTGAAGATCTAATGAGGGAATATGTGTTGGCAATGAATGAGCTGGTGAACTCACAAACGAACAGCTGTGAGCGCTGTCAAACACCATCCAATGTACCTACACCAGACCATTCATTATCGGCATGCAATACCACATTACCGCAGCCTTGTGTTGATTTGGCAATTCCCTCTGTTGATAGTACCATTATACCATCTAAAGAAATTGTAAATCATGATATTATATTATTTTGTGATGAGATTGGAAAGGAGTTAGGTCACTTGTTGACAGATGAATATCCGGGACACTCAATAATAAATTACTGTATGCCTGGTTGTTCTTTATTTGATATTATGAAAGCAATTGTTAAATGTAACTTTAAACAGGAAACAACTTTATTAATATTTATGGGAAATAGGGGTAATTTAAATAAAGGGGAATTGCTCCAATATCATAGAACATTGTGCAACCTTAGCTTAAGAAAAATTGTTTTGTTTACATTACCTTACAGTAACAGTTTGCCACAGGAAGAAAATAACTTAAGATTTGATATAAACATGACATTGCACAATTTGACATATAATGATAACTTATTCCAGTTAATTGATACTAACTATTATGTTGGTAATAATTTATATTTGACAAAAGATAGATATAATATTGTTATGTACTATCTTTCTAACTATCAAAAAAGACAGATAGCTGTGTCGCTATCATATTTTTTTTCTATTTCAGCCAAACATTTGGCTAAACAAATTGCTCCTATTGAGCAATGCAATGACTTTTTAAATTACTCTGGTAATAATTTGGTTGAAATTATTGACATTAATCATTTAAATTAGAAATTAAGACAATAGAGGCAACCTCTTGCAAAAATGTAAATAAGTCAAATGAAAGTGTAAAAAAATTAAATAGTATCAATCTGGTGCATCAAAATATTCAAGGTTTTTCACACAAAGACTTAGAAGTAGAATTATTCCTGAATTATTACAATATAGATATTCTTTGTATGGCAAGTCGCCGCGGCCTTTGAAAATTTCTTTGCAGAGATTCCCGTATCAACTACTAAATCTCTTAACTCATCACCCATTGCTGCAGAGTCTTTACTTAAAGAAAACGTTCCAGTTTGCGATTCTGAATTTCACTTCCAATATGTAACTTGTAAAGATATAATTAAAACTTTTCACACGTTAAATGTTAAAAAGACCGCAGATCTATGGGGTAATTCTGTGGATGTTGCTAAGTCGATTATAGACATTGTAGCACCTACTTTAGCTGTTATATTTAATAATTGTATTGACCGTGGTGAGTTTCCTGATCTTATGAAAAACAGTAAAATAATACCGTTGTTTAAATCGGGTAGTACATCAGACCCTACTAATTATAGACCTATTTCAGTACTACCTACCTTTAGTAAAAATTTTGAAAAACTTATTTTAAATCAATTGCAAAGATTTTTTAATAAAAATAAATTACTACATAACAAACAGTTCGGATTTACAAGGGGTCGTTCGACTACCGATGCAGGAGTTGAACTTTTAGGACATATTTATAATGCATGGGAGGACAAATGCGATGCTTTGGGCATCTTTTGCGATTTGTCCAAGGCATTCGATTGTGTTCTTCATGAAACATTAATCAGGAAACTGCACCACTACGGAATCCGGAACGCCTCTCTGGATCTTCTTACTTCTTACTTAAGTGATAGGATTCAGAGAGTTGATGTTAACGGAAAAAGGTCACCCGGATCTGTAGTAAGAATGGGGGTCCCCCAGGGCTCAATTCTCGGCCCATTTTTATTTATTATTTATATAAATGACTTGCCTTACCTCATAAGGGATGAACATGATATAGTGTTGTTTGCAGATGACACTTCACTTTTATTTAAACTCAAACGTCAGCAGCTGGTTACTGACAATGTAAATAACGCCCTTGCAAAAGTAGTTAACTGGTTTAATGTCAATAATCTACTTCTTAACGGAAAAAAAACGAAATGTATTAAGTTTACCATACCCCACGTTAGACAAGTAGAAACTAGTGTTCTCATTAAGGATGAAGAGTTGAAACCTGAAGATACCACAGTATTCCTAGGCTTAACGTTGGATGCCAAGCTTCAATGGGGCCCCCATATAGATAAATTGTCAAAAAAGCTTAGCTCTGCAGCATATGCCGTTAGGAAAATTCGTGATTTAACTGATTTAGAGACAGCCCGTTTAGTATACTTTAGTTATTTTCATAGTGTGATGTCGTACGGTATTCTGTTGTGGGGAAATGCCGCCGATATTCAGACAATTTTTATTTTACAAAAAAGGGCAATTCGTTCCATTTATAAATTAAGTCCCAGACACTCCCTCAGAGACAAATTTAAAGAGATTAATATAATGACTGTGCCTTCTCAGTACATTTATGATAATCTTTTGTATGCACATAAAAATATTAATCTGTTTAAAAAATACAGTGATATCCATAACATAAATACTAGGAACAAACACAAATTTGTTGTTCCTACAACAAGGCTCAAAAAAATAGGTGGCTCGTTTAGATGCCAATGTATACGTTTTTATAATAAACTTCCTAGCCACATTCAAGAACTAGGCCTTAATAAATTCAAATCTTTTATAAAGCGAAAACTATGTCAGAAAGCCTATTATACTGTAAAAGACTATATTGAGGACAAAAAGGCTTGGGTTTGAGCTGCTCCAATAGGTTTAGAATGTTGTTTTTATTTTTGCTATTTTACACTTTAATAATTTTCTTTTTTTTTAAGTATCTATTTACTTAAATAATGACATGTACATTTACTGTATAAAGTATTATATGATTTTAATTATTGTGAATGTGAGGACTATGTGGGTAATTTTTTGTTTTTTCTCTCTTCGTTTTAATCATGATCTGGCAGTTTGAGTAGTTTATGCGGCCTACCCAAATGTCCTGTCTTTGGTATTGTTCGTCGAATCGTTGAGCTCCTTAAGTTCTGAGTTGAGCTGCACGGTTACTGACAAATGCGTGCACTGACTGGACAGGTCCGCTCAATCTGTGTGGTTCTTTCCTCAAAAGACCATTTCAGACACTAATCTACATGGTCCTCAAAGATTATGTCCGGATTTTTTATATACACATTGACATTGATGAATTTTATTTAGACAATGACATGAATATTTACTTTGTAAGTAATTTTTATTATTATTTCTTATTTAATTATTGTGAATGTGAGGACTATGTGGGTCATTTCTTTTCTCCTTCTTAGTTTTAATCATGATCTGGCAGTTTGAGTAGTTTATGCGGCCTACCCAAATGTCCTGTCTTTGGTATTGTTCGTCGAATCGTTGAGCTCCTCAAGTTCTGAGTTGAGCTGCACGATTTTTGACAAATGCGTGCACTGATTGGACAGGTCCGCTCAATCTGTGTGGTTCTTTCCTCAAAAGACCATTTCAGATACCAATCTACATGGTCTTCACACGATCTGACCAAGATTTTGTCTGGACTTTAAAAGAGACTGTGACTTCTGAGTTTGTTTCGGCCTTTCTTCTCAGAATAGTCAGTTAGGAAACGCCGACCTCATCTAGTTTAAAAAAAAAATATGATTGACGTGTAAAAGTGTTTGTACAAACCTACTTACTTACAGAAGTACCTACCATTTTCTAAAAGATGATTAAGTAACAGAAACAGTACCTCTAAAATTAAAAACTAGGTAGGTAATTACTTGTACAACTTTTTCATTATCACTTATGAGTATATAACTCATTAGGTAATATATTTAATGTTGGTTGGTCTGTGGATGGGTGATCATCTTTACATACTGTGCCCCAGAAAGCATGTTAAGCCATTGGTCCCGACTGTCATTCGTGCATCTTTTTACAGTCGTTACAGTCAGTCTTACCAAGGGGTATCGTATTACCCAGTACCTAACTGGGTTGTGGAGGTCAGATAGGCAGTCGCTCCATGTAAAATACTGGTATTCACTATTCAGCTGCATCCGGTTAGACTGGAAGCTGGCCCCAACATAGTTGGGAAAAGGCTACCTACTGTGCCTCTCATGGAGCTAGGTACATCTATTAAATAGAGGGTATGCTGATTTGAAAAATCTATTCATTTTATTGTGAACACCAAAAAAACAATTTTATAGTGTGTTGAAAATCAGCATAATTATCCTATCTGATTTTTACATGATGTGATAACTTTATTCGAGGAATAATTTTGAAATGTTGACAGTTATTTCATACAAACACTGTCAAACATCAATTTTATTCCTCGAATAAAAGCTATCTAGCGATGTAAAAATTAGCCCTATGATTTTTCAATCAACGAAGAACTTTCGCCATATTTAATGCAGTTTTTATTCAGTAATTAAATTAAAATCAATATTATCTATCAAAATGTTTCAGAGTACGGAAGATATTGAGTATCAAGTTATTTGATGATGAATCTGAGAAGAAATGGAAGAAAAGTGTTTCCGATAGAGAATTAGAAATATTATGTGTGAGCCAGTTCACACTATACAATACGTGGAAAGTAAGTTTTTACAGGCATTCATCTGTTCTAGTTTAAAATTATAAAAAAATATATATTAATTCCTCTTTATTTAATACTTTAAGCACACAAATATAGGCATTTTCTGTCAGTCAACCTCCTTTTTGCCACTGATAGCAACAAAATAAGATCCCAAGTCTGCCTAACAAACCTGCTATTTATATAAACTGCATGACCCTTAACTGTTGCTGAAAATGTCAATTTGATGCCTGTATTCAGCTGTGGATATTATTTACAGAAGACAGGCTTCCATCATCCCTCCATGAGAAATAATATCCCCACAAGAAAGTTTTATGGTACTAAAAGAACGAAAAACTGTTCTCGTGGTCGCAAGCGCGACTGCTGAGCCTGAGCTGAGCTTGTCATGGGTTCTATTCTCGGGTCGGGTAAAGTGTTACTGGGTCTTTCTTTAGGAATTTCTTAGCAACAGCTCGGAGTTTGGCAGTTGGGGGTGTGATACCCCCGTGCCTCGGAAAGCACGTTAAGCCGTTGGCCCTGCGCCTGATCTCTCTATGGCCGTGTAGGATTGCCGTTCCATCGGACTATACGTGTGAGGGAAGAGAGAATGCACCTGTGTCTGCACTATAATATCTTCCGCACCGAAGGCTGATCTCCACTAAGATTGGTCGCCATGGCTGAAATTCAGTCTGAAGGATTATTATTAGAACATGGAGGGCTATTTAAAAAAAAAACTTCTATGTACAGACGCCAGCACATCAAACTACTACAATCTGTCAAATTTCTTTAATAGATTTTCAACTTTATCGCTAAAGCATTAGGTTCAAAGTTGATTGGGGTGTCTGTAACTCTGTACTAATCAACCATGTTTTGCAAACTACTTAATAATTTTATTTGATTTTTTAGGGTAACAAGCCTGACTTCCATCATGCAATGCCAGGAGACAAATCTAAAGAATTTTATGAAAACTTCATACAAATGTTGAAGGATGCTTACAAACCAGATAAAGTTAAGGGTATGTTTCCTATTTATCTACATTTTATCAGACACTATAAATGGTTGTGATTATGTTAGTGGAGAATGATAACTGTATTTAAAGTTGCCTCATACCCATACTTATTGAGAAATGTATTGTTTATTTACTAATAATTAAAAATTTATGCAACATAAACAATGCAAGTAGTAGGTAGGTATGTAGCTAAAGAGTAAATTTAGAAAATGCAGGCAGATTTATACGATTTATGCAGAACTAGCGCCATCTAGTTTATGTAGGTACTCTTGTAGCCACTCATGTAGTTCAGCTGGTTGTTACTAGATGGCATTGTAATAAAAACCCCCACTCTAGTTCCCTAGGACCTAGGACTAAGAATTTCCATACAATCAATCAATCACTTATCACACAGCCATTCAGCACCGCAATTGAGTATCAAACTGTTAATCACAATCCGACGGATTTTGAAGGGATTTGCTTATCCATTGCTTGATACAATTGTTACGTTTGAAAAAAATCTTCTACTCGACAACGTAAAACCACGCAATGAATGTTGTTGAATTGTCAAAACGAAATGCATGGCCAGGGGGCCTAAAAAGGCCACTTTGGCAGAATCATAAACGTATTTTGCTTTTTTTCGTTGCAAGAGATTAGGATAGGATTTGGATTGGTATTTAAGCACAGACAAAAAAAAAATAACTGAAAAATCCTTCACCAATGGGATTTGATACGATTAACTTAACAGTTAGCTGTCTATTATGATTTATAATGATTTGATGAATTCCTTTTATGATTCTGCAAAAGTGGCCTTTTTAGGCCCCCAGTTCAAGTGTCCCAATTACGATGCCACACAGGTATCGAGATCACTAGCATCACTTTTAAAATCATAAGCTAGATTAACATCAGAGTTTTTATGCTCCAGAGATCACATTCATTTAGACTAGGGCAAGGTACAGACGCCAGCATAACAACCTACCCGAAACTGTAAATTTTTCTCTACCAACTTTGAACCTTATGCTTTAGCGATAAAGTTGAAAATCTATTAATTAAATTTGACAGATTGCAGTAGTTTGATGTGTACTGTACATTCAATGCTTATTTTATTTTAATTTTATAGTGAGACAGTCTGTAGTCCTTTTTATTTATTTTGATAAACGTTTGAGCGATTACTATGAAAGTTGGCATATTATGTACCTACCTACGTATTTTCTCAAGGCGTAGGTTTGTATATAAGTTTCTTTGTTTCGACCTCCATGCGATGTTGGAGTCTTCAAAAAAGTATTTGACAATTAAGTTTTCATTTGTCTAATCTGTTCCAGATGGCAAGTTTGCAGCCTACATGCAAGTAAGCATACAGAACGACGGACCAGTCACATTTGAGATAGAATCTCCTGCCAACCTACCACCCAGCAAAGAAAGAAGAAGTAACAATGTAGCAAAACAAGAGAAGGAGAGTGAGAATCTAGTTGTGGACAGTGTTGATAGGGTATAACTGTTTATTGTTAATTTATAATAAGTAAATTATTAGAATTTTTGTTAAGTACAACTATTTATCTCATTGAGCCCTAAATATAAATTATTTGCAATGGTTTGTGAAAGTCGTGGCAGTGGTCTCGTCGTGGAATAGGTACAGATAACTGTCAGTCCGTACCTACACTATCTACAGCCATTTTCATTAAATAATGAACACCAGCTTAGGAATGATAATGGGATTTATAGCTTATAGATAAAATGTAGATTATCCTCTAGTTGAGTCCTCTTTTTTTTTTGGTTGGGAAACTATCAAATAACTTTTCCCGCACTGGGCGGAGCGGGAGGGCGTGTCAGACTTTTACTGAATAAAACCCACCGTGTTCCTTCAGTTGCCTGCAATTTTGGTGGGTCGAAGTGAACGACGCGACAGTTGATCTTTTCGTACAAAAATATTCCGGCCTGTCTGAGGCTCACAATAGCATATAGGAATTTTATAGGAGGACCAAAAAACAAAACACAAAAGTTATTAATAAAAAACTTTATTTTGAAATAATGGTTATTATCTATTAACATTTGTTATAATTAGGCCAGTGATTATGCAATTTCATTTTAGATTACATTAAAAAGTTTTTACAAAGATGATATGCCTACGCTAATTCTACCGGTCCCCACTACGCATAGAAACATCATTCTTCGTCATACGTACTTGATCATCCGATAATATGTTAACAGATAATCGACCAAAAATTCAAATCCGTCATACAATAATTTCTAAACGAGTAGAAAATAAACTAAAAAATAAAAAAAACTCGTATAAAAAGTTTAAATAAATGCATTTTATAAATCCCTCTATTTAAATATTAATATAATGAAATTCAACAAATGAGATTAAAGACCCTTATTCAGTGTCGAATATTAAAGTTATGTTAATTTACTTGTATCAATTAGCTGGAGTGCCGCATGATTACTATTTCTATACCGCGAAATATAGATATATAATCATTAAATCTTCATGCTTAGTACGTTACGCCTACCAACTGTACATCAATTCTTACAGAATTTCCCTCATCTTCGATCAAGGCACTATTCGTTTTGGTATATTGCTGATACGTTTCCTCACTCCTAAATTCACAATATCAATGGGTTAACATATTCGTACAAGTGTGAAAGAGTACAATTTCAAGTTCTTAAGATAATTCAATGTACAACTTTGAAATCATAAACGAAACTGTTTGAGATATTTATGATCGCGTGTTAACAGTTTACTGATTATGATTGCCAAGTTCCACATTGCGAATCTATTAACTTTACAATAACTATCGAATACTACTATTACAAAAATATCTATAAACTATTCTAAATTATTCAAAAGATGAAACTGTTATTGAGATAGGCTAAGGATGTAATTAACAACATATACCCTTTCAAATCTTAATGGACGTTGCAATTTACGAGTGCATAAATTTAATGGCGTTACTAAAATTTGCCAATACTACCCTTTAGTTGATTAACGAAATAATAGGAAGTGAACTAAATGCATTTTTCATTATGTACCGTTAAATGTGTATACTTTAAAGCCGTTGCTTGATTCGAGGCGTTTGTTCGCCTTAGATCGAGGCATAGGTTTACACGGTCTGCCTCGATCTGAGGCTAATAAATAAATAAAGCGTCGAACGTCGTTTTCGAGGCATCTTCGAATGAAGCATCGGCTTTAGAGTATAATCGGTCTGCGCATGCCGATAACTGGCGGCGACTTGTTGCTGGTCTTTCGCAGCGGTGTGGTTGTGTAGGTGGGCGGTCGGCAGTGGTGATGTTTACCACAGTCCGGAGGAGAAGCCTCCGGGCGGCACGCGCGTGGAGTTAGGGATCATGTGGCTGTTGCCGTTGATTGACGTCACCGTGTTGATCTGGCCGTTCATCGATTTGTAGCCGTCACCGGTGATCGGGTTGCCTTCTGAAAATATTACATTGGTTCGATAAGTATTATCAGTAAGTTAGTAAGCGCACATCTAAAGCAACAGTGTCACTTCAGTAAAACTTTAATTTTGTGAAAAAGTATCTAATGAAATGGAAATATTTTAAAATCAGTCTTGTTAAAACTACTTGAGACTTTGAAAGAAATGTAATTTTCAACATGCAAAAATACGTGTGTGGAATACCCCTAGCTACAGTTTAAAAGACCTACAAAACAATGTAAAGACAGTCTTAAGTATTTGATTGACGATCATACTTTATAGTAGGTACAGCGGTAATACAATTGACAAAAGCTAAATATAATATCAACAATGAAACCTACAACTCTGCCTACAATAATATTACTTATATAATATAAAGTAAAGCAGTACTCAGAGTACCTAATGAAATATATCTAAACCTACTTACAAATGAGTAATAGATAGAAGAAGAGGATTCGTGCGAAATAGAAGAAAGATATAGTTTGGCACGTAATACACAATTATTTATACACAGCACAACAACGAATACTCGACAACATTACAAGCAGGACACGATAATAAGCGCTATACGACATTATACAAGCCTAAACTGCTCACTAAGAAGAAACGGTCAAACTAAACCCTAATTTGAGCAAATTATAAAACGGTAATGGGTGCTCAATTTAAAAACACGAAGGTTTCGATCTCCAGTCCCTTTTGTATATACAGCAAATGAAAAGTGACAAGCTTTCTCTTAGATGAAATGATCTTGTGTCGTTGAAAAATTCCATCAGAGTAATTGGTGCGAAAACAACAACATTCATTCCTCCAGTGTAAACTGAGCACCCACCCATCTGTCTTCGGCGAACATAGTCTACAAAGTACGTCTTAGGTCGGAGGTCCTCTGCATGCCGATTGCGATCAAAAATGTATCCAGGGACGTGTTTGTGGAATATTGGCGGGAAACCGGTCAGGGTATGCGGACCAGGGACCAAGGGAGTCGCTAGAGGCATCACGTCGGGAATGGGCCCGTCGCGCTCGTATTTGAATAGAGTCGGTGGAGGATTTGTATTGGCTATCAAATATGGATCTATCGGTCCTCCCAATGCAGGAATCGGATCATACTTATAATCAGGAGTGGGCCTCTCACCCAAAGCGGAATGCATTCCCACAAATGCGTACGGAGGCAATGGGTGGTACGGAATCTTATGTTCCTTGGGCTCTAAATAGTGCTGAGCTGGGAATGGTGGCCAATGCCGGTTGAGAACAAGTTGGGGCGACAAAGAATCCGGGTCTATGACAGGATGAAACATGTCTGGGTCATCGGTTTCCAAGCCGAGGAGTGTGTAAGGAGTCATTCTGGTGGTGAGGCTGGGTTTCATGGTGGATTCTACGTAGTAGTTAGCTGGTTTTGGGGGCCATTCGTTGGTGTAGTATCTGTGGGTCGGTTGTGGGTGCAGGAGTTGGGTGTAGGAATCGTCGGGGCTGGGGTCGGCACCTCGCAGGCTGGCGGCAGGGTGACGGCGACGCTGCGGCGCCAGGAACACTCCATCGCCTGTCACAGGATTCCTCTTCGGTGGAGCGTACGATGCTACCATTCACAGAACAAACGGTTTTCATTCGATCTACCACACTAGTTGGACCTAACTTTGGAGCTATAATGCTCTGATGGTTGCATTAACCTAGATATACTGTATCCTTTTCGTAGTAATGCTTAAAAATAAGTGTAATAGTTTCGCGTGCAATCACAGGTATTATCGTTAATTTTGTTATTGTAGGTAATGAAAACTGTTATTCAAGTAAAATCATAATAGGTAGGTATGATTAATTCTTTAGTAGGTATCTATTTCAGTTTTAAATATTATTTTGTAATCATGCTCCATTCTAAGCTAAGCACGGCTCGTTGAGTTTGTTATTTTCTGTTAAGTGTAATGATTATTATCTAGGTACAATGAGTCATATTAAGTAATTGAAACTTCAGTAGACATTATTTGTGAGTAGATAAGTGGAAGAAGAAAGTCAGGGCGTAACTGTATAATATTAAATATGTATGTATAGTAAGAAGCGTTTTCTTCCTAGCGTGCACGAGTGCCAAATATTTGGAATTGAGCACGGTTTCAGAGCGATCGCACGCAGACTCGCAAAATCCTCGTAAAAACCAATACGAGCATTAAATACTGCGAATTCTGTGAACGATCTCACACATTTCGAACGTGGAATGGATAGTCACAAATGACTCGCTAACCACAAAGTTTAACATTTCAAAACTGATACGATACATTCTTTCCAGTAACTTTCCGGTCCGTTTCAATCTGATTGCTATGCAATTACTTTTTAATAAATGTGCATGGGCATAGACAAACATCGAACAAGACAATTAACGACCGTAAAATTATACAGAAAGTTCATAGAAACGTCATTAATTTACTAGAATCTTCAATTAAAAGTATTAATTTGGGAAAAATCTCTCTAAACTTAATTACGATTGCCATTCCACGACCATGCGTGTAGTCTCGTGTCCGTGGTCATTCCGTGAGCGTTACTAGCCGTGCTCTTTCGTGGCTACATTGAGATCGACTCACAGTGTCCACCGAGGTCCGTCTCACCTCGGCTTGGGGTCGACGAAGCGCTCCCGTTGCCATACGCCTTGGATGGCGAGTGCTGGGGGCTTGAACCGTTCATCTCCGAGTCCCCAAATTGAATGTGACTGCGGATTGTGTCAGTCACCATCGGGTTGTTTACAGTCTGAAACGTTACATAAAAATAGATTATTAAGGGCAACCGGAACAGTCGTCAAATCGTCTTTAAAAACTTAGGTTTAAAAATAGGTCACCACTTTTGTTGATATTGGTGTAGGTAGGTGGATGGTTGGTGGTCTAATCATTTAAAATCCAAATGGTTAAATCCAAATCTTTGTCTGAGAAAATAATCTAAAGCTACATGATGACGCAAAAATACGAGACAACCAATACAACAATAATGCGGTTGGCATTCCAAAAAACGAAACTGTCGATCCTTACGACTTACCCATATTCGAAAATAAACAAACCATTAAGTCGCTACCTGCCATTCATAAATATTATAATATATCGAGTTCGACACACCTGTCGTAGGGACATAAGTTTCCACTTCACAGAGCTACTGTCATTCCATGTGATACGTCCGCGACACCACTCTGGAATCGATTTACCTTTACCGTTCACGTAATTGCCGAGTGATTAGACCACAGACCCACCACGTCATTCGCCGTGGGTGTTAAGGCTAAGGTTTTATAGGGCATTTGCATCCACCTGTTGCAAGTAATCACATTTTAACTAACGAGATTTTATAGTGTGTTTAGCAATGATTAGAATGTCACGGAAGTGGATGCGATTTATTCGCATAGCACTCTAGTATTTTTTTCGTAATGTTATTATCGTTAAGATCTTCCACGAGGCAGATTCTTGACATCTTTTTCGTCAGATTGCGTTTAAAACCTTAACCTCCAACCCGGAAAACGTGTGGGTTTCGTAGTGTCATATTTTCCATCCATTACCTACATCCGGATACTTAGTCATTTAAATTGGTTTAAAATCTAGTAACCGCGTTTTAATTTTAATAGGACCTATCCTTGAGTATACAAACCTGTCCCTCAGTATCTCCATTATCATATCCCCTGCACACAATGCTTGATCCTTTCTCCAAAGCTTCGTAAATAATGTAAAAAAAAAATCTGTAGGTACGCTTACTTGAGCTTGACGCACCTGTCCGAAGAGCCTGGAGTGCGTGTCGCGGGGGCGAGTTGGGGTGTCACGTGGTGCGCGAGGCCTGTTTGCACCATTCTTCACTGGGCTGCTATCAGTCTGATCTGCGTTGAAGATCTCCGCAATGCAGCTCTTAGGGGCGTTCGGCACCCTGTGAACGAACAAATTGGGGGTGTTAAATTATGAGCTAAAAGTATAGAATAAATAAGTGGCGGCATCTAGATCGCCACATGCGAACTACGCATCCCACTGACATTACGCAAAATCCTGCATCGCGCAAGCGAATTCTACCGCGTGACTAGCATTTATGTACGTCTCGTCTCGTCTGGTCGGAGGATGCTACCTTTTCTATGGAGGATGAGCGAACTTTACACCCTGTTTCTCATACCTCTATAGATATAGAAACACGTTTATTTGATGTGTTTGCATTGTATGTGTGTCGTTGGTGCTGTCAAACAACTGATACTTTTAGGTTCCAATATTTTTCAAACAATCATTTCGGTTGGTTAAGCGACACATCTGAGGGTTAGGTTAATGTTTACTTACTTGTAATATTTTTTTAAAGTTATTAGGGGGAAGTGGGGCAGATTCATACACGGGGCACCGTCATACACTAGCGACATCTTTTATTAGGCGCGCGTTAACTGAACGATTTAACCATGTACACGTGACTTACCTACGTGTGCGTTGGCTCACGAATTTTGACAGCAGTCAGTGTGAAACTCGCGACGAGGTGACGCGGAACGTGATTCGGCAACGCATAAGTAATTTTATAACCTCACTTTAGACATCTTTATTTTGATGAAAGTTTTTATCTAGATTATTCAATACTATTTTATTTCAAAGATAATAGGATGTATTTTGTGAATTGATACGTAAATAATAATATATATGTTTGGTTTTTTTATAAGAATATTTGTTTTTCAAAATCATTGAATGGGGCAGGTTCATACAGTAATAAGAGGGGCACATTCATACTACCTACCTACTAATAGATACCTAACAAAGATATGTTACTTAATTCTAGGACATAGATATACTTATTTGACTAACCAGAAAGACTGTTAGGTTAACTAAGTTTCTTTCAGTGCCATAAAAGGAAAAACTACCTACATTTTAAGTTATTTTCTGTTTACTTAGTTATCTTTTTTTACTTTTTTCTTTATTACTTGATTATTTTCTAGGTATTAGTTACTCACAGAGTCTAATTGCTTTTGGTTTCGAATACGTTGTGTTTTGATACTTTTATTTTGATAAATAATTAAACATTTATTCCTTAATTTGTGTATTTTTTCACATGTATGAATCTGCCCCATAGCCTGTATGAAAGTACCCCGCATGCGGGGCACATTCATACATTCCTGATTTTTTTTTTAAACTTTTATAAAAAGTCACAGATATATATTTAAACAAATTATATGTTTTTGATAGAAAGTCAGATAGTTATAGTACTAGTTCTTATTCAATCTATTCAGATATTGATACCAGAGAATAATCTATGAGACAAAATAGAAAAACTGTATGAAGCTGCCCCACCTTCCCCTACATGAATCGTAAAATTAATGTTTCACTTAAAAAAAAACAGACTTAAAACCAATAACAATTTTCAACCCTATATTTCACCCTCTCGTATGAATCGGTATCCACCCCGATTTTCAAAAGCCAATCCCTAACTAAATCGAAAATCGATACACAAACTCATTAGAATTTAATACATGTAGGTAATTGACATGCAACTGGACACGGCGACCGATGGGCATCCCTACTTCCCTACCTGACCAGTGGCCGAGGGGAACCACTTCCGGAAGAGGGGAACACTTTCATTTCCTGATCAAATCGTAATTCGAACTGATGGGGTTGCCAGGCTGCTTAAATATTATGTTTAGTATGATGGTTTAAAAGGAAAATTGTGTATCGTAGAATTTTTGTTTGGCATCCAGAATTAATGATGATTAGGTACATTAAAATAATATTTTGTTCGATTGATCGTTTGAAAGATGCGATAGGATAATGCTGGCAAGTAAGTAGGTACTTGTAAATTGTTCATGTTTAGATGAATCAACAAAACGCTAGACAAATACCCCAAAAATACCATAGGTACTAATATTATAAATTCGAAAGTAACTCTGTCTGTCTGTATGTTACCATTTCACACCTAAACCACTGAACGGATTTCGATAAAATTCGGCATAGAGATAGATTGCATCCCGGGGAAGGACATAGAGTAGTTTTTATCGACATACCTCGCGGGCGGAAGCTAGTATACGAGTATAAAAAACCGAAAAATTTGGTTACGAAAAGAAAAGTATTTTATATTTTTCATCTTAATCCGACTTAGAAAATTCCGCAATGAAATGTAATACAGCCATAATATATTTGAATTTTACTTTCATTTTAAAATATAAAGCCCCAGTATTTTTTTTATCGAACTTTATTTCACAGAGCTAGTTTAATTAATTTTCCGTAAATTCCGCGAAATATTTGATGCAGAAAATATAAGTGTAATAACCAAGAAGCTACCACGTATTTACATTTCAATAGAGGTCAAAGAAAGCGTATCTAACCTTCAACAAAGATGCGAACAATCGCCCATAAAGTAAATTGATAAACAGCGTCTAACCTCTAGACTCCTTATTAAACTGCATCAAAGGCAGAGCTAGTATTAAGTTGGCTATCCACAACGTGGGCCCACCAACTGTGCTCCGCGCACCTCCTTTGTGTCTACATAAAACGACCCTAAGTTAGAGTCCACGGAGATTCTTGCCGTTCTTCTCCATATGAACCTAACCTACGCTTTGGAATGGGTAACTAGCTTCATCTTTCTGATCTGACTGACTCCTTTGACAGTTGAAAATGGTTAAACTCAAAGTTAAAGTCAAAGCATTTATTTCAAATAGGCACGGCACATAAAAGGCACTTTTGAACGTCAAAAATTACGATAAAATAGAATTGATTCTAGTCGCCCATTCCAAAGGGTAGTTTTTGTATGGAGAAGAACGGGCAAGAAACTCCACCGTTACTCTTTTAAAAAGTTTTACAACATTTTGCATAGGTACATTAATTATATAATAATAATATGTGAAGACGATGCACCTAAAATAAAATTACTATACCTACCACAATAGGTAAAAGAATTAAAAATGAAACCATGACATATAAATTAATTAATTATCTGATAGATACATGGTGCTCACATATTTACAAACATGGTAAAAGTAAACGATTTTCATTTAAAATAATTTAAAAAAAAAACAAGTTGTCAGGGTCAATGTCAGGGTGTGAGTTAAAGAAAAATAATTACAGAATGTAATCAATGTCAAAAAAATAAATAACTGAAATGAAAGCTTTGAGTTTGAGGCCATAAAGGCAAAGCA
Organism: Oligia fasciuncula; assembly: GCA_963082905.1. Taxonomy (NCBI): domain Eukaryota; kingdom Metazoa; phylum Arthropoda; class Insecta; order Lepidoptera; family Noctuidae; genus Oligia; species Oligia fasciuncula. Next base: position 12,100,722 of record OY720407.1, read on the forward strand.
GATGCGCGGGGCACAGTTCGAATGCGCACCTAGTGGATACCCAGCTTTAAACTACAAACGTCTAGAAAATATTCAATTACACGGCATTTGCGTAAACCCAGGCTGGTACTGTCATAACCGTTTAACTTAGCTGGCAAATCGGCGTAGTTAATGCAACAAGATGGCAAGATAACGCCCGGATTGGTAGAGCAAATACTTGGTTTTATGAGGTGGATGTTATCGGGGCTCGCGATCGCGGGAGCCCCGAGTGGAAGCCACCAGAGACGATTCAAGTAGCTTTGGTTCGTTGACGTTGGCAAGTTTTATTTTGATGCAGCTACAAGTTGCCAGTTGTCTTTGTCAGGGGTTTGTATGGTTATCTTAATGTTAACTGACTTGCGACTTCGAATACGCTGAAATTAATAAAACTTTCTCCGTGATGTACATATGTACATAACTTCACGCCTTGTTTCCACTTAGGCAAGTAGTTTAGTTAGTACTCCCACATTTCGCCAGTTATGTTTGTGTAAGTTTTTGCTGTCTCAGTAAACTAACCCCCTTACTAATAAACGTATTAAGTATATCAGATGAATAGTTACACACCGATTTCTCTCTTTCAGTCGTCAGTAATTTGACTTTCGAAAGAAGAAGACAAAGCGTTGTGTAACTATACATACGCTATACAACGTTTATTAGTAAGGGGGTTAGTAAATAGCGATGGTAATGAAGGAAAACATCCTGAACTTGAGACCTGATATTATTAATAGTTCCTTCTCTATACCTAGGCGATCGTTTTGAAGCTTTGAAGCGTTTTGAAGGCCTGCAATGGTCCCAACCAGCCGGCATCGGTACGGTATAAACTATTAAGTATACTATGTATGCTTCTTGTTATATAGTCCCGTTTCCTCTAAACCCTCATGGAAATCAACACGGAAGCCGCACAATCAACAACCACAGGCAATAACTTCCCCTGATCATTACGTACCTCTCCAAACAGAACACTATCGACATTATACAAATGGCACTATCTCGGCAGATAAATGAATCGATAGCGCGCCGGGCGGCGCTGTGTCCGGTCACACTTCCTCGACATAACAATGACGAGGTACCTAGGTACCTAGCTGCTGCTACTAGCTGGTAGTTAGTACTTGTGTGCTGAGATGAAGACTGGATAGTGCCGCCATTCTATTACTGTTAGAACTGACCTATTATTTAAGTTGAAAGCTTTTCTCCCATGGGGCATGAATGTAGGTAACTTTGAACTCGTTAGTTGTTATAGTATTGCACTAAATACTTTAAAAAACAAACTGTACAACAAAGTATTTAATAAAACAGAGCTGCTAGTTTATTTAAGTAAATTTGGATATCTAATGCGTATATGAATGACGATTTGATGAGGGAATACAATTACGAGTGTTATGGTCAGCCCTGAAATAGCTCTAGGGATCACGTGAATGAAGACTGCAAAATATTGAAACGCTGTGAGTGAAAATTGTTAATAGAAAGGTGCTTTGTGCGAGGACAAACTATGTATATAATTCCTTATCTTACCTATAACTTTTAAGAGCAATGTCCCATTTAGTCAACAAACGAAAGACTTGTCAACCACACATAAAACTGGGCGTAACTAATCGCAATGGCACTAAAGGCAAACCTCTTAAAACAAAACACAGCTTTCTTTATCACTAGGTACCTACTGTTAAAGAACATGAGTGTTGTCACGCCCTACATAGCTTTCCCATTATAATAACTATAGGGCAAGTAGCCGATGAGGCATAAAGTTGGACTATAATGGGCCATGAGCACCATGCCTGGTCGTAAACCGTGGATACAGTGGCCAGACACTCTGGCCTAAACATAGGGTGCACACAATGTAGCCACATGTAAGAGATATGGAATTGTAAAGGTGAGCATTCACTGTCGAGTATAGAAAGTCGTGCAATTGTTTAGCCACCTCTATTTTAACTAAACATAACGTAAGCTGAGTCGTCGATTCGATTAAGTCATAGTTATAATGAGAAAATTCGTCGAGATGTAATCGTAAACTGTGTAAACTTGTCAAAGTAGACTATTACTTTGACAAGTGGTGGAGGCGTACAATCTCGACATATTCATAGACAGTAGACACACAATAGAGGAAATTCATTGAATTTAGAAGCAGTATTTCTATCAACATTATTATGACCTCTTATTATAAACGAGCGGCTGAAGGAACACATATCATAGCGCTATTGTTCGTATTCACGCGAGTCTCTTTCATCTGCCAACGCCCACGACCGCATTGAGTCTTAACTATTACTACAAACTGCATAAAATATGCGCTGCGACTGCGATGCGATCTTTATGTAGCAACACCTTAATGTAATCTCGTATGTTAGGCCTGCGTTTGGCCGGAGGGGCGACGTATGGCGCGCGCGTGCGGCCCCCAGGCGCCGAGTTAAATTGCGTAGATTACTCGTCATCACTGCCCGGGCAACCTACAACGCCCCTGCATCCAATGATAACAGATTCTTATTGAATACGATCTGCACAGCCCGTCGTATTCACGCACGCGCACTACGCACGTAAACAAAAGTCAAACGCATAGTGAAACAAAATAAACACACATTTATTAAATATTTTAAACAAACCTAGCATCGCCACGTCTATAATTAACCACGGGAAGAAAGTGCGTGAGAGTAAATTGTTTAATTGTGACAAGGCGGGGCTGGGCTGCGCTTGCGCCACACGCAACGAAAAGAAACATGGCGCCTGACAGGGTACTGTTACTAAAATAAACAGTTGTCAAAGGGGGAGTGATGGTGAAAACAGTCACCGGAAGAAAATAATAAATCCCATACTAAAACCAAACCAATATTATGACAACGAAGGTTCCCTTTTGTCCCAGATCATGGCTTCTGGGGTTTTCTTTGAACAAGCGTAGGTAACTATGTTACACAAAGTTTATCTTGAATAGCATCGGCTAACGTGCTAAGGTGCGTTAAACACGACGCACATTCTAACATAATAAGATCGTGTAATTTCAAGAGTACCTATAGAATATTGGCAATTATTACTGTACTCGTGTAATAACTGACATGAATGTGAGATGGCGTGATAACGTTGCTAGTTACACGGAGCGTAGTGCCCGTGCGCAGTGCGAGGGAAGGCAGGGTGTATGATATCAAAAGTAGTTGGCCGGTTAATGGGTTTACGCCTCTGCATCGCGCGGTTTTGCTCTACAAACGCCACGAGTAATGAGACCAAGTTAATGATATCTGCGGTAATGAGAGACCCCGTAACTTTATCATACGCGGAACGACAGGAGAAAACGCTCTTCGTTTTCAAATGAAAGGCAATACATTACGTTGTTGCAGAGAGCAACGATTGTGCACTTTCTCGACAATTTAAATTTAATGGGCATCAATGACAAAATGTTATTTACAGCGTTTTCATTTGTTATTATCGCCATCGATACCATACGACTTTATAGTATAATAAGCGTATAATGTTCCCTCCCACTGCTGAGACACAGGCCTCCTCTCTGTGAGAGGGAGTGGGCCGTAATTCGCCACGCGGGCCCAGTGCAGGTTGATAAATGTCACATGTCTTCAAATTTGTTGGTCCTAAGACATGCCGGTTTACTCACGACTTATAATATCATTGCTCACGACAGTAGTGAAGGGTCAATAATTTTTGTAAGAGGTAAGCCGGAGTAGATATTTTTAATATGATTATATTATTTGTCTATAGAATACTGACTGTGCCATTTTTCAAAGGGAAGCCGGTAGGAATCGAGTTAAGCGCAGGCCACACCGCCAGCTAGCGGGAGGGGCGGGCTAGGCGGGCGGGCGAAGCGAACGAAGGAAACTATACAAACTACGCGAAATATTGGCGAGCTAAACTATGGGGTTCACACCGAAAACTACGAACAGACGAGCGACGGGCGGAGCGGGCGGAGCGCGCGGAGCTGGCGAAGCGGGCTAAGCGGGCTTTTCAATGACGAATTTACACGAATAGCGGAACGAACCGGGCGAGCGGGCTGGCGGGCGAGCTAAGCTAGCGAAGCGCGGGCGCGCCAACGAGGTGAACGAGTAGCTTCGCTGGAATCGTCGGATATTTCGTTAGCTTAGCTCGTTAGGTTAGTCGGTAGCTTGCGGTGTGAACCGAAATATGTAAACAGGTGAAACGATGTTCGCCCGCCTAGAGCTAGCTGGCGGTGTGGCCTGCGCTTTGTATGGAACCTTCGCCACTGCCTCACGATGTTTTCCTTTATCGTTTTGAGAGCAGTGGTGATAAAATAATTTACACAAAGTAGGTAAAGCGAATGTCTGGGTTCGCACCTACGACCTCCAACTCTTAAGTTGCGGCCGTAACCCACGACATCTTTATAATACTCGGCATTATTTCTGGGGCCCAAGTCTGCTCTATTTTTATAAATTCGTCATTCCAACACGATCCCATTGTCATTTTGCTGAAAGTACGTAATCTGCTAAATTTATAATGGTCGATCATTGGTCGGTCAATGGCACAGATATACCATACTCGGTAACGAATTAAAAGCAATGACTGCACAATGACGTTCTAATGGTAGGTCACTGATCAAAGGAACTGTCAAAATTTTAGCAGATTAAATGCATTTGTCATTATGTACGAGATTACCATTCTATGCCATTTCTTTCAATGGAGTGTCAGTGGTTGCCCATTGGAAAGTTATAATGACGCCATTATATTAGTAGATTACCAAACTTGTCGAAATCAACAATTATGAAAAAAAATATACCTATACCATTCTGACACTATTGTAATAGCAGACTTGAGGCCCTGTTCTTTATTAATGGTGACTTCTTTCAAGGAAAATCAATTGTGTTCGCTGCGGGCACTACAGGCCGCGCTAACCGACAGCGCGTGAATAAAAAATAAAGTCATTTGCATAGGTGATTTGTTGTACGAAACGCGGTCAGATAAACGTCCAGTCTACTAAAGTCTAGGTTAGCTCATATTGATTTTCCGTGTTGGGGCGTGTTTTACGGGAATGTTGGCTTGTGACAACGGTAGATAAGAACAGTTGTTTCAAGTGCTAACTCTGATTTACGGCTACTCTTTATCAGTACCTTACAGTTGAACATGTTGGTTCGCTATGTGAGAACATGTGCGTGTCTCGATGCGGAGATAGTTGGCGGCACGTGTCATGTTCGTTCTCTCGTAGCAGCTACGAGTGTCCGCTAGTGTATGCTACGTCAAATTTTATTAACTGCTAATCCCATTGAGTTGTCAAACGAGATTTTTGGATGTGATTTCTTTTAAATGCTTAGTGATATTTATGAATGGATGAAAGTGAGGGTACATCCTGGTAAAAAAATACAAACTACGATGATTAAATCTGTACAAATAAATTAAATAGAATCTGTTTGTAATGTCAAAATAACAGCTTTTTACTGAATGCATATGAAAGTATATTATTAAACGGTACCTACATAAAAAAACATATTTTTAAATTTTTTGTCTGTTTGTTCTGGCTAATCTCCGAAATGGCTGAACCGATTCTGACGGGACTTTCATTGACAGACAGCTGTTGCTATAAGAAGTAACTTAGGATTTCCGACATCCACGCGGGCGAAGTCGCGGACAGAAGCTGGTTTAAAAATATTAAGCCTCTGTTTCAGTATGAAATCAAATCAATTAAAATCAAGGTTAGATAACTACGGAGAAAAATACAATCGTAAACTGCACGGTATTATCGACAATACATTCGCAATTATCCAATTAGGTTTACTTTTATAGAAAGATCAAGCGATATCGTACTCGGTACTCGTTATCGAAGATAATCGAGACGAAGTAGTAGGCACTGACAATGCTGGTGCCTATTAAACCTCCCACGACTTTGTCAGCATGGGGGAGGTTATATTGTTATACTTTATAGCAATCTGGATACTTAAATGCGAGCTAGGTCACAGTAAAACTGTCATACCATTTCGGCCCACGACATCAAAGTTATATGAAGTGGGAAGATGGAAACACTATTATATATAAATAGGTTCTGTAAATGCAATTTCCTATTGTTTTTTCTCGGTTTACGGTTCGTTTTGAGTTGAAAGTAGAAATCTTCGCCTCTGTCGACGATTAATAAAACGACAATTATAGAGATTGTGACAGTACAAGGTGTCACGTGGCGCAAAAGTTATCACTCTATCGAAATATGCTATCATTTTTGCAAATGACGGCAAATGTATTTTCTACTTGGACATTTTGTGAAATAAACACATACAAAATACACATGAACAAGACACGAATGGAAAAATCCAAGGAACATCGGGTGATAACTTTTGCGCCACCTTGTGCTTTCCTTTTTATGTCCTTGCGCTAGTCAACGCCTGGCTCTTTTCCTTCCAAACTGTTCTACAAGTATTTTGTGCTATTTCTGTCCATATTTGTCCTTCAAACTTATCAAGATCGTCACGCCTACGCGGCGATCGACCTCCACCAACTTTGTCCCCAACAGAACACAGTTTTATGTTCTCTGGTCCTCCGTCAGGCGTAAACCCTAGAATTATAGAGGTATGAGGAACAGGGTGTAAAGTTCACTCATACTCCATGGAAAAGGGAGGATCCTCCGACCGAGACGGGTGTTGTGTCTGTGCGGGCAACTGATGTCTGATGATTCATGTCGGGCTGTTGTATATTTTCTATGCTAGTTGCGCGGTAAACTCTGCTTGCGCGATGCAGGATTTTGTGTGACGTCAGTATGACGCGTAGTTCGCATGTGACGTAGATACCGCTACAGAATAATAATTTGCTATTTCTAACAGGAAAGTCTTGTTAGTATACCGAATAATTTTACGGTTTTAATTACAAAATTCTAAGTAAAGTGACTGCTTGTTTCCCTGAAAGTGTCAGGCGTGCATGAGGTCTCACGACGCGCACACTTCAATCGGAGGTACTGTAATCTCACCACGCGCGTTGGATGGCTGCAGTTATTCAGGGAGCATCGTGCATTCCCTTTTTTTCTAATTAGTTCCCGTTTTTCGTGAGTGTTTGCTTTCTATCCTTGTAATTTAGTAGCACAAAGTAGGTAGCGATAATCTTGCAAAAAAAATGGAATGAACAAATAAGCCCGCAACGCGTCTGAGAATACATTTCACAGTTCACTTCTTTATCACACTAATATTATAAAGGCGAAGAAAGTTTGTGAGTGTGTGTGTTTATATGTTTGTTACTTCTTCACGCTCAAACGACATGAAATTTAGCATACAGATAGTTTATAACCAGGATTAATTTAGAGGCTACTTTTTATCCCGATATTCCCACGGGAGCGACACTTATGCGGTTGAAGCCGCGGGGCGTAGCTAGTATTTTTATAATTTTCTTAGGAAAGGATGGAATCACAGATATAGATAGACCTAGATAACGCAAGTATCACGAACTGTATGAAAACCAAGCGTGCCATTTTTTGACTACCTACTATGACGTCAAAAGCTCGCGCTCTCGCTCACGCTTACCCAGCCAACAGTACACAGGACTGAGCGCGAAAGTGGCGGCTTACGATTCTTTATCGTAAGCTGTTGCGATTTTTGGCACGCGAAGTAGTTGCTCTTGCGTTATCTAGGTGTATCTATATCTATGGATGGAATGGACTCCTAATGGAATTCAGAATTTCAACATGAGTTTAAAAATTTCAAAGCGACTAATTATTTATTTATTAAAACCTCTTCCATCTGAAACTCTAGGTAAGTACTTAAATTGCAAAGTTTAAAAAAAAAAACTATCTAATGACTTTATGGAACCGTAGAGCTTTTAGGTAACATTAAAAGACATTGGTAGCTTTACGACGACATTTCACTGGTTCTTAGTAATGAATAATATGAAAGAACCTCTCAATAAACATTAATCAATTCTTAGTATTATATTACAGACGGAACTTTCGCTTCCTTATTACTTCATTTTAGTCATAATTCCTACATTACGACGACGTGTTTTATGCGTGAATGATGAGCTTTTATTTGTCGGGTCCTATTTCAATAATATTCTGAGAGATAACATTACGCAATGAGAAACGTGATTCTATAATAAAGTGACAGACGGGAGGGAAAATAAGATTTTTTTACTTCCACTTCCTCTCAGCTTTGACCTAGTTATGTTTCGTAGCGTTTTCGAACATTTCGTAGTGTTTCGGTAGGCTGAGTTTTCAGCAATATCGAGTAGCTGAACGGTTGAATACTTAATTTTGAATTTCGAGTTACTAACAAGCGGACCGCTGGCTATTCCGCTCGGCGGGGCGGAATAGCCAACGGTCCGCTCCGCTCCCGCTCTAGTGCCATACCTTACCTTTTAGGTACTTAGAATAAAGAAAATAATTCGCAGAAACCTAGAAATCGTTATACCTACCTTAAGTGTGGTCATTAGGGTTCCGTACTAAAATGGCAAAACGGAACCCTTATGGTGAGACTAAGTCTGTCTGTCTGTCTGTCACAGCTGGATATCTCAAGAACTAAGTACTAATGCTATCAACTTGAAATTTGGAATAATTTTAGATGACGTTTGCCCAACTATTTTGCAAATAAGAAAGAAATAAAAATATGTATTTTTTTTTTGTAACAGGGACTGAAAAGGGGTCTGAAAAATTGGAAGTGGGGCTACTAGGGCATGTGGGGTATCATATGAAAGAGCGCTGTTTGCACATTCTCAAATATTTTTTCTTTTTATTGTAGGCCTCATTATTTTCGACTTTTGACGAAAAATTAAAAAAAAAATACCGTCCCCCCCCCCCCTTTTCTCCGAAGCTTGCAAAGAGAAAAATCTGAAATAATTCTATAAGTAATATTCTATAAGTTTGCGTAAAGATTACAGGAAAAATAAAACGATGTCTCTAAATAGCACACTTTTTCAGAAATCATCAACAAAAGTTCCACTAGTTCCACTATCGGTCAAGAGACGGCGCTGACCTAAAACTGCAATATTCTAACACCGCAGTGCGCAGCGTTAAAATTCTCTAACAAACATAGGCCTCGCCGATGAAAATTTAAAAACATATGATGGTACGGAACCCTCGGTACGCGAGTCCGACTCGCTCTTGCCCGGTTTTTTTTTTATAATTGCGTCTAGTTTCTACCTCACCTTTCGATTGTTAGAGCAAGGTACTTAGCGCCTCGGCGGCGTTGGAGATTAAAAAAAAAACTAAATTGGATGAAATTACACATTCTCTGAGGTGAGGTTCAAATTACTTCTAGGTACTTACTATCATCTTTCACCTACGATTTCATTTCACATGTCTATTGTGGAGTACAACTTTAATTTTCCTGCTGTAGAGGTTCATATTACTTTGATATGACGGGCTAAAGTATATTTTCCGAGCTGTATTCACAAGTTTGTAATCATTGGTTATTAAATGGTAGTTTCGTGACAGTAATATATGTCAGTCAGGTTTAATTTCGGATGGTCGTTATCAAGCCTTTTTTTCTTGGGATTTTGTAGTGCTATCATCTGTTACTTTCTACGAGATTGTCAAAACTGATCAACACAGAAGTAGGTACAGTCAAGAACGTTAAGCGAAAACAAGCAAAAAGCGAACAAGAAATTTGAAGCGAACGAAGTCACGGGGAGAAGATTGTAGACATATTATAAGTATGTACAATCAACAAAAGAGATAGGTATGCAGGATCGTCGGATATAGTTGAAGGTTAGTAAGAAACCGATGGATGATATCGACTGAAATTTAATTTGATAAATGAGCTGTTTGTTTTCTATTAATAAAATTACTTAAATGTTATTCGAGAACATCCATCGGTTTCTTACCAAACTTCAACTATATCCGAAGAACCTGCATACAACTCTTTTGTTGACTGTACATATAATTAGTACAGATTGTCCACACGGTCGGCTACGTTGAATTAATTTGCATGTTTATCTGCGTGACCTAGGTCAGCAAGCATTTTATTTAGTTTCAGGACTGGATTTTTGACCAAAAAAATATGGTCGACCATTTAAAGAATTTATCACATCATGGGAATTTTTTTCAAGACGTTCGAAATGGATTCAACACATTAGACGCTCGCACATTCTTCTGAAAAATGATGTATTCGCATCAACTGACCATGTTATCGCAACCTGTAAAGATAGTGTAAGATTGTATAAATAAATAAATAAAATATAGTTCACGTCAATTACTTACTACTTTACCTATCACACACAAGATAAAGTGACAAAATGCGTGATACTTTTAGCAACGTAAAGGATAAAACCTTATTTGAATACCAATCCCTTTCCAAATTAGCATAACCCAAGGTCGAGGAGTAGGAAAACAAAAGAAGCCCACGTTAATTTGTAATCCACACATACTCAGGGCTACCGAGACAGCTAACCTGGTGTTAACTGCTCCCGACGCCGGAGTCTTTGTTCCGACATATTCCTGCACATTTTTCTTATTTTGCACCTGCCTTGCTTTCACAAAACTACCTTTACCACTTCAAAAAACAAAAGAGAATCTTCTCCTCATAAAACTAAGGTTGAAATTCCAAAGAATTGTAACTTTTCAGCCCCTGAAATAACGTGGTTTTCGTTACACGTATGCTCACATTCTTTTCGTGCTCTTATGCTATTGTTTCGGATATCATGCATTTGTTAATTAGAACCTGTATAACCGAGAATCAAAATAAACGCCAAAGAAAAATCAACATAGATACCATGGATTCGATTAGTTATACAACATAATTTACATATAATAGAAATTAGAATATGAGATGTGTATTATTGATCATTTAGTTAGATAAAGTGTAAATGCCTTAACATATTTACAAGCGAACGCCCGCGACTTTCCATAGAGATATTTATCTTTTTATCAACCTCCTTGTTGATATGCTATGAAGATTGTAGAACATTGTGCTTAGGCTATTGAATCTCTGGACATTTTTAGGCGACTTCATGCTGAGTTTCCCACACGGCTAATGTTTAAATAGATGTCTGTGTTTACCCTTTAGTAAAACGATTTGTTCCCTGTCAAACTCTACTATATTTTACTACCATAACCTAACCTGGATTACTTATTTATATGCAAATGAATTGTAATCTACTCAAAACAGGACTTGAAAAAGTAATGTCGCAAATCAAATCAATCAAGTAGTTGTTCCGGGTCTGGCTGTTTGTGTATGTGAGTTTAAATGTTTGTAAACGCACCCACAATACAGGAGAAATTCCTAGTGTGGGGCAACGTTTAAAAAAAAAAAAAAATACCAAAACTAAAAATTTATAAGTAGGTAACACCTCTCTGTTTTCGTCGGGGGTAATAAAGAATCGAATACATAAATTCCTAAGTTGATTTAGCTAACGGTGCTACCAAACAAGCATCTTTAGTCATAAAAACACAGATTAATTGTTGAAAGAATAAGCTTGTTAAAAGAAAAGTATTGAATTTTATTTATTTGAACCAAACAGCTTTTCAATAGAAAAAATAACAAGGTGACAATAATAGAGCAAAGAGTACAAACCATAACTTTTTTTACACACCTATTATGTATGAATACTTATAATAAAAAGGTGACAACAATAGAGTAAAGAGTATAAACCATAGCTTTTTGTACACACCAAATAAGTATGAATATATAACATTAATACGTTCAGGAAATAAAGAAACCACACAATAAACTGGTTAATAATGCATCTAGGTTAACGGGTTAAATAAATAACCAGGATATCTGCAACAGGATGCAATTAGAAGATACTCGGAGATTAGATTACACCCAAGATCTCCCGCCAAGCTTGCATTCAGAGGATGCTGGGCATTCAAGTGATTTCAACACAAATGTACCAGATAAGGACCTAATTGAAGTGCCAATTGCTTTTTGCAGTTACATTTCTTCCTATTTGTCAAGTTGTTAAAGTTACAGTGTACTGCTGATTAAAAGACTTAAGTACTTAACCATCATGAGGACATGGAATGGACTTGATGGAGAAGGGATCTTCTGTTGGGTTTTTATTTTAGAGGTTGGAAAACAGAGTCGTAGAATTGAAAGTGATAAGAGCATGAATGCGACTCTGAGGAAAATTTATTTTTAGAGGCAGATTAATTTATTGTGCCTCTAATCCTAATAAATGGGACTGGGCCGGACACGTCCGGGGACATCGTGGCAGACCCAGTAGAATACTGAAAGAAATAAGCGATACTTAAATAAAAATGAAAAAACATTCATCTGAACTGAACAGTTCCATACGAGCCTAACGTTCAAAACAGTATTTTTTCGCCGCCCTCACCCCCGTCCCCACCCCAGGCGCGGCCAACTAGTTCCGCGCAGACTATAGCTCAAGAGGACTGGAAAGGAGAAAGGAAGGCCTTTTGCCCTGCAGGGGGAAAATACAGGCTAAAAAAAAAAAAAAAATAATCTAATCCTACAGAGACCCAAACCTACCAACAATGCTGCTCAGCGGTAGAGCAGTGCTTCCTCTGTTAAAGCTCTTCACAAAGAGCTTTTCTTTGCTAATGCAAAATATCATCACCTATTCATAAAGCGGGGCTTTAGGCCTTAGTATATTCCTTTGTCTCCGAAAGTTTAATTTCCCGGAATAATTTAATTTCGGTAACAAGAGTGAAAGTGTATTTCGAAGCCTTACAGGCTTCGAAATGAAACTGCGAAAATGATATCGTCCTATTTATTTAAACCAGCAAGGAAATTGCGTAACACACAGTAGTAATGGCTTTCATTTTGACAGTTTAACGACATTCATTGCGTTATTTACGTTGTTGAAATTTTTCGAACATATGACGCAATCGATTAGCAATATCCTTCAAAATGATTCAGATTGTAACGGATAGTGTGTTACGCAACTAGGGTGCAGGATCGAATCAACTCCATAGGCAGAGTGACATGGGAGATCGAGGGACGCGCAAACTGGAACCATGAATTCAGCACATGATTCTTGGGTAGAAATTTTTCGTAGGTTATCAAAAATAAAATCTACTGTTTTCATCAACGCAGGGTTTCAGAACCATGTATTATAGGTATTGAATCCATGGCAACAGGCTGCATATCAAGTCCCCGTAGCCGCAACCCTGTCATCATTATCATCATCATCTGCATGCCTAGCCTTTTCCCAACTATGTTGGGGTCGGCTTCCAGTCTAACCGGATGCAGCTGAATACCAGTATTTTACATGGAGCGACTGCCTATCTGTCCTCCACAACCCCCCTTTGGTAAGACAGGTTGTCAGATTTTCGGGCTTATGACTACCCGTAACAACTGTCAAAGATCCACGAATGACAGCCGGGACAACGGCTTAACGTGGTTTCCGAGACACGGGGTCTCCGTATGTAAAGATGGCCACCCATCCACAGACATTTCCGAAGTAGCTGCGCACAAACGAGATCCTCACCTACTTCATCTTATTTTGTAAGCCAAGAAAATATGAAATAAAGAAGAGATTTGTAAGAGAAAATTCGCTACATTTTTAAATTCCGAGCTTTTGAAACCTCTTTCTTAATAAGACCACTCACGGATTCGCTGTAGCCTTCAGCGCTTCGTGACGTGATATTTTTGTAGTGGTAATGTTTTTAGTGTCGTGTTTACGTGAGATATGTCTTGATCTACATTTTATATTTCAGCTGCATGAGAGCTTCTTGAAGTAACGGACCTCCTGTGAATTACGTACCTAACCACATTTAGCTGTGTATATGGAAACGGTTGTTTGCCTTTAGACTGTGTAGCGATATTTGACGTTTCAAATGTCAAAGAAAGAATAACGTTTATTTGGACACAGTTCGTAAAAAAAACACAAAATAAAATTAACAAAATAAAAAAGTGAAAGTGTGAAGTTCACTCAACCTGCATAGAAAAGGGAGGATCCTCCGATCAGACGGGTTTTGTGTCTGGCGGGCAACTGCCCGATGATTCATGTTGGGCCGTTGTATCTATGCTAGTTGCGCGGTAAACTCTGCTTGCGAGATGCAGGATTTTGCGTGACGTCAGTATGACGCGTTGTTCTCATCATGTGGCGTTATAGATACCGCTAGAATGTATAAACTACTATATTGAGTGCCTAATGACTGCCAAAAAGGTTAATTTCAGCATTCATGCCAGACAAATGAAATATCATTTGCACTGTCTAAAGGCAGAAAAACCGGTGATTTAAACTATTCATTCGTAAAAAAAACCTACAAAGAAGAAATTAACACAGCCACAGAAAAAAAAACAAAAAATATCATGACATTGAACAAGTCTTTCCAAAAAACAAACTAAGGTCAAACTCATTACACCAATATAGGTTTGTATTTGGCCACTACATTTAGAAAGTTCAACCACCCTTCACTAATCACCCCTGTAGCCTGTAGGTAGGCGTAGGCGTAGGATCTCATTATAGGTAGGACGACCACGATTTTTTCCTTTGTTGCCCTACCAATCTTACTACCAGTTGTAATACCGTTAATTTTGATTACCCTTCCTACTAGGTACTCCAGTATTGAGCTGATAAAAGAGAAAAATTAAAAAGACCGTGTTACTACCGTACCTAATACCTACATACTTTAAAAAAAAATATTTATTAACTAATTCATTTTTTTTATAAACCTTGAACTTAAAACAATTTATTCTAAAAAAAAAATAGACAAACATCTATAAAATTTTGTATATTTGTTTGGAAGCCCTAATAGATTGTCATATGTGATTATAATGCAGTTCCAATAATATTACATATTTAGGTAGGTCTCGAATTGATAACCTCCTTTTTTTTTAAATCGGTAAAAATAGGTATAAATTTACGGCAGTAACACGGGCTTTTTTTCCCTTCTAACAGCTCAATACTGGAGTAGTCATAGGAAGGGTAATCTAAATTAACGGTATTACAACTGGTACCTAGTAAGATTGGTAGTTACTAGGGCAACAAAGGGTTTTTTTGGTTGGAGTGGCGAAGGGTGAATTTATGACAGGGGCAAGCCGGAGCCAAAAAAAGCCAGTATAGGCGTTTTGCAATGTTTTAATTTTATGGTGTATTAAATACCTACAGTATTATATGATTATATTTCAATGATGAATATAGTCAATTCATCATCATTCTGAATTTTCGAAGGGAATCGAGTTGTATGGTACCTTCGCCTTCGTCACTGTTACCTACTAGGTACTTACCTATTGATTTCACTTTCTGATACTTTATTTTACAATGTAACAATCATCAGTATTCATCAGTCTATAATTTTCCTACTGCTGGGACACAGGCCTTCTCTCGGTGAGAGGAAGTGGGCCACGCAGATCTAGTGCGGATGTCACATGTCTTCGAATTTTTGGTTCTAGGACATGCCGGTTTCCTCTCGATGTTTTCTTTCACCATAACCGTTACTATAATTTACTGGCTATTAATATAGTCTCCATAAAACTATTTATCACCTAATTTTAACGAGTTTAAGTGACTATACCGAAATAACTCGATAAATTCGACTACTCAATAATCACATATCATCACTAGACAGTCATACGATTTTATTACATTTTAGTCGACTAATTTAACAATTAAAACGAAGATTACAAGAATGCAGATTAACAAACGAATTGACTGCTTTTTAATTGTCTAGTAAAATTGATGTTACTTTAAAGAGCTGTGTTTTTTTTGTGGCGCCTCGTGTAAAGTCGATGCTAAAACTTACCTATTCGATTAATCGAATCAATTATAATCGACTAAATTGGCCAACCCCATCCCAAAACCAACTTTATCTGTGCCAAACTTAATTAAACAGAATGATAGCTAAGCATCATCACGATCTGTATTAGTATTTTGTAGCCCCACGATCTTCTTGTCAGCTCTACGTTAAATTCAATCGAAACATCTAATTCTAGATATAGTTCAGGCACGAAAAGAGGTCATTGAACCGAGCGCCGCCGTCTACTGGGCGTCTACAACCCCACCTTTACTTTAAAACATACAATGTTTGACAGCTACACAATGTATTGTGACCATTGGATTGTTTGGTATAGTTTAATCGGCGTACGCTTGTAACAGAGGAAGTAATGTATGTTGTTGTGTACGATATGTTCTGTTATGTGTTAGGCAGCCGTGGGCGGTGTTAATGGGTAACATTGAATGTTTGCTGTGCAGAGTACGTTCAATAATTTATCGGTGAGGTGCACGATAACATCTTGTATATTAGGAGTGGCGATATAAATGCTATAATCACTTTAGGCTATTATAAATATGGGCTAATTAATATCTTTGAATACAACTGCCAGGTCATTCGAACATTATGATTTTTCTTTTTTAATTTTATTACCATGAGTAGGTATGTACCAGTTTTATTAGGTAGGTATATAAGTAGGGAGGTACCGATACCGACACGATAAGTTAAAGCACGTGCTTAATTTTAATTAAGTTTATAAATCAGCTTTTCTTGAGCATTTTTTATGTCATTACCTACTTACAAGGTTCCTAGTTGCCTACCTACTTTTGATCATTAGAACTGTTATAAAGATATTGCAAAATAATAACCAATTAATCCGATCCCTCACTGATTTTAATGAGCCCATCAAAAACCATTAATACCTATACTTAGGTGAAAATTAAACAGTAATTCGCTAAAACCACCAGATTAATCATCTTCAGTTTATAATGATTCCCAATAACACTTAAAACTTATTTACTTACTTAATTTATAGGTTTACCAATTGTAGAACTTTACAGCTATAGGTAGGTACTCGCGGAATCCAATCTCATCCTCATCACAAGAAGTAGAACATTCTACTTCCCAGAAACAAAGAATTGCAATATAATATTAATTCTAAATCCGCATCCAATAATAGTAACGCAAACGAAAAATCATATCAATCAATGTCTTAATAAAAACTAGGTCGCACCATTGTATCGAAACTTTTTTTTTTTTCCCCAAAGATTGAAGTCAATCAGTTATTGAAATAGAATTGGCACTGATTTGCAAGAGTTCGAGTAGGTTGATTTACAGTTACAACCAGTAAGGTGCCCTAATAAACAATTAATCAAAGTTAATATTCTGTCAGTCAATCAAACGATTTAATCCAACTTTTTATTCACCATCATTTCAGCCGAAAGACGTCCACTGCTGCGCATAGGCCTTAACTTTTTATTACTTTCACTATAATACCCATTTGCATGACAACGCACAAATTATTAAAATTTGCGCTAAATTTTCCTTACCCTACCCCACCTTTCCTTATTCTTACTTTTACTACGATATTTTTGTGTTTATATGGTGTACATAATAAAGAGTATTTTCCAATTCCAATTTTTATAATAATGGCTCCATCGTTTTATCGATGATTCTGCCAAAAAGAGTATTTTATTCTATTCTATAATACCATCATTGCATTTTTGACAACCATTGTCCACATTGACAGACAGAATGACGTTTTAAATTCTAGACTACTCTATGAATTTGATGTATTTAGCGACTCGTCGTGCAAATGAATCTTAAGACTACATTGATGCGGACTATAATGAACAAAAACATTAAAGCGCTAGGCAAGAAACCAAGAGTAGGTAATAATATTGTAAACCCAGGAAAATCGTAATGAAACAAAAAGCTGACAATATCCTTTCAAAGATTAAACTTCCTCTACAGTTCCACATTATTGCGTTGTCATCCGTTCTCATTGCCTATGGTGTATATAGACTTTTACATAGTTTATGATTGCCAGTAGGTAATAGCGAGTGAATTGCCTACTGAATATCTATTAGGCTCAGTGCCGGATTAAGGCTACTTGATGTCCTAAGCAATTCAAGCCTGTACGCCTATAGGGCCCGCCTATCCATTAGTCGCCTCGTATTTTTCCAAAACATCGACGAGCGATTTGTAAAGATTGGCGCACAGAGTGACTTTTGGGTCTTGTAATAAACAGCCTTGCCTTTTATGTGCTAGCAACTACTGCTTCGGTGCTGTTTCTGCCTTATGATGCCCCCGAGACTTGATAAATGATAAATGATTTTATTTCTGTAAGTAGGTTTGTACAAACACTTTTACACGTCAATCATATTTTTTTTAACTAGATGAGGTCGGCGTTTCCTATCTGACTATTCTGAGAAGAAAGGCCGAAACAAACTCAGAAGTCACAGTAAGCAGTTGCTTCATTTGCTTAGGGGTAATCCCGGCACTGATTAGGCTAGGCGAGGAATAAAATGGAAAGAAGATAATTATGTTCTTAGCAAACTGTTCAGTGCCCTTGCAACTTTTTAACCTTTAATTTCTGCAACATGATGAGGATTAACAACGTGGTGTCCATTAATACTGACGTCAATGTACAGACGCCACGCCAGCACATCAAGCTACTAAAATCTGTCAAATTTCTTTATTAGATTTTCAACTTTATCGCTAAAGCATAAGGTTCAAGGTTGATTGGAAAAATTTGACAGTTTCGGGTAGCTTGATATGCTGGCGTCTGTACCTTTTACACTGTCACCGCAAGCCTCTTAATCCGAACATACTAAGAAAGTAATGAACTTAATTAACTATGGACTTAATTTTAACGTCGAATAGAGTGCAGAGTCGCGGTAATGCAACGGTTAGGAACGGGAGGTTAATGGCGTGAACCCATCAGTAGAGGGCTATTCATTAGTGCATCGATATTAAATTACATTTTAATAAGTATTAAAATTATATTATTTTATTAAGTGGTAACACCGACGACCCTTTCGCATTTTAGTGTTGTAATATTTTATAAAAGTCGTATCTTTTTAATTAATTACACTTAATTTGTTTTATTAATTAAATAAACTTAGTCAATAAACCAGACAGAATGGCAAATTGACATGTCACTTTCGCTACAGTCAACATTCCAACGATCGATCAATTCTGTTAACTTTTTGTTGACATGAAAATTAACTTTTAATGCTTTTTCATTGCTATGAGAAATTCTATTCATTGCTTTAATATGAAAGGTGCCCTTTTTATGAAGATACACTTAAATAGAAAGTAAAAATATTTTGTAATTTACAACTGGACATAAAACTTTAATTAGTAATCGTATTTTAGACACCCACGATTCCGAAGTGAAACAATTTTTTATTACACACATAAAAAAACTTTTGATAATCTACCTTCTTTTATACAGCTGGAGTGACTTTAATATCAGTATTCTAAAGTTGGGAATACAAATCTACTTACGAATTCAAATCTATAAAAACCTTACTGCCCCACTGCAATTTCATTTGGATTTATATTTTAGTCTAAATATTGAAGTCGATTTCCAAAACCGGCTGACTGCTGTTTGTCTTTTACCAAATAACACAAATAAATATTCAACCATAACGGCCTTCTTAACCATCTCCTGATAAGTTCAGATTAATTTTTCTGGTAGATAAATTACAAATTCTGTTTGATTTTTCAATGGATTTGATATAAGCTTATTCCCGAGCTGCATAACCTTAATCAGCCTGTAATGTTCCCACTGCCAGGATACAGGCCTCCTTTCTGTAAGAGTGGACCGTAAGCCAGCAGGCTGGCCCACTGCGGGTTGGTGATTGTCACATATATCTTCGATTTTTTGGTCAGTTTCAGTGGTAGAGTGCTCGCCTGCCCAGGCTGCACACGTGTGAATTGCGGAAAATATCTCAAGCGAACGTAGGTACAGTCAACAGCAAAAGTAGATGATCAAAATCAGAAATTCAATACCTACTAATGAACGGAGTTCGCGTCAGAACTGTGTGGCGTCGAAGTACTACTACTTAGAATACTTGCTACGTAGAATACTTCTGAATCACTTCGACGCCACACAGTTCTGACGCGAACTCCGTTCATTAGTATTGAATTTCTGATTTTGATCATCTACTTTTGCTGTTGACTGTACTACCGAGATAAAAAACGTATCCTATGTCCTAATTCTGACCCTGGCATAGCCTACCCTGTGTGCCAAATTTCATCGAAATCCGCTCATCGGTTAAGGCGTGAAACAGAAATAGCCAGACTGAGTTACTTTCGCATTTGTATAATATTAAGTACTAGCATCTGCCCGCGGCTTCGCCCGATAAGTATGTCGATAAAAATTATCCTATGTCCTTCCCCGGGATGCAATCTATCTCTCTACCAAATTTTATCGAAATCCGTTCAGTAGTTTAGGCGTGAAAAGGTAACATACAGACAGACAGACAGAGTTACTTTCGAATTTATAATATTAGTATGGATGGATAATTGGATACTTATCTACCTCCTAGATATATATTGCCTAAATATGCCTATGCAGACAGTCAAACCGTCGCTTAAATATAAATCCCAAAGCGCGAAGTCCGTATTTTCGGTCCATAAGTTACGGGCCTTTCCTTAACTAAGAATGAATGACAACACGATTTGACAGTTGTCCCGACTCCCGATATGCATTTGCCCGTCTGAAAGCAGTTGATCCATCAAAATTGAACCTGTTTGTAACTTCGTTGACAGACTTAAAGAGTAGACTCCCAGATTAGGTTGAAATTACCCTACCAAAGTAGGCAACGATTATTGTAGTCATATCAAAAGAAGTAGTTGAGTGAACAGATGACTGTCGCGGTTCCGTGCCCCGTCAGCTTGCCATCAATCAATATTCCTCCCTGGAGTCATTGGCTCCCAGCCAACTTTATCAGGCTTTCAACAGAGTAACATGTTTCTTATACATATGTACCTGTGCCTGTGTGCCTACTTTTGTATCTTTCGTAGAGTAGGGTGACAATGGGTAAAAATCCATACTAATATTATTATAAATGCGAAAGTCTGTCTGTCTGTTACCTCTTCACGCTTAAACCGCTGAACCGATTTAGATGAAATTTGGATAGAGATAGTTTGCGTCCCGGGCAAGGACATAGGATAGTTTTTATCCCGATATTCCCACGGGATCGACACTTATGCGGGTGAAACCGCGGGGCGTTGCTAGTAGCTAATAAAGGCAATTCAATATTGAATCAATGGGAGCAGTGGTGGCCCAGTGGTAACAGCTGTGACTTACGAGTTGTAGGTCAGGGTCAAATCCAGACAGGCACTTTACTTTTTGTAAATTATTTCATCACCACTGCTCTCAAAACGGTGAAGGAAAACATCGTAAGGAAACCAGCATGTCCTAGAACCAAAAATTTTAAGACGTGACATCTACCAACCCGCACTGGACCCGCGTGGTGGATTAAGGCCCACACCCTGTCACGGTGTGTCCCAGCAGTGGGAATATTATAGGCCGATTATGATGAATGTTGAATCAGTTGATTTTTACCCGACTGCGGCGAAGCCCAAAAGAAGGGTTATGACTAAATATTTTGTAGCAAGCTTTTTTTGTTAGCCTAAGATTAAGTTCAGATTCGACATCCTAAATGAAGTTATTTTTATAAAACCTAACCATCAGCGAAGCCTAGCGAATCACTGAATACGAAGGCATATATTTTAAAGCAGCAGCCCACAAAGATAAATAACCGATTACGTGAAAAGCGCTCATTAATTCAATCTATCTGTCGTGTCCGCCGCACCGTATACTGTGCGCAGACGTCGGAGCCATGGCAATCGCACAGAATGCCCCAAAAAGGCAAGACGACTCAATTGAACCGCCAACAACAATGTAAACTGCCCTAGATGAGACAGACCTCAATGTAAATACACACAATTACATTTATTGTCTTACGGATCGAACTTAACGATTGCGTGGGACGTCAAATAATCACGACGCCCGCCCATCTGTCAATCGATTTTAATCGATTACGCACTCGATTGTGACACTAATTGATATTGTTGTTTCATTAAACGAGCTTAATTAATTCAAAGTGGACTGTCGTGGTCGGACGTCCCAAGTTCGTAAAAAGTGACAAGCGATCGCGCGGTGTCAAAACGATATTTTTAATAGAAAGACTGCGTTGCGTTGTACGAACATGTCTTGTTTAATTAAGCGATATTTTATCAAACCGCTTCCGCTGACAATCCGCGACTAGTTTCTCAGGTGCTGGAGAAATATACCGATCGAGATAGTTCGAGATTTATGATGTGGGGAGCAGCCGTGTTGGTACTTTGTTCGAAAGTAACAAAGAATGATTGAACGGCTTTATTAACTTTACTAATTAACCCGAATATGTTAGGTCTGTGTTGAACTGAGACCGATCATGCCTCATGCTGTTATGTAATACGGTTAGTGATGGAATGTGAAAGCTTATAATCACTGTCATCTTGACCATTCTTAAAAGCCCCTGGATAATTAATAAAGTCATTTTAATGCGACATGTCAGTTAATAACTAATAAAATATAACTAAAATTTTATTCACGCCGCGCCGCCTTGACAATAAATGGGCGGAAATACAATATCACTTCGCCAAATGTAATATAACAGTTATGATTTAAAATATCGGTCTTAAATAATGACACTAGCAATAAAAATTAATGATACGGCGTGAAACTCGAAAGCTTTCGGAAGTAATTAACTCGAATAGCTGAAAACAAACATTCGATTATAAATCGTGGTTTTAACTAAGCGATGTCGTTTTAAACTCGATTAAATCGTGATCGAGAAGTTTACAGCGGGATCTTATCTCACGGTGAGGTATCTAAATGAGTGGTGACATTTATTTGTATCGCGAAATGAAAATTATAACGTTGTATAATTGAGAACGGAACTTGTAAATACTGTAAGCGTTCCAGTTTTGCGATTATTTATATCACTTTGGATTTCACTACGAATGCAAAATGAGTTACCAACCGGCGCCAAACCTTCTTTCCAATAAATAAAAAATTACCATCAAGTAATAAATTAACCATGTTTTTTTTGCCCTAACATGAAGAATGTCGCACAAGCGATCTCATTATGTTTATAATTACTTATAAACACATACACACAATTAATACATTTTAGTACGACAAAATAAACAGGAAGCGGATTTGTCTTTCAATTTAATTAGTACCTAATCCGTGTTACGTATACGTCAAATTATTTTTGTTTATTTTTTTATTGTAAACTTTCGGTTTCACTTTCCGTTGTTCATAATTCCGATATTCGCTGAAGCGCATCGAATGACAATCGGAAGTTAGGAGAAAAGAAACACCGTCTGACAGTCTGTCCATCGTTTTTATGTCTATCTATCTACTGTATTGCTTAATCCATACTAATATTATAAATTCGAAAGTAACTCTGTCTGTCAGTCTGTCTGTCTGTCTGTATGTTACCTTTTCACGCCTAAACCACTGAACGGATTTCGATAAAATTTGGCAGAGACATAGATTGCAACCAGGGAAAGGACATAGGATAGTTTTTATCGACATACCTCGCGGGCGAAGCCGCGGGCGGAAGCTAGTATAATATAAATCAGAGGTTTTATAGAAGAAACATTATTTTTAAAGAAGAATGGAACATGTTTAACCTGAATTTTGTTAAATTTATTTTCAATTGAATTGGACAATGTACATTTTTGCAAGTGAACAAAGTAATCTCGCAAAACGAAATACGTCATACCTACTGCATTTTATTTAAATAAATTGGAACCGAATCTAGGTCGTCGGATGTTGCCGTAACTTATCACAATGAGATCACTTGCTATGTGCAGAGAGAGCTATGCATTCTGTTTGTTAAAATATATTCTTCCTTTCGTTAAACCAAAATATAATTGAAGAGCTAACATAAAGCGCTGCGAATTTCCAAAACTTTTCTTCGTCATAGGCATTTCTTACGAGCGAGATATCTAAATAAGTTATCGGAATTTTTACAAGCCAAAAATCTGAAACCCAAATTCAAAGAAACTCACTTCTGTCATTAAAGTCCAAAAAATATATATTATTCGATGATACTAATAATAATACATAGTGGGGAGGTACCTCTTTCTAGAGCCCGGGCCACCGGTAGCTTATGGACCCCCTGTCTCTTGTCCCTGATGCCGCTGATGGGCCACTATTTTTTTATATGTTTAAATGTTAGATATTTATAAAATGAAAAACAATATTATAATGATATTATGATTTATGATGTTTATATTTCTAAACACACCCACAATACTGGAGAAATTTCTAGCGTGGGAAAGGTTTTTTCAAAACCAAAAAAAAAAATAGTTTAAAAATATAAATAATATGTATGAAAAAAACTATGAAAATGTAATGTGATGTATGAAAATAATAATAAAGAAAAAATATATAAAGAATCTAAAATATGCTTAAAGTGGCGTAGACGGTGTCTACGAAAAATGCTACGAGCATTTTGCCATCTGTCCGAACGTAGCCTAAGTAAAAACCACAGAGTAATAAATTACGATATCCAAGGTGTGTTGTTGTAAGGCAGTCGGCACGTCTGTCAGGCACCTTTAGCCCTAGTCGTGATTAACATGTTGCGGTCGTATCGGGCAACACCAAATTACCGTATGAAACTTTATGCCTACGAAATATTCGTAATTGTTGGTACTAACGATGCTGATGCGGCTTCAAAATTGTTTGGCTGTGGCTTGAGGCAATGTTTCTGTGTATCCCATTACGTATGTACTGTATCTAGAGCCTATGTTGACTAGTGAACGTTTTGAAATATAGATTTAATATTTTAAAAGGACAATGGGCGGTTTGAGCTATTGGCGGGCAGTAATATCACAAAAATATTCTAGAAAATGTTGCTCTGAAAGTTACAGTTAAGTTGTCCTTTGTACCACTTCGACATCTTCAAAGATCACTGGTGAAACTGGTGGTATTTTGCTTTTTATTTCCATTACACATGTTTCAAATCTATGTAGAGGAGCTCTTTTTGCTTCATGGCGTACGACATTTTCAAATAACATATCGTCGGCAGGAATTTACTGCAGAATTCGCATCCTACATCAAACTGCACCGAATCGTACATCGTTCGCAACATTATAGCCGAACCGCAATCTTATAGGTACAGTACAGGTGGTTAATACTCAAGCAACGTGGGAACGCGGCTAGTGCGGGATTACTTGCAAATTGTACGCTAACTGCGGACGTACCAGCAATGAAAACGTATGCGCCCGCGCTGCAACGAGCTGACCTATGACTGGATGACCGACACGCAGCCGGTAGAAAGTTTGAGTAACGTGATTATAAAATGTTGTGAAATAGTGCAGTGTGGTGATTATTCTGTTTTCGTGACTTCGTGCGTCATATTTCATGATAAAATAATTATGATTTTCCAAAACAAAACAGTAAAAAACGCACCTACAAATTGTAATACAGTATGGAAAATAATTCTACCCATCAAAAATAACAACGGCCAAAATACAATATTAAATGCTTTATCGTTCCAACCTAATTTCCTTTGATCACACGTATGACATTCTAAATCCACAAAAAGTATAACAAACATGCGAAATATCACATGAATTTGCATGTTGCTGGCCCACTCTCGCATGACACACTGTCGTATTTCACGAACAAAACGCCATGATTGACGGTGGCGGTGCCAAATGACATGAACATGCTATGGTAAGCTTGACTCCTTATGGCATTATGTAGTTTGCAATTTTAAACGTCGTGTGAAAAAGTGAATTGGTTTTCACGCCGAAGAATATTCATAATTGTTTGTTTTTATTTCTTGGTGCGACTTTCTTTTTACTTTTACGGTTATTTATTTTATACATTTGTCAAGTTTCAAGGCACTAAAATAAAATCATCAATAAAAACTAAGCGTGTTCAAATCAATTATATATAAAAATGACCACCTAAGATAAACGCTACTCAAAATTCATGTCTCACCCAACGAACATCGTATAGAAACATCAATTAACCACACAAGTAAAAAAAAATCCTACCGTAAACAACACGAAAGCGCTAAACGTCAATTAGTCACATCAATTGATTAATGATCATAATAATTTATAGGCATCGACAACCGATAAGTTAACCCGTTCGTGACTGGATGAGTCGGACCTTAGACCTGCCACTATTTACGACCTGCAACGGACCTACTACTGTGTTATCGCAAATTGAACGCCACAAACTAATTTACGATAGAGTAATCGCCGCAGGCTACTCGGGAACGGCTATAGGATACACATGTCGACTCCCACGGCAAGTCGAGGGTTGATATAATGATACCACTCCAGATATGTCGCTTTCTACGTACCGAATTGATTTCTTACGTCTCTAAGGCCGTTGATCAACTGTACGTACCTGTAACAGAAAGGAAAAACAAAATTAAATAAAACGTCAGGTATTGAGACATCTAATTATAGTGGTTAAAAATATAAACATTCGTAAATGTTAAAATCGTGACCATTTTTGGTGAAAACATGACATTTGTATGTATTCAATATTAAGCAAGCAATTAAAAAATTCAAAAGAATTTAAAAGCTCCTCAGTAATTTCTAAGTATTGATAATTATCGTACGTAATTTATGGCCAATCAGATAGTTAAATGAAGAAAGTGATTTATCACTTAATTATCCAGCTTTATAATAGTGATCTGTTAATTTTAATAAGCAAAGAGATGAATACAATGAGGACATAACACAATTTTTATCACCGCATAAAAAATACTAGGTCCGCAAATATTTTTCCTTGTAACAAAGCAACTTTCTCCTATTTGCATACCGAAACGCATTAACAGTACCGATGCACCCTCATATCGGTAGATATATTCGCAAATATCCCGTTCAACATGCGACAACAACGAGCTGCAGCGCGTGGGTAATTACAATAAACTCATTATACCTCGTTCTGGCTGGTCGGAGTCGGTTAATCGGCGAGTAGCCACTGAGCAACATAAGAAACAGTACGGTACCATGTCGCGCTCTGATTGTCAACCAACGGAAAAAAAACGCATCGAGCCGATGACCGGAGAACTAATAAGATTTGTATCGAGAGAAACAAAGAACTTAGGTTGTTCCAAACTTAGGTACGGAGTTACGGACGAAATAGGATCATTGTTGCAGAATTTAGAAACTTGACAAGCACAAGATGTTAATTTCTATTATGTTAGCGAATTAAGAAAATATTGACAGTGTTAAAATGCACTTCTTTGCTCAGTTGGTTAATTGGGCCAATACCCTTTGTTGAGAACATAAACAATCTCACAAGAATACATCTTGCGCAAGCGCTTCACACTTTTACATTAACCATAAAAGGGATTCTTTGCCAGAATTTGCTGTAGCATGCCGATATTGTCGAAATAAAATTTGCAAACAAACAATTCCAAAACTGCACAAGAATTCCTCGCTCTTTACGATATAGGGCGTTGTTTTTGATCCGCACTTATGCAGTCAAGATACTGACTGCGATAAGAAAATCACAGATCTCTCTATCGTGTATTGTAAAATACGAACTAAATCTTCGAGTGCGATACCAAGCCCCATTGTTTGGAAACGAGACGCTGTATTGAATCGCTTTGCATTTCAAAATCGGCAAAAAGCGGATCGAGTGCATCCGACTGGCAAAGAATGAAAAGCTGAACATCGAATGCACATCAGATCGGTCAGAACGGAAGCCATCGAGACAACCCACCGATTATAATGCTCTTATTTTTTAACGGGAAAGTGTGAAATAATTAGTGGTGCCGATGAGCGTGACCAGCTCGTTCGTTTAGCACGGCTGTAAATTTACCACGGCTCCACTTACAAGTAATTACCGTCAGAGGAAAGTATGAAATCGGAAGAAAATCAATTGAGTATAATTATTTATTATATTTTTTATTTACATTTTACACTGTTCATATCGAAATGAAATCATTAGTGAAGCAGCTGGAGAGCTGCAGAGGAAAAAAATATTATGCAGAAGCACTCGCGCGACACGCGACTTGCGACATTGCGACGCGTCGCACAGTGGCGGCGACACCAAAGGGTTCCGTGTCGCGACTTCGCATAAATGTGTCGCGCGGTCGCGCGTGCTCGGATGTGTCCAATTACGCCTTTATTCCGCCCAGGATGATCTCAGGGGCCGTGTTATACTTGTGCTTGTCCGTTTGCAAAGTCACAAAACTAACAATGTAATCGCCAAGCGGAGAAAGACGGTCGGCGGCGGTCGTTTTAGCTGACATCCTGTCCATTAGCGCGTATGAAATGCGCAGTTTCGAGGCTCAATTTACGTATAATTTAATCGTGAATACGCAGTGCAGTACGGTCGCAAAAGGGCAAAAACTAAATCCATTTAGTTACATTACACGTCGCCACGGCATATAATCCCTGCACGTCCTACTTTTTAGATACGTTTTGCGTCTGCATAATCTCTCGCAGAACGAACGTAACGGGCTCATATGTGACGTTCGTTTGCAAGGGGGACAATCTGCACTACGTCTGTGCCGTGACACCGTTTGCTAAACTCAAGTATTTACTGGAGAGGCCGGCTTAACGGATCACTTGGCAGGTACCAGAATATAAACTAAGAACATATTTAAGACCACACGTCGCTGTCAATGGTGTTTTGCACACATCGAGGGACAGTTTAGAATAGTAGCTAGGTACTTTGAAGTTCTGGCAATAATTTAGCATTAGAAGATGTTGTATATTTAGTGATATATACTAAAAACTACTGAAATCATTGCGGTAACCGAAGATAATGATGAATTCAGTACTTTTCATTCTGAATCTCTATATAACAGTAGGCTTACAAGTGTAGTCATATTTCCAGCCTAGTCGAATCACCTACAACCCAATCATTTTCAGACAAAACACACAACAATGTTTGGAAATATTTCATTAACGTATATCTATGCATACATACCTACGTCAATCAATCTAAAGGACAAGAGGTACGGACGCCAGCACATCAAGTTACTACAATCTGTCAGATTTCTTTAATAGATTTTCGACTTTATTGCTAAAAGATAAGGTTCAAGGTTGATTGGGAAAATCTGACAGTTTCGGGTAGGTTGACCTGCTGGCGTCTGTACCTACTACTTAAGTTGGTTTATGTATTTTTAATTCCATCAAATTGTACAAACAAATATGACGTGAGAAAATATGGAAATAATAGCGTCTCCAAATCATATAATTACCATATCTTACTTAGTTATTCAATGTGTGTACGAGTATGTGTATGTATGTTACGCAGAAAGCATGCATCGCCTATTTTCAATACTAAATTAAAGTTCAAATAAAACGTCTACACTGGCTTGGCAGTGAAGGAGACATTCAGCTGTGAACAATTTTCTAATATATTTCGTTAATTTTGTTTCAGTGACATATTGTGATGAATATGTCTAATTATGGTAGAGTTTAAACAGGTGATAAGTTTTCTTACCTTGGAGTAAGTAACTAAAATTGGCCGAAACATAACAACATTGTTGTGATAGCACTTGCAGTAGCTGAAAAACCTGTTTTGCTACAAGCACTTCCCATCCACATAGAATAATTTAGAATAGCAAAACAAATAGAACTTCTCGTTAATTCTATTGAATGTTATTTGGTAAGGTAAACGTTCTGTTTAAATTATTAGACTAATTCGATTTAATATTAAATTGCCCTGAGTAAATAGATGTGTTTAAAAAGGAGACAGTGAATTTTATTAACTCTTTTGTGAAAATAGAAGAAAAATCTTCAATCGGCTCGTGCCATAGACGGTAGTAGACTTATTTTGTATATAGAACACAATGGAAATGGCGGAGAAGCTACATAATAAAAGCCAGTTTCAGCCTATAAAATTCAAGGTTGTAGTTCACGATGGTTTTACAAATAAATTCAGTTATACAAGACATTTCACTGGTGATCTCGTGACTTCATGCTCATGCAAAGGGTTTCGTGATTTTTTACATTTCTCGGGCCGTGATCCGCGGGCCAGGCACGGTGGCTTGGCGACACGCGTTTTGTCGATAAGGGCGATATCAGCTACCCTTCATGCTAATGACGCATTCGAAATGTCAGAGCATATCGATTAGGATTCCTGTGACTCGATTACCTACTTATGTCGAAGAGCCGCACTACACTAGCCAAGACTAAGCTGGCCATTTTAAAATAAAATTCTAAATTATTATTTTTTTTTCAAATAAACCAATTACAGGCACTTTTGAATTGTTAACGTGTCGGTCTGTAAGCAAGATGAAGCTAGTTGCCCATTCCAAAGCGTAGTGGGTTCCTATGGAGAAGAACGGGCAAGAAACTCCACGGACACTACATTAAATCAATACTTATGTTGTTACTACTATATTTATTTAAAAGAGTGTGCTGACAACTTTTTATTTTAATTGAGGTCATTAGGTAGGTACTTAGGTACGTGCGTGTCTATTTACCTTTTCGTGCAGTGTCCTTTTTTGCAAAGAAAATTAAATAAAATAGGCATAACTTTGCGTGTTCAAATTACTTACGTGCTAAAATTTAATGCTTATTATAACTATTTTTAATGGATGCCTACTTGTATTTAGGAACTGTTGACCTTTGCTACTGAGGTTACAACAAAAATAATAGATAGTATCCAGTAAATATCACAATCCAAGCAAATAAAGTAAGCAAGATATCTGTTGTAATCGATACCTAAACAACCCTATCCTAAACGAATTTAAGTCCCTTCCTATCATAAGCACCACCACAGCTAGATAGAGGCGTCCCTTCACCGCATTAACGCTCCTCGATTTAGTCAAACATGAAGCAATCAGGAAAACTAAACATTGACCGTCCGTCTGCAAACGCCATTTCATTAACCACAGATTATGTAAAACTCGTCACGTCGGCCCATAAACAAGCTAGAAGCAAGAAGTAAATACTTTTCCTGATAGCCACTCTCGCTTTTCCAATAGATAAAAGTCTATTTTACAGTTTTTGCACGTTATGCAAGCCGTTATTATTGTTTGTGGTAGAAAGCACAATGTCCAATGATTCGAACATAGAGTAAAAAGACGAGACTGGCTGTTATGTCACGACTGTCAACGTAGTTACGTTGATCACGAAATCAATTGTCCGACATCCATTGACTCGGTAAAAAAACTAATCGTGAATAATAAAACAGGTAAATAAACAACTTGTACCTATAGAAACTTATTAAACATTGTAAGTACTGATTTTATAAAAAGCTATTACAAGGTATGATTGAAATTGAAGCTTCGATTGACAGCTGGTGTTGATATCGTCTTGATAGAACATAATAGTACCTACTGAAAAAAATTAGGTAACAAAGATCTTTTTATTCGTGTCCGTGTGAAAATTAAAACCCCTTGTAAAAGCGAGAGTGGTTAATTAAACATACCTCTAGCTAGGCTGCCTGCTTTAATAAAATCTTGATGGAATCGAGAACGAGAGAGAAAATTAACATTTCAAACAAACAATCTAGGCGAGACTTTCGTCCTCATCATAAAATTATATCAGACTTCGTTAGTAGAGAACTGTGTTTACGTTAATTAACAAGCTTCTAGTCGTCTATACTAATAATAAAGCTGAAGAGTTTGTTAACCATAGTTTCAACCATAGCTTCAATTTCAACCATAGTTTCAATTTCAACCATAGTTTCAACCATAGTTTCAATTTCAACCATAGTTTCAACGCACTAATCTCTGGAACTACCAGTTGGATTTGAAATTCTTTTTGCATTTGATAGCCCAATTCTTGAGGAAGGTATTATTATTATAGGAGACGAGCAAAAAGGAAAAATGTCAGAAATACCGCTAAGCGAAAACGGGGTAACAACAGCGCGGCAGAACCCAGTAGGTATATAATATTTGCTGGCCTTATCAAGCAGGGTTAAATGACGCTTGTAAGTACCACATCGGCCAAACACGTGTTCTTGTGAACTCTATCGCAAGTTTCCGGCAAGGACCCATCTAAATTAAACTATGACTTCAATACTAGTTTAAGTCCGTAATTCTGTGACACATTTTATGATTCGCACCCGTTCGCAAACCTACTCGTAAAGTATAAATCTATAATATATTGCTTCAATAAAGATTGGAATTGAAGAATGATCTAGAGTTCGTAATTAATTACAGACAAAATATATAATATTTATGGCGATATATTCTGTAATGTTATGGAAAATGATTGCTAGACTAACTGTCGATAAATGGCTGGCAAATTAACATAGTCAGACGTGTCAATTTGCCATATCTAGTTGAGTTTAATTGCGAGAAAGGACCAAGTACCATAGTAGTACCAAAAGACCACTGATGATTATTATTAGAAAATTTACTGTGCCTAAGGATTAGAATTTGTTTTGATAAATGGCATAGGTAGCGTATAGTAAAGTGCCTAATAGATATGGAAAGTAATTAAATCCACTAAATGTCTGTTTCGTTAATTTAAAGACGTTAATGGTTACAGTCTACGTAACGACCAGAGAAGTTATGATTATTACTTAGGGTCGACACACTCTTATCTAAAGACTGGATTCATTTTCACACCTTTTATGGCCAAATACGGTATTACTCCATTAACGCTGGAAATAAAAGTGGTGGTAGTGGTGGTGTAAACAACATTAAATACAATAAAACGGAGGGCTAGAATCAACTTAGTTAACATAAAATTATATTACAAATGGCACCGCTTTCCCGCGCCTAGAGCTTTCATTGCTCTGCAATTTATAAAAATGCATGCATTCAAGATTAACCTTTAATGCCCTTCATCATTTCAGCCAAAAGACGTCCACTGCTGGACATAGGCCTCCCCCAAGCACTTCCACTTCGACCGGTTCTGTGCTTCTCGCATCCAACGGGTGCGAGAAGTATTTTATGCCCTTATCCCAATTGTTTTGAGGTCGGCGCAATATGTCTTTTTCTTCCATACTTCTTTATTAGTCGTCATCACAGTAGTCACACCCTTTCTAACAAAGTCATCATTCACACATTCCATCCATCGTTTCTTTGGTCTTCCCTACTGTTATAGGCATCGACATTCATACTTAAAACTTTCCTCACGGCATTTTCCTACCAGGTAGGTACCATGTTATAATATGTAAGCAAATCGTATTAGCAATAACACGAAACATATTTTCAGAGAACATGCCTCCAAAATAAAAACAATTTCATTGTTATTTCACGAATGCTGTTTCAATTTTATTTTACCACGGGCACAGAGGTTTTAGAGCGTCACTAGTCACGAATAGTAACGTAAAAGTTCTTAACCCCTAACATAAAAGTGTCCACGTAAATATTAGAAAATGGTGGTTACGTGGTGTGGGCTAAAGATTTTTACGGGTCACGAAATACCCGGAGTTGATTCTTCATATCCTAGTTTGAAAAACTGTGCCAGTACATATGCTAGCAAGCTAGTTACTCTCGCCTATGTATACAGCCGGTCGATTCTGTAAAAATCTCACCGTGAAAACTTAGGTGAAGCGAGTTTGTTTTTGCTAGGAATTGACACTATTGACAGCGCACCCCACGCTCACTTCACCTAAGTTTTCACGGTGAGATTTTTACAGAAAAGCGCCGCAGAACTATTCTCTTTTTTAGGCTAGTAAGCGAGTGAGAAAGATATAGTAGGCTAGTGTGATAGTTTGATAGGATGATATTCTGTGTTTAAGCTAGTAGCACCCCTCACCACTGATTTTAATATCCTGGCTTTTGTACTAGTCTCGTGTGACCGGCAAAGCATAACTATTATCCCATCGGATCACTTTGCTCGTGGCCTAAAAATTTCTTAGCATCGTGTAAACAGCTCTATCATGTGCTAAGCCAGGACTTGCTTACTATCCTAGCTTCAAAAACTAGCCTCGTATAACCCGAGCATAGTTAAGATATAAAAGGACTTTTACTACACTGTAAAAAATATGTCTGATCGATACTGAGCACACAAGCCCATCTGCAGCTGTTTACCGAAAATTAGACGCTTTTACTTTTAGAAGCGTGAAGAGATTAAAAGTAAGAATAATATTTGTTCTATCCCGGTTATATCCGAGATCTGGTAACATCCCCTCTGGGTGAATCCCTGTGTCGGCACTATAATTAGTGGCTCCCATCAGTGCGTCTAGTTCCCCGTCTATTTCTGATCGTGTTGTCGACCTCTGCGCTTGCGCACATATGGACATTCGCTTTTCCGTTAACACCATATCGGTATTACCATTTACGGGCGGTAATGTGTGTAGGTGTCGAATTTACAAAGACGAGGGGAGCGATTGAAGATGGGTGGACTACAAACTACAATGTAGCTAATCTGTTTTATGTTTTGTGAAACTGACAATAAATGAAGGAATAAGTCGACCGTTACTGATGTTGATACAAACAGGAGAAAAATTGCAACAAATAGTCGTTGAAACTACCATGTTTAGAAATTGTTTTGGCACAAAAATACAACTTTTACAAAATAACACTTGCTATTCTCATCGTTGTCAAAATGCAGCTCATAAAATTCTCAAGATTGACGCTTTCTACACAAATTCCTATAAAGTTGTCGATCACCATCAAACTGACAAGAACTACGAGTGTATAACATTAAAAAAAAACATCTGACAGTTAACCTGGCCGACCCTCTCGCTTGACTTTCACATCTCCATACGACACAATAGCCCACAGAATTAAGCCTTTCTGCCATGATTTTCATCTCGCTAATGCAAAAGGCCTTATGAATACTAATTTGATGCCATTAAAGCGAATTCACGTCTCAATCATTCTGTTTTATGCAATTCATTCGCTTTAAAACGTGCCGTCACCCTATCACACCGACACGTCTTTGAAATAATAGAAGGACCATGTAACATTCGCTTGAAAACGAAATTTTTCAACCGAGACCAAACACATGTGAAAGTTTTAAAAAGACTTTGAAGAAGGCAATTAGGTGGAGATGTGTTTTTTGTGAAATTAATTGCACATTACTGTATTGTACTAGTTTTTACTCGTGACTTTGACTGCATTAACGACTTTCTAGACACGATCATTGTGCACCGGAACACAAATGCGCAAATCGTGATATTTTATATTCTATATTTTAACATAAACAGTGAAAGTTCATGTCCGCCTCATATTTCTTTCAAAATAGGAGGAACGAGAGTTTATCTTTCTCAGGACATGTTTGAAACTGTAAATCTTACAAAAAATTGTAATCAACTTCAAGTAATTTTACTTTACCACAAAGAAAATACTGTGTTCCATCTATGTATCTAAACTACAGGAAAATTCTCCTCAAAATTACAGCCAAATAGGTGTGCTAATTCGATTTTAAACAAAAACTTAAACCTCCTTCTTCGCTACAGTAAAGTGAAACAAAAACATTGTACGTATACTTCAGCTGCTTATCATCGGGATGTCGTAAGCCGGAGGAAAGGGGTTAAAGTAGCACTATAGCACTCCAAGATACGCGATATGCTGGCAAATAGTTGCCGTAGACAGTCCGGACGGGAAAGCTTTGTTTTTGTTGTGAAGAAACCCTTACTTTGAAAATATAACTCATAATTCCAATAATATTTCAAAAACAGAACACCACTTCGAAATGTCATTCCACACCATCTTGACATTCCTTTTTTTTTCTCAAGCACTGACATTTATTAAAACAGCCTAGCTGGCATAACCATCAAGTATCCATGAGAGTCCACACTATAAGTGGCCCGAAGCGAAACGCATCCGTGACCAGATTTACTTACACAAATGTCAGCGGCTTGTTAAGACACATCATGTTTGTCCATACAGTCTTTTTATTTTACTTTCAGTTTAATTTTGGCTGTTGACGTGCCTTCCACGTACCTATACTTTATAAATGGGTTTACTTTTACTGTTTTTGAAATCATTTTTTTTGCATTTAAAAAGTTTTCTATATAATCAAGCATTACTTTATTTGGATGGCAAATATGCGAACCTCCGCTAATACCCTCTTCAAAGACAACAGTACAAAGAGTTGTCTGCAAAGAGATTTAAGATAGGTACACATATTTAATGTCTTTGGTTGTCTGCCATTTTAACTTTCAGACAAAAAACTGGTGAAACAGGTAAGATTTACATCACCAATTTCCATAAACAATAGGCAACCATTTCGAAACCCCAGACAATAAGACCAACAAAACATAATTAGTTAGCCATTAATTCCCCGTTGCACAAGGACCTGGTCCTTTCACCTCGGTTGCATCAGCGCGCATGCGGGAATCAGTGATGCATGATGCCTCCCTGACAATTAATGGACACTTGCTCAAACTGCGCACGATTGCCGCACGATGCAATTTGTTACTTTGACAATAACTCAGCTTTCTATGGAGACGGTAGCAGTTGAAATCAATTTCATTCTGCAATTAGTTATGGCTATATGTGCCACCTTATAAGGATAGAATTCATTTGGAAAAGATATTATTTATTTATTAATTCAATCTAATGATGAATTGAAATTGGTTCTTTTGGTCCGGTAATTGGCTAATTAAAACAGGGCTATATATGGAGCACCTTGCACATAAAACATTGTTATAAATCTTCGTACTCCTAAATAGGTTAAGAATTCCGAACATTTTAGGTAATAATTTTGACCTACCGGCGGATTTTATCTCTCGTTTACCATATTTTTAGATTTTCAATTAAAAATTGTATTAATTCATTCTTAATTACGTACTTATATTTTTCACACAGCGCATTGCTTCCCCTGCACCTGTGGGCTGCGGTCGTCGGTCGGTTGCGATGCGCGCCGTGCGTCCCCGTGAGAATCGCACCCATTTGCGGCGCGCGCGCATCACGCCCGCAGACCGTGTCCA
Organism: Oligia fasciuncula; assembly: GCA_963082905.1. Lineage (NCBI taxonomy): Eukaryota > Metazoa > Arthropoda > Insecta > Lepidoptera > Noctuidae > Oligia > Oligia fasciuncula. The sequence continues at coordinate 12,137,117 of OY720407.1, forward strand.
CGTCATATTGTGTGCGCTAACGGACGAACTGACAGTTATTGTGCTAATGCATTTCCGTGTCTCTCGCAATGGTAATCATATTGGGAAAATGCAGAATTGAATTGGAAAGCAGCTACTTTTCGATTCCGCCTCTGATTGCGTCCATTCTGTTATCCGTCTTGATATCAGGGAATGTTCACCGTTAAGGCAGATTGTCTTTATCGTACCGTAGCCACTCTAAGTACAAAATCTAGGGACGATATCAGAGATTTGTGTGGAGTAATTTATGCTTCTCTGAGAAACTCGCTACAATCACTGAGTTAGCATTATGCAAATCTCAGAACACTGATTTAGTTTCAATTTGTATCACGACGTTGACGTGAAAGTAACAAAGTACCAAAATATTTGTATACGGGCTGTCACCGGCACTAAATCAATCAGGCACTAACAGATGTTTGCTTGCCGTTTCTCCCATAAATCGTTCAATTTTCTAAGCAACCAGCGGCGTGGATGGCGGGCGCGTTGCCACCGGGACGGCGATAAGCGTTTTAATTAACTTTTCGTAATTTATATCTTTATTAGAAGCTCGACTAATGGTGGAGCGTGATTGCCAATAAGCGTAGCGGCCGGTCGGTTGATCACGATAGCTGGAGAGTCGTAGCTGCTTTCATTGCTGTATCTGACTACGAGCGTCACGTTCCATGTCAGCGGATTGCGGCGTGTTAAGGACGAGGCTCATGATGACTCGTGGTTTATTTATCGTGGTGGTGAAGCGAGCAATCGCAGCGAATGGTAAGAGGTAATGGGATGAGTCTCGGAGTGGCGCGGGCGGCCGGGCGCGGGCAGACGGCTGCGTCTGATTACGCGTCTGTGGCGTCTTCCGACGACCTAATTGGATGTCGGGGTGCTGCGATTGACATGTGCGATTACCCCATCGCCGCCTTACGGTTTATTTTGAGAACTGTTTTGGGCCTGAGGAACATCTGTTTGAAGCGCATCGTTGCTAACCATAAACATTGCTGTGATACCTAACATAATGTGATACAAGCATCCATACTAATATTGTAAATTCGAAAGTAACTCTGTCTGTCTGTCTGTATGTTACCTTTTCACGTATAAATCACTGAACGGATTTTGATAAAAATTGGCAGATAGATAGATTGCATCCCGGGAAGGGCAAAGGATAGTTTTTATCGACATACCTCGCAGGCGAAGCCGCGGGCGGAAGCTAGTATTGTTATATATAATTTTAGCTTCTGTATAGATATTGCCGACTTTTATCGAATTTTTATTGTTTTCTCTCTAAGTTAACTAGCACTTAAACTTACACTAAAGTATATGCAGTTAAATTTATATACCCCCATATTATTTTATGATAACCGTTTAAACTTAGACGCGTATTACCTCTAGTAATGGTTAGAGAGGAAACTAAGCGTCGTCTGAATCAACTGTCATAATGACTGACTTTTATTGCAGGCTTTTGATTGATAGTGTAATTGTGCGGTTGGCTATTAGAAAACTGCTCGACGATTGCGTACTACGTCTCAATAAAATCAATTCCCATAATAACAAGCCGCGGTGTATATGGGTAATCGTCGGAAGTCGATGAATTAAATACACGACGATCTTGTGGTGTAATTACAGTGATCGAATCGAATCGTGAGATTCAATTTATGTATCGATGTCAGGCGGCGCCGAGCGGCCACTCGATGCGATGCCCGCATTGAATACAGAATGGACGTTACCCGTTTACGCGATAATGTTAAAATTACATGTTACCTGGCGCGTACGCAATCTATGTAACCTTGCATTAGGGAGACAGTTTGGAAGGAAATTGACAACATTACACGACGCGGAGTCTGATGGTTCGATATTATCGTAGCGCTTTTAATTGGACGATAATTTGCTGGGATATTGACTCCTAATGATAGACAGATGTCACTAAAGGAAACGGTGGATAATTTGTTCTGAGCAGGCATAAATACATTTAAAAATTTGTTATTAAAACCGAAATAAATGATAAATTTAAATCCGAATATTAATGACATGGGTATTCAATGTAGCATTAATTAAGGTAAAATACCACAAAAAATTATGAGGTTAATAATATTAATTGAAAGGCTAGAACTTAACAAACAAATTATTAAAATACTAATAAAATTAATCCTGTGGTTTTCCCACGTACACAAAACCTTGAATTAATACCTACCTACGTATTGACCGATAGCAGGACATTGCCTTATTAGCCACATCAACAATATACAACACTAGCTGTTCCCCGCGGTGTCACACGCTGCGCGGCTCCTAAGGGTCGTAGCGTGATGTTATATAGCCTATAGCCTTCCTCGATAAATGGACTACCCAACACTAAAATAATCATTCAAATCGGACCAGTAGTTCCAGAGATTAGCGCGTTCAAACAAACAAACAAACAAACTCTGCAGCTTTATAATAATATTATATATATATAGTATAGATTTAGGTGTAAAATAAAATATTCATTTCGGTATTGAAACATCCTGGCCTGAAAATAATGACGATCGCAGTACCCCTATTGCATACAAAGAGGATGTAACGAGTGATAAAAATACAGCTGTTACTGGGATTGCCAAGGATTAGGTCTTAGAAGGCTATTAGAGTTGATATGGTATCGGAGAAATCTGTACGCCTGTCACTTTGCCAGGGTAATGGAATTAAGTCATTTCGTTGAATGTTACGTACTGGATAATAATACGGTTATTATTATTTATTATTATTATTTACTAAGCAAGGCACACCGACAACATATTTTTAAGGCACAAGATACAAGCGGCATTTGGCAAAATTGAATTGTTAGGTTTGATTCATCAACTGCCTAGCCTTTTCTCAACTACCTACATAATGTATGTTGGGGTCGGCTTCCAGTCTAACCGGATGCAGCTGAACACCAGTATTTTACATGGGGCGACTGCCTATGTGACCTCCACAACCTACTGGGTAATACGATACCTTTTGGTAATAGGTACTGATTGTCAGACTTCCGGGCTTCTGACGACCCGTAACGACTGTCAAAGATCCAAGAATGACAGCCGGGATCAACGGCATAACGTGCTTTCCGAGACACTACTCATTAATTAATAAGCTTTATTTACTAATAAGTAATCACGAATCTTTCATAACGTAACCATCACGCCAGTTTTCGCCGTAGGTTAGGCAGAGCAGAGGTGACCTATAAGTAGTAGGTACACCCAAATTTCACCAGAAGGTCAATAATTCTCGTGATTTAAAATGTTCAAAATCTAGTCGCAGTTTCATCTCGGCGATAAACAAATGTCAAAAACTTGTCAAAAATGTAGGAAAATTAGCAGTATTTTTGACAGATTGAGACTGAGATCAGACTTTGAACGTTCTTAAAATTACGAGAATTGCCCGTCCTATGTAAAAGGGTACCCAGTTGCCTTCAACCTCTGTAGTACAGTTCGCTTCACAAATAAGGTACCCCCCTTGGTATTGACATCAAACCTATTTAAGTTTTTCGTAATGTAACGTAAGTGGCGTGTTGGTCTAATGGTTAACACTGCGGCTTGGCGATGCGGTGGTCACGAGTTCAAATCCGCGGATGAGAATATTTCTTTTTCCTTTATTTTATTTATTTATTTCTTTACCCTTTTTTTTAGTTTCTTTATTAGGTGATTTTCGTTAATTATTATTTAAGAAATCAAATGGAGGTTTGTAATAAAAGCTAGGCATTTTGATAAACAATATTCATTTATTTTTCTAATTACATTTCTAGGACTTCATGGAATCCACTTCCAGGTTGAGTATACAGTTTTCTATCTGTGTTAAATTGGGGTTATTTACTTAGAATATTAACTAAACACAAAAGAGATACCCTGGACGAGGTTTAGAACGTTTAACATTAGATAAAGGTTCGTTTATATATATATTTATAGAAACATAACTACAATAATATTTATTTATTTAAAGTTGTGAAAACAGATTTTTTTTTATACTTACTTATCGAAAAAAAACCTTTAAAAAAAAAGAAATTTTGTCTTTTGTGTCTGTGAATTACAGAGGAAGAATCAACATGCTAAACTATAATAGTATAGCAATATACATCTTTCTCTTTTATCACATTTTCTAATAACCCTTATTTAACACAACATTAGAAAAATATGTGAGGTCAGATGGTGCATCGTTAATACATTACAAGACTACTTGTAAACCAGATTATCTGGATTGATAATAATTATAAAAGTTGTTTGTTTTTGATTAACTACGAGTTATGGATCCCACAAATATTGGGAATTAATAACACTTGCTCATATATGTTCCAACGCAATTTTATCAGATACGTTACACAATCAATCTGCCGAGTAAATTGCCTTATAATAACGGAGAGGATGTCACAGTCTATCACTTCTTGAAGTTTTGAAGGGTGCCACTAAATGAACTTTCACAATATTACGTTGTCGCTCCATTTGTATTTTCTCTGGCCTTGGCGATCACATTTCACATCACCCGTCGCTTGATACCTTTGTATCCATCTACGAACTGTTTTTCTCTGCAATGAAAATAATAATATTAGAAATACATAAAAACATCCAACTAGTAAGTAATAATGCAACATTATTGCAACAATAAATAGTTAATATGTGGAAGTATAACATAAATCTTACCGTTATGCCCATAACTCGTGCTATTTTCTTTATGCTTTGTTCCTGTTCCCAGATAACAACAATTTTAGCCTTCAAAAAAGTTGTTAATCAAACCATACCATCGGTTAATAGAATCAACTGGTCAAAAACTTAATAAATTTGATAATATTACGACGAAGATAATTACACACAAGCGAATCGGCACGAAAACGAAACCATTTAAAAAATTATTATACCCTCAATCACAGTTTACTAAATAAAGCGAAGAAGTATTCTAAATTCAACCTTAACTCGCAGTTCATACAGCAGTTAAGTTTCTGAAGTAAAATGACGGTAGTGCAACAATCGGAATCAACACATTATATTCAACCAAACAAGCTAATTTCAACCTTATCTTTTAGTTAATTGAGGAGTTAATGCGTATTGCATTTTGTAAAACTAAGGTATTAAATATAAAACGAAAGTTGAAATTTAAACCTTATTATCTAGAAGATTAGACCGTTAATAACCTTGTTCGTTTTATGGAGTAATACTATTCCAATTTTCGTTGAGGTTGACAACTGAGCCAATAGCCTAGTAGTATAAGACACGGTCTCGATGATCGGCTGGCGCCTGGTGATGCGGGTTCGTATCTTAATCGCACGCAAAGTGTCTTTTTGTAAGTTATTCTTGGTATACGGTTCGGCCAGAAGGAAGCCGAAAAAATACCTTAGAGAATTATTAAAAACTTGAATGCTTGCAAATAATATCTGAGGCGGACCGTTGGATGCGCTCGGGCAGAGATGGGTGCGGCGGCGGCGGCGGGGGAGGGAGCTGCTCAAGGCTCACGTGACGCGCCAGCGCCGCCGCGCCGCCGCCCGCCGCGTCGCTCGAGCGACGAGCGACGGCGGGCCCGAGCGTGCTCGGGCGATAGTCTTTAAGTCTTGGGGGGGTTCCATTTCTCTGACGCTGACTGTACATTTTGTGCAAATTCATATTTATTGTTTTGATACAGGTGGTTTTGGTTTTGCAATTTTGACAGATTGAGACTGAGATCAGACTTTGACCGTTCTTAAAATTACGAGAATTGCCCGTCCTATGTAAAAGGGTACCCAGTTGCCTTCAACCTCTGTAGTAGGTACATTTTGTGCAAATTCATATTTATTGTTTTGATACAGGTGGTTTTGGTTTTGCCACAAGCTAACGTATCTAAACGTCGATCAGCGCAGCATGGGTTTTCTTCCATACATCTCTATCAACTGAGATCTCAGTATTCAACGGTAGGTACTGGCCGTATCGTCCGAACATGGATATAGTTTTGTTTATATTTTGGAATGATTAGGTGATAGATTTCAGAAGGAAAACGAGGCTTGACCCAGCCGTGGGTCATTTCAGGCTGATTATGATGATGGTGGATAGGTGCATTTCACGTCATTTTGAAAAAAAACACCGGGAGCACTCCGGGAGTGCCGACAGAAATGAAAACAAAACACAAACAGAACACTTTGCCATCACTCACTGACATATCGGATATACATTAAAATCGAGGACATCCTGAGGACAGCCGAACACATCCGAAGCGGGTATTTTTTTAATAGTCTTTTAAACAAAACACGCGCGGTGTCGCTTACGGTAACAGTGGCGCGAGTTCAGTGGTTTTTTCCCCATCTCAAAAAATGACCAACGCGCCTAAAGAAGAAGAATTCCACACCTATTTTGAGAGAATGTGATACCGACTTAATAAAAAAATGTTTTCAATTTATTTTCCCCAACAAAGACCCATCAATCGCACGGCACACTGCGTCATTTCGTCAGTTCGTTCTTTCGAACTTAGTTTTGTTTTGTTATATTTCGGAATGGTAAGGTGACAGGTGACAGAACGTTTACCCAGCAGTGGGTGATTCCTGGCTGGATGCAATTTTGCGACATTTTGAAAAAATAGAAATCTTACCTACCTTTTTACCACAACACAAACCCAAAATCATTGTCACGGCTAAATCACTGCCTGCTGTCGTTATACTTATTTCGAAATTTCAACAATTCAATGAACTACAACGAGCGAGGGTCGCAAACAAAAGCGAAGCATTGATGACAAACACACAAACAGACGGGTGAACGCACCGTTACCCAATGCTTTGTCAGCGCTCGTAACTCACTCATCAAGCTTTAATATAATGTCACTGTCTTTGTTCCTGATTAATAAATGTGTTGGTTTTTTGTATGGTTAGCATAAAGCGCTTTGTCTACCCACAATAAAGCGATGGTTGAGCTGGAAAGCTCGGGAGGGTCATCTGGCAGAATATATGCTTGAGCGATTTATCTGTAAATTCCTCGAAGTAGACTACTTTCAAGGCAGGTGCTCGTTATGCTTTTGATTTCTGTTGGACGAGACGCACAGATGATATAGGCTCCTTTCAACCATGACTCAATGTCACACGGTCCTAACTAAGGTTAATATGACAGGGTATTAAAAAAACATCAGCCTATTTTTGTCCTACTGCAGGAACAAGGGCTCTGCTCATACAGCTAAGCTTCATATGACAGGGTATTAACATACTGAAATACCGTCACTAATAACCTATAATCCCACTGCTGGGACACAAGCCCCCTCTCTTCGAGAGGGAGAGGGCTGTAATCTACCACGCGGGCCCCCAGTGCGGGCTGGTAGGTGTCACATGTCTTCGAATTTTTGGTTATAGGACATGCTGGTTTCCTCACGATGTATTCCTTCACCGTTTTGAGAGCAGTGGCGATGAAATATTTAACACAAAGTCGTAAACTCGTAAGGGCCACCACTGCACTCCACATCCTGGTTGGAGTGAGAGGAACCAGCATTATGGAACTATGTGCTGATTCGACAAAATCTGTGACACTTGTCTTCTCATTACACGAGTATTACTAGATACGAGTAAAACGTGTATTTAGATATTCTAAAACATCCTGTACATAAATGCGAACGAAGCCACTAGTTCAAGCAGGTTGATCTAAGTTTACCAGACACATCGCACTCGTCCTGAACCGGAAACGTATAGCATTAAATAGTACAATCTTGTTTTACACCTCCTATTTATAGATCGTATAATCTGAATTCACTTTTTATGGTGTGTTAAGTAATCTAGTTTGCTACTCTCCAAGTAACAAAGACGTTTATTTCTGTATCCTGTTCTTTGCAAGAAGTTTAATTTGTTTGGTATAGTTTCTTTTAACCGTAGACAAACTGTTTACTGATCTAAAGACCAGATACAAGGAATATTTCAGTACTGAATCCATACTGATATTATAAATTCGAAAGCAACTCTGTCTGTCTGTCTGTCTGTCTGTATGTTACCTTTTCACGGCCAAACCACTGAACGGATTTCGATAAAATTTGGCAGAGATATATATTGCATCCCGGGGAAGGACATAGGATAGTTTTAATCCCGATATTCCCACGGGATCAACACTTATGTGGGTAAAACCGCGGGGCGCTGCTAGTATTGTATACAGGAAGGTTTTTTTTTCACCATCCAATTTTTTACAGGGTGTTCTACCCATGAATATGAACAACTTTCACTGTGGGTCCAACTCTGAAATCACGAAAAAAAATCAGGTGTTTCATACATATTTTTGGTCAAGTAGGTATTGAACTTTTGTATGAAAAAGCAGATTTTTTTTCGTGATTTCAGAGTTGGTCTTTTTTTAATATTACCATTCGCATAACTCTAGGATCTCACACCTAGGGATATTTATGGTCAACGTACGTGTTAATACGAGTACATATGCTATCATTCCTCCTGATAAATCTTACAAAAAGTATTATGTCGATACTAAAGCCCTCGTGATTTCAGAGTTGGTCTTTTTTTAATATTACCATTCGCATAACTCTAGGATCTCACACCTAGGGATATTTATGGTCAACGTAATGTTAATACGAGTACATATGCTATCGTTCCTCCTAATAAATCTTACAAAAAGTATTATGTCGATACTAAAGCCCACCCGGTAGTCCTAATGGAGTCAACGATACTTATTTATAGTTAAATGCCGGATCCTACCCTGATATTAATGTCTTCCCACTTACAAGAAGCAAAGGGTGAGATACTCGAAGACCGGTAATTAGTTGTAAGTAGGATGGACCACACAGTAAAATCCTGATTTCTCATGACTTTTTGATACCAATAAACAACAATATTTTGTATTGACCATGGACTGTGTGAAAGACGATATGGCTGAAAAGGGAATGACGCTGACAACTACTAGAGAAGTAAGTAAATGGAAGAAAAAGACATGTTGCGCCGACGCAAATAAATTGGAATAAGGGCAAGAGAATGATGATTTTGTAAAGGATACAGGATAATAAACAATTCCAAGATATAATGTGATTAAAATAAAAAAGGGGGCCCCTGGCTAAATGATAACAGCCGCACAGGTCGATTGATCAGGTTAAGCTACGCTTGCCGCGGTTGGTGTGTGGGTGGGTGACCATCTTTACAAACCGAGACCCCTCCGTGCCTCGGAAAGCACGGTAAGCGGTTGGTCCAGCTGTCGTTCTCGGATCTTTGACAGTCGTTACGGGTAGTCAGAAGCCCGAAAGTCTGACAACCAGTGACATCCAGGGGTATCGTATTACCCAGTAACTGGGTTGTGGAGGTCAGATAGGCAGTCGCTCCATGTAAAATAATGGTATTGAGCTGCATCCGGTTAGACTGGAAGCCGATCCCAACATAGTTGGTAAAAGGCTTGAATGATTAAAATAAAGTGATAATGTGACCACAGCGACCCCAAATATTTGAGACCCACTGAACCAAAAAACATGACCTGCATAAGTGAAAGGGTGACCAAAATATATCCTGTCACACTCGGACAACCATAAAATAACCTATAAATCCCGTTAGTTAATGTAAAGGATGCATTTGACACGTGACCGAAATGTAGATGTCCGTTTTAACTATTCATATCGAAAACAACGGTCTATTGTATGCACTGATTTGTAATTCCCTATAGGTAGGTTATTTAACAGTTTGAAAGTGCAATCGTTTAGAGCGGATGCAAATATTTCGAAATCTATTGCACAATGCATAGAAAGTTGGTGTTTGTGGTGCATATAGAAAGACTGGAGACAAGATAATCTGGGCTGGACTATCTCAAAGATTTCATTCATGCGAAAGTTAGGGTCGGAATTGTTACCGAATCACGTCAGAATTTCATGCTATGATTTTTCTTTCGAAACTTAGCATAATCAGCCTTTAACGTTCCCACTGCTGGGACACAGGATCCTCTCGAAGAGAGGGAGTGGGTTGTTAACCACGCAGGCCCAGTGCGAGTTGGTAACTTAACTAGTTTTATATTTTTATTTTTCTGTGTTAACACTTATTTTTGAGAATGCTGGTTAGAAAGAAAGAAAGAAAATGCGTTTCATCATCATCATCATTTCAGCCGAAAGACGCCCACTGCTGGACATAGGCCTCCTTGGGGGAGGCCTATGTCCAGCAGTGCACTTCCACTTCGACCAATAAAATGCGTTTATTTGAGGCAAACATGATGCATAAAAAAAAAAACAACCTATCCAGTAATTACCGACTGTGTATGTCAAAGACCACCGCCCTCCGCGGATACGCGTATACAGAAGGTGTTGGTAAACATTTAAAAATAAATAAATAAACTTTTCCATTGTCGTGTAATTTTTTCGTGAGTTTCACTATTTGTAGTGAAACATATTTTCACTTTTTTATTTTGTTAATTGTATTTTATCTTTCACGAACTGTGCCCATTACGTTATTACGTAATGGGCACAGTTCGTGAATGATACGTTATTATTTCTCACTTTATTTTATTTCGCAAAATGGAAAACTCTGCAAGTAAAAGTAGCCAAGCGTTTTCTCATTTTCCTTAATAAGAAAGTGCTCTCACACAACATTCAGAAGCATAAAATAATCATAACAACTTCACTAATACGATGCTTTACAAACTAATTGTCATTTTACAGCAACTCTTTATTAATTTGAAACTGTAACTTTCCAGTAACTACATGCTTTTCTCTTAAACAGTACCTATGTATGGGTGTTCGGCACATAGCGGTTGTCCGCGTAAACACGCAATCATGGTTTTACTACAGTCACACCCCATGGATATGTAATTATACTTTGTGATGGGATTATGTATTGTAAAGTGCTGTAAGTCGGGTAGGTGGAGTTATTAGCTATGGCTTTTGGGAAGAGTTCGTAGTAAACGCAAGCGCAACTGCTAAGCGTGAGGTCCTGGATTCGATTCCCAGGTCGGGGCAGTGTTATTGGATTTTCCATCATTAAATAGTAGTGTGTGTGGGGGTGTTATGATTTTTTGTCAGATTATTCTACAACCAACATACTAAAACACTAGTGTTTTAATTTTTTGGTCCAAAAAATATTTTTTTTTGTAAATAGATAATTCCTTCATATTTCATTCATTCATATATATACATATTCTTTCATATTTCATTGTTTTTTTTTCATTTTTTCAGCGTTGTGTCATCGCGTTTATCTTTCTTTTCTATGCAGTCCGACAAAGACCGTAGTTTTAAGTACAGCTATAACACTTCTTAGATATAAAATAAATAAGAAAACGCCGACCATCGTAGCTATATCATCTGTGACACTGTCAGGCATCTTTTCTTCTGCCTCGTTTTGAAAACCGCACACGTAAACACTTTTTTTGTCACAACCTTGAGCTTCTTCTTGTACCTACATGAAGATTCAGGAGGCACAAAGACCGCTTTTATTCTTGGCTTTAAAAAAAAAAATCTTAATGGGCCTGCTCTTCTCCTCGATCACGCCTGATGAAAAGCGATGGATGAGGTCTATGATCGACCTTAAAAAAGGGCCTTTAAATGTATTTAACTAAGTAAAGAACTTGTGATAAAACCAGTAGTTTTAAGCACAGATAAAACACTTCTTAGGCATAAAATAAATAAGAAAAGGCTGACAGAAACATTAATTAAAATCACTATCTTTTGCAATTACTCGTTGAAAGTCAATCGTATTTTAAAGCTCAATAATAAAAAGTGCATCCGTAGGAAATGAATAGCCTCATAAATAAAATAAAAGCTACAGTTAATTCTTCGGTCCACGGACACGACTTTTATGTACAAATGATTTAATTACATCCTAAAATAAAAGCAGTGCGATTAGTTGAAAAGGTACAGTCAACAAAAGAGATAAGTATGCACGATCATCGGATAAGCCCGGTTTCCACCGCGAGCGGAACGGACCCATTAATGACTTCGTTAAACTCGCAAACGCAAACTGCATACTTGTATTTCCTCCAACTTCCACCAACGATGGAAATAGAAGTATTCAGTTGACTGTTAACTGCTGCATGCTTGTATTTCCACCGTTGGAGGAAATACAAGTATGCAATTGCGTTTGCGAGTTTAACGAAGTCATTAATGGGTCCGTTCCGCTCGCGGTGGAAACCAGGCTTTATAGTTGAAGTTTAGTAAGAAACCGATGGATGTCGTCGACGAGCTGTTTGTTTTCTATTCATGAAATTAAATTTTATTCGAGAACATCCATCGGTTTCTTACTAAACCTCAACTACCTACATATCCGACGATCCTACATACTTATCTCTTTTGTGGACTGTACAATTTAAAATACAAATCACACTAATATTATAAAGGCAAAAGTTTGAGAGTGTGTGTGTGTTTATATGTTTGTTACTTCTTCACGCTCAAACGGCTGGACCAATTTCGATAAAAATGTAAATTTTTCAATATTCCCACGGGATGGACACTTATGCGGGTGAAACCGCGGGGCGCAGCTAGTGTTATATAATTATATTCGAGCGGTTTGGGGTTGATACCCCATTTCTTGGCCGTTTGGGCCATGGGGTCCGAGTGCCCACTTCATTTTTCGAGATATCGCCAAGCGGCTGGTGGACTCTTCACGTGACCAGAGCAGGCCTATTTTTACAAGCTTTTTTTGGCCAAAGAATCAGCATCGCCATACAACGTGGCAATGCTGCCAGCCTTTTGAGCACTTTTCCTGTTGACAGCGATGCGGACGAATTTTTTGATGCCCTATGATTCTTTTCCTTCTTTTTTATATTCATGTACTTATTAATATTATTTTAAGTCTGTTAGCTTATATTATGTAAATACCTATTATCTTGTTTGAAAATACAAATATGTATGAGTCATACAAAATCAACTACAAACAAATAATCGAGTCGCAAACATCGATATTTATATATCGAGTAATTACACGTAGAATCGACAGGATGCTCCTAATGTGCATGCATATTTATATACAAGCTCGTCCCGCGGCGACGCCCACGATTTATTTCAAAACCCGTCCCCTTTACAAACTCGTCTAAAAGATGCAAATACTTGGTAATTCCATTTACGCCTTTGAAGTGTCAAGTATTTATCTCACAGTAAATATTATTGTAAAAATAGAAAAACACTACATTGAAGAACATTAAATATTATGAAAGTAGCATTCAAATAGACTACTTGAACGTTAGCCAGGTGTTCGGGTAGCGTGAGTGTCATTCAAGCGATGCGTTTGAGTACAGTGCAGTACAAATAGATATTGGAAACATAAACAATGGCAGCCCAGCAGCATTGCTATACATATTATTGACGTTTTCGGATACAAAGGAAGACATAAGTGGGTGAAGCAAAATTCCTTCTCTAGTCCATAACCGAATTTGTATGGGATCGGCGCCCTATTTATAGTGTAAAAGAATTTTTTGATAAAAAAGTAGCAGATAAATATAAGATATGATGCTGAGATTTAATTAGGTATATTACTTTATTTAAACTATTATTCTTAAGTGTTCAAATAGATACGAAACCCATTAGGATTTCGTATCAATGTCATTAAAAATGTTTTAATTTTAACAAATTAATGTGTTAAATTTGTTACATTTAACATTCTTAAATATTTGTATGCCAGTCCATGGCGAAACATGTAAGATCATAACTTTATTTATAAGACCTTAATGTACCATGTTTTAAAGCAAATAAATATATTCTATTCTATTCTATTCTATGTATCTCTATCAAATGCCATCTCAGTGCCTCTTTTTTTCAAAAACCATTCACTCTAAACATTTTTTTTTGTCACAACCTTGAGCTTCTTCTTATATAAGAAGATTCAACAAGCAAAAAGACCGCTGTTACTTTTGCCATTTAAGTGACACCACTAACATCGAATAATTTGATACGATCAATTCATAACAGTACCATCCAAACATTCTCAGACGATATCCGTACTGCAGCTCAACTCGAGTCCGTAACAAACAGACAAACATAACACAATAATGAGCTATAGTAAATCGATACATCACGTACGAACGCGTATCTGATCGCTTGTCAATCGGGAGGATTACTGTCGCGACATTACACATTATTTATGCGTATTATTTCGATACGAGCTCTCGATATCTCGCGTGTATGATCGATATCCGCGGGTGTTACGGTAATCCGGTTTTCTTTCCGGTGCGGTTTTTTGGGAATTTAAGTACATAAGAATCATCATTTCTCCTGCTCTAATGCCAATTTATTTGGGGTCGGCGCAACATGTCTTTTTCTTCTATACTTCTCTATTAGTCGTCATCTCGGTAGTCAGTCTCTTTCTAACCTCATCATCTTTCACACAGTCCATCCATCGTTTCTTTGCTCTTCTCCCCTTGGGCAGAGCACCGCCGTGTCCTCGTAGAGGCGATTGGCAGCGGAGGCGACCTCTCGCGTCCGGCCCTGGTGCAAGCCATGGTCCGGGGCGAGAGGGAGTGGGAGGCAGTCACCTCCTTCTGCAAAGCAGTCATGCTAGCGAAGGAGGTGGCGGGACGGATGTGGGATAGAGCCTCCCGTCCCACCCGCCGCGGGAGACGCCCCGGGCGTCGGGAGCCACGGGACGACTCCCGGCAAACGTAAGCGCGGGCCTGCGGGCGGAGAGTAATGGGTAGCTCACCGTCCGATCAGGACCAGGCGCGTGCCGGACGGCGCGTACGTGTTTCACGCACGCCCAAAGAGATGTCAGCAGCAGAGAACCCTTAGGGCCGAAGCCTGCCGGGTCAGCGGGATTGTCCGAAAGGGTTACCGCTGGCCCGGAACATAAAGGGCTAAGGAAGGAACATGTGTGGGTTTTAGACAGTAAGAGTCTGACACTCCCTTCCGCTCCACCCAGAGCGGGAGGGGGACTTATGATGATTTCCCATCCGAAAAAAAAAAGTGCCTAAGAATGAAGTAGAAAATACTGTACCTACAGCAACATGAGATCTAAAAGTTACGATAGGAGGTTAAAGATACAAGGGTTGTCATAGAACTAGAAGAAGGAAACACTCTTACCAAGACCGCTTCATTTTCAACAGCGCATGACGATCAACTAAAATATAAACTACAATCTAAAACGATCGTTTTAGAAAACCATTTATAAACCGCGATACAAAACGAATAGATATCAAATCGATATTTAATGTCAGTGCGCAAAACGGCAAACCAATAACTATTGCTATTAATATAACTTAAAGAATGTGTTCACATCAATTCTCAGCAATACAAGTTGTGTCCGATCACAACCAGCTGCTCTAATAATGTCATAATTAGAAATAGCATCGATAAAGTACGCACTACTGTATGTCCGTACAACCAAACACAGTTCCATTCATAGCAGCTAGAATTATTTTATAACGGTAACTAAGAAACTAATAGTCACTTGTAAATGTTGCATTAATTCCGTTCTCAATTATGCAAAATGTCTTACGTTTTATTAAAGGTGTAACTCCTGCCTGGAAATTTATTACAATAAATAGTAAAGTAAACAATACATAGATAAATAGTAAAAGAAATACATAGTACATGATAGTAAAATTGATAAATAGTAAACAATAAATAGATAATAGCGCGAGCAAGCGATGCGACGTCGCATCGCATCACCTGCTCGCGCTATTACTTCCTTTTTGCTTAGCGTTCTCTCTCTCCGGGTCCTAGCGTGATGTTAAATATAGCCTATAGCCTTCCTCAAGAATTAAGCTATCAAATGAGAAAAGATTTTTATATCCTACTGGTAGTGCCAGAGATTAGCGCGTTCAAACAAACAAACTCTTCAACTTTATTATTAGTATAGATAGATATAGATTAGTACGCTAAAGATTAGACGACTACCACGCAGGTGCAGTGAAAGGAGATTCAAATGATAATACTAATGCATCCACGATCCACGTGAGGGACTCTTCTCAGTTGATATGCATGGGACAATGTACATAAACGTCTAATGAATTATACAGATGTTGTTTCAATCGAGTTCCATTCGACGATTGATCGATGATCTAGTAGCATTTGATGGGCAATCGAAGCGCGTTCTGGAACATGTACTTTAAATGGAGCTCACATAATAAGAGCTAATTTACGAAAATATCCGACTTATCGAAATGAAAGCAATGAAATAAATGGTCATGTAAAAAGTTACACCAACCTCGATACCGTGAAACTAGCTCCATTTCTAAACACAAACACTATTAAAAGTGACCACGTACAATATTGAATCTGTCGTTACAGTAGCTGACTACATATTGAATACTAAATACATCTATTTTCTCTTACGATACGTAGAAACACCGACTCTGGTACAAAACGCCTCGGTAGGTAACTTACCTGCAAAGAGAGAAAACAACATTGAATACATATGAAAACATACACAACATCATCAATACTAATTTATATCACTACGGGGAAGTTGTAACAGGTGTACTTTAAAACACCATTGAATATTAAATACGCAATATATGTCGATAATAAATAAGGTTCATTATGTAAATAGGTGCTAAAGAGGCGCATCTTGAAGGAAAAGTTGTCAAACTAGTAACGACACTAGTTTTAGGTATGGTCAATTTCACTCTAGCCAATAAAGTGAGTGTTAAAACAAATAATAGATGCAAATGACGGACCACTTACGGATTTAGTTAAGAGCAACAAACAAACCATTAAAAAACTGAAGACGCTAAAAATACAGTAACATGACTATCTTTATGTAGTAAAAGAACAACGAATGCAAGAAACAAAGAGAATGAATCACTTCGAAACACATATGATCCTTAATGAAAAGTTAACAAAGAAACAAATCAAAAAGAACATATACAACGTATAATGCCACTAAAAACCAACCAACCAGAAGAAAAGGATTACATAACGAGGGATTTTCATCAAACCTACTTACGCATAACAAATCGATTCAGAAACATTCATTGAGGAAACAATGGCAATCGCAATAGCCAAGAACAATGAACGGAAGATCGGCATACATTCATTGATCATGTAACATCTGAATTTGATTTAAAGATATTTGCCGTTGGTTATGGCCCAGCTACAGCATGAATTATTGTTGTCTACGAACCATATTAGGGATTTGTGATGGAGGAACTCTAATATTATTGTTATGCTAATCATTCATCTTGTGAAATTTCATCAATTGGAAGTTTGGAAGCGGAATTTTACGTCGTCTTCACTAACTCGAAATTACACAAAGTTACCATTAGCCAGACAACAAAGCCTTGTAATATAATTATTTAGCATATTGAAGAATCAGAAATAAAATATTAGGTTACGCTCCCTAACTTTCTGGAATACCGCAACGCTTTCGACAGCGCCTCAAACAAGCGCCTTAAAAATGCGAAAACAAAGGGATAATAAGTTTCTTCCGCTGATGTGTATCTGGGATCGTTTGACTGACGTCTGCGCAACAAAGCTGAGATGGATGTAATTTAGGCCTTTCACGCCTATGGAGGCAACAGACCGTGTGTTTTGGGTATACAACGCCTTGTAAACACAAATTGGTTATTACGGTAAGGAAAGATATCGTGTTGAAACGCAGGAAATGATGGATCTTTAACCCGAATCAGAAATAACTGTGGAGATAATATACGGAACTGATTAGTTTTGATTTGAGGTTCTCATTTTAATGCCACTTTAACTTACAATAAACAGCGGTGTCGTAATGTCAGTCTGACAAGTTGTAGCCAATAACAATGATAATGATGATGACTATGATGATGTTGGCACGTTTAAAACGGTAGTGTTTGATGATACTCGATCATCGGACAACTTAAGTGTGATATTATATCGGAATGCACGATTCACCAGGCCATTTAGCGGAGTAACAGTAAAATGATCATAAATCATTTCTGAAGCGAAATTATAACATTTTATGATAAAAATAATGAAAGTAAACTTTATCGATCAACAAGTACCATTGTTCGATGATTAATTTACCCGAGAGAGCTTTGAATAAATTTTAATTATGGACTTTTTGTGTTCGTTTTTAGATTGAAGCGTGATGATGTTGCGAAAATTGGTCCTACTACTAAAATGTTTTCAACAAAATAAGGAGTTTTCTCGACATAATTTCAATGCTTGCAAATTTTTGCATGTACCGTAATGGTGCGCGATGTTTATTCATATACTCCTTTGTATGCAAGCACTACCTTTTCCCTGCTAATAAAATGAAGGCTTACTTTACCGAACCAACAAATAGACGACCCATACATCTCAGCAATAATATTGAATTAAGTGTGTACGAAGGTTGCCATTTTGCACATTATTATTTATTTATTTTATAAATAACAAGTCCCATGTACAGTACACAATTAGACCCCTGGGGTCTATCTTAAACACCATGACCTGACATTTGATCAACGTGCTATTAACGTTGAAGTAATGTTCTTTCAGCTTACGCTTTATATTTTTACTATTCATTGAGTCTCTAATGTCTACAGGTATTTGGTTTAGTAAATTGGGTCTACCATAAAAGTTATTTTTGCGTGGCACTTGAAATGATTTTGATTTGGCTTGTCGTGTATTCACGTCATATTTAACTGGAATTTGAATATCACTGTTATCAAAATGTTCTATAAGGAACAAAATACTCAGCGCGCGCTAGAACAGGTAAGAATTAAGATGCACTAAGCACATAACGACCTGAGAAAATTGCATGGTGGGCGGAAAATTATATTAAATTCATCGTTCAACCCTATTATGTGTGGGACTGTAGGGCTAGTGTACACGTCGCGCGGCAGGGTGGGCGTCCCCATTCACGGCCAAGTCTGAATAGGGCCGTAAACGCAAATTGCAGGGCTGGCACAAAGGGTATTGTTGCATGCGTATTCAGAACAGCGGTGTTGCGTGTAAGGGGACGTGTTGACGTGGCGTCATGTCGCCTGCCTACGTCTGCTTGTTTTGTTGTTTCCGACATCAAAGTGTTGATGAGAAATGAATGAATGCGTGATTTGTGTCACGCTTTTTCTGTGGGAAATATTTTTACGAGAGATGAGAAAACTGGGTTGTTCGTAACGTGACAGAAAATAGATTCCGTGTCTAGGGTAAGTATAGTTTATTCTTTAATTATTTACGCCTAAGTGAATTTATATTATACCTAACTAGCTGTGCCCATGACTTCGTTCGCGTGCATGCCGAAAACAATTTGGATTTCATGAATTTTCATTTTTTTGTACGGAACCCTAATGATTTTCTAAAATAAAAGTAGCCTACGTTATACCATCAGCTATCTTCCAGTGCAAGTCCCGTCAAAATCAAGAGCTGCTTTGGAGAGTAGCCGGAACAAACAGACAGACAAAAATTTAAAAACTGTGTTTTTGTTATAAGTATCGTACATACTTTTATATGCATTTAGTAAAAAGCTGTTATTTTAGTATTACAAACAGACACTTAAATTTTATTTATTTATATAGATTCCAGAAAATGTATCTGTGCTTCTACATATTTCCACTGCTAATCACAATACAGTGAAGCACAAACGCATAATGACGTCTATAGCTTTCAATAAACGCCGTTCTACGATCCGCTTTCGACCGCAAATCCGTGAAATGACGGCCAATAGACGCGGCCTATCTTCGGGTTATCCCGTACAGCTACAGCCCACATCTGCAGCGCAAGCGCATTCTTCCGCACTGAACGTTGGCGTATCGAAATTATCACAATTAAAAACTGGCTTTTATATGCAATTGTGCATGCTTGCGTCTTCCTATAGATACGGCTTTGGTGTAAAATGGTTTAAGTTGAGATTTTGGACATGATTGGTATGATTTACAAATAACAATCTAGCACTGGGTATTACCGTGGCCTCAATCCCATCGAGCTCGCATGAGATATTTAAAAAAAAAAAACTTTATTTAATTTTGTAAAACATGAAACGTAAATAATAATAATAACCTAAATAAAGTGGATAAGACAGAAGACGAACTAGCAGGGGATCCAGGAGGGGGGAGAAGGGGGATCAGACCGGAATAAATCATTTCAGGGAGAGTGTCTAAAAGACTTGCACATAATTGCTGAAGTTCCAAAATACCGCAAAATAATACAATTACATCCGACTAGCCCTTACCTGATAATACTTTTTGCATCAAAGAACTGCTATAAAGATTATGTCCAAGCAAACCATTAACAATAATGTTTTGATAAACGAACATATACTGCCATCCATGTTATACGTGTAAACATTTTACAGCAATAATTTAGCGTCATCAGTTTATCACATCAATCCTAGCAGCCTAGGTGTCTTCAAAGCCCACAGCGATTACGACATCATTACTTAGCTGTAAATCTAAACTAAGAGAAAAGATAATGATGAAGATGTTTGTTTGTTACGCTTTCACACTAAAACGACTGAACAGATTTGGATGAAATTTGGCACATGGGTAGACCATGACCTGGATTAGGACATAGAATACTTTTTATCTCGATTTCCCCAAGGGATCGAGACTTATGCGCGTGAAACCACGAGGCGCAGCTAGTTTACGATATAAAGGAAATTGTACGCTATAAACGGTTCTAACGTAATTTTCCACAAATATTTTATAGGAAAATAAATGGAGTTATTACCTCTGCTTCGTCTCGAAGAAAGGTAATTCAGATTTACATAGGAAATGGTGAACATAATTTGATCAAATTAAATTATTATCTCGTTTCCTTTTGATAATAGTTAGATTCGCCCTTTTAGGAGGTGAGAGTCGGAATATTATAATGTCAATTAAATAGAGAAATAACGACAAACACAGCTAAATATAATATCATGTCTCTGACAATATTCGAAGTCGAATAATTGAAAAAAAAATAAGACGTCTCAATTTCGTAATTAAAAGTATACAAACAAATTCGTTTTCCTATTCGAATTTTATGACGATTGAAATGCGTGGGTGTTAATAGAATTATAAATTATATACAATCGATAAAGTTTGATGGTCTAATAGTGTTTGGGCGAGTTTACCCGACTATCACAGGCATGCACGTGAGATACCCTCCAATTACGACCACTCATACCGACACGGTTCGTTTATTCGACTATTTATAAGTTAACTCGCATTCCTACTCGATACCTATTACTAAATCTTATAAGTGATGTGCCACTATGCAACATCGAATAACCCGAATAGTCGATTATTCAATTGATGTATGATATGAAACTCGATTAAGAATTTAATTGATTTCATAAATCTGTTTCAGCGTTTAAAATGTTTAATACGATAATATAATTAGACGTAGAATGCGTTTTAATTATTCGGAAGCGCCTCATTAGATGCTTGAATTATAAAAGGATTAATAATGATTTCCAATTGCATGGCTGGTTGTATGGATAATTAGTAACCTCTTTTAACTGGTTTCCTGTCAATAAAGTCTGACTAACAAAGTACATTTTTGTTCCCTTATTCACAAACCAAACAAAGGCATACTTCCTATAATTGAAGGATTCAATCGGTAATAATACTTCCGTGTTTGTATGAGTTAAGTACGTTATTATAAACTTTCCTTTATTACCTACATTTTCATATATATTATTTTCATTTAATATATTTTTTTTAAAAGAGGGGCCCGTGGCTAAATAAGATCAGCCGCACAGGTCGATAGATCAGGTTAAGCTACGCTACGGTTACATACCGTGACCCCTCCGTGCCTCGGAAAGCACGTTTAGCCGTTGGTCCCGGCTGTCAGTCGTTACGGGTAGTCAGAAGCCCGAAAGTGACAACCAGTCTTATCGAGGGGTATCGTATTACCCAGTCATTGGGTTGTAGATGTCAGATAGGCAGTCGCTCCATATAAAACACTGGTATTCACCGCCGACCCCAACATATTTGGGAAAAGGCTAGGCAGATGATGATATTTTTTTAAAGACATTAAAAAATATTTAAAAAATAGTGGCCCATCAGGAATAGGGTCCAAGCTGCCGGTGGTTAGGGCTCTAGTGAGAGGAACCTCCTCAGTATGAGTGCCGTAACCAGGAGTACTGCTTTCTAAATCAAGCCCAAACGCGCAATGAGAGCCTCCTGCTGAGGTGTTGGTCGAGGCTGACGCTAATAGGTCATTTACTGTAACGATTATTATCGGTAGGTACAATGACCGCAGAGTCCACGTCCCACATGTCGACAATCTCGTGTGGTAAGTCAAGATACTGGATTTTATGATCATTCATATTTTTTATTATTATCATATGGATTTTCAATAACGAAATCCGTACACCTGCTGTATTAATTGTTGTCAAAGAAAGTTAGCTATCAGTTCAGACAGTTAATGATGACTAGTAATGACGAAACCAATTTGAAAAACAAATTGACTATCAACAATTAAATGCTATCAAAAGTTTATTTGTTTAAATTATGCACAAATTGCAAACGTTATTTTGGTTCTGTAATGCGGTGGTAGGTATTTATAATCGGAACGGTTCTAATTGCCCAATCGATAAAAAAAAAATCGACTAAGTAAATAAAAAGATTTCGGATTTTTATTGAAGCAATAAATATTTTTTTACGACTACCTTTTCACTCTCGATATTATATGAACCTTACGTAAAAAAAATTTTCCTGTGAGTGATCCAGTGTTTTCTTGCCATACATATTGAAGACTACTAAGTTATGTATAAAGTAGGAATTGCGGCTGTATTCTCTCTGGATAAACTCTTGGCATGGATCCAACATGACAGCAGAACGAGGCACCGAATTGCGGAACACATCAAAGATTTCAATCGCAAGTCGGTCGCGAATATTGACGCATCAGCAGCTGCTATAACATTTAAATAGCACTCACTATGCGAAAGCAGACATTATAGCCTATTTGATGCTTAGGTACATGCAACCTCCGCGAGTCCGTTATAAATAGATGGCACAATTAGGAGACAGACTTATTAATTTGTATTAAGAATATAGAGAAATTACGAGGGAACAAAGAAACGGACATACATACATACATACAGGTCAAACACATAACCCTCCTTTTGGGCTTCGCCGCAGTCGGGTAAAAATAGTAGGTGTCCGATTAGTTGACAAGCGGTTGACAAAAGACGAAAATGATAAAAACGTAGAACGGTTTCCTAGGAATCATATATATCGCAGTTATATGACAAGACAGAGGCTCACAGTAAATTGAATATTTTGTGTGTGTTCTTTCCTCAAAATACCATTCCTCAATATACATTAATCTACATGCTCACATGATCTAACCAACATTATGTCTGGATTTTCAAAGAGATGTGACTTTTGAGTTTGAATCGGGCTCTCTCTTCTCAAAGTTGTCAGACAGGAAATACCGATCACATCTAGTTTTAAAACATTATTTATACTTGACATGTAAAAGTGTTTGTTCAAACCTACTTACAGAAATAAAATCATTCATCAAAGTCGTGTGTTAGTCAATTTCCATCTCACTGGTAAACATCATACATATTTTAATACCATGTCAATTCACAATTTATTCGAGAAAGTGCTTAAAAAAATGATACTTCACCATTCCAATGGTAAATAATCGATGACGAAGCAAATATACCTACTTGATCGAGTGGCTATTTATGATATTGTACAATACATGTAATAACTTTATTTCCTAACACTTCCATTTCCAGAGAAAGTTTATATCTTTGAACAGTGTGACATTGCATATTTTATTATGTTTTTTTTTGCTATTCATTTTTTTACTAGAAACGCATGTTTGATAAAAACTATATTTCCATTTTTTTCTTTTAATGTCTTGACCTTTTAGTTTCCTTTTTGTATGAGGCATTGGTACATTATGATGCAAGACGTTTTCAGGGTCCATTTCGAATCATCATTCTTCTCGCTAATTCTAAAATCTCTCTTCGCCTATAAGCTGCAATATCTTTGTTCATACTGGCAAGAGGCCTGTGTACCTATTTCTGCCAATATATGTATTTCTGTACCTCCTATGTAATGCAAGACGATGGTAATTCTTTACAAAACCACCATTAACGTAATCATTAAAGCCATTACTTGCAACAATTTTCTCCATTTCTACCAACACGTATTTATTTCCAACTCCACATTTAGCTCAAAATGATAACATTAATAACATTTTATTACCACTGAGATCTAACCAGTACCTTTCCTGGTCATATCAACAAATATATTAACCTTAAAACATACGTATTTAATGAGTGCAATGTGCATATTTAAATGTTTTCCGAGCAAGTACCGTTCCGGTTTCTTGGGCATATTTTCATAGATTCCGACACTACGCATGCAATGGAAAACGTGTATAGGTATGTGGAGAAGTAGAAACTGGCGATGTACCTAGACTATTCGTATATCGACAGAGCAAGTAGAGCGTCAAGAAAGTCCCACTTCGCGTACATAATTTTATATCTAGACTTATATTTCCAGTTCTTATTGACCTCTAGTAAGTCTGGGAACGTATGGTCGTGAGAGTTCAACGTGTGGTTGGAATCCGGTTCACAGACCGCAAAAAAACTTTAGCTATAAACAGTGAAATTCACATGATAGTAATGAATGAAAAGTCGTGTCTGCTTGTAAGTGCAAGTTTAAAACGGTAATTGTCACCGCGTGGTGCAATTTTTTGCAAACTTTGTTCATAAAATTGACAGATACCGCTTATTTTTATGATCAAACTTGAATTTGAGAGACACAGTCACACAATGAACGGTTAAACATTGTGACCCCACTTGCCACACAAATTGGTACTTAATTAAAGTTTATGATTATTAGCTGACCCATCTAATTAGGTGATATTTTGAACAGCATTCTGACCCCACGAAAAGCATGATCGCTGTATTATATATTATGCTCTCCAGCCGTACAAACGTAAGAAACTTTCCAGTATACTAAATGCTTCATTATAATGAGTGACTGATACCATTAACACTCAACACGTAACAAATTCACATCTAACCGCATAACAAATGAGATAAATGTACAAACTAATATCTATGCATACGATCAATCAATGAATGTCCGTGTAATTTGAACGACCATTCATAATAACAGATCATTCAAACAGGAGTAACTACTTAGCTACTGGTCTAGCGAAATTAGCTCGACGAGTGTCAATTACATATGATATCAAGTTTCGTTGCGGGATCGCTATCGTATCAATGAAAGTGAAACTCTATTGTTTAGCTTGAACGGTAGTTTTACCGCAAATATGCCCATTGTAACGGTATGTCATATTGAGGGCTGTCGCACACCACATCAAATTGAGAACTCCGACTTTCGGTTCAGGGGGTCTAGTCTCTCAAGTCCGTCCGTCCAAGAAGTTCAACGAAGATTCGGCGCCGACCAAAAGTAGTTTACCCGTCAAAACAAGTGTCAAATTAATTTTTTCGGAGGGGTAAATACATATCGAGAGTAGGAATAATAAAATTATCAAATCGTGTTGTCATTGATCCTTTCGGCCCCGTAGTAATCATAAATCCGTAATAAGTGATACGAAGCACTGACGTGTTTAGAGCTTTACAAGAGTCAAGGTTGATGTTCTGTGTGCAATGGCCTGGGCCTCAAGTCTGCTATTACAATAGTGTCAGAATGGTCTATCATTGATTTCATAACTGTTGATTTTGACAAGTTTGGTAATCTACTAATATAATGGCGTCATTATGACTTTCCAATGGTCAACCACTGACACTCCATTAAAAAAATGCCTAGAATGGTAATCTCGTACATAATGACCAATGAATTACTCGGTAATCTGCTAAAATTTTGATAGTTCCTTTTATCAGTGAACTACCATTAGAACATCATTGTGCAGTCATTGCTTTTAATTCGTTACGAGTATCGTATAGGTTCTGTGCCATTGACCGACCAATGATCGACCATTATGTACGAGATTTAGCAGATTACGAACTTTTAGCAAAATGACAGTGGGATCGTGTTGGAATCGTGATCAAGTAGTGTGCGACGGCGTTATGTCAATATAGGACTTCATGCTTGTGGTGTCTATTGGTATTAGGTATTTGATATGAGTTGCACGTCGAGCTAACTGCAAATATTAGGCACGTGGATATGTTATATTGAGTGGTTTATTTGAACTTACATTTCTAAATCCTGTCTGTAAAGTATTTGTCATTCATCTTCAAGTGCTTGTTTAGCAAATAATTGACAGTTTATTTACTCTCAATTGATCGATCGATGAAAGATTTGTTTTCAAACTCAGCCTATAATGTTCCTACTGGGACACAGGCCTCCTCTCGGTGAGAGGGAGTGGGCCGTAATCCACCACGCGGGCCCAGTGCGGGTTGGTAGATGTCAGATGTCTTCGAATTTTTGGTTCTAGGACATGCCGGTTACCTTACGACCGACGTTTTCCTTCACCGTTTTCACAGCAGTACTGATTACATTATTTACACAAAGTAAAATGCCACTACTTATAAATATTCTCGAGTATTCTCGACTCTCCTTTAGGGAAAGATGGCTTCGAAATTCGCTATAAATAAACTAATACAGGCTATAATTTACCATTTCCATAACAAATGAACCTCTTTCTAATAATAGCTAAGTAATACTTATTTGCTGAAGGTTTTATCGTCCATTTAGTAAGTAAAGCACGCCATGTGAAGTGGCCTCTACAAATTAGTTCACACATTGTAGAATTTGTGTTCGGCACCGTTTTGTTAGCAAATTATCTAAATTATCAGTTAACTTACTTTTTAAGTGGCGCCGCTTTTAAGCACACTACTTAAAACTTATTTGTTTCTTGTAAAGTTTAACTTTTATTTGCCGTTTTAATAGGGACAGTTAATTAGTGAAGACTGTTTTGAACAACACAATACAGTCTATGAAAATGTATTTTATATCATTACCGCGCCCCCCGGTCTATTCCTTGATATGCAATGGTCGCTGTAGCACCATGAACATGAGCTTGTGTGAATCTTGGGGTTCATTCGATTAATCGAGTCTGGTTTAACCATGCTGGGATCGGTGCAATTCATTCATTCATTCTTAAAGTCAGTCAATAATTTTACTTTATTGAAATGTATTCACTAAAGTAGATAAATGATTAAGTGGCGATGGAATGTAAATTATCTGAGATTATGAACTCTTTGATCCCGTTTTTTTTTTGTAAAAAAGTTTTTATTGAGTGACCATTTGTAACAAAAAGGTCCTAATACATTTTTGGTTGCAATGGAATTTGAATTTTGTAAAGTATGAGATTCAGTTTGTTGCTCCATAACTTGAAAGTTAACTCAAATTCTTGGCCCTAATATGTATACTATTATTATCTGCGGCAAGTTTGATTTAAAAAAAAAACATGAAAAATAGGCAAGGAAAAGACAAATCAAAGAATATACAATATACATATTATTATATCACTAATACAGAAATGCTTAAGGATGCAAAGATTCCTACTCTAAAAAAATAATACAGCTATTTAAGGAAGAGCTTATAAAAACAAAAAATATTTTATGGATTGGACATTAGAAGGGTGGTTGCATGCGGCAACGTAATCTAAAAGTAGACGAAGTTTTATGTGGAGTTGTGAAAATAGATGAATAACAGTCTGTAAACCTGAAAAGGTAAGTATGCGCTTCGGTAATCTTCGTGTTTCCGAGTTAGCACGAATGTCGCATTTTAAAATAACCCCCCACAGGGGCAATGCTTTTGAATTTTGTACGAGTACCTACTACTGCGCTTTGTAGCAGTACACCTATCATTGCGCGTTTGTATGAGGTCTTTCTGTGTGTTTACTTTATCCGGTTGCAGATCGTCATATTATGTCAATCAAAAGTTTTGAAATATTTTTGGTTACCTATAAGATCATCGCGCGTTCGTATTTCCGAAGATAGGCGAAGATTTTCGAAGCGCATACTTTTCTTGGGATAGCTGTATCTTAATATACGTTTGATGCAGTCATTTTAAGAATTGTATCCAAACATAATACTACCTACATACGCAGAAGAATAGTACCTATCTTGTCATAAAATACGTATTCTGTATGAATCACTCACAAAACAAAGGGTTCGGTACATCGATTGAAATCCAAAAGCATTATATTTTGACCGGCCATTGAATATCCAATGATCCATAAAGTTAATGAGTGATACTTATAGAGTTGTTCCCGAGATATTTGCAAACAATGCCTGTAAAAGGCGGGACATCCTAAAACAATTGAAGGTCGAGGACAATGTATATCAATGAATGGAACCAAACAAACCAATTACACAAGTTATTTCTGACACACAAAAAGTCACATGCAACTTTCGTATCTATTTCAAAGTATTATAGAGGCGACAGCGCAATGAAGAAATTCGATTTGTCGGCACGCACGTTGTCATATCCGTTACAGGAGCTATGGAGCGTGACTAAGAAACTATTCAATGTAAGCTAAGTGTGGGTTACAGAACATGTGTGTTCGTGTAGCTAATATACTAGTAATTTCATATATTAATAACAAATCGCTTAATATTAGTGAGACAGACAATTTAGACTCGAGAAATTATAGTAATGACAGACTGATGTGTAAGATGTGTTATTTATTATTTATCTGTGGTTAGACGAAGAGAAAGCAGTACCTATATCATATTTTTATAAGAGTTAATTAGATTTTGCAACCATTCGTTAAGATTGCAACTGTTATTCTTTTAATAGAATCATAATAACAGGTTAAATTAAATTTAAACGAAACTTCATAGACCCAACATGTCTGTGAAGATTCGCCAGAAACTAATTTGACCTTGTTTAATTAAAGATTTTCCATCAAGAATTTCTTAGTACCAGCCCAGAGTGCCTGGATTTGTAGCCGGTTGATGGCAATAGGCTCGCCCCCTATTACATGGGACTTAACGACATAACTGGCGAAATTTGGGTGTACAGTCACGAGCACTAATATGTTAACACTTGGCCACTTTCAATTGCGATTTTTTTACGAAATAACGAATGCAACGTTTAAATACGACACTTTACATAAACCCATGGGTTCGAAAATACTATGTTCCTAATAATATAAAATTTCATTCAAAAATAAAGGAGAAAATCGCCTTTGAGCAAAGGCAAGCGTATACATACTTATGCTCGTGACTGTACTATAAGTAAAATTCTGCCGAGCAATTTGGGGATGATATGCGTGAACAATTAAAGATTGGGTGAAAAACTGAATTGTCATCAAAACAAGGAAATACCTACACCATAACCTCACCACAATTCTATAATTAAGAAATAATCCAATAAATCCTGACTCATGGATGGTTACGATTAAATAATTACACCAATCAAAATAACATCGTTATATAGCGTTTGTACGAAAACAGTAAGTTCAAACGTAAATTGTTTAATGACCTGCAATTTAACAATTGTCAAGACTTCCTTAAAAACACTTTGTTTGACTTCGTAGAACCGTGAGTAATTCTAGTGACTAACTATTAAAATGGAGGCTTTGTTTTGTCAAAAAAAGGTACATTCGTGTCATAAGTATGTAACTGTAATATAAAGATAATGACCCCTAAGTGTCCGCTCTTTCGAAATATTATGAAAGTAAGTAGGTAACCAGTTCAGCTTTCATCTTTTAGATCTAAATCGTTTAGATCTCATTTTTCATCGTTCAAAGAGCTCTTAGTTCTAAATATTTATCTTTTGAACTATCTTCTTTTATTTTTAATGTTGGGTTAGGAGTAGCATTGTTTGTGGCTTAGATTTGTTGTTGGTTTTCGTTGACATTTCGATGTCAGTGGTTTAGAAAGCTAATGGTTTCCGAAAACTATAATGAATAGAATGACATAAATGCCTTTTAGGTCTGATTTTTCAACGGTCAGGTAACATTTATTCGAGGAATAAATATGACAGTTTGACAGTTTTTGTATACCTAGAAAATATGTCAAACCGCCATATTTATTCTTAAGGTAAAAGTTACCTGACGATAAAAAAATCGGCACTTTAACTTCAACGGAAACAAAAATTCAAGCAAGAAACGTTTATAAATGATCATATATTATATCATATACTTACCGTTTACTTAAAACTTCCAAGTTATGTCAACAAGGAAACTTAACCATCGTTTAAGTCGTAACTATTTGTGACATCGCACGTCAGTAGCTAACTCAAGTACCTATCTAGTAAATCTAAGTTCCACGTCAACCGGTGTTTAATTAACTTTCATTTCACACTGCACTACCTCGTTTAGTACAAAAAAAATAATAACCATAACCTAACTTTAGGAAGAGCATCAAATGCTTGATCAGCACGAAACAACTTACATACTTATACTTAAGGTTCCATCGATATACACTTTAGGAAAATTAATTGTTTGCTGCTGCATCAATTTTCCTTCATACGATTGTTAATGAATGACAGTTGATATTACGGCCGGGAAATCCAAAATGGCGATAGCATCCAAAATGGCGATAAAACTGGTAATATAAGAAATTGCTTGCTCACCCACAAGTCATTAAAAGTTCATATCAATACGTCGAATAAATTGAAAAGTATTGATCTGACGAATATTGCCGATGAAACTTCTGCGTTGAGTCGTACTATAACTTTAACCGTTAGTGATGTACGTGACAGATGCGCACATAACTCTCTGCGGTAATAAACCCTATCGGGATGTAGATCATCGCGCACCTGTAAATTTAGACAGCATGCGCACGCTTCACTCACGACTCCACCGCCATCCCGTTAAAGACCGTCACACACGGCAGCTCTATTGAATTTTTTTTAAATGTATTATAGGTTATAGCAATATTTCAAAACCCTGAGATGATGAATATCTATGGCAGTATGTATTAAATGTAGGTACATACATCTCGATGTTAGCGACGGCATTCAAATATCGTAAAGATATACCTACCCAAAACCTGCTGTGTGTGCAATACCTTATTTCTGCTCGTGTATGACCGACTTTGGTCCCATCTGCCATCTACACTTTTCCTAATCTCTTAACATTTTTTGAGGAAATAAGTATTCTAAAATGTTAATAATGTTGATTGTTGACACTTTCGCATCGGTCAGCGGGTGAGCAAGTTTGTCGACAACTTCAACTGGTAGAATGTTTGTTTTCCTCACTATTCGTCTATTCAACGGCAAATGAGATGATTTATTATGCAAACAAGAATGTGCTTTTTTCCCTTAAATTAGGTCTTACTATGTTTATTCTACGTAGTATATAAATTTAATTCTGAGAATTCCAACGTTTGCTTTGGCTAATCAAATGGAAGCAAAATTTTCCTTTTTAGAAAGCTTTGGTACCTACTTAACTTAAACTTTACATTTACATGACCTTAGAGGTTGTATAATTTTATTTAAAACGACCAGTATTTAAGTATACCTACCTACGTCAAGTTACATAAACCTACGTATTACGTACTTCAAGTTACAAAACCTCCCTGATACAACATGCATTCTTACAAATCTCCCGACACCGAACATAAGATTCTTTTCATACTGCATTGCTCCAGTATCCACATTAGGCATCTAACAAACTTAATGGCCCGTAGTGTCCGACCGAAGGTAGATTTCTAGCCGGGGCCGAAAGTGGCTTTTTGGCCGAAGGTGGCCGAAGGTGGCCGAAGCCGAAGCCGAAGGTTCGGTCCCACACTAATGGCCTGTGAAACGAGATCCAACGCTCCGTGCACCATAAACCCTAAACCCGTGATAATCCTTACCAGTGTGAATTGCGCTTTATATCAATGTCGGGCATTAAATCATCGACCCACTGGACCAACTGAGCCCTTTGATATTTTATATCTTAACATCTTTATTGTCCCACATAAATCTCCGAAGAGCACTGATTGGCTGCTCGATAAAAATGTATCGGCTGTCATTCGTGTTGGTGTAGTGAAACATTTTATGATTAATGTATATACCACACTTTCTCAAGAGCATATTTATGTAATTGTTATTTA
Organism: Oligia fasciuncula; assembly: GCA_963082905.1. Lineage (NCBI taxonomy): Eukaryota > Metazoa > Arthropoda > Insecta > Lepidoptera > Noctuidae > Oligia > Oligia fasciuncula. The sequence continues at coordinate 12,168,816 of OY720407.1, forward strand.
TGTGGTTTATAAATTATGTAAAGTAATTACTTATACCATCAAGATTGATCTGATCTTGTCATTAATACTTATTGAAAATTGAAGACAAATCGCCAGACACGATATCAGATTTGAATAAGTAAATTATTTCATTATTTTAATGAGATAATTAATCAAAAAAAATAAAGTCGTATAAAAATAAACATGGAAAGTCGTCAGTAGACATTTTAATCAAATGACTTACAATTTCTTTTGTACAACTTGACGCGGAAAGTTTTAAAACTGTTGCTTTTAATGACTACCCACATCAATATGACGTCTAAAGCAACAAAGACAGTAGTGACAACAATGATCATGTGACAACATCTAAATCACACAAGATAATTGCACGCAAGTATTATAAATTGAAAGTAAATAAGCAAAGAATTGAAATGCTTTGTGTAAAATAAAATGGCGACAATTTCACGCTTTTACAATTCGCAGTCATCAGCCTGCTATGGACGTTTATTTGTAGTGTTATTATAAAACACTTTTTACTCTATTGTCCCATACTTAACACGGAATATATTCACTGTGTTATAATTAAGTACTGTGCACATTTTTTGTTTAAACAAAACATTGTTGAATAGGATAAACAATTCATTATTTGCGCTGAACTTAAACATGTGACCAAACAACCTGTATTTATGTTAATACTGGGGGGTTTCAGAAAGCTTATTTTTAAAGAAAACTTTCCAAATTATTATTATGCTACTGATTAGGTACTCCACAACAAACTTAACATAATTATAAGTCGCCTCTTAGATTATCTTAGAGCCAAAGGCAAAGATACAAATCTAGCTAGGACAAGCCTACAGTATAATAAAACTTGTAACACATCTTTATAAACTAGATGATTTCAAGACGTGTTTGCAAATTACTGACGACCAGATCCTATGTAGATACAGACAGTTAGCAGCCTGACGACACTTGTAGGAAGAATTCAGTAGACACCATGGCCTATAAATTATTAAGCATGTACAAGATGGGAATGGGTGATAAAATGTCTGTACATAAGTAAGGATTAAAAGGACTCACAAACCATCCCTGTAGAACTTAGCCGAACGATACTAAGGCCAATACAATACCTAAGTCTATTTGCTATTGAAGCTACGAGTCTTAACCGCCAATTAAGTTCGAATAGAAAGACCCAATAACACTCCGAACTGTGAATCCGACCTGTAACCCCACTCGGCAGCGATACCACCCACCAACCCACCACCAATCGGTCAGTAACTAAAGCCAGGTAAAACAAACCAGCAATACTACTATACTAAGTGCTAGAGTCACTATCGCGCTAAACACTCGAACGATCGACATTCCGTCTCTTGTCCAGCGATTTGTAACATTTAACTCACAATGGCTCATTAAACTGAAAACGTTACACCAACTGGTTCCGTAGCTTTCGCCTTATTTACTTCGCCTTTCAATGTTTCAAAGTTTTCAAGAATGTTGGGACTTGGCGACTATCGCGCGTTCGAATCTGCTTCTGTTGTGTATCTGTAGTTGTGTTAATTGACGCAGATAGTTGAAATGTTTTGAACAAAGAGGCAGTCGAATGCAACCCTGATAACAGTTGAAACGTGAAATCCGTCGACGTGGTTTCTATTGTAGCATTTTATTACAAAGCTTCTAAAGTTAGTAAAGTTATTCCAAGTGTCCAGAAAATTTACGTACCTACCCAAGTACCTACGCAAAAACATAAATATGACAATTCGTCAATACTGATAAATTTTTATATATTCAAAATCTGTAATAACAATGCCATACTTAAGTCAGCCAAACTGCGTAACATCTGTCAGCCGTTGTTCTCGTATTACAATGGAATGCAAAGTCCACCTGCACATGATTAAAATCCTTATCTAAACCAACATTCACAAATCCTAACATTACAAGAAACTCACATATTTCACACCTCACAACAAAGTAATTGATTTACGATGACACACAAACAAATGACTACCATCCATTCCTCGGCGAGGTTCCTAATGACCAACATCTAGTACTAAACAGCACCCCTTCGCAGCTCTACGTAATATCAATCAAAAGTTCCTCATTACCGGTTCAAACCTGCCCAGTTCCGTGATCATCTTTTTGCTATTCGAAAGCTGGAATCCATAGGCTTTTCACTAAATTGCAATTTATGTAATGTGGGAATGAGATAAAAAAAACATTTGAAATGCATGAAGGTGTACGCTGTTTGAATGACATTATCTTATCAAAGGCGGTGTGTTGTGTGTCATGGACCACACTTGCTACTTAAATAAGAAACAAGTGAAATAAGTACCTATTAATTTCCGCAGTTGATGTTGACTGGTAAGTATTTGTTAGAAATTTCCAAGATTGTTAACGATAAGTTCTAGATACGGATAAATAGAGCCTGATACTTAGGTAAGTTTTAATCTACTTAGTTGAAAGGTTCCAGTTGCTGTGATGCATCTGTAAGTTAAGTCCTTATCTTACCGGCTTCTTATGGGTCATAACTCATTTGTGTTCATTTAATTAAAAGTTATTGAGAAAGTTTAAAAAAAAGCTTATGCTAGTACTGCTTTTACGGTTTATATATTGGATATGAATAAATTTAAAGAAAACACAGCAGTTACATGAGCTTTCTACGAAATTAATACCTTCTGGTTTTTGAACTTTATACAACCCATTCTCCGTAAAGGCAATCTGTTTATGGTTACAAACGACGACACATGAAGAAATCTACCGTTATTCCTATTCAACTTTAACAAGGATAGGTACCAGGAATTCAGAAACTGCAAGTTATGCTAAACTCATCAGCGTAGTGCAGCTCAACGTCGATTAAGTCAAGAATTCAAACAAAAACTGTTCCCTCGTAATGCGCATTCCAATAATGAAAAAGCCATTAAATAATTAATAACATTTACATACGACACGGTAAACACTGTGTGGTAAGTTAGCGTCGCCCGTGTAATTACAAGTTCATAATCACAATGGAAGGCAGTAATTAATCTTGGATGGATTCCAGCGATTTCCAGCAAGTGAATGCACAAATTGTGCGCGTGCGGCGGTGTAACGGGCCGGCGATAATCGCAAGGCGATAAAAAAAGCGAAGCGAGCGCATAACGGATCGCGCGATGCGCTTGGCCCGTCATCACGATCGCAGCGCCTGCGCGCCGCGTGGTGCTTCAACGCGCGTCTTTTATTTTGTCATTACCTACTTGTAATCAAACTATAACATCTCGACTTTTTGAGTGCGAACGTGCTAAATGAGAAGTTTTTACGCTGTCATGTCGGCTATTTTTTATTTGAAGGCGGAAATGAAATCGAGGCGATTTTTTAGCAATAAAAGCTTATTATAAGTATGGTCGTGTTACGCCACCCATAACTTTCAACAATGATTTGATAAATAGCTTTTCTGTGAAGTAGTTACGGATACCTAATAAACGAGTTCGGTTATTCATATAATTAAACCATCTTCGTAGAGTAAGGGAGCTCATCAATCACTCGTATCGTACTTAAGTTAACTTACTACGAAACTCCGACACATCATTTAAAATTCTAATGCACATTAATTTTTAACGCTCACCACAGCCGTTTATTACATTACGAATAAGTAATTACATGCTAATTAAATATTAATTATTATAAAGTATGCTTTTTAATCATTACTAATTGCTTCATAAGCAAACAGGTCTGAGAGTGTTAGGAGACTTCTCTTAAAAGAAAATATCTTTAAGAAACAATCATGTTTTCTCTTGCTAACGAGAAGATACTCTTACAGTAAGATTTCTCTCTTGATAAGTAGGTATCAGTACATTTTATCTAATCGATCATCTTCATTTTCCTGCCCAGTTTATTTCGGGTCGGCGTAACATGTCCTAATTTCTCTCTTGTTATCAGTATATTTTATCTAATCAATCATTATCTTCATTTTCCTGCCCAGTTTATTTCGGGTCGGCGCAACATGTCCTTTATTAATTTCTCTCTTGATATCAGTACATTTTATCTAATCAATCATTATCTTCATTTTCCTGCCCAGTTTATTTCGGGTCGGCGCAAGATGTCTTTTATTAGTCGTCATCTCGATAGTCAATACCTTTCTAGCTATATCATCATATCTTTCACGCAGTCCATATCCATTGTTTCTTTGGCCTTCCCCTATTCGTATAGCTATTACTTTATAATTAATTAGATAACCTATTATGTTATCTAATCAGTATCTTTAAAATATTGATCCTCACTATTTCACTAAGGATAATCTGCCGCGACAAATTGAGGAAGAGGGATAATGTTTAGAACATGGCTTCTAAATGATCAGTTTTACGAGTTGCTAATGGCAATCGTTAATATTATTTGTGACTTGAATAAGCCCGCTAAATAGTTCATCGGCTATGGTGGGAATAGTTTATGCAGAAGAACGCAATAAAAAATAAAAGTTACAGGGATGGTGAGCTGTAGGTCAAAATAACCAGTACGTGGAGCCCTGACACAGCCAGAAGGCGTCGTCGGGACGAGCTGGAGAAAACAAAAGACCAGTGGTCCGCTTTAGGCCTGGATAGAAAGAGCTGGAAGTCATGGGGAGAGGTCTTTGCCCAGCCGTGGGATGATGCAGGCTCATAGTAGCCATTAACCAGTAAAGTGATGGTAACGTAACTGAAGAACAAATCATTAAGAAATTTTTCATCCTTGTGACTTCTACCAAATGTACCGAAAAGTAATCAGGGGAAGGAATTCACTGTGGAAATACTAGGACTTGCAAGTATGTTGTAAATACTTGAAAGTGATCCCATGCAATCTTCCATACAGGCATTTGCAATCATCCTGGGTTCGATCTCGTTTTGTTGATAATTTTAAGAGACGCTGCTGCATGATAGAAAATAAAATCTCTATGTTTATTTACTAAATAAACATAAAGATATGAAATTTAAAATGTTCCTGTAACCATTACATCCTTGGAAGTCTGGTAAAGCAAGATAATAAAATAAAAAAGTAAAACAGCCATAATCTTTTGGCGCCTAAGTGTGTATGTTTACTACTACTACTACTATATACTTGTCCAAAACCAATAAAAGTATTTTTTTATTGGCAATAAAATGATTTTTACGTTAATTATTAGGGTTGAAGGACCGCACCAAAGGAAAGGCCGTTCTAAGGATTTCAATAATACGTTCATTATCCTTTTAATTATATATTGAAAGGTGTGTTTACTAATATTACATGAGATGAAGAGTAATGTCAGCGGGATTGTCCGAAAGGGTTACCGCTGGTCCGGAACATAAAGGGCTACGGAAGGAACACGGGTGGGTTTTAGTCAGTAAGAGTCTGACACTCCCTTCCGCTCCACCCAGAGCGGGAGGGGTCATTTGGTGATTTCCCATCCGCAAAAAAAAAAAAAGGTGAGTAATACAGTCACTCGGTCAAGTGGTAAGGGCGGGCTCGGATAGTAAAAAATAATATTTATGAGTTAGAAAGAGAAAGACCATAGATATCCGATATCCGTGGAAAAGACGATAGTGTTGAATTAGGATCGATTTGTTTTTGTAAAACTCCAACATATTTAAGCACAGAGGAATGATAAATTTCGAAAATGCATTGCTAAACGACGTTAGAAGAGCTGCCAGCGTAAATTGTTTCCTTAAACGTAATGGCCGAACAACTTAAAGCGCGCTTACACATTATGAAGAAAAGTTAAAAGGCTTTGTGACCCATGGTGGTGATTGATGGCCAGTTTCTATTTCTAATGCCCAAATAGACGCTTTAATGTCATTTACAACCTGCTAGCGGTCACACGGTACTAGAGTGTCGAAACCTGTACCGTAACTCAGATGTCTTTGTTGATAATAACGTAAAACAACAATGTCGCATGTGAATATAAACTACTCTTAAATCAATCTGCTTATAGCCTTTCCCCTACTATTTTGGGGTCGGCTTCTAGTCTAACCGGTTGCAGCTGAATACTATTTTACATGGACAGACTGCCTATCTGACTGACCTCCACAGCCCAGTTAATGGGTACCCGATTCACCTTGGTAAGACTGTTTGTGAGACTTTTGGGTTTCGGACTACCCGTAAAAACTGTCAAAAATCTATGAATTGCAACCGGACCCAGCAGCTTAACGATAACGAACGATATGTTGTAGACCCATCTAAGGACCGGCCGCGGCTACCGTAGATCTGAAGATTCATAACAACTTTAAATCAATAAATACTTAAGATTAACATGTCAAAAAGCTACCGCATTTAATATCTTTTCCACTTAAGTCGTAGGTAAGAGAAAATTGTATAACAAACTAGGTAATAAAATAATACTTGTGTTTACTTAAAAGCTCAGAACGAGGGTACTTGAATTGTATATCCTGCTAAATGGAACTGGGACATTTAATATTGAAAAGACAGGTAAAGAATATAAAGTGGGTTTTATCAACATGCATTATAGAGACAAATGCTAAGTCTTGTATATACCTACTAGCTATCGAAAGCTCATCGGTAGACATTTTTAATCTGATTTGAAAAATTTCTGGGTTCGATTTCCGGAACGGGCAAAGTTTTATTGGATTTTCCCATCTGGAATTTGTCGATGGGCTTGCCCCTTATTATATGGAACTTATACATACTTATACTGGTGAAATATACACTTCTGCCCAACCCTGCGGAAAATACAGGCGTGAAATTATGTTATGTTGAAAAATTAGCAATGTACTGATGATGACCAAACTCGAATGGAACGAACTAAGCGCAATGCGGCTTGCGCATTTTCAGGAAAACAGCCAAACACGCTGTCAAGTCTTCGGTTTAATAACCATAACACAGAGCTTTTGCAAACTTTTACAGTTATCTACTAAGATACTGTACAAAGTAATCTTGTGTTCTTTTCAAGAAAATTATCTCTACATTTCTAATGTTTCCCGCTTTCCTATTTCCTCTGATTCACAAGACGTTTAACAAAGGTTGTCGTTTCGTAGACAAGGTCGTCCATCATAACGACATTTCTATTATTCAGTAAACTGTATATTACATAACAAAATCATGTCGTATAACGAAGGCTTAGCGAATTGTACATGAACTATCAAATAAATATCGCGAATGCACGCAATGGTACCAACCGTGCGCAAAATTGTGTACCTAATACTACAGGTATTCTATTTTCCCTTCAGAACTTACCTATAGGATAAACCACGAATTAATGGACCGAACAAAAATAACTGTTAAAATGTACAATCAGTCACAGTAAAGTCAACAAATAAAATGTTGATTTAAAGCGATGATCTACAGTCTCTACAGACCACTACTACAAATTGCTGGACAAAACGCTAATACCACGGTAATATAGATAATATTACCGTGTTAAACGGTGCTTAAAACAAAAAAAAATAATGAAATTTTTAGTTTGTCTGTCTGTTTTTCCGAGGAATCTTTTGACGGGACTTTCACTGACAGATAGCTGATATTAAAAGGAGTAACTTAGGCTACTTTCATTTTAGAAAAATAATTAGTGAAGAGGCAGAAATTATTGTTTTCTGACATCCACGCGAAAGAAATCGCGGGCACAGTCAGACGCACATAAAACTTGATTAAAAACCGTTTCTATACCAACATTGTAATGTAACACAGCAAGCAAGTAAGACTTGCCCTTATTAAAATATCATTAGTTTACCAACACGGATCGTAGCGCCTTGACATGTGTCGAGCGCTCTCCAAGTCGCCATCCACTGTCGGAGAATCGATGTTGCAACTTTTTATCGATACATCGATATAATCGTTCTAATGCGGTCGCACATCTCAATCGAGTTTTTGCCGTGATTATATCGCTGTCGAGGTGAATACAAAATAAAAATCTAGTGCAGTACAAAATAAAAATCTAGTGCAGTTATCGGCAGAACGCATCTACCTATGTTTATAGGATAATGTTTAAATGATTACGTAGGAGTTGAAATACGGTTTTGCTATAAAATGCCCTGTAATTACTTGAACTCCATAATATAATAAATAGATCTTGGTAATTGTTTTGCATCTTTGCTACTTAGTACGGAGAAGATTTAAATGTGTGCTATAGAACAAATGCTTCAGTAGACCCATACAACGGACAAGCCTAGAGATGTATTGCCATAATCACTTCGAAGTTACCCCAGTATTTATCTACAAGAACGAATGGGAAGGTTTTTATGTGAACCTTCTATAATACTTCTTCCTAGTACTTTACAATATTAGACACTGAAGCAATTTCTCAAAATGAAAAGATTCCTACTACCGTGTTAAAGGAATGCAACAAAATAGAAAAGATTCCTCACAGTAAATAGTAAATACTTCCTCACATTTACCCCAAGTCTTAAAATACTTCGTCTAGTGAGCATAGAAACGCTAACTACATCCACATGTGCATTCCACCCTTCGTGATTTGATTAACGACACATACCGATACTCGCCTCAATAAATAAGTGTCGCTTAGCCATTAGCATGGTCTACCGACATTGTACCTAGCGCTTGTAATTTATGAATGCCTAGTACCTCGACACTTTTTACGGGCTAACCATAGTTTGTTGACTCGTTGAGGATAAATATGAACCATAGATAAACATTACGACCGCCATGGTGAACAGTTATGTTGCAATTTTATCCTTCCTTGTTATGTTACCTACTCGTATTAATAAATCTGGAATTTTATTGGTACCTAATTGAATGGGTATTATTAAATTCGGTAGCAGGCTGGGCATAAAATAGATCCTTTATATGATATATTTTCAGCTAATAAATAAGAACTAAGTATAGGTATTAATTAATGATTGAACGTTCAACATGCCTTTAATGACAGGCGGTATCATCGCTCATAAAGGGGACGGCGGTTCTACAAATAGATTCTACGACCTAATAAAATTCTATACAAACTTGGGGTCTTTCTCTACACCTCGTCATCAGACGTAAATTCAAATGAGGTTAATCCTATAACAATATTTATGGGGCGAGCCAAGGTCGGAACAACCCCCGGCAGTCCACGGCCTTTATACGAGTATATAGCGAATTCTGGCAAAGCTACTGAAAAAGCATGAATAACAGAAGGCCAAACGATACCATCACGATACCAAGCGAACGGACTTGAAAAAAAAAATACTACTTTAAAAACATCGCTGACAGATTAAGTAGATCGAGGCTGCTTAATTTTACATATTTCGTGGTCTTCCGCATGACATATTCTGGTTGTACACGCATGACATATTCTGGTTGTCTACTTAAGGTGAAAGCGCCAGGGTAGCCCGCGAAATTCAATTTTTTTTAGGTTTTTTGCAATTTGCTGGTCAGTATTAAGTTGTACGATGATTAAAATATGATTCGCGGCCGTAACAAATATGTATTTACAGAATTATAATCATTAAAGTCATCAACACAACTCTCTAAGACCATGTAATCCCCAAGAATGACTATTTCGTGAAATCTTGACATTTGGGGATTTTTTTTTTTTTTTTTTTTTGCGGATGGGAAATCATCAAATGACCCCTCCCGCTCTGGGTGGAGCGGAAGGGAGTGTCAGACTCTTACTGACTAAAACCCACCCGTGTTCCTTCCTTAGCCCTTTATGTTCCGGGCCAGCGGTAACCCTTTCGGACAATCCCGCTGACCCGGCAGGCTTCGGCCCTATGGGGCCCCTCCTCGATGCTGACATCTCTTTGAGGCGCGCGTGGAACACGTACGCGCCGTCCGGCACGGGCCTGGTCCTGATCGGACGGTGAGCTACCCATTACTCTCCGCCCGCAGGCCCGCGCCTACGGTGGCCGGGAGTCGTCGCGCGGCTCCCGACGCCCGGAGCGTCTCCCGCGGCGGCTGGGACGGGAGGCTCTCTCCCTGAGCCGTCCCGCCACCTCCTTCGCTAGCATGACTGCTTCGCAGAAGGAGGTGACTGCCTCCCACTCCCTCTCGCCCCGGACCATGGCTTGCACCAGGGCCGGGCGCGAGAGGTCGCCGCCGCTGCCGATCGCCTCTACGAGGACACGGCGGTGCTCCGCCCAAGCGGGGCAGACCTCCACCGTGTGCTCCACCGTGTCCTCTGGGCGATCCTGGCAATGGTGACACCCGGGCGTTTCCTCCCGCCTGATGATGTGCAGGAACCTCCCGAAACTTCCGTGTCCGGTGAGGACCTGCGTCAGGCGGTAGGTGAGGGCGCCGTGGCGCCTCCCTAGCCACTCCTCAAAGAGGGGTCTTATCGCCGCTATCGCGGCGTGCCCTGCGCTGGGTTGCGACAGTCGTTCCTTCCATGTCGCCATGAGATCGCGCCGGAGCTCGGTCCGCTCCGCAGCGATTTGCCGCGGAAGCGGAACTTCCCCCCGGCTTAGTGCCTCCGCGCGCCACTCATAGACGCGCGCGAGGACCATCGCCTCCAGATCCCATGGCGGCAGTCCGGCAATGAGGCTTGCCGCCTCGCCAGAGATCGTGCGGTAGCCCCGGATAAGCCTTATGGCTACCACCTTCTGGGGCGCGTTCAGGTAGTGGGCGGCTCGCCGCCGCAGTGAACGCGCCCACACCGGGGCCCCGTATAGGGCCATGGACCGCACGACCCCCGCGTAAAGCCTCCGGCAGGAGGCGTTTGGCCCCCTCAGGTTGGGCAAGAGCCGCTTGAAGGCGGCCCCGGCCCGTTCCAGTTTGGGGGCCAAACGTCGGAAATGCTCGACGAAGTTCCACCGGCTGTCGAGGACGAGACCCAGGTACCTCATGGTTGTCTCGACGCCGATGTGAACCCCTCCTACCGTTAGTTGGGATCCCGATGGTGGCGCGTTCCGGGGCCCATGAAACGACATGGCCTCGGACTTGTGCAATGCCACCTCGAGACCCAACTGCCGGATCCTCTCCACGACTATCGCAACCCCGCGTGTCATCGCGTCGGCCGCCGCCTGATGCGACCTCCCCTGCGCCAGGACCAGCGTGTCGTCAGCGTAGCAAACCACGCTGACGCCCTCAGGGAGGTCGGCCCGCAGCACCCAGTCGTAGCCGATGTCCCACAGGAACGGCCCCACGACCGATCCCTGTGGGACACCGCACGACATCTCTCGCCGGTTCCACTCCCCATCGCGACCGGGGTAGCTGACGGCTCTGTCCGTCAGATACGCCTCGACTATTCGACGGAGGTAGGGCGGCACCCGGTGATACCGGAGTGCCTCCACAATGCAGCTCCAGGGCAGGGTGTTGAACGCGTTGGCGATGTCGAGTGACACCGCCACGACGACCCCACCCCGGGACACCGCGTCCACCGTCGTGAGGGCTCTCACGCGCATGATGGCGTCCACCGTCGAGCGCCCCTTGCGGAAACCGAACTGGCTGTCCGCAAGATCCGGCCCCGTCCTCACCAGGTGCCCGACGAGGCGGCCCACAATCACTCTCTCAAAGAGCTTGCCGACCTCGTCGAGCAGCACGATGGGCCGGTATGCGGACGGAGAGTCCGCAGGGCGCCCTGGCTTCCGAATGAGGACCAGCTTCCCCGTCTTCCAACGGAGTGGAAACTGGCCTCTCTCCAAACATGCGCTTAAGAGCGCCTCCAGTCGAGGCCCGAGAGCCCTCGAGGCCAGGACCCAGGCTTTACCCGGCAAGCCGTCGAGTCCTGGGGCGGTATTTTTGGCCTTCAGCCTTCCTACCGCCGCTCTCAGTTCTACCCCGGTCACTTCAGGGATGTCGTCGTCGTCGTCCGCGTGGTCCGCTTCGGGCACCGCAATTGGCGGAGCCATGGGCGGGGGGGTGTGCACCCCCCGTGAAGGGAACAGAGCGCTCACCACCTCCTCCACCAGCTGGGGGCGGAGACTCTGCGTCAGCGGGGGGGCCCAGGTGCGGAGTTTATTCCGCACCATTTTATAAGGGCGCCCCCACGGATCTCTGTTCAGAGTCTCCAGCATCTCCTCGCGGGCCATATCCTTGGCCCGCTGGACAGCCTCTTGGAGGGCGGTCTTCGCTGCTCTGTACCCCTCGTACAGCTCCGCCTCCGTGGCTTCCGCATCCGGAGGACGAATGCGGAGCCTGCGGTGCCTGGTGTACCGGTGTCGCGCATCGACGCACGCCTTGCGTAGCGCATCCAGCTCCTGCGACCACCAGTACACCTGACGTCGGGCGCGTCCTGGCCGGACTCGGGGCATTGCCACGTCGCAAATCTCGGACATGGCCTCCCGGAACCACTCCGCCTCCTCGTCGATATCGGCAGGCCTGTCCGGTGATGACACCCAGGCCTGCACGATCGAGGCTTCCAGGAGGAGCTCCCGGTCCAGCTGCTTCAGCGCCCACCGCGGACCACTCGGGGCCTGTTGGACCAGCGCGCTAGAGGTCTGGGCGGAGACGTCGAACCGGATATACCGGTGATCGGAGTAGGTCTCCACCTCCTCCATGACGCGCCAGTCAATGACACGCTGTGACAGAGCGGGGCTGGCGAACGAGATGTCCACCACTGACTCACCCCGCATCCGCACACACGTGGGAACAGAACCCCGATTTAGGACGACCAGGCCTGTTTCAACACAACTCTCATCAACACAACTCTCTAAGACCATGTAATCCCCAAGAATGACTATTTCATGAAATCTTGACATTTGGGGATTACATGACCTTATAGAGTTGTATTGATTGTTGGAGTTTGAATGAAACGTCGACTGTTGTTGACACAAAGTTTATTGAGCACTGATTACACTTAACACTGTTGTAGATAAGTATGAAAGGTATTAGTTATTATTTAAGGAATAATGTGCGAGACGTGACGCTGGTACGGAGACCGAAACGGAAGAGGAAGACTCAGATTACATAGATAATTTTTCAGAGATTTCCATAGACAATTTAGTATAGACTGACATAAACAATTTAGTATTGAAAATACTAAACATTCTCGCACCTTATTTAAAAGTAAAGCTATGTTAGTAAGTTAAGTACCTAGTTAACTAGTAGCTTATTGAAATACAGATTCATAATCATAGTTGAATTATTAAGGATGTTGCTTAAATAAATTACAGAGGTAAGTCAATAGTTAGTTATAGTTGTATGTAGTGCTTAAATTTAGTAAATAAGTAGAACCTAAATTTATAAAATTATACATTAATTATTGTGTTCAAACTCAACTTTACAATGTTTTCAGATTAAGGAGATAATTCTTTAGTGTTACATACATGTTAAAATATTTTAAGTTTTAAATTAAGAAGATATAGGTAGCAAAATTAGCTTATGAATAGGCCTGGTATATTCTCCCTTAGATGTGCGTACCACGGCTGATCTAACTAAGTTATCATTCTTATTAACATTAGTGGAAGTTATTCTGCCTAGAGGCCAACAAGTGGGAGGAGTATTTTCATCTTTAATTATTACAAGATCTCCAATGTTTACATTCTTCTGTATTTGCAACCACTTATTTCTACATTGCAATTCTGACAAATAGTTACAATAAAATTGTTTCCAAAATTTTTGTTTTATTTGCATTATTTTCTGATAGACGTTAATTCTAGACTCATTCAGGTTTAATACACTAGGCTCAGGTAAGTCAGTTAAAGCTGTACCTATGAGAAAATGACCTGGAGTTAAACATGTTAAATCATAAGGTAGGTCTGTCAATGGATAGAGTGGTCTAGAATTAAGTATACCTTCAATTTGTGATAATACAGTGTACAAAAATTCGTATGTTAACTTAGTACTAAACAAATGTCTCTTGAGTAAGGATTTTACAGATTTTATACCTGCTTCATATATACCACCCATGTGGCTAGCTAATGGTACAGTAAACTTATATTCAATATAGTTTGAAGATACATATTTTAGTATATTACTGTAGCAAGTTTCGTTTTTAAACATTTTATACAAGTCGTGCAAATCAGATTTAGAACCTTTAAAATTACTAGCATTATCTGTATACAAACAAATAGGTATGCCTCTTCTAGAAATGAAACGTTTCAAGGCACAAATGAATGACTGAGAGGACATATCTGTAACCAATTCAAGATGTATAGCGCGAGTAGACAAACATACAAATAGACAGATGTAACCCTTTGTATATCTACAATTTCTACCCATAGAATTTCTAACGGCTATAGCACCACTATAATCAATTCCTACATGATTGAATGCACGTGTTAATGTCACTCTAGCTGCTGGAAGATCAGCCATTTGCTGACCACAGACTCGACCCTGGTACCTAGTACATCTAACACAAGAGTGAATAAATTTTTTTACTTCACCTCTTCCATTAATAGGCCAGTATTTCAGTCTGATGTTGTATAATGTGTTTTGTATACCTGCATGTAATAATGTCAAGTGATAGTGTTGTATTATAATATTAGTAATGTGACATTTAGAAGGTAATATGAGGGGATGTGCCTGATTGAATGGAATGTCAGCATGACGAATGCGACCTCCAACTCTCAGAAGATTTGACTCATCTAAGAAGGGATTTAATTTTTTAAGTGAACTAGATTTTAAGACATATGATTTCTGTTTGCCTTTTGAGTACTCAGGAGTATCTGACAGAGTGTCTGAGTGGATTGACTGACTGGATTGTAATTCACAATTTTCTTTGTAGTAATGATGATGCTGACATGCTTTGATTATAAAATCATGTGCATACTTCAATTCAGAGACTGTTAAGAAGGAAGTTCGCATGTCTACGTTTTTTAGATTATGTATGAATCTAAATAAATAGGCAACAGACCTAATTAAGCGCGTAAAATTTGAATGTTTACAAAAATACTCATAGAAAAAATCATAATTTATAGGACTGTCTTGGCAATGAGTGATCAGACTGGTTTTATTATCAGTAGGGACTACTGAAGGGCTTGGAGTTAGCTCCTGAAGCTGAGCCAAGGAAGTTGTGGGCCACAAAGTAGTGTCTTCACACAACCAAGAGGGACCTTGCCACCATAATGTGCAAGATTGTAAGCTCGCGGGCATGACTCCACGTGTGATGGTGTCAGCTGGATTTTGTTTGGTATTTATGTAATACCAATCATCACCTTTGGATGTATCAATAATTTGCATAAGGCGATGTGATATATAAGTATGGAGTTTATTTTTATAAGGAGTTTTGATCCAACTAAGTACAATAGTCGAATCTGTAAAGAGATAGATTTGGTCAATAGTAATAATGTCTTTAGTAGAGGAAATGAATCGATTACTAAGTTTTGCTAAAACAAGTGCACCATTTAATTCTAGTCTAGGAATTGACTGTTGTTTTTTTATTGGAGCAACTTTAGATTTGGCAGCTACTAAATAACAACTAGGCATTTTGTTAGGGTAAGTAGCTCTAATGTATAAACAAGCACCGTAGGCTTTACTGGAAGCATCACAAAAACCTATCAATTGTATCTTATCAGATATGTCAGAGAAACAATATCTAGGTATCTGAATGTTATCTAAGTTTTTTAATTCTATAATAAACTTGTGCCATGTATCTTGTAATTCATCTGAGACTAAAGAATCCCAATCAGTATTTAGTTTCCATATTTCTTGCATTAGAAGTTTAGGTAAAATTGTAGTAGGGGCTAATATACCTATAGGGTCAAAGATTTGAGCAATTTGAGATAGAATATTCCTCTTTGTATAAGGTAATTTGTTAGGACTAGGGATAGACACTTGTAGTGTGTCCACACTGGGTGTCCATTTCAAACCAAGAGTTTTCACTGAAGTAGATGGTGTGAAAATGTATGACATGTCATTTCTATCACTAAGTGATGTATCTTGCATTTTATTAGACTCAGTTTCACAAAGATCTGGAAGATTAGATGCCCATTTGTGTAACTTAAATCCTGCTTTATTTAATAAATCAATAAGTTCTGAATACAGCTGTAGACATTTGTCTTTGGATTGTTCACCACACAAGTAATCATCCATATATGAGTTATTTTTAATACAAGAAGCAGCTAATTTGTATGTATCTTTGTATTTTTCTGCCAAATCCAGCATTACACGACATGCTAAATAAGGTGCACATTTAGTACCATAAGTAACTGTGTCTAATTCTATACATTTTAGTGGTTCAGATTTAGAATTTCTCCATAAGATTCTTTGCAATGACGATTGTTGAGGATTTATATAGATTCCTCGGAACATTTTAACTATATCACATGAAAATGCATATTTATAGAGTCTGAATCTAAGAATTATTTCAAATAGCTCATTGTATATATTGGGACCTTCATATAATATGTCATTCAATGACATACCAGAAGAAGTTTTAGAACTTGCATTAAAAACTGTGCGAAGCTTAGTGGAAACACTATCAGGTCGTAAAATAGCAAAATGTGGCATGTAATATGAATTGTCATCTGTAGCTGAAAACTGTTCTATATAATGAGCATGACCAAGGTCAATAAATTCCTGTATGAATGCCCGGTACTGATTATAAAATTCCGAATTATTTTTCATTTTAGATTCAAGTTGAAGTAAATATTTATAAGCTATATTGAATGAATTACCTAATTCCTTTACTCGTTCTGATTGAATTGGTAAATTGACAATGTAGGTGCCAGACTCATTCCTAGTAGTGGTAGATTCGAAGAGTTGTTCACAAAAGTCATCCTCAGGTGAGCGGAGTTTGCATTTAGAGGAAGTTTCTTCCTGTTCCCAGAAGGATTGTAATAACTGATCTGTTGAATTAGATGCAACTAGCATGCAGAGAGGCTGTGTGCAAAGCAAAGAAGACTTATCCATATTCACTGGACCCGAAATAACCCAACCGAATGTTGTGTCTATGAGGTAAGGCAAATTTGGACCTAGCTTCATGCGACCCATTTGAATTATAGAATAGAATAGTTCTGCACCAATGAGCAAATCGATAGAACTAGGGATGTAGAAAGTAGGATCAGCAAGTGTTTGTGCTTGTTTAGCTGGTATAGGCCATGTTTGTGTAGGTATGTAAGTATGCGGTAGCGGCACAGTAATGTTATCCATGATAATGAATGAAAGAGTAGCTGTATAGTTGCTGTAGCGTGATGAAATATTGGCTTTAGTACTCACTTTTGTTTGTTGTTGGTTGTTACCAACACCTTGTAATATAATAGCATTTTCATTCAACTTAAGCTGAAGCATAGAAGTGAGTCTGTGGGTAACAATGTTGACTTCACTCCCAGCATCCAGAAGAGCACGCGCATGCATCCACCTTCCTGATGCATTTTGGATTCTTATAATAGCTTTTGGACAGGATGTCTAAAGCCTTTTGATAATTATCGTCTGTTATGAGCAGTGATGCAATTAGACCGGCGGCGGCTTCCCCCGTGAGCGCAGACTTCAAATACTGCAGCTTGTTGACCAGCGGGATATCTGCGTAGTCCACCGATGAATAAAATATGTTTTTGAACGCGGGCCATTGTTTGATGTCGCCATCGAATCGTGGTAGTTCCAATTTTGGAAGTCTGACATGTGGTTTTTTTATGGCGGTTGAGTTCAACAACGTGGCGTGGTTCTCAACCGACACATTAGCAGATGCTTTATCCGCAGAGTCACCGAGTAGCTCTTCCAATTTTGCTTTACAGGTGAAGTATTTTCCTTCGAAAGTTTCCCGCTCTTGCTCGTGCATCGATTGGCGTTCTGGGGCGTTGTCCAAAATTTCAATTTTTAGTTGCACCTCTTCATAGCGTTCCAAAATTTGACCAATTTCGGCTTTTCTTACTATCAATTCTTGCACGTTGTAACTGGTTTCCTCCACATCGAGGCTAGAGATATAGTTACCGATTCTAGTCAGTTTCCCTTTGATGGAACTTCTTTGAACTTTTAGAGCGTCGATCTCCATTTTGGTATTCATGTAGTTGGTAAGCTGTAGCTGTTGAGTAGATACACGTGTCCGTGTTTGGAATTAGAAAGTTGATTGTAGTTTCCAGTGGTATCACTAATTGTAGCCGTAGTTATTACTTTTGGCTGAATAGTATTTGCGTATGTACGTAGAAGTAGTTGTTACTAATTGTTTGATCACGATCGAATCCGAAAATCTGTAGTGTAGTAATGGCGGAGTTCGATATACTTTTTTTTTTTTAAGATGGCACTATTGTGGCTGTGCTGGTATTGGTTGGCATGTATGCCCTTGAAGTCGGACGGTAATGTCGTACCAATATCGAGCTGTGATTGGCGTGTTCGCCGTGAAATGCCTTTGTCTTCCAGTAGATGGCGTAAGGCGTCTTCCGTCGCGTCGATAAAACAGGCACTTGCGCTTATGTTGGCTGCGCTGGATTTCTTCCACCCCGCCACACGAACTTGCACGATGTTCACACGAACTGTCCCGAAGTACTATGTGGAACAATGGCGTTTTCTAATATGGCGATTTCTTGGGCGTAGGCAATCGAAGGACCATTAATGTTGGAGTTTGAATGAAACGTCGACTGTTGTTGACACAAAGTTTATTGAGCACTGATTACACTTAACACTGTTGTAGATAAGTATGAAAGGTATTAGTTATTATTTAAGGAATAATGTGCGAGACGTGACGCTGGTACGGAGACCGAAACGGAAGAGAAGAGTCAGATTACATAGATAATTTTTCAGAGATTTCCATAGACAATTTAGTATAGACTGACATAAACAATTTAGTATTGAAAATACTAAACATTGATGACTTTAATGATTATAATTCTGTAAATACATATTTGTTACGACCGCGAATCATATTTTAATCAACGTACAACTCAATACTGACCAGCAAATTGCAAAAAACGTAAGAAAATTTGAATTTCGCGGGCCACCTTAGAGCTTCCCCCTTAAGTTGGGATGTTCTTGTCAAAACCTTTATTTATTACTAACAAAAAATTGTGTGAGCAACTCTTACCTGAATTAATCAGACCAACCAAAAATACTAAACCAAGAGCTGACATTTATAACGTCAGATGTCAATTCTCATAATTTTAAGAACGTTCACAGCCTGATCTCAGCCTTCATCTGTCAAAAATAACTCTAATTTCCTTACATTTTGACAAGTTTTTGACATTGATTGTCACTGAGATTGGATTGCGACTAGATATTAAAAGTTTTTAATTACGGGAATTGGCATTCATCTTTTAAACGATATTACGAACTTATAGAAGCGATCATAAATTTAAATTACTTTTGGATAAATATATCTTCTGCCATTGGAAATATTAGTCCTTAGGACTGCCCATATAGTCTGCGCCTTTAGCAGATTGATAACTGAAATTGTTTTCTATAAGCGCAATTTACAAGTTTCAGCGATCTTCAACTATCTGTAAGAACTCCACGACCTCATTCCACCGGCCCCCTTCTACCTTCAGACATTCAGATGCAATGCAATTTACCATCCCTGCCTAGTAGCTATTCCACCAATTCGCACTAAGCGTTTTCTTTTAAAGAGTGGAACTCTCTACCTGCGTCTGTGTTTCCGAGCGCATATAGGTAACCCGAACCTCTTCAAAGTGAGAGTGAACAGGCTCTTCTTCTAAGTAAGGTCACTCCATCGTCGACTTTGTCTCTGTTACCTCTGACCTAGACTAGAGTCAAGAGCAATCCTATTTCAAAAAAAAAAAACCCTTGTATGAGTGCACTACAAATACCAAACATCGGAGGAGGTGGTGAGAAATCGTGAGGTGAATCACACCAATCCCTAGACGAGAAACTACATGAGGACCACGACTGTTCTGACAAGAGTGCTACGAAAAAGAAGAGCATTCCAAGTTACCCATTGAAATAAAAAACTTAAGCCTTCTGTCCCTTCTAGTTTCGTGACCAGCCGGCCTGTGCGTTTGTCTGTCCGCCACAAGTAATCACACACTTCCTATGGATATGTTAATGGCGGCCGCTGGCACGCGACGTCGGCCACCATAGCCTTCGCCTACATCACACCATATTACTGTATTTGGAAACCCCTGTCGGGATTAATTTTGGCGTTACATCTGGCTTATGTAATAGAATTTTATTCATGTAGATTTTGGACAGCTGCGAATTTTTTTCGACCGAAAGGCGGAATGCCTCAAAATTCTTTCTGCTGTAAAACTGATAAAAAAAAATCTGCGTGCGTTATTGGTTACGGTGCATTTACTCGTCTAAGAAATTGGCATTTAAGAAAACCTAATTACAGTAGCTCCAAAAGTTAGTTGACATTTTTCCACTTCAACTGTGACCCACCACATTAAGATTTAAAATTCTAGTTCCAAGTGTTAGAAATGTACACTATAATGTTATAATGACTAATTCAACCTATGACTTATCTTAAAAAATAATCAAGTAATCAGTTGTATATAGTAATCAGTAATCAGGATTACCTGATTACTTTTTTATTTTAAATCATAACGTGGCATCACAGCTGAAGTGGAAAAGTGTGAACTAACTTTTTGAGGCCACTGTATATCTCAGCTATTACTTATATGAATAACAAATTAAATTAAGCAACATACAATACTCCATCAAAAAACTTATAAAACAAATTCGTACCATAAACAAGAAAGAAAGTTCAGATTTTATGCTTGCATTAAATCTCTTGACCATAAATCATGCTCAAGGGCTTAGGATCGATCGGGAGCGCATGAGAGTCGCGTTTAAATTAAGAACGAGCCGATAAAATCATCAATAAGCACTAACTGGTTCACTGATACTGGCATGGAACAGCTAAATGTATGGAGATGAGAGCCTGTTCTGAAGGCGTGTTTACATTTGGGAGAGTAGACAGTATAGTACTGGAACAAGATATCTAGCACAATTTTTGAGACTGTAAAAGCGATTCGATTTGTTTTTTTTTACATTGGTTGTTTAAGTTGTTTTCAAAAGCCTTGGAGTTTCAAGACAGTCAAATTTAAATTAATTCAGTAAATATTGTGGTGAGCAGAAATGCATGTCGCAACAAAACGACGACAAAATAAACAACGGAGCAACATAGAAAAGTCATAAATTAATTAGTAGGCCTATTAGGTGTAATATAATTACTGTAAACGCATGCAAATGATTTCAATTAACACTTCTTTCGAAGGCTTTTACGTAAGTTTCCTCCAGGTAAAGTTGTCTTTAAAGAGTGTTGTTATTTTATTTTAATTGAAAAATTCGACTGCAGACGAACAAGTGATTCAGATATACGAGCAAAAACGAGCTAATTCTGTGTTTTAGGTAAATAAATGATAAAATAACAGATTTATTTTCCACCCTTTTCACTTTACTACTTAAATCCTGAAACTACTAAATCTATCGCAAGATTTGACTGGCTGTCGGTATTTTTAAATCACCTATGTTCTTAGTTGTGAGATCCCGAGACACACACACACACACACAGGTCACAGAGAGGAGGCCTGTGTCCCAGCAATGGGAACGTTATAGGCTGATTATGGTTATGGTTCTTAGTTGTACTTGCAAGTTTTAAAAGCCAAACAGGTTTAATTTACTGTTAATGCCTAAAAGTAATTTAAGTGATAGAACATTTGATTAAATAAGCTTAGGTACAACCCGTAGAGGCCAAATACTGTCAACGACTTAAATAGACAGAATTAATAGAGGATCTAGAATTAACATAGCATACAAATAAAACGAAATTTGCTGAGAATGTATTCACGCACGTCCATTTTAAACCTTTGCCTACAAGCGTAATTCCCAAATGACCCATTTTCCCACCGTTTTGGATGTCTGCCTAACCAGACGGTAGCCATTTACAAAAATCTAGGTGAAAAGATTAGGCACGCAGTGTAAAAGTTGCGTGTTTTAAGCCTTCTACTGCCACTTCGCATGTTCGAATCTACACACTTTTATATCACCGTTACTGTTGTGATTCCGTCATAAAACATTGGACAAATGTGGGAATTATTCTGTACACAAAATATTCGCAAAATTGTAGTTAAAACGGTAATATGACTACTTTTTATTTAAGACTAGCTGAACTTGGTACAGCCTCAGGATGAATGTATGAGAAAATGAATTATCTTCAAAAATTTCTTCGTGTTATTTTCCCATGTTTTAATAGTTATTCTCGGGTCGGAGACAAATCGAACAAATCTTTATGATCTTTGATCATAAAAATTGGTCCAGCCGTTCTAGAGTTATAAATGGTGTAGCTAACCCGACTTTGTTTTATTTATATAGATAGAAGAAGATTAGAAGTGTGCTAGAGCTTGCCGCAGAAAATGATAGAATGTTCTTTTTTTTGTCAGCCTTTACTGTCCCACTGCTAGGAAAAGGCCCATCCAAATCCTTCCAAGAACTCTTCCCAGAATGATAAGATTTAAAAAAAAAAGTGCAATTTGTGTGCCTAGGTTTTTTGTCGTCGTACGTAAATTTGAATCCGAATAAATAAATATCAGTATAGGCAAATAATTATTAATCTGTCTTTCACCATAAATTTTACGAATTTTCTATGTATATTTCTCACTATCAAAAAATTATAACTTATCGAATTTATGAATATTCAAATTTCACTAACGCCTCACGAACATAAAGTATTAATTTATATGACAGAAACTCTATTACGAGCAACGCTCAAGAAAGCTGCGGTTTCACAAGAAAATTTGAAAATATTTAGGTACGGGAAAATGATGAAGTTTTCAAGATATGGATCGAAAACCTCGGTTTATAATAGAAATAAAGTAAAGCCTAATGTGATCGGAGTTAAGGCGATCGCCGCATTACACCAGCGTGCAGGGTTCAACGCACTGCGTGAAAATCACATTTTCCGATGTAGGGGAAAGATAAAATAATTAAATTTTAACCCTAACGACTGAATAAGTTTCAGGGATTTCATTCATTTATCAATGTTCACAATAATCATGGTAAAATGTTAACAAATTAGAGGCAAGCGCAGAGTGAGGGTTGATTTTATGGTAATATTTTTTACAGTGCACGATTTTTGGATTTATATTTTTCAGCGTTGTATTTTCAGTACACATGGTTTTATATTTTAATGCAGTCAATATTTTAGTCCAAGTTTCCCACTGCGCTTCAGGAAGGAAAGTGTACAGTCAACAAAGGAGTTAAGTATACAGGAGCGTCGGATATAGTTGAAGTTTACTAAGAAACCGATGGATGTTCTGGACTGAAATTTAATTTAATAAATGAGCTGTTTGTTTTCTCTTAATAAACTTAAATTTTATTCGAGAATATCCATTGGTTTCTTAGTAAACTTCAACAATATCCGACGCTCCTGTATACTTAACTCCTTTGTTGACTGTACATGAAAATTATTTACCTATGATCACACGTATTAGAACAATTGAAATTAATGACATGATGAGTACTAGTAAAATAAAAATATTAATCAAACGCACCACTAAAACTATTACTACCCCGGAATTCAACCCCTGACCTTTAGAACAAAGATGAAACTGAAAATTCAGCTGCAGCATCCTTGCGGGTACTAAAATCCTTACCTGTTCTTTCCGTGCCCGATTTTGTAGAGCTCGACATGTTTGAACTGAGCGTAGGTTGCCATTGTTGATTAAAACACGAGGGATTTTTATCACACGAGAGTGCGGACACTGAAACCGGCGCGGTATGAGCGTGGAGAGACGTGCGTTCGCGACGAGGTTCGTCAGCTGACTGGCGCGCGCGGGCCGGCACCCTTGCTTAAGTCGATGCTGCCACCCTCCGCCCGCGCCGTGAAAATGAACCGTGCAGCGCGCCTGCGCGAGCCGCCACTTCCGCACCTTGTTTTTGTTTTTTTTTCTCCAGATCTCCGTGACATATGGCGGCCCAGCCAGATGATTGGCGACAACAGACGACTGATGGTGGGAACAGGTTTTGGCTAAGATAAAGCTAGATGATGAATGATGTGAAACAGTTCAGTTAGAAAGTTGTGCAAAAGACGTTGACAGGAGATATGATGATGGACAGTAATCTGATACCTGACTACAAACAGCCTATATTATTATATTGCATACGATTACACAAAAACACATCTTTGTCGGCGAAATTAGATTTAGGATATGACAAACATGCGAAGAAATGACTACTTCAATTTATTGGCAGCCCGATCCCAATTCAATTCAATTAATCATTATTGCAGTCAATATTGGTAAGTGGTAAGTACTATTCAATAGAAACGATTATGGACCCTGTCGGGCACAGGAAAATTTCAATTAAATAGGAGAGATTCCATAGTAGGCCTAGCAGTACCGAAGGGTCAATTTTTGTAAAAGGTAAGCCGGAATAGATGTCTTTAATAATAATAATTTTTATTCATAAGTTCACATAAGTATAAATTACATAGAAGTTACATCATTACAATGTTACATATTAATATTATTAGGAAAATATTAAATTATGCCTAAAATAAATCTAGTGTATAACTTATATATTGGTTAAAAGCCTACTGAATTCAATTGCCTACAGAATTTAATATGATTATATTATTTAGACAGGGTTTTTGGTAAAACATTAACAACCTTTTGTACTCATCATTATGAACTACTTTTACTACGGGACCAAACTTAAAATCGCGAAAAAAAAAATCAGCTGTTCTCTATCTACATTTTGACGAGTTATACGAACATAAATGTAGGGAACAGCTGATTTTTTTTTTCGCGATTTCAGGTTTGGTCCCATAGTAAAAGTTGTTCATAATGATGAGTACAATGACCTCTCTTAAGAGGTTGTTAATGTTTTACCAATAACCCTGCCATTTTTCAAAGGGAAGCCGGTAGGAATCGAGTTGTATAGAACCTTCGCCACTGGGGCCTAGTAAGATTTCGTTTACTTTACTTAACTAAAAAAAACTGAAAGCTCGGGATTACTAATTCGTTAGTCACCTACGATACTGAAAGAGTGGTTTTTCGTAGCTAAGGCTACGTCAAGGTAGACCTACTACGCACAAATGACCCCTATCTAGTTTTCAGAAGTCTGGCCATGAAGAATTATAGCCACTTTTTCATGTAAAAGCACACTTTTATAGGTAAAACCTTTGCGAACAAAACAATTACAGATTAGCATTTGACGTCACAGCGAAACTGTGACGCACGTTATCAAAATACGATTTCGGATTTAAACAGTAATCTGTGGGATACTAAGGGCTGATTTTTTCAACGCCAGATAATTTTTATTCGTAGAATAACGTTGACGTCTGACAGGTTTTGTATGGAAGAACTGTCAAAAATTCAAAATTATTCCTCCGATAAAGATAACTGGCGTTGAAAAAATCAGCCCTAAGTTAAATATGTGTCTGTGATTAAGTAGCACTATTTTGATTCGATCTATTCTGATTTCATTTAATTTTATATATTACGTTTCCATTTAATATGATTTGTACGTATTGTTTTTTTTTATTTAAATTTATCTGATTTTATTTGATTGTAGACGTGTACCATTAATGGGTGTTATTTACCTGAAAATAAAATAAATTGATTTATTACTACGTCCAATAAGCGAAATGTGGGTGCACAAATAAAATATTTCTGATTTCTGATTTCTGACTATAGGTACACCTCTGCCAAACCCTTCGAAAAATATAGGCGTGATGTTATGTTTATATGTGTGTGTGTGAAGAATTATAGCCACTTTTTCATGTAAAAGCACACTTTTATAGGTAAAACCTTTGCGAACAAAACAATTACAGATTAGCATTTGACGTCACAGCGAAACTGTGACGCACGTTATCAAAATACGATTTCGGATTTAAACAGTAATCTGTGGGATACTAAGGGCTGATTTTTTCAACGCCAGATAATTTTTATTCGTAGAATAACGTTGACGTCTGACAGGTTTTGTATGGAAGAACTGTCAAAAATTCAAAATTATTCCTCCGATAAAGATAACTGGCGTTGGAAAAATCAGCCCTAAGTTAAATATGTGTCTGTGATTAAGTAGCACTATTTTGATTCGATCTATTCTGATTTCATTTAATTTTATATATTACGTTTCCATTTAATATGATTTGTACGTATTGTTTTTTTTTATTTAAATTTATCTGATTTTATTTGATTGTAGACGTGTACCATTAATGGGTGTTATTTACCTGAAAATAAAATAAATTTATTTATTACTACGTCCAATAAGCGAAATGTGGGTGTACTATAGGTACACCTCTGCCAAATCCTTCGAAAAATATAGGCGTGATGTTATGTTTATATGTGTGTGTGTGTGTATGTCTGATAAGATTACTTAATTATTTATTTAAAGGGCAGTTTTTTTAATCGCCAGATAATTTTTATTCGTGGAATAAAGTTGACGTCCGACAGATTTTGTATGGAAGAACTGTCAAAAATTCAAAATTGTTCCTCGGATAAAATTATCTGGCGTTGGAAAAATCAACCCTAAATCCTAAATACTTGATTTAGGGCTGATGTTCAAACATCTGATAACTTTATTCGAGGAATTATTTTGAAATTTTGACAGTTCTGTCATACAAAAACTGTCAAACGTCAATTTTATTCATCGAATAAAAGTTATCTGGCGATGGAAAAATCAGCCCCCAAATAAATAAGTACCACAAGCATAAACGTCAGAACTGGTAGGTACAGACAGCACATCAAGCTACTACAATCTGTCAAATTTCTTTAATAGATTTTCAACTCTATCGCTAAAGCTTAAGGTTCAAAGTTGATTGGGAAAATTTGACAGTTTCGGGTAGCTTGATGTGCTGGCGTCTGTACGTAACTAAGCAATAGTCATGAAAATGGCGTGGTTATGTAAAAAGATTCAGGCATTCGATGGTTGAAAAGAGGTGGACTAGAATACATTTTTATTAAAAGGAAATTAACTCTAATATGAAGTTCGCGGAGTATGTTATAAACTATATAATATTATGTATGATCCTCCAATCAAGTTTATTATTCAAATAGTGGGTAATTTCAGTAACGTGGTCGACACATCATTAACATCACGCCTAGGAAGCAGGCGGAGAGGTGTAACTTTAATATACCCACATTTCGGAAGTCATTTTTAAGTCCCATGTAAAAGGGGGAGCCTATTGCCATCAACTGGGCACATATCCAGACTCCGGGCTTCTACTGAGAAATTCCAGATAGAAAAACCCAATCTAACTTGGTTGAGTCAAATAAAATAATTGTCAATGGCAAAACACGAAACATAACAAGAACTCTTTGTAAATATTTTGATAGAACATTTGCCTAGATTCAATACTTTATACTAGACGATGATGAGTCAGAGACAAGACATCGTTTGTAAGCCGTTATAAAATACAACAAACAAGAGAAAGTTCAGTGACTAACTCAAATAATAATTATAATGGGTAGTATTATATGAAATACGGACTTCACCCGGTTTAAAGTACTACCCGCTGCGCCACACGCCGTAAGTACCCACGATATTACGTTTCAGTTAATTATGACTATGGAAATGTTACTGATATAAAAGTCACACTTCAGTCCATGAAATACAGCCACATTTGGAATTATTATACCTAGAGATCAAAGGGTGAGAGGTGCCTTCAGGTCAATAAGTCCTGAAATCCAGAAGATTTGCAAAAGAATTGGTGATTCAATGATTGAACTGAAAGTGAAGAATGCCCAAAGTATCATCTGTACCGGTGCTGTGCTGTGTGTGCTGTCTGTATCTGTCTGTATGGGCAATGAATATTGTGTGCCTGTCTCTCTGTATGTTACCTCTTCACGCTTAAACCGCTAAACCGATTTTGATGGGTATAGAGATAGTTTGAGTCCCGGGAAAGGACATTTTATACCGATATTCCCACGGGATCCAAACTTATGCGGGTGAAACCGCGGGGCGCAGCTAGTATACTATAAATTCGAAATTAACTCTGTTTGCATGTTACCTTATCACGCCTAAACCACTGAATGGATTTCGATAAAATTTGGCAAGGAGATGGATGATATCTCGACAAGTAGCCTATGTCCTTCCCCATGATATCCATCTGGATGGTATCCTGGGGAAGGACAGGTAGCACGTTCCCGTAGGATAATGTCTGACATCGTCAAGCCGCGGGCAGCAGTTAGTTTTAAATTAAATTGTGATTAATTATTACCCGCTCATAAACATGAATGTCCTAAATGTATGCCCTAGCCGTAGACACAAGGATAAAAAGAAAAAAAAACCTTCCAGTTCTAATAAAATAGATTTACAGCATCCGTTTTTCTAAAGTGCTCAAGAGTTCTTGAAGCAAAAGCAAAAAAGAATGTCGTAGACAGGCGTGCTCTATCTTAGACTACGTCGCTGCTTGCTATCAGGCGAGACGGCAGACAAACAGGCCTTCCCATCCCATTCCAATAAACTAACTATTAGCTGGAGTTTGTTTACTTTTTAAGGCTTTTCTAAAACCTAAAAATTTCCTCAAAAAAAAATCGGCCAAATGAAAGTCGGACTCGTCACAAGAAGGGTTAAAAATGCCGAAAAAAATGCGTGTCTTGTATGGATGGGCAATGAATAGACTCCCTTTTTTTATTTATTTTTTTCTTTTTTTGCGGATGGGAAATCATCAAATGACCCCTCCCGCTCTGGGTGGAGCGGAAGGGAGTGTCACCGTGTGTGTGTGAGACTCCCTTTAGTTTCAAACTTTTAATTTATTTTTTTATAAATAGAAATACACACTCTGTGAAAAGGAGATCACCCATTTTGTTAGGGCGACTAGAATCAATTCTATTTTATTGTAATTTTTGACGTTCAAAAGTGCCCTTTATGTGCCTATTTGAAATAAATGCTTTGACTTTGACTTTTGTTCGGCGAATTGGGATAAAAAATAAAAAGTCGGCGGCCAGGAATGAATTGCATTTTATTTGAATGGTTGCAGTTGTAGAAAATTTTTATTTGTATGACGACAACGCTGTAATGAATTTGAGAACAAAGATATACAACGATCTCATCTTTCGATCCGCCTCCAAATATAATATATCTCCGAATCAAAATTGTTCTTGACTTTGACGCCTTAGTAAAAAATAATGAGTTAGGTATATCCATAGATATCCGTGGTTACAAGTGTACTTTAAAAATATGTAATTATTATAGAGGACTGCCAAAAAAAAATCCCAGAATGGGTGATGTCCTTTCAACTGTCTACCTATTACGGTTTATGAGATACAGCCCGCTGAGAGACAGACGTACGGCTTAGTAATAAAGTCCCGTTGGCACTCTTGGTAACCTTAAGAAGGAAAGTTCAGACGCATAAAAGATTTAAAAAGCTTCGTAGCGCGGGTCATCCTGATCTTTTTGTTTCATGGGCTATGAGAAAGTAAACACTGATTTACACGTTTCGATTTAATTGCTTGTAGCATAACAATAAAAGTTGCACCGTGTAAACAGTGTGTAGACGATGCAAGTCAGTTGTTGCTTCAATTTTATTGTATGCCTCAGGCATCTTGCATGACCAAGAAAATCTCCAATTTTTCGATACTGAAGCCCATTTACAATGCGCTTAAGTGGCGAAAATTGGAGATTGTCTACCAGACTTTCGATCACGTTACAAAAATCGCGAAATAGAATAACATGTTACGCAATTTCATCGCGTAATACGAAAATCTTCCAAACTACAAAAACCATTGGGACAACGCGGAAACCATATCAAAGCAGACATCTGGCCATCCTCAAAGCAAGACTTACTCGTATGAGGAGAAAATGTTTCGTTTCAAAGTTCGGAAGTCACTCCCACTGACGGCTCTTCAGTTGCAGCATCGTTTACAAACACATCCCTTTCATCATGCGCATGCGCTGCTTTCACAGAACTTAATGTTTACCTAAAACTTCCTGGGTTTGTGTAGGTAATGTGAACGCCAGTAACATCCAACATGTCTATATTTAGTAAAAAAACCTTACGCCTCAGATAAACAAAGCTACGAATCTCGTAGCGCACGCGCCGACCGCGACGTAAGGTAAATGAAGTTCGTGTGCCCGATAAGGTAATCGTTACATTAGTTTTATTTTATTTATAGTTTAACATGTTAATACCAGAGTTAAAGCTACATTTTCCGTTTTGTGTTACTCGTTGTTGTGTTTACTTTTTATTGCTTACCCACATTTACAGTTACCGTCGAAATTGCTGAAAAGTAGGAACAGATAACTTTTCAGCACTAAGTGTGTGTTCATCTTCATTTCAAGGGATTTTTATTACAAAATAATCTTAATCTTATTGAAGAGCTGCATTTAAAGAGCAGTTTACATTTAAATAAATTAATTTGCGAGTTTTCTAGCTCTATCTTATTCGAAATGTCAATCGTTCGACAACTTTGACAAGAACCATAAAAGCAATAGTATACTAACCCCCATTCCATCTACATTTCCTTGTTACACTTTTCCCCTAGTGCTACTTGGTCAAAATGATTCAATCTTTACGCGTACTCAAAGTGCCATTAGAAGGCATAATGCGTTTCCCACGCGGTTGTACGCACTGGGCGCGCCGCGTGCGCCGGCTTATCGGCGACGCGTGCGCACGACCCGCCGACGAAAGCCGACAAGACAACTGCCGATGACAGGTGTCCATTAGGTTAGTACCTACTGGAGATATCGATATTTTGCTTTTTCATTATTAAGGTTAAAGTTCCATGATGACTTAGAAAAACATGGAAAATCATCCGGATTAGAAATCTTTTGGAGAAAATGACGACAGCGAAAGAACTGTACGTAGAAATTCCACAAAGATTTCAATGTTCAAGATAATATACATAAATAAAAAAAATCTGAACTTCTCTGGAGAGAAAAAAGGGAAAACTTTTGAAGTGCAAAGAAAAAAAAAACGCCTAAGTCGAGAAATCCATTGTAGGTAATTTTCGAACTTAGGTAGGTACTAAAAACAAATCCAAAAACAACCATAATCACGTTTATATGTAGTATACCTTAAACTATCGTTCTTAAAAGGAAACCACGCGGTCTAGTCGGCACTGTGTTTTATGGCCAGCCGTGGTCCAAATATGAGGAGCCTATTACATTCGGTGGGCGGATATGGACTAATAAAGTAGAAGATTGTACGTTAAATAGAGAGGACAGCATGATATACTTGCGGTCGTTAGTCTAAATGCCAACTGGGTAATTCAAATGAAGTTTAAATACCTATTTCGTATCTGTAATGCACGATTGTGGCTTTAAAATGACCTTTTTGCATCCACAACGCATGGTTTGGTCCAAAAACATCCGTCTTTTAAATTCTCACAAGTTACATAATGTAATGAAACCCATGTCAAAGGCCAACGTAAGTTAAATACGGTGAAAATACATAGAAATAACTCGACTCATACTAACTTATTTCTTTTCTAATCGTTAGCAACAAATTACTGTTTAACCAAGAGAGTACTCTTAAACAATGAAAAAAAATGTTTCTTCTTTACTTTAACGTTAAACTCTAATTTGTGTTAATGTTTAGCCATTCAAGACGTACAATAAATTCATTATATTCATCGCAAAGACAAATGCGTTTTCAACAGTAAAAAAAAGACTCTTTTAAACGACTTTATATTCTTACTTTTACCTCTGACGTTGATTTTCACTATTTTGTTGTGGTTATGAAACTAACTTTTTTTTTTATTATGACGCAATTCATTCTGTCAGGTTGACAGCTGACGTTTCGTTCCCATGACAACGTCAAGTCAAGTTGAAAGGACGTTCCATTTTTAAACACGAGAGAAACAATGGCGATATTTGAATAGGACTCTCACTCTGATTCAATCAACAATACTGAGCCTCCTCTTTGTAAAATAAACTGTATGGGTTAGGTTGACCAAGCTTTTATTAGTATGGGGATAATCCTGTATATTGATTTATAAGAGTGTCAGTGGAGTTTCTTGGCTGTTCTTCTCCATAGGTAACTACAACGTTTTGGAGTGGGCAACTAGCTTCATCTTTTTGACTGACCGACCCCGTGACAATTCACAAGATCCTGTAATTAGTTTATTTGAAACAAATGCAATGAATTTTCTTATGTCAGAAGAGTAAACACCCAACAATTGCATGTCATACTTATTTGAATTGATATAATCAACTATTGGCACCAAATCCGCATTGTCATCAGCAAAACGGATGGAGAAGGAAGGATATGCATCCAAGTATTTAAAGTTGCTTATATTTTAATTAAGAATTTGAGATATTTTTCAAGTTATGAAACAACAAACTGAATGTCATAGTTAACAAAGTTCAAATTCCAGTGCAACTAAAAACTTATTAAGACCTTTTTGTTACAAATGGTCACTCAAAAATCAACTTAGAATACGTTTTAATAAAGTAGATACTTAATTGATTAAGTGGCGACGGAATGGAAGTTATTAAAAAAAAACTCAAGAACTCAAAGCATTTATTTCAATTAAACCATTTACAGGCACTTTTGAATTGTCAAGAAGTCGGTCAGTCAGAAAATATCCGGGATCCTGCCGTTTTACCAAAAAGATTTTGCCAAAATTTCACTACCCAAACAAATTTTCGCAACCTTTTATTATACCAATGCAATGTTTGGAATGATTTTAGTATGCACATTTTCATTTGGTAAAATTTTTACTTGGCAGAATATTACTATGGATAATGTCATTTAGGCATATTTTGGACTTTAATCAAATGATTTATTACAGCAAACAATCTTTAGACAATAAACGTTTGGTCAATGATTTGTTATGACAAAAAATATAATAAAGACAAAAATAAGATTTTTTGGTAATTAAATAATTAAAAAATGCAATTTTATCTTAAAATAATCATTTCATTCATTTAAAATTTTTTGCAATGGACATTATTGAGAACCGAAGTAGTTAGACGACGTTAATCATTAAAAAAAATGCTTAGGTTAGGTTTGGTTAAAACTGTGACCTCCTACGCACGAGCCGAGCGAGCGAAACGAGCGGTGCCGCGGTAGTGGCCGGCGAGTGCCAAAAACGACTAGATTATATAGAAAAAAAAATATGGAAAAAAACAGACTACCCGAAACTGAACTAGTTAGACGAGATTAATTATTAAAAAAAATACTACCAGAATACTTAATATATATTATTACCTGTTTAGAATTTGTCCCAGTGGAAAAAACACCCTTGTAATAAAACCATTCCAAAGCGATATGGAGAAGAACGGGCAAGAAACTCCATGGACATCGGAGATACTGAATAGTCTATAGTTGAAATGAAATTATTTACTGCAAGTCTGCAAGCTCAGAAATGGTGCTCACGAATAACCAGAAGCGAATATAGAAATCATGTAATTCCTAATTTTTGCCTACTTTAACAAGTTGACTAGCTAGAAATCTTTAATTTTATTGACAATTAAATTAAATTACATCTGTCCCGAATCAACTTAAAAGTTAAGTGACCCTACTTAAACACTGTAGCAGTGAGAAGGTGAGAACCAGCAGACCTGTCGTCAGTAGATGACGTAGACAGTTTAATAGTTTAAGCTTTTAAAAAGTACGAAGCCCTATTCAAGTGTCCTGTCTCATTGACGGCGCTCTTCTGTTTAAACGAGGCATACTTTATGCTTTGATTATTAAACCGGACTTTCTTATAATGAAGTTAGTTACGAGTTTACAAAGAAAAGGTTGGAGTTTTTGTAAAGGATCGTGGTTCTTTACAGTTTCTTGGTATTCATTGAACCTGCTGTAATTATCTGTTCATGGGCTCCGACGGGTATAGATTTAAATTGCTACAAGGATATCATAAGAATGAAATAGACTAGATTATATTATGTACCCCAAAAGGATCTAGGCGAACTATACTTACCTGCGATATACAAGTTTTCAATTACTGCAAGGAAATATACACAAAAAAGCGGTCGTGAGTGAGTCAAGTGAGCGTTGGACTGGGCCTGAAAGGTTCCGTACCACCGTACAATATGTAACACTACATATTATTTAACACGTTTCTTGTATGGTATTTTATTTTTATATAGCGATCATAGTAGTACACACTCTGTGAATATTTTAAGTGTCTACGTATTAGGTACGGTTCAAAAGATACAGATTTGTGACAGATGGATGAACAGACAACGGAGCCTTAGTAGGGTACCGTTGGCACCATAGTTAAAAGAAAGAATTTCTAAAGTTGGCATCCTTTCGGCACGGAACCCAAAAAAAAAACCGTCAAGTAAAAATAAAGCGTGAAAGTGAAAACGCACTGAGATGGCTGTCAATACTACTTAAACTTAACTCCGCAACAAACATGTCTGAAAGCGGCAACACCGCGACAGTTTGAACTTGGAATTCATTTTGACAGTTCACTCATCTGTCCACGAACGCCCATGCGTTAGGTATCTACCGAACAATTTCAAAAAATCTTTTAAACTTATAAGTTGAAAAGATAAAATAGAAAATGTGGTTGGCTGAGTCGTTGACACGGACGAAAAACGATATTGGAAAACGCAATTTCCGTAGAGCAAACTTTTTGAACATGGCTGGCCTACGATTCTTCCTCTATAGAACTAGAAAACCCCGCATCGAGACTCAATATTCTACGTGAATAACTGTACCTATTTCACGTAGCTTCATTTAGGAAGTGAACGAATCAAAAGTCATTTTCAAACTCGGCTGAAAATCAGCAGTTTTCGAACGTCAAAAGTACATAAGACAGTCCCCCGAAATGCCTGCCCACCAATTCCCAGTACTTTAGCTGGGAAGAAGTGGCGCAGCAAACTCCCTAGCTGGGGCCCAAGTATGCTATTTTTATAAATTCGTCATTCCAACACGATCCCATTGTCATTTTACTAAAAGTTCGTAATCTGCTAAATTCATAATGGTCGATTGGTCGGTCAATGGCACAGAACCTATACGATACTCGTAACGAATTAAAAGCAATGACTGCACAATGACGTTCTAATGGTAGGTCACTGATCAAAGGAACTGTCAAAACTTTAGCAGATTACCGCCTAAGTCAGTCATTCATTTGTCATTATGTACGAGATTACTATTCTATGCCATTTCTTTCAATGGAGTGTCAGTGGTTGACCATTGGAAAGTCATAATGACGCCATTATATGTATTAGTAGATTACCAAACTTGTCAAAATCAACAATTATGACATCAATGATAGACCATTCTGACACTATTGTAATAGCCAACATAGCAGACTTGAGGCCCTGCACGCGTAGCATGATTAGGTACCATAGAAACGGGTATTGTCGACGGAAGAATAGATAAAATGACTAACAGAACAAAATGACAGATTGAATGACATTCTGTCTATTCTACCTGTCATTTTGTCTATTCGTCTATGGTGGTCATGCTACTCGTGCCGATAGGTTATGTAATTATTTTGACCGCAACACTTAAAAACTATTTGTTTCACAAACAAATAAGCGACACACTTTCCTAAGCGATTGTTTCAAGCGAAACAACGGAAGTGCCTATTGGAATTCAATCATAGCCAACAGATTGGTGGCGACTCATCAAAAATACAATCATTTTCTATAGTAATAGCGTAATAGATATGCTATTCCGGCTGCGACGAAACTGTCAAATGTTCCCAATTAAGTTTGAGCCTTATGCTTTAGCGATAAAGTTGAAAATCTATTAAAGAAATTTGACAGATTGTAGAAGCTGTGCTGGCGTCTGTACATTATGTTTTAAACTAAAAAACTATTAAACTTTACCGCGCCATTTATACGGTCAATAAATATTTAATTAATTCGCTCGTAAAAGAGTTTTTATTGTCATTTAAGAGAGCAATCAACTATGATACTATAATTTACACTGTCACAGGAAAGCCGACGGTATTTGGGACAAGGAAGTCTCGAAGAGCAGTGTATTTTTAATATGTAGATTATTTATTCTGTTTCTATGTATGTCGAACAGCTGACGTAAAAATGTTACAGAAACTGGATTAGGTTTCAGATTATGAAAAATATTTTTCAGAGATTGAAAAGGTTGTGTTTGTGTCGTTGGTTTTTATAACTTTGCGACTGGATGACGCGACGCCGCGACGCGACCGCGACGTCGAGAAAGATACTTTATAGTCGATTAATATTATTATTGTTAATCTTAACTAATATTATAAATGCGAAAGTAAGTTTATTTGTTACGCTTTCACGCTAAAATTGAATAGATTTGGATGAAATTTGGCACATGGGTGGACCTGGACCTGTAGAACGACATAGGCTAATTTTAATCCCGGATTACAGCTGAAGTCGCGGGCAAAAGCTAGTATATATCATTAGTAGCTCCTTGGTTTGAAGGCCTTTCGGTTTAGGATATGAGAGAGATATATTGAGATATATTACACAAACAAATCAGACAGTGTTAAGATAATCTGGGGGCACGGCAGTGCCCCCGCCAAGTCGAGCGCGAAGCAAACACTGCCGTACCATCCTTTACAGGAACCATTTCGCCGCATTTTCAGGCCCCTATTTGAGAACCTCTGGATAAGACCAGAACGCAGAAATTTTCGTCATCCAGTAAGCTATAATCACATACATATAATCCAAAATTTCAAGTCTGTAGGTTATTTAGTTCCGAAGTTAAGCGAAAGCAAAGTTTCGCATTTCCGACACTCACTCACTCACTAATCATCAAAATAGAACTAGTACTTCCCATAAACTCAGAGTGCTGAAATTTGGTACAGAGTTAGGGTTTAATGGCCACATAAAGGGAAAACTATAAAAATTAGGATAATCGAAGATCTGAAGTACCTGGTGGGTGACCCTGATTAGAAAACACAAGAGCCCAACCAAACTATTAGAGATCGACATACCGCCTTTACAAAAAATATTTAACTTGGTGGGCCGCTTCATTTGATGTCGAACATTACACAATTTAAATAAACAAAGGAGGATGGGCAAAAATTTATGGAAGCTGGTACCCGAAAAACATGGCAACCAAACAAAATAATTTATATACAGTTTTAAAGGTCTAATTAGATAGAGCAATAGTCGTTAGGGGAGATAGTCTCAGTTCGCTGTCCGTTCAGAGATATACAACCTTTAAAGGTTAGGTTAGGTTATCGTTAGGTTAGGTCATAAGTAACAATAATAGACTCTTGCTTTATAGTGACGTGACTGAATTTTATCTACCTTTTTTTTACCCCGTTTTTCCATTTACACTACGCTGGGGGACGCGGGAACGTACAATCCTTCCGCAACGCCCTAACCTAACCTTAACCTAACCTACATAATGTTAAAGGTTGTATATCTCTGAACGGACAGCGAACTGTGACTATCCTCCTTAAGAACTATTGTTCTACATAATTAGACCTTTCAATCTGTATATAAATTATTTTGATTGGATGTAATTAGTTTTCCGGTATCAAAACGCCCTAACCTAACCTAACCTAAACCTAACATAAATGTATAGTGTTAAAGGTTGTATATCTCTGAACGGACAGCGAACTGGGACTATCCTCCATAACAACTATTGTTCTACATAATTAGACCTTTCAATCTGTATATAAATTATTTTGATTGGATGTAATTAGTTTTCCGGTACCAAAACGAACTAACCTAACCTAAACCTAACATAAATGTATAGTGTTAAAGGTTGTATATCTCTGAACGGACAGCGAACTGGGACTATCCCCCATATCAACTATTGTTCTACATAATTAGGCCTTTCAATCTGTATATAAATTATTTTGTTTGGATGTAATTAGTTTTCGGGTACCAAAACGCCCATCCTCCTTACACTAAAATATTAATTTCGCTCAAAATTTGGTGAAAATATAATGCAATACAAAAAGATTACGTCCGTACGTATACGTTTCTACAAAAAGAAGTGAAATCCCACCAAAAACATTCTGTAAAAAACTAGCCAAGTCTCAATGGAGCTGCTTGTTTATCTCTAAAAAGTAATGAAATCTAGACAAAGTCGTACCAAGTCTAAGGATCCTTACTGCGATTTATTTATTATTATAGTTAATCTTGTGTGACTTGGCCGTTGAAGGGTACACAAGGGTACACACCCAGGTGCTCCATGACACCATTTCACCAATCTGTCGCCATAACCACTACCCATTGACGATGGAAAATTGCCACTTGGAAAACGTTGATTTAATAACTAGTCAATTGTAGGCTTGATAAAGCTGCGTATTACAATAATACTTATGTTTAAGCGAGCCTGAAACAAACAGTATCAAAAATTATTTCCAGTACAGACGGACTTATAATCATTGATTAGAAGTCCGTCTGTACGTCTATTGTATGTTAGATCGGTGGTCGATTTGACGCTCCAAAAAGAAGAGAGCAGAAGTAAGCATTGTCAATGCTGAATGCATGTGTTGCACAATCAACAACAGCCTAAAATGAGACACTAGCGTCCAATTACCAATACCGGTATGGGCTATTATCTCGCTTAACAAACATAGGTAGTTACAACAGATATAACATTACGTGTAAACAAAATTGACTTGTACCCACTAACGTATAAAGAATGTTCAACGGCCAAGTCACACAACATTAACTATAATAATAAAGAAATCGCAGTAAGGATCCTTAGACTTGGTACGACTTTGTCTAGATTTCATTACTTTTTAGAGATAAACAAGCAGCTCCATTGAGACTTGGCTAGTTTTTTACAGAATGTTTTTGGTGGGATTATAATTACTCCGACAAGTCGATAAAAACAAAACAAAATATTTAAAAGTAGGTTATTTGTCATACACTGGCTTTTTTTTTTCTAGCTAGGTGATGTTTCTAAACCAAAGACTATGAACATACAACTTTTAATTTTTTTTTATATATGCATTTCATAGATCTTTAGGTATCTTATTTTTATTCTTTATCTTATTTTTTTTTAGCTTTATGTTATTTTATTTTTTTAGCTTTATCTTATTTTTTTTATTGCTGAATAGGCCTGCTCATGATCTCGATCACGCCTGATGGAAAGCGATGGATAATCTTTCATATTATTTCCAAACAAGCGAATGAACAAAATGTCCCCATACTTTCACGACTCGACGAAGTACAAGCAAAGTCGTGAAATTAAATAGAAATGACTGAAATTAAATTGTATTGAGTACCATGAAAAGTCATTATCATTTGAATCATAACGAATTCGAATTGAAAACGATACCGCGTAGCAACAAAAAGCTGTACCTATTAAATGTAAATCATAAATTATATAGAAAGTGAAACACGTAAAGGATGATTATTATTTTCTAAATCACTCACTGGAACCAGTTAAATACACTCGATATCTACTCGGTGCATGATTTTGATTTAGTATATTCATGTTCTCCATGAAATTACCCCAGGTAGGTACCTAATTGCGTGAAACCCGCTTACCAAACAAGGTAGGTGAACCTTTAGGGTCGCGGGCGCACAGAGTGGGGACTCTATCCGCCCACCAAGTGACCCCAGGGAAGACGGTGACACAGTGGTCACGTACTGCGATCACCAGGGTGGTTTTAGTGAGGCAAAAATCCCACACTCCCCGACCTCCCTCCCCGGAGGTCGGGTGCCTTTTGAAGGTTTCCCCCCGAAAACAAATGGGTTTCATTTTGAAAGTTCAACAACATTCATTGCGTTATTTACGTTGTTGAGCAGACTAATTTTTCGAACATATGAATCAATGGATTAGCAATATCCTTCAAAATGATTCAGATTGAGATCGATACTTAGTTTGTTACGCAATTAGAGTGGTGCAGGTTAGTATTTACTGAAGCTAATACTGACTCTGGAGGTCTACTCTCTGATCACTTTACGGGCGGCGATTCCTATACTGTAGCCGTAGATATCACTTACGGACACAAGATTATTAATTTATCTATATATGTATGTATTTAGAAATATATAAGTATGTTTATCAGTTGTCTAGTACTCATAACACAAGCTCTGCTTAGCTTGAGACTAGACGGCGTAGTGTGATAGTTGTGGAATATTATTATTATTATTTTGGGGCCCGACCTAACAATGAATGACAACACGATTTGCCAGTTGTCTCTACGCCCGATGTGTTTTTGCTCCCCTGAAAACTTAAATTTGAAACTTTTTTGACGGATCAATTATTTTTGTCTGGGCCCGTATATTCGTTGATGGACTTAAGAGTAGACTCCGTAACCCTGGCAGCAAGATGAGAGAGAATACAGAGCAAGAAGTAAAACATTTTCATGACATTTTGGCCAATGAGTACGTTACCTATAAAACACACAACAACAATGTTTAAGAATAGAATACAAAACTTTTAGTTCAAACAGGAGTCTATAGGGTTAGTAACAATTTTACTTAACTTCGTGTTAGTAGGTTACAGACACAGATAAGTAGATACTTGTACATACATAAATAGGTAATAAAATAAATAAAATAGTTTTAAAACAACTGTAGCTCAATCTAGCTTCTGCCCGCAACTTCGTCCGCGCAAAATTTCTTGTTGCAACATTAATACCTATGTCCTCTGAAACTCGGCAATGCTTTATAAACTTCCCATTAGTGAAGGAATTTTCGGAATCGGATCAGTAGTTCCGAAGATTACCCCCTACATCCAAACTCACAAATATTAGGTACTATTTATAATATTAGTATAAAATAGCTGCGCCCCGCGGTTTCACCCGCATACGTCCCAATCCGTGGGAATATCAGGATAATCCTATATCCTAATCCAGGTCATGGTCTACCCATGTGCCAAATTCCATCCAAATCCGATCAACCGTTTTAGCATGAAAACGTAACAAACATACAAAAAAAAACAAATATTTTCTCTTTAAAATAATTATTAGTAAGTATAGATGAAAACGAGGCTTTAGTTAGATATCTAAACATTTCTATCAATAGTATGACACAAGAAGCATCGAAATCAACGTCATAGCAAACAACAACATTCGCCCAACAAAACCGAACAAAACCACGCAATCGCATTCAACATCAATCATGTACACAAATCCCATCAAAACTGACCGTACCGTAGATAAATCTCATCAACATTGATAGCATATCTCCGACAATAACTTTCCATCGGAACCTCACATTACCCAACGAAAGTTCATATTCAATTTGCCTCTCTATTCTAGTGAAATTCACATCTTTTCCTTGCGAATTGTTATTTTCCTCGGCGAACCGCGTAACCGCTAAGTATTTGTAGGAGAAAAAACCCGTGGTAACGACCCGCGATACTCACGGTGACTGCTCCTTGTAAATATCTCCCTGTTACACGGATTTCTGTAAACACTGCAGTGGAACGGACTGGTTGTTTTTTTAATATTGCAATTTATTGCGGATTCGGTTTCATTTATTTTATTCTGTGCAATTATAGAGAATTGTTAGTTAGTTTTTCTATGACTCAGTGGAAGTTTTTTCCAGCTTTATGTTTGAAATCGTACAACAAATTGCACCGCGTTTATACTTTTTCTTAATTCGTTCCAAAACTATTAAAAATATGATATACAAAGCTATTAAAAATATCCAAAATTCATACGTTAGGTTATGTAGAAAAATATCAGAAATATCAGAAAAATATCAAATGTAAACTTAAGCAATATTACTTAAGTATTTTGTAGGAATGATTGTAACTATCCAAAGATGTTATTAACTGTATCGACTGTAACGCATACATATAAAATGCTTCATTGTTTACGTAGTTCGATATTGAGATAGACTGATGATAGCACAAGTTTAAACCTCTGTGGTTTTTGGTCGCTATTTTATGAATAGTCCTGTATTCTTTTGTATAAATGATAAATAAATAAAAATAAAATAAAAAATGTTTTTTTTTATATATAGAAACCCCGCTAGGCAGATGTATAAGGTGTATCTATAGTAGGTACACCCACATTTCGCCAGTTATGTTTAAGTCCCATGTAATAGGGGGCGAGCCTATTGCCATCAACCGGGCACCAATCCAGACTCCAGAAAAT
Source organism: Oligia fasciuncula (assembly GCA_963082905.1). Taxonomy (NCBI): domain Eukaryota; kingdom Metazoa; phylum Arthropoda; class Insecta; order Lepidoptera; family Noctuidae; genus Oligia; species Oligia fasciuncula. Next base: position 12,210,347 of record OY720407.1, read on the forward strand.
TCCAGGTGGAATAACCCAATAACACTTTGCCCGACCCGGGAATTGAATCCAGGACCTCGTACTAAGCATCTACCAACATGCGACCACTGGACCAACTATCCTAAACTCCTGATCACAAAACTTAGTTTTCAGGGTTTTCATCGATTGCTGGACCATCCATTTTCATCCTGATTTTACCATGTACACTTTCAATTTCCCCCAAAGCCTACCCCACCAAACAATAAAACCCGTGCAAATCAAATTGCCTACAACATTACCTACAATTTATGTCACAAAATGAAAGCCCTATTTGCCGAACACAATCGATGAATACAAATTTTAACACCTGCGGTATTAGCATAGAACACCGAATAATCTTCACAACTTACGACAATGCGTTAACAGAAATTACATAAGAAGCAATGTTTCGCTTTTAGCTGCACAAAAGCGCAGCTTAGATAATAATTAAGCTGTTCGACTTGTAATTATGATTAATGCTTTGATTTTGTTTTGTTGCATAAAATAGATGTTTGGTATAGAATTACTTACAATGGACTGGACTATCTTGGAATTGAGATCTTTGAATGTTTGATTATTATTTATTAAAACAAGAAACAGATATATTTAAAGAAAAGGTATATTTTGTGAGTTTATTGCGTCACTTCTTCCCAGCTAAACTACTTGTGGTGAAAAGCGGCCGTTTTGGGGGACTGTCATAAATAACTTTCTGTCTGGCCGTTTGGGCGAGTCATATGTAATTTTCTGTCTGGCCGTTTTGGGGGACTGTCGTATGTAACGTTCTGTCTGGCCGTTTTGGGGGACTGTCGTATGTAACGTTCTGTCTGGCCGTTTTGGGGGACTGTCGTATGTATGTAATTTCGAGGTACACCCCCTTTCAAATAAAAAAATAATCTTCAAATCAGCCGACGGCGACGCTGTAAAAAATATGCGTGGTCATACATTCAAATATATATATACGTGTGGACTTGAAAACATCCTCCTTTTTTTTCCGCGGGTAAAAAGAGCTAATTCTCAGCCTAATTTATATAAATGATTTTTTATTTTTATTTAGAGTAGAATGTTCCAGTAAAACTCCAAAGAGGTCCAAACAATACTGATGTCTTAATGCATAATATGCAACATGCCGATTAAAACCATCCTGAAGTAATTAATGATAATAAAATTGACAGCTCCAATGAAAGCGGCAAGGGCCATGTCTTGATTAAATTATTTTATTTATTTAATACTTCAAGCACATAAATGTACAGAGGCGGACTTAATGCCATAACATTTTCTACCAGTCAACCTTTGGGTGATGCAGAGACAAACAGTGGTAGGTGCAATCAAGAATATTGAGGAATAAATATTTTAAATATAAAGATTTATAAACTTATTAAAACTATGAATATAATATATACCTAATTACATATAAATATAAGCACAAATAAATATACATAAATACATGAATATACTTACTAAAAAGAAATAAGACAAACAATGAGAAAATATTATCGTTGTGATGATACTGCCAGCTTCTTGCGAATGTGTTGTGTGTGTTGTTTGATTTGCGTTAGCCAACCAAAAAAAATTGTCAAGCAAGGGAGTGCTCAATAAATCTGGGCAACATAATAACAATCTATTTAATCCTTCCTAACAAGCGAAAGAAGCTTTCCTAGAGCAGTGGTGGCCCAGTGGTAACAACCCCGACTTACGAGGCGTAGGTCGTAAGTTCGAACCCAGGCAAGCACTTTACTTGGTGTAAATAATTTCATCACGACTGCTCAAAAACGACATCGTGTGGAAACGTCCGGCATGTACTAGAAACAAAAATTCGATAAGATATTGAAATTAATTGAGATGGACGTTCAGAGCTTTGATTTGACATATTGATTGACACATTGAACATAATAATCGATTAGAAATTGGGTGACGTCGTCGTCTGTGTGGCATTTAACGTAGACAGGTACCATTGAGGAAAGTTACATCTATACAACGTAAGGGCTATTCTTGCTTGCAGCGCTCGGCCGCTATAGTAACGCTTGCTAACCGATGTGGTCATGGTCGTGTGCACGGGATTTTGTTTTCAAATTGAACAAAATGTCAGTTTCCTCGAACCATCTAGGAAACTTACTGATTAAAACTATACCTTTATTATGCTAATAATTAGGTGCCAATAAATAATGTTGACGACACCGGCAAGTCCTAGAATCATAAATCCGAAGACAATCATGTGACATCTACCGCACTGCACCCGCGTGGTGGATTACAGCCCACTCCCTCTTGAAGAGAGGAAACCGGTGTCCCAGGAGTGGACACGTTATAGGCAGATTATGTAACAAGTGAATAGAGGTTAACAATATTTTTAAGGGAAAACTTCTCTATTGGGCTATAACTTCTTTGTTGGGCATTTTTTGAGATGGGAAAAACCATTGAACTCGCGCCACTGTTACCGTAAGCGACACCGCGCGTGTTTTGTATATAAGACGATTAAAAAAATACCCGCTTCGGATGTGTTCGGCTGTCCTCGGTATGTACTCTGTTTTAATGTAGGTATATCCGATATGTCAGTGAGTGATGGCAAAGTATTGTTTTGTTTTCACTTCTGTCGGCACTCCCGGAGTGCCACTGTTTTTTTTTTTTATTGTCTATTAGTATACATTTTCTCACGCACGAGGATGTATTTTCCTATTAACAGCCTACTTATATTAATCACTAATCATAAACTCATTGCGCGTCAGATCGTCTGCACTCTGCAGCATTAACAACTTAACTGCCAATTTCTCTATAAAAGCTAAGTTTTATGAGCTAGTACTGAGCACTAACTTGTAGTAGGTATAGTACCTACCTATAAAGGCTTATTTAGACGTCTACAGTCTTTATTTAGTTTTAATTTCAATTCAAGCAGTGCGTATGTTTTGTAAAGCCACGATATAATTATTGCGGCAAAAGCATCATGTATGTGTGTGACACATTGACAGGTATTAAAATGTTGCGACAGGATGAGCCAGCCTTTATTGGCATACAGAGGTATGAGGAACAGGGTGTAAAGTTCACTCATCCTCTATTGAAAAGGGAGGATCCTACGATCAGACGGGTGTCGTGTGTGGTGGGCTACTGCCCAACGACTAATGTCGGAACGTTGTTTAGAATATGCTAGTTGCGCGGTAAACTCTGCTTGCGCGATGCAGGATTTAGCGTCACGTCAGTGTGACGCGTAGTTTGCATGTGGCGCTGCCGCCACAGGTATGTCACTTAAAACGGGACTCATATTCCAATTTTGAAACAGTTTCTGGACTGCTTATTATAAAACCAACAATTACCGACTGTCAGGATCTCAAAATTTTACTTTCTTGAACGATACGATTTAAATTATTTGAAGAGAATAGATAATTGTGTTTTTTAATTAATTTGATGTACCTACTTCTGTAATTTAATTAACTTATAATAGTATTATCGTGGCATGTTAGGTGTGTATTTGTCTATCTATAAATTGGTTGTTAACATTTTTTTAAGTACGTCACAAATAACAAACAGTATGGATTACTGAGTCTCAATTTAAAAAAAAAACAGTGGCACTCCGGGAGTGCCGACAGAAGTGAAAACAAAACACAAACAGATTACTTTGCCATCACTCACTGACATATCAGATTTAAAACCGAACACTTTCCGAGGACAGCCGAACACATCCGAATGTAGCGCGGTGTCGGTAACAGTGTCGCGAGTTCAATGGTTTTTTCCCCATCTCAAAAAATGCCCAACGCGCCTTAAGAAGTTTTCACTTCAAAAAATCTATTATTAAACCCAATTAGAAATATCACGTAGACCGTATAACTAAGCCCTAACAGCCGTTTAGAAACCAACGTACGCATCGTAAGTCTGTAATTTCAGCCCTGCATCTGTTCTGGCCCTCATTGTAATTACACAGGCGCGGCTGAATCGAGCGCGAACCATACAATAATGCCACCAATTTCAATCGATACCATCTAATTCTATAAATATGTGTAAGTAACTGGTTTTCTAACGAGAAAGATAATGATAATGACGTGTAGTACTTACCTACCTGCTTAAATTACTACCGCATCGACCTTGCGTAAAGATACGTGATCTACATGACATGAGTAACCTGCTGCTTGATCGTGTGTATAATTTTATTGGGAAACAATCTTACATTACATACGACCGTACGACGACATAGCTTGCAGAGGTAGCGTTTGAAAAACTTCGGCAAGCCTTCCCGTCACCTTTCCAGCAATGTTTAAAGACTAAGGCCACAATGAGTGCGTCCTACCCGTTATGACATACGGTGCCGAAACGTGGACACTGAATGTCGCGCTGGTCCAAAAATTTAAGGTGCTCAGCGCGCTATGCTCGCAGTTTCTTTAAAGGATAAAATTAGGAATGAAGCTATCCGGAAAAGAATCGGAGTTACCGACATAGCTTCGGGGGTGGTCTGCTCTCTAAGTCCGTCGACGAAGCTACGGACCGCCTGAAGCCCCGAAGGTATTTAGTCCGCCAAAACAAATGTCAAATTCAATTTTTCGGAGGGGCAAAAACATCGGGCTAGGGACAACTGTCAAATACCGTTGTAATTCATTCTGAGTTCGGGACCCAAACTAATGTCGAGTAGTGTCAACGTGTCAACATGAAGCTCTTTATCATGTTCGTGATTGTCGCGTTACTCGCCGCGATGTGTTCTGCGCAACCAGTTGACAGTTTAGCACACAAGCAACCAGATACTTCAAGTCCGTAAGTGATACGAAAAAGGAACTACGGACTTCGTGCTTAAACCAACAACATTTCAGTCCAGAATCACCCACTGCTGGGTATAGGACAGGCCTCCCCTTCCTTCTGTCATAGTTCCGGGTTCCGTGCGTCCCTTATCCAGGTATTTCCGGCGACTTTGAGAACAGACTTACTTTGCAAAAAATCGCAATCGTAAATACACAAATTTTTATGACAAGTATCGTTTACACAACATAAATGTCAACCTTTTCGCAGTATCCAATAAAAATAAAACCACTCGTAAAATACAAATAGCCCGAAGCCAAAGCCGCGGATAACAAAAAGTGATTCATAAATCTAAGTTCGGCTCCGACTTGCACCGAAGAAAGCCGAAGCACGCGCCGCGTTTTAGCGATACGCCCTTGTAATTGTGTAGATAATTATCATCTTAACAATTTATTGCCGTTATTATTTTCTTAACCATTAGCCGCTTTTTAATGGAGCGTAAAACATCTATACCCTAGCGTTATCTTAAAATATTGACGGTAACACGGAAAAGGCAGTACACGTAACTTTGTAGGTAATTAATTGAATGATCTACATTACCCTTTTCTTACTGCTATAGCCGACCATATTTCACAAAATATTATTAAAATAGACTGTATTTGTGTATTTCTGAATACACTGCCAGCCATCCCCGTACTGGCCCCGTGGTAGATTACGACCCATTCCCACTGCCAGAGAGGAGGCCTGGGTGACCTGTGTCCCACTCGTGGGAACTTTATAGGCTGATTATGCTATACACTGCTACGGTATAACAACCATAAAAATTCCGTAACTTTCAGATATTTCAAATTACAACTTAAAGTTTTCTTTAATTTCCGTTCTGACAATACTGAGATAACCAAAGCCCATGCTTGTAGCACTAGCTACCCTCTACGCGTCGCTCCAATCAAGCAAATTAGCAATCACACGTGACCAGAGTCCTATCGAATATCGACATCGTTAGATACTTGTGACTTCGTGAGCTACATTCGACGTTCGACATTCGATGGTATTGGTTACATCACTACCTGTCACTCCATAATCATAGCAGCAGGGTGCACGTACAAGAGTGGTTGACGTCTTGGAAAGCCAAAGTTCACGCATTTCTCTAAACCACATTAGAAAACGCTAATCTCAACTACAACTGCGTACGTTCCCAGTTCAAGCATAGAAATTTTAACATAACCCACACAATTACAAAACAATTACGCGTACAAGGAAACGCAGAACATAGCAAATCCATGTCGAAAGTTATCTATGAAGGCTTTGGTTACACAGTGTGAGTTAGCGTACAAGCTGACCTAGTCAGTTACTGCAGTGCAGCTACTCGCACCGTGTGACCGCATCATAAGAGTTATTTATGTGCGAATCGGTCAGTAGCTCTCACCAGAATTTTTATTGTTACGCACCACTCGCCTTCCCCTATCAGACGTAACCGAACGGCGCACGGCGTACCTGAAAGACTACGCCTGCTGCTGGTTTGTGACAATGCAGCAGCTATTTGCCACTATTATTGCAGTTACTCTCATCGTGTCACCGATTAGAGCAAGTGGCAGTACGAGTACATAATCATAGGGCAGGGCTGCTACTGCAATACGAGTACCTACTTAGTTGCAGCTGTGTAACCAAGCCTTAAGAGAGAGACACGGTCAGGTGGGGCGAGCGGCGTCCTAAATACAAAACTGTGATAAACAGAGGCGATACAAATTAACAACAATAATCGAGCCAACAAGGGACCGCAGTAACAACGGAAAGTGTTCACTAGGGGTAGACGAGCGCAAAGTGTTTAGGAGGTCATTAAAATAAATATAATTATTAAGGACTTGTGTGTGCTACTGCACGACTATTTTCTGTGTTGTTGAAGAGAGTAAGTTCGTTCGTGGCTCTACTCGCTTTACTCGTCAAAATGTCCAACGTGGGCGACTCAAAATCAAAATATTTTATTTCACATAAACCTACATGGGCACTTATGAAACGTCAGAAGCTAGGTGCACGGTTCCAATTGGTCGTTTTCTATGGAGAAGAGCCAGCAAGAAACTCCACGGTTACTCTTTTCATTAAAAATCATTGGCTTGTACAATGTTTTCAAATTATAGTGCTAACAGGTATGGGAGGATAGCCTGTCAACTACCCACTCACTTTGAATAATACGAGTATGCTTAGAATTTGCCTAGAAAAATATGCTTTAAAAACGCAAAAAATTGTTTTACACATATCTTGCGTTTTTAAAGCATATTTTTTATGACAGCACTAACTCTGAAAAAGGAATAAACTGAATTTTAGTATCACTGAAGTGCCTCATAAAATGTAGAAACGAAAAATTAATTAAAAATCCCTTTTCTTTATGCAAACAAGAATTTTACTCTCTTTATGTTCAAACAAAGAATAAACAAACAGATGGCGCGCGCACGTTTTCTTGCCTGTCAAGATAAGGGAAGCTCTCGATACGAGGATATTGCAAACTCTCAAAACCACGTGTGTCACATACAAAACAGTGATTATTGTTTCCAAACCAATAACATACAGCTGCAGTGTTCATAAGCTCAGATAATTTACATTCCATCGCCACTTAATCAGTTATCTACTTTAGTGAAATGTATTCTAAGCTGATTTTTGCGTAACCATTTGTAACAAAAACTTCCTAATTGGTTGCAATGGAATTTGAACTTTGTTAAGTATGACATTCAGTTTGTTGTTCCATAACTTGAAAGTTATATTAAACTCCTGACTCTAATATACACATTGCTTATGAAGTTATGATTCACGGTGGCAACAACTGTATTGTCTTGATTGTCGTCACAAAACATACGAAAAGACTTCGACTTAAGGCTTCTACAGACAGGCGCGACGCGACTCTAGTAGAATAATTTCTATGAAAACGTCATCGAAATTATTCTACCAGAACTGCATCGCACCGTCGCGTCGCGCCTGTCTGCGGGAGCCTTTATTGAACTGAACAACATTTTTATTAGCCCCACTCTGATTTGCTCAACAAGTACTTATAATAAATCAATAAAAAAATGTTAACAGCTGTGTTTTGCATGTTGACCACTTGACTGCACGATTGTACCGCGGTGTAGCGACCGAGGAGATAGCGCGTCGGGAATACGGGCACAACGAATGGACCGGGCACACGCGAATTATATCTAGATGTATGTAGCATATTGATGCCGTTAGCGTTGTGTACGCGAGTGTACGTCGTGGTCGTGGTGTATCTTATTGGTGAATTTACTTTTGAACTTCGTCCCAGGTAGGGTCTAAACAGACGGACTGCATTTGAACTGCATGCCTGCTACAACATTGCAGTTTGGATGCAGCTGACATAGGTAGCTTTCGAGCAGTTAAGTCAACAGTTACAGGTATAAAATGTTTTACAATAATATTACTCGGGCAAAGTGTTAAAGCAGTGGTGGCCCAGTGGTAATGGCCGCGACTTACGAGTTGCAGGCCGTAGGTTCAAACCCAGACAGGTGCTTTACTTTGTGTAAATTATTTCATCACCACTGCTCTCAAAACGGTGAAGGAAAACATCATGAGGAAATCGGCATGTCCTAGAACCAAAAATTCGAAGACATGTGACATCTACCAACCCGCACTGAGCCCGCATGGTACATTATAGCCCACTACCTCTCGAAGAGAGGAAGGCCTGTGTCCCAGCAGTGGGAACAATATAGGCTGATTATGAAAGTGTTATCATCTGGAACTTCTCAATAGCGGACCAGAGATGCGAGAGATAGGATTTGTGCCCGGTTGGTGACGTAGCCAAGTAGTGGGACATCACTGGCTTTTAATAATAATATAGAGGATTATTTACATAATATAACCCTAAATGGCTTGTGCATGAATCGTGCCACGAAATTTAAATACTTGGGGCACTTAATTACCGAAGGTCTTGAGGACGACTTGGATATAGAGAGGGAGCGCAGGGCTTTAGCGGTCAGAGGTAAACATGCTGGCCCGCAGATTTTCCCGCTGCTCTGAACAAGAAAGATAACCTTGTTCAAGGCGTATTGTCACCTATTGTAACCTTTTATACGGGAAATCTGTGGGTCAGTCACACCAAAAGATCGACGGATGTCCTGCGCATCCAGTATAACAACATATTCAGGATGATGTTGGGGCTGCCTCGCTTCTGTAGTGCGTCGGGGATGTTTGCGTTGTATCGCACTGATGGCTTTCATGCAGTCTTCCGCAAGAAAACTGTATCCCTGATCTGCAGAATGCGTGGCAGCTGCAACGGAATTCTGAAGACTGTAGCAGATAGGATCTCTTCTCCGATATGGAGATCCTTTATTAAGCGAGTAATTTGAATGTATTTTAATTTAATTTTTTATTTTTTATTTCATTTAATTTTTAATTTAACTTTTTTTTATAATCTTTGATTTTAATTTAATTTAATTTTTTAATTTTTGATTTTTAATCTTTCATTTTTAATTTTTTATTTAATTTAATCTTATATTATTTATTTGAATATTTTAAATTACACACTCAGTGTGTGAATGTATACCTATCGACTAGTAAAAATTGCTATAAAACTTTTGTACGATTCGATCTACGACCACAAGTAGGTACTATCACAAACAATATCTTTTGGCAGCAGACTGCACTAAGCCAAGCCAGATTTCGCACATTCAGCGCCTTTATCGTCGATATCATCTGACTTATACAAACCACGACCATAAAGAAACAAATATTGTTGTAAACGAGATGCTTGTTCAATATTCCGATGCTCAGTATGATAGAATGCCGATCGAAAGTACTACAATCAAACGCGACCTTATGAACTGTTTGTACAGACAACAAAAGAGATAGGTGGGCAGGCAAATAAACACCCAAGAGTACCTAGATTATTTCCTAATTCTCGAAATGCGACATATTTTAGCTGTCTGTACCTATAGACAGCTAAAATATTTCGCATTTCAGCTGCAGTGTACCTACACCGCAGCTGAAAATCGGCGTCAGGTGATACACCTTGTGTTGTCATCTGACATTATGCTGAGCTGAGGCCTTATTGGCATTATAATCTTTGTTTTCTATTTTTATAGTTTTAAGGTGTATTTATTTTGCTGTAATGCCGACGAATTTTTCTTTCCTTTTTTACATAGTTGGGAAAAGGCTAGGCAGATGATGATCTTATCAAACAAAAAAAAATTAAGTAAAAATCCAAAACAACTAACAAATATTATGAAAATCAAAATGACAATAGACCATTAATAGATAAACAAACCATCCGCACACAGAGAATGACATACTTACCTGCCAGTAATTTGGAATACAAAGTGGAGTATTTTCCTTACAACAGTGTGTATTAACCTTATTACATTTCGCATAATGTAGGTATAACAAAGACTATACAAGTCATCATTGTCGTCTTTTAGCATAATCGGAACAGCAAATCAATGTGCTTATTGGCTTTCAATAAATAGTATTATACTAGCTGTGCCCGCGACTTCGTTCGTGTGCATGTCGGCAAAACTAATAGTATTTCATGGGTATTTTTTTTTGCGCGGAGCCCTGACTCTTATTCTAAAATAAAAATTCGGTCCAGCCGTTTCGAAGATTAGCCAGATCAAACAAAGATTCATCCGTCAGACATCGTTTTTTTTTTTTATTATTTATTCCTACAGCATTATACTAAACTCATTATGCATATTATTATTAAACGCTGTTAATTTGACATTACTAACATACACTTCAATTTTATTTATTTGTAGTTATAATAGGTATGACGTATTGTATGATTAGCATTCTATCCGTCGCCTTTCAAAGTCTCAATGCGCTATCTCGTACGGTCGCGAACAAAATTAGTTCAATTAAATCAAACACGACCAAACAGCTATCGCCCTTGGTACAACGGTGATACGGCCAATAATGGCCTGTCTATTAGCTGGTAAGTGTAACTAGCTGTTGTCAATGATGACTCAACGTTTAGTTCTGCTTATTAGTTTAGGAAAGTGACGCGAAAATCTTTACTCATGCATTCAATTCAGAGTATTCAAGCGTTTCCGTTTTGTTATAAATACGTGGACACGGTCTTTGAGAGACATTTGAATGTATTTAAAATAACTACACCTGTATCATTTAATCATTAATTAGGTAATACTTAAATCTGATACAGTTTATAAATGTAGGTATGTACAGAAAGAATTAACGTCATTTAAATGTACAGGAAGAATTTTTTATCACCATCCAAATTTTCACAGGGTGTTCTACCCATGAATATGAACAACTTTCACTGTAGGACCAACTCTGAAATCACGAAAAAAAAATCTGCTGTTTCATACATTTTGGTCAAGTAGGTATTGAACTTTTGTATTAAACCGCAGATTTTTTTTTCGTGATTTCAGTGTTGATCCCATAGTGAAAGTTGTTCAGTTCGATAGTCTAAAGCACCTCTTAAAGTTTGGCATGTTAATTTTTAACACCTTATATTTAATTGGTTTTAACTGGAATACTTTTCCCTGTATGACTGCCTTACTAAAAATAGTTCTTGAACCGAGCAAAACCCAATATCAAAATAAATATTAGTTTAAACTACAATCATTTTAATTGATTTAGTTAGGTACTTAAGTGGTATATTATAAAAGATCATCCTATATATAACTGTCGTCAAATCCTAGAATACTAAAACTGTATTTAAAAATAAGTTAAAAAAGGAAAATAATGTCCATTGTCTCTGGAAAAAAGAAACAAATTGGCTCCAGTATTTACAGTCTATTTAACCTCTTGACCGTCGCAACAAAAAGAAAGTTAAATGGCGCATTAAACACGGGAAATTCGTTCAAATTACTGTTTAGCAGCGTTTTACTCTAATTGCTCGGATTCATCAAAAATATCGCATTGAGGGCGAGCGTCCGCCATTACACCGCGATGACAATGACAGAAAAATTGGCGGGAAAAGTGACGTTCACAACGTCTAGTTATAACGCGTTTCACCGAATAGGATGCGTTCTTTTAAGAAGGTAGTATTTATGAAAAAATAACGCCAATAGGTTTGTCTAGACAAAATATGAGGTAGATAACTACATAGCTCTGTGTCCGACAAGACAACTGGTGAAAAGCTCCTATAATAATTTGGCAGGACTCAACAACTGATTCCTGCTCTTTAACGAATAGCTCATAATTATAAGCTAAACTGTCAATTTTAATATTTATTTAGCCTGTATTGTCCCACAGGCGCACAGCTGCTAGGCAAAGGTCTACCCCATAGCTTGCCACTGTTTTTAACCTTCAATAACTTCACATTATCACTTATAAGAACTTAAAACCATCAACCTCTACCCCAGCTCAGACCATTTAATTTCACACCCTCATCCATAAACAATAGTACAACCGTTTTCGCCGCACACGCCGCAGACTCCATATCTAACGGTTCGTGAAATTACCCAAAATGACAGTTAATGATAACGGGTGGATTTAAAACATAATGACGAAATTGGGCGTCGTCGGACGTCGCGTCTGTCACTAATGATCGCGGTGACGCGGGCGCATAGCAGACGTGCTCTATTGTGATTTGTGGTGCACTTACACGACCATGTGATAAAGAGCATTTCGAAGTACCGCTATTATTATCCATCCATACTAATATTTTAAATTCGAAAATAACTCTGTCTGTCTGTCTGTCTGTATGTTACCTTTTCACGCTTAAGCCACTGAACGGATTTCGATAAAATTTGGCAGAGAGATAGATTGCATCCCGGGGAAGGACATAGGATAGTTTTTATCGACATACCTCGCGGGTGAAGCCGCGGGCGGAAGCTAGTACTAATATACAATATTAATATTATAAATGCGAAAGTCTAGTCTAGTCTGACAACCAGTCTTACCAAGGGGTATCGTATTACCCAGTAACTGAGTTGTGGAGGTCAGATAGGCAGTCGCTCCATGTAAAATACTGGTATTCAGCTGCATCCGGTTAGACTGGAAGCCAACCCCAACATAGTTGGGAAAAGGCTAGGCAGATGAGGCATGATGATGAAATTCACAGTTACATAGCTTCCTTACCCCCTTCCTAATTAACGTATTACATCAGACTAGCTTCCGCCCGCGGCTTCGCCCTCGCGGTATGTCGATAAAAACTATCCTATATCTTTCCCCGGGATGCAATCTATCTCTCTGCCAAATTTTTTCGCAATCCGTTCAGTGGTTTAGGCTTGAAAAGGTAACATACAGACAGACAGAGTTACTTTCGAATTTATAATATTAGTATGAATGAATAGCTACACACCGATTTATCTCTTTCAGTCGTCAGTAATTTGACTTTCGAAAGAAGACGACAAAACATTGTGTAACTATTATACGGACGATATACAACGTTTATTAGTAAGAGGTTAAGCCTATAATCCTTGTACAAAAGTAGATGTACGAAGACTGTCGACACAATTGGGTTTCTAACCGAGGGAAATATTATTTGCATTGTAATCAAACATAATAACAATTTTAGTTGCCTTTCCTCATACTCCTCAAACAAATATATAGGCGACCATTTAAACATCACATGATGCAACTTTTTAAATACCAATACATAACAGGATAATTATTATTATTAGATAAGGATAATTTCTCTTCTAACGCACAATAACAACTATTTTTGTACATAAACGACGAGTCAGAATGCTATTTGTTGATACAGAACCCACTGTTGATGGGAATCACACTCATTATAGTTTTTATAAAAGACTAGCTGTACTCTCGACTTCGTTCGCGTGCATGGGTTTTCGCGGAACCCTAACTCTTTTTCTAAAATAAAAGTCTGAGTTACTCCTTATAACATCAGCTATCTGCCACTGAAACTCCCGTCAAAATTGGTCCAGCTATTTCGGAGATTAGTCGGGACAAACAGACAGAGAGACTGACAGACAAAAGTATACTTTCATAGTAAAAAACTCTTATTTTGACATTGCAAACAGACACTTCAGTTTCATTTTTTTGTATCTACACTTTTCAAACAGCGGTAACGCGCGGTACAGTGACCCACATACTGCAAATCGCAGCTACTTTCCAATGTAAGTATAAATTACATATTTTTTTAACAATTCGTGTCATCCACGACAAAACCGCCTTTAATCCTAATACTAGACTGAGCGAAATGCCTTTGTCTGCTTAAAAAGCTAGTCTAGACGACCTCATTCAAATCTAACGAGTCATGTTGCAGATTGATGAGAAATTGACTGTAAATTTTCGCCGCTTGATGACCCCAACATAAACGTTATTGTTATATCCATCCGTAAACTTACACAACACTTTTTAATGGACTCGCAAATAACAATTTAGTTAATTCCGAATTTACATTACATAAAACTTTAATAAACACATAATAAACAGTTAATATTTCGACAGCTATCCAATCTCATAACATCGACAGCAAAAAATAAAAAGAAAAAAAGCACAGACAAATTCGAGTACCTACAATGCGGTTATGTAAGCCAGTATTATCGAGCAAAGAGGTGAAACTGAATGCCAGTAAATCTAATCCCAAATCGTGGCATGAAACAAAGGAGACGGCAAGCCAAACTTTCTCCGCACTCTTCATTAATCAAACAGAATTAATCTAAATAAAGCCGCTGAATACTCTTGAGGTTACATTAATATAAACTCGTACGTAATCCGATTATTTCGTCAATGGAATCGGAATCGGAAACGAGTGACGTCATTGGCAACCGGAACTGAGAAATTGATCTCGTTGATTGACTTTGGATAATGTCGTCATATCGGTTGAATGGTTTTTAAAAACTAATTAGGTTGGTAGGATAATGATATTGTATTACAACAACAACAACAAGTACAACAACAATGTTATGATGCGTTTCGTCAGTCGATATCACTTCAGTGAATCTATGTAGGTAACATAACATGACATGACATATCATCACGAATGTTTTTCCCGAAAGGCTAGGTAGGGGTGTACCTGAGTTGTTCGCCTGTTATCTTATCAGTCACAATTCCAGACTTCGGGCTGCTAGGTACTGAGAAATTCCCGGTGGGTAGGTATAATGGGTCTAATATATAATAAAGCGGGATGGAAAAATGCTAAATGTATTGGAATACTGTGCATAAACTTACTGTATTTAAGGCTACGCCAACCGCCTAGTGGCGCCCTCATCGTTTGTTTTGTTAATTATTTTATTTTAGAATGAAAATGCAGAAAATATGCACGTTAGGTTGTGCTCCACAAGATTATACGTTAATATTATTTACATTGTTTAGTTTTATTATAATAAAACTAAACAATGTATTTTCATAGTATCTAGTTATTTTGGAGTCGCGTTTTCTATTATATTTCAGGGGCCCTACTCTCTAAGACAGTCAACTAAGATGCGGACCGTCCGAAATTAGTAACATACTTCGGAATGAACTATAGTCTCTAGCAGACTCTAGATTAATTAACTTTTTCGGACGGGCAAAAACACATCGGGAGTAAGGACAGCAGTCAAATCGTGTTGTCATTAATTCTGTTCGGGCCCCGATGTAATCTTATGTCCGAAGGTTATACCTAAATACGGAACTACGGCTGCAACTACGGAATTAGTACATGAAGAGTAGACTCCCAGAACACGGAAAACTGAAGTGAAAATACTTTTCATAGAGCCGACTGGGGGGCAATAAAGTACGGTCAACAACAAAATTCGATTAACACTTTAGTTTTTTTTAATATCAGTTATTGAGCAAAATAAAATTGAGAAAAAAGAAGTAAGAAAAGAGATTAATAGTTGCTGACTGTAACTACATACTTCTTTCGCATTAGATATATTATTTAAGTCAGTTCGTCTATACATACAGTATATAGCATGTACAAAATTAACCTCGCATCCTCATCATAAAAATAAACAACATGAAACATTTATAATTCAATGAATGTAAGAGTTTAATTCAATACATTTCACCTGTCGCCTCAATAGAATTGTGCTGTCAAAGTGTTTGTTCAGATCGTTTATTTGCAATATAATCCTGGCTCTTTATTAACTATCGAAGTATCGACGTTCCACTCGATGTAATTAATGCGATTTGATCTCGATTCATAATCGGTTGCTATTCGATGCGAGCGAATACGAGCGCAATGTTCCATTGTAGAATTAATGGGATACATTTACAGAGTGGAGTTGTTTTTCTATAGGGAAATAGGTTTTAATCAAGAAAGTTCCTACTAAAAATTTTTCCTACTAAAACTTTTGAATTATAGGATTTCTATCATATACACTGACCCTCGTAACAGTTGTAACCCACATACACAGTTAAACAAACTCGTTAATGATAACCTCCTTTTTTTTGAAGTTGGTAAAAAAAGAAACTGTTGTTTACCAAGATGATTTGCGTTTTCTATATTAAATATTAGCTGCGCCCCGCGGTTTCACCCGCATAATTCTCGATCCCGTGGAAATATCGGGATAAAAAGTATCCTATGTCCTTATCCAGGTCATAGTTTACCTACGTGCCAAATTTCATCCAAATCCGTTCAGCAGTTTTAGCGTGAAAGCGTAACAAAAAAACAAATACTTTCTCTTTATAATATTACTATGGTCGTGAGTACTCGTGAGGGACCAACCAACTTCAGCATAACCCATAATTCACACCTTTAGGTAAACCGCAGTAAGTAAGTAGTCGGTGTGAAAATTCAAACAAATGCATCTGCATGGCCACGAAATCGAATTCAATTTCACACCTGCACAAAATGAGCTCTCATCTCCATATTTGCACGCCTGCAAGCGTGACTGAACACAATCCTCTCACACATGATCACACCCTTTCATTTCAACGTGAGCACAAATAAAACGTTTTACATTCATTTTCAAGTTGTTTGTTTTCATATACATTTTTCATTTTCATTTCCCGGGCTTCACTGATTGGGCTTTGGCAAACATTCGTACAGGCGCGAAAATTATGGCCAAATGATTCGTCAAAACTCTCACACATTTCTTCTTTCATATTCAGGTAGTTTTTTATAAAACTGAGATAGAGTTGATGAGTTGATGTTATAGAGTTTTTTCTATTAGGAATTTCACAGTAGCAGTCCGGACTTCGGAGTCTGGATATTTTGTGCCCGTTTGTGTGCAATAGCCTCGGCCCATATTACATCACACTCATATTCTATAGACGAATGTGTATGTGTGTGTGTGTTTATATGTTTGTTACTTCACGGTCAAACGGCTGCATCAATTTTAATAAAATTTTGTATGGAGGTAGCTGACACCCTGGATTAAAATATAGGCTACTTTTTATCCCGATATTCCCACGGGATCGACATTTACTCGGGTGAAACCACGGGGCGCTGCTAGTAAAATCATCATCTGCCTAACCTTTTACCCTGAAACCCGTTTAGTGATTTAGGCGTGAAAAGGTAACATAGAGACAGACAGAGTTACTTTCGAATTTATAATATTAGTATGGATTTCTTATTTATTTAGATTATTTTATATTTTGTTAATGTGAGGACTTTGTAGGCCTTGTAGACTTTATATCTGTAGACCATTTTTTATTTTATCAAGAACCTGGTACTTCTTGACAGGCCTGCACAGCACTGTCCTCCCATACCTACTGTAATTTGAAAACATTGTAAAAGCCAATTATTTCTGAGTGGAATACCTCAACCGTTTTGTTTGATTTTGATTTTGATTTTATGTTGTTATGTTATAATTATAAGGTCTTAAAATAATGAGTGGCACATTGAGTTAGCGCTCTTAACTCTGTACTCGTCTCTCACCCCTGAAGTCTGAATTAATGGTCTGGATTTAGCTTAAACGCAAAGGCGGGATAAGTGCAGCACCAGCATAGCACTCCACCAACACCTTGGACCGTAACATTTATAAAATTACACCTTGTCTACATACAGAGGCCCTTTATACACGGCACGGTTACTTTACAGTAGGTACGGCGTGTTAACCGCGCCGTAAAAAAATCGTATAACCTTGTATATGCCACGGTTCTGTGGTATACGGCGACGCCGCCGTACCGTAATGCCGCCGCCGTGTCGTCAACAAACTTCCTTAGTGATCCATACAACACTGACGACAAACTTCCATAATAATCCATACAACACGGACGACCGTGCCAACACGACGAATAAACCGTAGTTTTTCACAGCAAGAATAACGTGTGTGTACAAATGGCCTTAAGCTAAGTAGACTTGTTATGAGCATTTACTAAACGTTATCGCTGCTCCCGTTTATATAGGTCTTATTAAACCGCGCTTTCGAACAAGGCACATGTGAAACCACGTTGAAATCTAATGCCTAGTAGTAAATAGTAATAGCCGGGGGTAAATTATCGTAGCCTCGCAACGGGCCAGCGATGACTTATCGAACATTAATTGTCTGTAACATGCCCATTGAGCTGCTGATTAATGTGCGTGCGCGCCGGTGCCCTCGGCTAGAACCCCTATTCCTAAACGCATTGATACATTCAATTTTACGCATCTGTTGTTAAGTCGAGTAATTTTAGAGTTCGGAAACAGACAAGTGGTTGAAAGTGTTACCAGCATCTAGCCTAGAAACCAATCCAAAAATCCTCTACAACTGTCCGCAATTGACAATACGAATTACTTAGTACTTATACTTATGTAGTAACACCGACGCACCCTGGATAGCCCTGCTAACAATCTTGGCAACTTTGCTGACAAAAAAGGGTAGCCACTTTATCACAAGATCATGAACTTTTCTTGTACGTGGTGTAATTAAAATAACTAAAAACCTGAAAAGTTATTCATTATGATGAGTACAAAGATCCCTTTTCACTTATTACAATTACTCCTTGCGACTAAAAGAGTGGTGAAAATACCTAAATGTTGCTGGATGGAGAAGGAGAGAAAGACTAAAAAATAGGACAGGTGGATTGTGTGAGGAATGATATGAAAGAGAAGGGAGTGAATGATAGCGTAACGGTTGACAGGGGAGGATGGAATGAGAAAACATGGTACGCCGCGACCCCAAGTTAAATGGGCAGAAAAATTATGATGACAATTACACATTGTATAGCTAGCTCTTGAGTCATGCCGATACGAAAGAAGGAGAAGAAATCTGTTGCCTCTAACAATATTACGAATAGAGAAATAGATCTTAAAGATTAAACCAAGATGCAGTAATAGCAACCCAGTCAACAAGTGGAAGGATTTATTCCAATCACGCAGAAGGTTCTAATGAGAATTTAACACGAACACGCAAGTTGCGGAAGCTTTTGATGCTAATAACGTTATTTCATCTATTATTAAGCAGGCAGTGTCATACTAGAAGACATAAATAGAAACGGCACCTGAACTAACTAAGTAATTAACGTTAGGAATGAAAACAGATGATTAATTGTTGCTTTGCTTAATAATTACAAGGATTATGCTGTTTTCACTTTCAGGGTTTCATTCCAGATTGGTTCAAAATGTAACTAAGTACCAATCTATTTTTAGAATGGTGAATACTTCTGCTACATAGTATACTCAGAGATCGACACAAAAGACAGTGTCGGATACCAGGCTCCACAGGAGAGGTCCAAGAACTGACCCCTGCGGAACTCCACCCTTCTCAAACAGGTTACAAACGCACCAATTTGTAACCTGTCAGAGATCATGGCCCTGAAAAAGGTGGCCTTCAGAGTATTTTTCTTTTGTATCAGAATATGATGCATTCTGTAATTGAAGTTAATAATTAGTTTGCGTTTCAGAAGTCGTTGTAAATCAATATAAATGTTCAACGTTGCAAAATACCTACTACTAGATTCGTGCACGAATAGGTTTTCCTGTAAAGGTTGTTTTCAATTACTCGATAAAACACTGGGCAAACAAACCCTTAACATTACACGTGTAATCGTGCTGCAATATGCATAAAAGTGACTCGTCAATCATAACAAGAAGCATATATTTCTTCTTAGCAGCAGTAATTGTTCACGAAGTGCCCATAACGGCGCGAGGGGCCGCGTACTACGAGAAGCAATTTATATAATTTTCTATTCGTTCGATCCGCAATAAGATACCATTCAAAGTGAACGGCTACATGGAAGCATGGCTAATGCCTATGCATTACTTTTTTTTTAACATCTCTGACGTAGAAAAAATCGTAGTGCCCGACAGTTGCGTAACTCTTTGGAGCCATAATGGAGGTTGCGCCCGCGCCCGCCGTGCGAACTCCGAAATGTCGAACAATCCGACAGATTATCTGATTTATATTAGAAATAATAGACGTTTATGAGCTCTCTGAGAATGTTCTCTCACGGCATCGATTGGCGACTATAAAATTGCTAATTATGTAAGATTTTACGTCTAGGTGGGACATTCTGGTTGTATATAGGACATACAGACGTTTCGAAGACAATATAAAACGAACATAATACTTTTGACAAGTGAATTTTCATGTTGTGCGTTCTGAAGAGTAATATTACCATCTGTATTATACATGCTGTGATATATGCCGTTAGGTGCGTCTTTTCTTTTACGATGTAAATAAGCTATGTCGCAATAAAATATCGAAATAAGTATCCAAAAGATTTACAGTAAACAGTTTAAGAGTAAACAGAAACATAACTCGTACCTTAATTGTATATTAAAGGTTGAAATAGGAGATAATGCATTAGGAAGGAAGCTAGATACAAGTAAACCTTTTAAGATACAATAGCTGAATTATAATAGTTAAACGAAAAGAGAATTTGGCGATAAGTGTGCGAGGCTGAAATGGGACTGAGTGGATCATACGTATGCGATACATCAAGACAGATTGGCCAGGATCGTCACACGCCTGAAGACGGGCATCGTCACCGAGGCAGGCCTAAGAAACGCTGGCCTGACGATTTGGACTCGTTCTTGACCAATTAGCCGGAGAAGTCACAACATAACGAGAACTGGAAAAGTATGGGGAGACTTCTGCCCAGTAGTGGGAAAAAAACAGGTAAACAAAAAGAATACGAGTAGAAAGTAAGAAAAGTAAAAATAACTAGTGTTTACCAATACAGGGAAACGACACGAATGTCATAAAATATGTTGATAACAAGGAAATCGGTGTAGCACGAAGCGAGATCTACATCGAATACCGGAATACGGAAAACTAATTAGATCGATTCGACCACAGATTCGTAATTAAAACGATCAAATAATTACCCAACTCGAATTCACGTAACATAACTTTATAAATGGCTATCTTAAACCGGAGTACCTCACTTTCTTGGAGCAGATAAAGTAAACAGAATATCGCAAGCCAAGTAACCTTTACAGTACTACAACCAACTTTCTGATGTCTACTTTTAGAGAGATTAGTTTAATTTTCATTTCTTATCAAATCCCAGCGGTTGTCATCTGGCCCTTTTGACCTTTATAATGTAACCTACATTAGGAAACGAAGCATTGTTGGTTGTTACATTAGAAATTCAAAAGTTCTTCATTATATAATGAATAATTTCGGATGTAATTTTCGTAACATCATTCGAACTTTGTATATCAGATCGGATGCAGGTCAAGCCGTGTATCGGAAGAGTTTGATTTGTATTACTAATGTTAGTGATTATTATCTGTACGAATCGTTTCCGTATCTACATGATACTACGGCAATTCAATTTCATAAGGCACATTAACGATCTTAACAAAATCTGAATTAGAACCATCCCAAAGCTGATAGAAACGATATGACACGGAACGAATGATGAATTTGACGCCATTCCACAAAATTACTACGAATCCAATGAATTATTAGTAGATTAGAGAAGAAAGTGCAATTAATCAAACCAAAAAACAATGCAATAAAATACCTCAATGAATTTATATAAATATACATATACTAGCTTCTGCCCGTGATTTAATCTGCGTCGCATCCCATCGCTCGCCCGTGCTACTACTTCGTTTTCGCTTAGTCTATCTTTTCCTTTTGCTCGGCTCCTAAGGTTCGTAGCGTGATGTTAAATAGCCTATAACCTTCCTCGAGAATTGGGCTATCAAATGCAAAAACAATTTTTCAAATCCGACTGCTAGTTCCGGAGATTACCCCCTACATACAAACTTAACGATATGACATGGAACTAATGAAGAATTTAACGCCATTCCACAAAGTAACTGCGAATTCAATGCATTATTACTAAAGAAAGAAAGTGCAAGTAAT